>OY720160.1:36646382-37846382 GCA_963082805.1 Hemicrepidius hirtus | reverse complement strand
TACCTGAAATTACTGAAACGATAAGGTACAGATAATAAGGAACTGTTAATTACATCCTATAAATGAAAGGAAGGAATCAAAATACATTTTAGTAGTTCTACCTATACTGATTATTTACAAGATGTTTTTATGGATGTCTTCGATACGTGAGAAACCTATTCCTCAGTTTAAGGAAGAAATGATAAAATTGTCACGTTTACGTAAAGTTATTTGAAGCTTGATGTATTTTTTTAAAAACAAATTTCAGTTTCTTCCGGATATTTCAGAAAAAAAAATATTTGGGCAACTTTTCCGTAATGTAAGCGACTTGTATGTATCTCTTACGCAAGACGTACGTACCTATGTACCTTTCCGTGGATTAGACTATAGGCAACATAAATAAAATATTCGAATAATCGGTTTAAATATAAAACGGATATTTTGAATAAATCTGACAGGATTTGTAACCGAAAGAAAATTCGACTGTTCGGTATAAAGCAGATAACGAAATAAATCTGAAGGAAATAATTAAGGTTGCTTAGGCTAGGTTTGCATGGTTAAAAGGGCTTATCTATAACAAAAAGATCTGATGGATTATATTATTTTTAGACACATTTTAAATTTAAAATTGTAAGAGATTTATGGTTGCACGAAATCCTAGAAATGATACATACTTTTCACGTACCTAGTTTATTACAGTTCTCTGTGTGAACTATGTAATATGACACATGGAAGTTATAAATTTAAGTTATTAATAAAATAGGACTATTCTGTCTAAAGAACGTAGGTAAGACACAAAAAGAAAATAAATCTTAAATCTTGAATACTTTTTCGATACGAATTTTCATATTTAGCCTGCTAATACATACTACTAAACTTTTGTGGTCTTCTTGCTTTCTTAAACGCGGACTTTCCGCAATAGCGGCCACCCGTATAACGCACCATAGTAGCAACGAGCTTCCGGATTTTATAACACCGAGGACGATATTAAAAAAAGATACAGCAATATTGTATATCACGGCCCAACGCTATTTATATCTACATTTTTCATTGACAAAACACAGTATTGTAAATCAAGCACGTATAATCCAACTAATTAGAATTCATTGATAGAAAGAATAAGACAACTCAAGAGAATTTTATTTTTAACTAACTCCCCTAGGCTATATGCACGTGCACACGACAAAGTGTCAGTGAATTCCAGATAAATCCGGGAGCTACGAATTTCTAAAGCAATTTAGATCGCAAAGTCTGTTATGTAAAGTATTCTACAGCAGTTTTCAAGTTATTGTACCTGGTATTTTCCTGCGGGGTGATAAAATACACGAAGTACTACAAGAGAAGAAAGTGTGTATATGCAGAAGCAGTGAAAGTTTGTTTATCAAAGTTTTATAAAAAAATATTGACAAACTAACGTAATATTAGAAAATTTAATAAGTTTTTCAAAAATTAGTGAGCAGGTGTAGGTATAGCTTGAAATATCTTCCTAAACAGAATTAAAACAGAAAAGCATTTTTGTATTTCGTAATATAAATCCACAATTATGAAATTAAATCCTGTTTCTATAAAAAAATAAAAATAAAATATTAAGTTCTCTTAAATTGAATGTGCCTGCTTCGAAGTCAAGCTATAATTAAAAACTTAGAATTAACCATAAAACTAAAATAAAATAAAATAAAAATTTACTAATAATAATAAAATTAATTTACAAAGTGTACTCCTTGTACCTATTACGAACAAAGGTCTGAATTTTGTTAAACTGCAGTCCGTGGGTACAGACAACTTGTTTAAAATTACGTCTGGTAATGAAAACCTATAAAGGCGAGGCAATTACACTTCAAGTACACGTGGAATCTTTAAAGTATCTAGCAGCGGAGTTTAAAATTTAAACCCCTAACAGAAGTAAGAATTAATTGTGTATCGGAAAAGCGTACAAAGAGTGTTTAATGTAAAAAATTTAAAAACATTCCGGTTTACATGATACTGAGCGTTTTAACTACATTCTTGGTTATATTAAAAATTAAATCGGATCCCAAGTTCAATTCCTAAAAAAAACTTGGGTTATGACAATCTATATTATGTACATTTACTTGAGATATGGATCGAATAGAAAACTGATGAAAGTGTTTAAGATGCTTGGGTGACGAAAACGAACATTTGAGGAGATACGTCATTTATAGTTTGATTGAAATCTAATTAGTCGATCGACCGCAACTAAACTTTATAAAAGATTTACTGACAGGGCAAATGTAAGTAGTATTCGTATTCCCATACCTGGACGTCCAAAATCTGAAGAGAAAATTCCCACCCCTATACAGGCTGTCTCTAAAAGGTGTGTACAAAACGCTACCACAGGGTCATACAAGACAAACAAGGACAATCTCACCAAACCTACCTCTATCCAAAAGTGCCTGATTATAAGCCGCTATGGAAATTCAAAACTTTCTATTTTTAACTTTTTTAAATTTTCTTTGACTCTCTTTAGTAACATATCAAATAATTTAACGAAATTAAAGATGCCCCCCCCCCCCTCATGCTTCCAAAATAATCAGAATATAGAAGGAGCAATATTGCAAGGAACAAAATAGATTGTTTACTGCTTTGTTTCCTCTTCGGTATACGATTTCTGCCTAAACTAGCAACACACTCGTCTTTCTGATACCCTATATTTCTTGTAAAATACGGAAATGATGAATCAAGCCGTATATTGTGCTAAAGGCGTTATATATGCAAACCTGTGCTTTACACTAGAAACACACACAGAGCGAGCATCACTACACCGTGACATAATCCAAGCAATTAACATCATACGTGACATGACAAACACAATACGTCAAACGGCATACATTCCTAGAATGAGTTATTTCAGCAATCAAGCAACTAAGTGTACGCCAGGTATTGTCTTAACATTACGTAGTATCACGTTATTGGCTTCGCGACACTCATACCCCGCAACCTGTTATGCAAAGCATTTACATATACGGATAAGCTCCGACTGCAGTTTGTGTAGCAAATTAAAGCTCTATAAACCTAATTACGCTTTAATAAAATGAATAGGGAACAAGTTTTGCAAGTGCGGAAAATTTGAAGAGATTACGTGACTTCGCTATAGCCAAGGAAAATATAACAAAATTACGTTTAGAAAACAAGTATTAAGGAGGTAGAGTACGAATCGTGGTAAATAGTTATTTATACACCAAGCCCGCAAAATGTGTCTTTATCGTATCGAAAGAAATTGTCGTCGAGGCCGCTCGCAGTCGAGGAAAGACGTCGGTCGGCGGCCGTTACCTTAACAACGGCCGCGAAATTGGATTTCGCGGCCTGTATTGCGGACGCGAAACGTTCACTTCGCGTACGGTTGCACAACAAATAAGTTAAATTAAAACAAATTAGTAATAATGTAAAATGTTCTGAAATTTTACTTGACATTATATTATACACATAAGTATTTATTTCGAAAGAAACTCGTCACTCGTATGACATTAGAATTGCAATCTCAACTGATAGCAACTGTTGACATGCTTATAATATTATAACTTGTGGAAAGTGGTAAATATCCGATTTACGCTAGGGTTCTTGTTTTCCCAGCAACGTTTGAAGGAAACGTTCGAACATTACGGAAACTTTAATCTTACATTGAAACGCAATGTCGAAAGCACGTTTAATAGCAACGCTGCTGTTGTCTATACTGCTAGTTTACGTCCTGGAAATTACATTAGATACGTTTATCTTCATCATATATTTAAACCGATATGCAATTGTAATAGTAGCATTATGAAATGAAAATAGACGTGTAGGTACATTATTACTGAAACATAGTGTTCTATATTTAAATAAGCAATAGACTATGGATTTTTTGCCAGTTTTACCAGAAACGACATTACAATTCAAATTTTAATTTGTGATTCAAAACCACCTAATTTGCTAGCGTTCAACAATAATTACAAAAATATTTGTTTTTCAGCGTTCGGTTTAAAACAGGCTCCTGGAAAATTTTCTCTGTGTGATCGTTCACGTATGCACGTGTTAGAAAAAAAAAATAGTACAATTAACGCATGCAATTGGACTGACGTATCGTTTTAA
This sequence comes from Hemicrepidius hirtus, assembly GCA_963082805.1. Lineage (NCBI taxonomy): Eukaryota > Metazoa > Arthropoda > Insecta > Coleoptera > Elateridae > Hemicrepidius > Hemicrepidius hirtus. The sequence goes on along the minus strand of OY720160.1, from coordinate 37,842,320 downwards.
AAATTAAATTAAAGAATGTACCAAACAATTTATAATCGCAAGTCCTTACTAACACGTTTTCACGGACATCAATCAACCGGGGGATCACAGCTTAAAGGACTGTTTTTGTTAGGAACACTACGTCATATTAAATTGAACTCGATTTTATAAAAAAAATAAGACCTATAGGAAAACCATTGCATTCGAGGCAGTTGCATTTATTAATTCATCACAACGTAATGAACAAGTTCTATAATATTATTCTATTTTCAGTTATTTAGCTAAACATGAATAAATACCTCACATTATAGTTTTTCTACATAAAGTTTTTATTATGGATATTTACTATCAATTAACATATAATTTCTTTAAATTGTAAGGACAAAATATCGGAAACTTTTATCTACCTATGCCTTATTCCCAGCAGCTACTGCTCCTTTAAAGACGCACTTGGTAATCTCGTATGAAGTTTCACATACATTACTTTTCTTTATATCTTTGCATGCTTGGAATATTTTTTCAGCGAGAACTTTGTCTGTAACACGGACGTTCTTCCGTAGAAGTTCAGGGACGACTTCGCCATTGCTGTCTATAATACCTGTTTTTTCGAATAAACATTTTGTGTAGCATTGCAATTCTTTGATGTCTGGAAATTCGCCACGAATTAACAAATTCTTTGCCATATCTGGGTCTGCTTTACTTTCTTTAATGCACTCTTCTTCGGAAGGTTTAGCAGCTGTGTCATAATGATCAAGGATATCTTCGACTGGCTGAAATTTCAGAGAAGAATTAATAAAAGTTTAAAAAATATTAGATACATAAAAATATTAGAACATTAATAACTCCAGTAGATTATGCCCAGAGCCGGATTGGTATCCTTTTGCCATTTTTGAAAGTTTTATTACGGAAGGGTGGTGTACAGACTGCCAGTACTGTTGGTGTTTGGAACTCTCCTGCTGCTGCCGCTTGAAATTAAACACTGGCCATCCGATTTAACTGTTTGAAATTGTTATCATGATATCTTTCTTTTACAACCGAATTGCTAAACCAGAAATATTCTTAAAAACCGTGAAATAATTATTCCCCAATAGAATTACGGTGCTTCAGTGTGAATTATATTTCAGGAATTTTTGAAGATCTACAACTGGTTATAGCATGAATTAAAAATCTTCGAAATGCGGCCCTTAAAATGTAATTGCTTTAGATCATTAGTACCTAGGCTACAAACATTCTTAACTGAACAATGTTGCAACCTGGATAACCAATAAATAATAATTTACTTCAAGCATCATCAAAAACATATCCTGATATTTTTAAAAATTAATTTATTAATTAATTAATTATTTCATTGTACAATTATTTATCATACATACAGCTACAACAAATTTAGGATGGTTTCAAAGCGGATTGAGCTGCTTGATAAACGCATTTACAAATGCCTTGTGCAGTTTCACATAAATCAGTTCCCTTTACAGTACCGCATTTTTGATATAATTGAGTAGCAAGAACTTCATCAGAAACACCAACATGTTTTTTAAAATTTTCTTCTACTACTTTACCATCAGTGTCAAAGACTTGTATATATTCAAGGTAGCATTTTAAAAAACATTTTAAATCTCTGTCTTCTGCAAAATCACCAAGGTCCAAGGCTTTATCTATAAGTTCAGGACTAACATTGGATACTTTTAGGCACGTCGGTTTGCTACGGATCACATTTGCACGATATATTGAAATTGCATCCGAGAATGTCTAAAAAAGGATAGAAGTAATAAACTATCATGGATTGAAAATGAAGTTGAAAATGATTAATTTTGATGAAGTGCATTTGTTGAATAATTGATGGTTTATGATCAAAACACGTCTTAAAGATATTGAACTAACCAAAATTGCCCAAAAAAAACTTGCCTTCCTTCTTTTACATATTTTTCATTAATTGGTTGTCCAACGGTATTATTTATTTTTAAAGAAATATCCGTCTCGCTCCTCAAATTATTTAAATCGCATACATACCCCTTTTTGATAAGAAAATGTCACTAATGTAGCAATAATAATAATAACAAAAGGGCTGAAAACTTCCATATTTAGGTGGTTCTGATAAGTTTGTGTTTGTAACTGCAGGCGTATTAAGAGTATCGTTGCTTTATATACCTGGTCATACACTCAATTAAAAATAACATGAATATAAATTTCATAAAACAAGTTTTTTGCACATAACCTTTGCAATAGATAGGAAGAAAAAAAAAGCAGCTTGAAACCTGCATACCTATACTGTCTTCACAACAGAGTTGTATTCCAAAATTGCATCAATAATAATTGTTGTGCCATTAGTTACTAAACTTAATTTCTGTGAAAAGTTGTTTATGTATTTATAAAAAAAATACTTAATTATGCATCATTATCTGCATGTTTATTTTTACTCATGTCAATCGTGTAAAAAAAGCATTTTATTATACCTCAGAGTCAGAGAACTTATAAAACATTTATAAAAACGAGAGTAGTATGTATGAAACCAGTTAAACTATTTGTACTGGGGATATTTATTTATTGTAAATATGTTTACTTTGGATGCCACACGATAAAATATTTCAGTTTAAATGGATTAAAATTGCATATTGGGTTAGAAGAAAACACTGTATAATGGAGAAAGCTGTAGGAAAAATATTTGAAGAACCGATAAGGGAGTTATATGATTCGTCCTGCAATAATTTAATGCAGAAGAATATTAATATCGTACAAAAGAATAAATTATAAAAAACAAGTTGCAATAATGCAAATCAAATTTTATTAAAATAATGAGGAAATTAACAATTGTCATTAAAAAATAATCTCAACGAACAAAACGAAACAGCAATAGGCTACTTATACACATACACACTGACTGTTAGAACTTTTAAATTATTTTTAATCAGAAAAAGACTTTTAACATGTTTGTCTATTTATTGTTATTTTGATAGTAAACTGTAATTTCAAACCTGCTATCTAAAATAAGCCTATCAAGGAAATTTGGATTGCCTGAATATGAAGTATTGCGAAACCTACTAAATAAACCAGTATTTTAAGCTTTGCCACTCTAGAACCTTATTGCCTTTGCACCCCCTAAACTATAAAAACTGCTGAAATGTTAGGAACAATTCTCTTTAGAAAAATATCACCTCGAAACGGCACCTATAATTTAATACTTGGCGTTAACACCCCTAGCCATGCCTTTTTCTCGGACTAACCTCATTTGCTGGAAAGCTGATCCTTGTGATATTACAGAAAATATTTTTTAGTTTGCTTTAAACATTTAATATTTTATATTTAAGCAATATTTTTTTGTAGGATAACCAGGAGGATAACTGAAGTTTTAATTATGGAGTTCTTTCATCGACTATCAATATTTATGTATATTAGATAAAAATTGATTATTTATTATTTCAAGAATAATTCAATGTTCACGCAGTGATTTTCATAGAATTTTTTAGAACTACCACGTTAATTAATTACAATGTAAACATCAATGACAAATATATAATCAAAATTTATTTTGGCAATGAAAGAACAAATAATAATTGATCCCTTTAAGATTATAGCAGAATGTTATGTACTGATATGCAATTATAATAGTAGCATTATGAAATGAGAATAAACGTGTAGGTACATTATTGCTGCAATAAAGTGTTCTACATTTTTAAATAAGCAAAGACTACGCATTTGTTGCCAGTTTTACCAGAAAGGACATAACAATTTAAATTTTAATGTGTGATTCAAAACCACTTGATTTACTAGCTTTCAAAAATTATAAAAATATTTGTTTTTTATTGTTCGGTTTAACAGGCTCCTGGAAATTTTTCTCTGTGTGACCGCTGCGCGTATGCACGTGTTAGAGAAAAATATAGTACAATTAACGAATGCAATTGGACTGACGCGATGTATCGTTTTAAAAATTAAATTAAAAAATGGACCAAACATTTTATAATCGCAAGTCCTTGCTAACACGTTTTCACGGACATCAACCAACCAAGGGATCACAGCTTTAAAGAACTGTTTTTGTTAGGCACACTACGTCATATTAAATTGAACTTGAATAAATGAATAAATGCCTCACACTATAGTTTTTCTACATAAAGTTTTTATTGTGAATATTTACTATCAATTAACATATAATTTCTTTAAATTGTAAGGACAAAATATCGGAAACTTTTATCTATGCCTTATTCCCAGCTTCTACTGCTCCTTTATAGATGCACTTGGAAATCTCGTATGAAGTTTCACATAGATTACTTTTCTTTATATCTTTGCATGTTGCGAATATTTTTTCGGCGAGAACTTTGTCTGTAACACCGACGTTCTTCCGTAGAACTTCAGGAACGACTTCGTTATTGCTGTTTATAATACCTGCTTTTTCGAATAAACATTTTGTGTAGCATTGCAATTCTTTGATGTCTGGAAATTCGCCACGAATTATCAAATTCTTTGCCATATCTGGGTCTGCTTTACTTGCTTTAATGCAGAATTCTTCGGAAGGTTTACCAGCTGCGTCATAATGATCAAGGATATCTTGAACTTCCTGATATTTCAGAGATAAATTAATAAAAATATCAGAACTGTTTAAATAAAAAAAGCGTTGTACGAAAATTAGCATTTAACCCAATCCCAAAAAGAATACATAAGTATCACCTCGAAACGGCACCTATAATTTAATACTTGGCGTTAACAGTTTAACACCCCTAGCCATGTCTTGTTCTCGGACTAACCTCATTTGCTGGAAAGCTGATCCTTGTGATATTACAGAAAATATTTTTTAGTTTGCTTTAAAAATTTAATATTTTATATTTAAGCAATATTTTTTTGTAGGATAACTGCAACTTTTAATTATGGAGTTCCTTCATCGACTATCAATATTTATGTATATTAGATAAAAATTGATTATTTATTTTGTAGAGAATAATTCAATGTTCACGCAGTGATTTTCATAGAATTTTTTAGAACTACGGCGTTAATTTATTGGGATCCGGAAGAATCGCCCCCCCCCCACATTTCGCCCCTGCACATTTCGCCCCCGCACAGTTAGCCCCCGCACTTTTCACCCCCGCACATTTCGCCCCCGGGGGTTATAATAATACACTAAAAAAAATTTAATAATTTAAAATATATTAATTTCAAAGTTGAAATAAATGAACCCCGATTTAAAAGTTAAATAGTTATTTGGCGTTAATGGCATCTAATGACTATTTTGATGGGCTCTCACTTATATTTTAGGATAATTTTAAATAATGAAACATGAAATTAAAGTTGGTTGCTGGGAATCCAGTGTCTGTGAGAAACAAAAGCTACGCAGCGATTGGGGCTCGCTTGCAGACTATCGCTGCAGACTTTGAAAATAGAAATATTTTAGAATATTTAAGAGGCACAGCCTACAATTATACTTTCTAATTTTATAATAATAAAAATATTATTAAATATTATCAATAGTCATTAGATGCCATTAAGGCCAAATAACTAATTAACTTTTAACTCGGGGCTTATTTATTTCAACTTTACCAATAAAATATTTTAAGCACCCGGGGGCGAAATGTGCGGGGGTGAAATGAGCGGAGGCGAAATGTGCGGGAGTGAAATGTGCGGGGGCGGAATGTGGGGGTCTAAATGTGGGGGGCGAATCTTCCGCGAAGCTAATTTATTATAGTCATGCAAACACCAATGACAAAAATATAATCAAAATATATTTTGGCAATGAAAGCACAAGTAATAATTGATGCCTTTAAGATTATATGCAGTGCGTTCAAAAAGTAAGGCGATCAAGGGTCATTATGTTTTATTAGTTCCTGTCACCTGTCATTATAAAAGAAGATCCACAAAATTCTTATTTAATAAATTTAATGCGGTTATCAGACACATGACTTTAAATTTTTATGGTCTCCCTTGATCATCTTGCTTTCTGAACGTCCTGTATTATTGAAATACAAAATTGTTATCAACAATAATATTGTGAAGTAACAGTATATGCTAGTCAACGTTGAAGGCATGAATTTGTTTTTTCATTGACATACTCGATGAAAATAAATCTTTATAATGTTTAGATCAGGGTTGTAACATCTCAGGGGATCTGTAATTACTGCCCCAACACAGAAATAAAAACTTTTTTGCACGATCGGTCTTTTTTGTTGACTTACTAGATTCGATGCCAGAACAGTAAGCTGCATTTACTGGTTGCTAGGTGTAACAAAACAGTAAGTAATTCACTTACCGTTCTAGAACAGTAAGTAGTATAATCCATTGTATTGCAGACATGATAACTATGGTTACCGTGGTTGTCAGTCAATTTATAAAAAATAAGGTTATATAGGTACTTTTATAATTTTTTGAAATATAACTATTTTAAATCAATTTTTTTATTGCGATCGTGCAAAAAACGTTATAAGCATGTCGAACGTTAAGGGTTACCGGTCTCCGACAAAAATTGGGGTCGTCGCTTCGCTCCTCCCCAAACAATTGTCGTCGACCGGTAAACATCCCTTACCGTTCTTAATACTTAATATACTATAGGCTTAGATATTTGTCTAACATATATTTCTAGATATTAATCCATGCTTATCATTGCCGAAGGTAAAATAAAGTTAAAATGGTAAATGGTAAACTAACCTTTTCTTGACATGACACCGTCGCCACTACAATAGCTACTGCAACAATAACAACAAAGCATTTCATTTTGAATATTTCTGATCTGTACTAATACCAAGAATACAAGCAATTTTATATTTATATAGGAAAAATAAGTCGCTTTACAAAAAAAGTAATTACGGGTTTTTTTATCATACACAAATTGTTGACGTTCATGATTATATAAGCTGATGTTTTTGAGTTTTGAGTGTTTACGTTTATACCTACTATTTTACTTCTTAACCCATCCGTTAACAAGAAACTCGACAAAAAATAGACGTTTCATTGCATTTTATAAAAACTTATAGAAAAACTTCAACAAATATCTTTATTTCGTATTGGTAATATTCATACCTGGGTTATACCTACTATACACCGTGTCCAAAAGTAGGGAAGTAATCGATAAAATTATTAAAAAATACTATATTACCCAATATTAATGGTTTATATTAAATTCTAGAGTTTGATGTGTTTCTAATTTTTCAACAAACTATGATGTGAGCGACTTTTTTTGAAATGAAAATCCCGATTTATTACGTCATTTTAAAGAGTATATATTTTAAAAAATGTCAAATTAAAATTTATAGTAGGTCATTTTTTTATTTACATTGTTCCGTAGCTTTTCCCAACCGTGTAAATCACACTGTATAACTTTTTGTTATTGATTTATTTTTAAAGTTTATCTACGTCACAATATTTGGAAAATAGTTGGTAACTTGCAGCTGCTTTATTGCGTGTAAACGCCACTCATGTTAGATTAATTATTCTGGTATATACTGATATTGACGTGTTTTAATAAAAACTACAAAATTATGACAATCACTTTGAAACTAATTATTTCATAGTCGGTAACCTTGTAATAATGTAAATACTTATTTTCATATAGATATTATACCTATTGTAAATATTATTATAATTGTCTAATATTAATCAATCAATCAATCAATCTAAATAACTGATAGATTTAAATTTTGATTAGATATCATCAAAGTATAAATTTAGAAAACGTTTATTAAACATGTTCTGGTATGGTAATATTTATTTTATGCTGCAGTTGAAAAACACCCACAAGAAAATTAACATATAACAAATAAAAAAGTTAAACACAGCAAAACCCGTATAGGACAGACGCAGAGGCATAAAAACAGTTATTGCAAATACTTGTCAAGGCTTGTTTTGCTTCGATAAAATTTATAAAATGTTTATAGGAAAAAAAAAAAGATTTGTATTAAATGTACAATATTGGTGTACTTTTATATGAAGGACAAGGTTCTGGTACAAATTTCGCATAACGGTGGTAAGTTGCAATCAAATAAACATTTCATGATTAATCTAGTAAACTATTACCGGTGATGCTTTCTATACAAACAAAAATTATAAAATTTAAATAGTGATCATAATAGTCCTCAATAATTCTTTCCGGCTACGAAATCCCCATCGCACCTTGGACACCCTGTTAATAAAATAATTTAAACAGAAATTTAATAAAATCTGCATAACATATTTCAAGGTAAGATATACCTACCGATGCTATTGATCTCAAAATCTGCTTTATTCCACCTGTATCCACTTTGTCCATTCAACCCTAATATCGCCCTCGGGTTAACCCAGCTTTTTCCTTTTTTTCTATTTATCGGAATATTGGTTGCTTCTGTTTATATAATCAAAATTATATTGCAATCAGGTCAAATCATTGTAATTTTCAAAATATAAATTTCAATGAAAGTGGTCTTGTGGATAAGGATACGCTTGGCGATGGGGCGACATGAGTTCGATTCCTCGTTGTAGCCAGGGTTTTACAAATCTGGGGCAATAGGGGTTGCGTAAAAAAAGTACTAATTAAAGTATGTGAGAATAAAAACAAAAGTGCTTCATTTATAAATCTTTAATCGTCATAATTTGTTTATATCATCATTGTAATCAATTTGACGATATAAGACGAAATATTAATCGCATAACAGACCCTTTAACACGGAGAAACTGGATACCTACGCCTAGTTCTGCATAAATTTTATTGTAAATCTATGAAATTGATGTGTAAGTTTCTATTCGAATTTGAATACATCTAAACTTTTATTTCTAGAACACGAATACGTAAGTTTATTGGAAATTGGTTGGGGAAGCGTGCAAAACTCTTCTATAACACGTACACGTCAACACGTACGCACATCCAGGAGATTTGAATTTTTTAACGAAAAGGCTACAACAAACCAGATAAATAAATATTTAATTTGAAGACTAGAGAAGTTAGTAGAAAAATAAGCGTTTATACCCACAGGGAATTTTATATTTGTGCGTAGAATTTAGTCGTACAGAAAATTTTCATAAACTTGTTAAAAAATAAACGCTTTACTCACTTCACTGTACATTGCTAATTAGCCAATTAAACCTTCATATAATTATTTAACAACTGAAAAGGTATTGGAACCGAAATCGACACTCGTAAATCTAATTAGTTTCATTCGGTATATTGCACGGATCAAAGTTTAATCCAATTCAAATACGGAACAACAAATTTGAAAACAAAATTAAATACGTACTAGGTATCTTGTAATCACCCAGTCGAGGGGGTAAAGCACTTCATTCCACTTCTAATTAACTCATACATTTGAAGAATGGCAAAATATAAATTGATACACAGGAAGATATTTTAAATACATTTTGTAAACAACGTAGCAAGTTCGGTTGAAACCAAAATGTAAATATTCAAATTAGATTTACAATCAAGCGGTTCGTTCGAAAATCAATTATTTTGTTTTTCAACCAACTGTGTAAAATTTGTTAAGCCGGTTAACTGCTTGTTTATTATTATAAGGTATTTACAATGTACTGTGGCCCAAAAGTAACAGTAGAATGTCCCACACAACTCTCTTAGTCCCATCTGATGTATTTAGCTATTTAGAAGTGTGGACTTGAATACTTGATAAAAGTATAATTAAACCTCTTCATAAAAACGGTGCTATCGCGGAGGTATATAACCACCGCCCCATCGCTCATTGTCTTCTTTTTCTAAACTTATTGAACGGCTGGTAAACAGAAGAATATATATATACTTTGATCCGAAATTTTCTAAAAGCCAGTTTGGTTTTCGCAGAAACTGTAGCACAAATGATGTACCTACTTGCTGAGTTTCTTAAGTCAGATAACTTTGTCATAGAATAAAAATCACAAACCTGTTGCGATGCTTTGTGATCTTTCTAAAGCCTTCGATTGCGTGCACCATGAAAGACTTTTAACTAAATTAGATAACTATGGTCGTGGAGTTACCTTACAGTGCTTTACGTATTACTTATGAAACAGGAATCAAATTGTCGAAATCGACGAGTCTGTGAGATCTGATTGAGCAACGTCGCAGTTCCTCAGGGTTCTGTTTTCGGGCCCACTCTCTTTTTACTGTATACCTACTGTAACTAAACTACTACTAAACGTTTCCTAGGATGTTGGTATCATAGATTTGTCACAAACTGTCTTAATCCATTTTTGAGTGGGAACGTTTTTCTGTTTTACGTTAGAACGTGCTGTGAGATCTTCCTTGTAGGTTTTGACCTCCCTTACAGTTGCACAACATAAAAAACACTTTTGTATTATACCAACTACTCAATTTTGATTTACAGTTGGAGTACTTGTTCTAGAGTTTGTGGTAAAAAATCCACCTGAAGCTACTGTATCTGTCTGATGAGTTGCAATGAGGACCAAATACGTCCTGGGACGTTGCAGCCGCAGTTTCGCCACAAATTGTTTTTAATTAGAAATATTATGAATAATATCTCCCAGGGCTCTGATTTTAGGGTGCGCTAGGCTTCAGTAATGGAATTAGAGGCAACACGTTCCTTCTATTCACTTTTTCAGGAGAAACATCCGTGATACTGTGTAAATGTCCGCACTATCAAATATATTTCGCATATCATAGATAATATCATATTAATTACTGCTTATGTGCTCACTAAAAGAGCTAAAACAAGCATACACTTGTTTCAAATCAACTTTTGCAAGAATAAATTTAATATCCAGCATCCCTTGTATAGTCCAATATACTACCAAATAAATTGTTCTGGGAATTAGGTTTGTAGTAGTTGTAATTAATTTTGATGCAAACGATTTTCAGTACAACCGCACATGTAACTTTGAAAATGAAGCGTGACTATGAAACACGTGTTCATGTAAGCTTTGCGTTTGTTTGCATGGATTAGATAGAGATAGTTAATTTGTAAGTTTATTGTTTTACACTCTCATAAAGGGTAAGAAGTTAATTTTTCCTTTATTTGGAATTAGTGACAGTTTTATTAGACCAAGTGTTCAACATTTTCGAGGTTGATTATAAAATAAAATAGTTTGCAGCTCAAGCGAGGGGATCGTTTTTGGGATTGTTAAACATTCAATTGATTACAGAAAACTTTGCGCTAAAATTAAAGCAAAATTGCTAAATGTATGCGTTGAAAGAGAAGTAGTCACAAACCTGTAGCCACCGTTGAAAGTTGTTATCAGTCTTTACCTTTTTGTCTCAGTGGTGAGTGAGCTGAAGTTATTCTCAGCAGCCCTATTTCTATGTAAAGGTGGTAGCGTTTCAGTTGCTGCCTAAAACTTACCAGTGAAACAATATCAGTGCAATTTATTAGAAAATTGCTGAAGAGAAGCTGGTTTAGATTTCCATCTAAAACTGCTCTCAGTCTACTTTTCGAGGGGCAATTTTTTTAAAATTAGGAGTGGCGTAAACTTTGAGAACAGGAAGCTGTGTAGATTTTCTGAGCTTCTCAATGTCTATAGAACAATAAGTCAGAAATTCTATATCTATACTTTTCACACAGTAAGAAGCAGCGTCTATTTCTACGGAAATCCATTATAACAAGAGCTCTGTTAAGAGGAAAGCGCGATTATGTAATTTATGTCAGCAATGTTATTAACCCAAATTATAAATTAACGATTCCAACAGCAGATAGGATTCGGGTAGAGAACCTCATTACTTGTAACCAACACGCATATCAAATATCATACGGCGAAGACGACAAGAACACACAATCTAGGGTATTCTGACGAAAAGTATCCCCAAAACAGCAAATACTATAGTAATGTCAAGTACAAGCGCCTGATTCTTTGTTCCGTATTTTCTCCCTATCGATCTGAATTCTTTTAAAAGTATAAAATTTTTATATTGGACCATTTGCAGGTACACACCAAGTTCGGAATTCAAATACAAAAGTCGATAGAAAAATATAACCTTGCAGTGCCACAACTGGAAACAGTTCACTCTGTGATTGCAATAAAAGCGGTTCCGGACATTTTCAAGAACGGAAAGCTCAAGCTAAGATGTCTCGCAACAATGTTTACATTGTATAGGCGGACTGAAGAATTAGAAGTGCAAGAAGATGCTCCTCTTCTAGCCCTTATTATGGTTCCAACCACACAAAGCAGTAAAGGTATGCGTGATTAAATTAAAGTGGCTATACCTTTATTTTTACTAAAGATGGTTTTGAAGTTTTGCAACAACACCGGCTGTGGTTAATGGTGACTGAAAATCTAGTTTGCTAAAACTTAATAATGATAGTTTATTTGTTGTTGCAAAACAGGCTTAGCCTGCTTAGCTAGAATGATTGTGTTTTGTGACTTATTCTTTCTCCTCTTGCTTATTTAAGTTTATTTAGTTTCTATTTAGTAAGTGTAGAGCGTAAAAAAAAATTAATTCAATTGAGACATTATAGTATGATTATTTATATATTTTTGTGTGTTTATTAATTTCTATTTTAATATTTGCTTTAGGTACGAGCAACGGAATACGACCTCTTTCACAATACGTTATGTACGTGTGGGCAGCAGTAATTTTAGTAAAAAATGTTAACGCAATTAAATCGTGATGGTGCTAAAAGGACGTGCTTATGGTAAGCGTGCAAATTTAGAAAGTTAGTGAAAAAAATGTGATGTAATAAATTTTAATTGGGACTAATCAGTTTAAAATTGTTAAATATTTATGTGACTGCCCTTAAACCAATTACGAATGTGTAATGCCTAATTGTGGTGTTAGAAGTGTTTTAATAAAGCATAAAAAGAATAATTAGGTGAGACAAACGTATTGTGTGTTTTAAATAGGTACGTACATGATGACACGTGAAGACTTTAACGACAATTTATAAAAGTAAATATTTATAATATAGCTTTACAGTAGATGTAAAGGAATTTTTTTAATCCGTTGATAGGCTTAGTTCACTTTTTCAAAATTTTATACATTGGTTACTGTTTTATTCCAGCTCTAATATACACCAAGTTTAATTATTTTTATATTAAGTTTTTAGGTGAACTAAGTCTACAACTTGACTGAGCAACGTTTGCCAAATCGACTTTGGCGTTTTGTAACTAATATTCTTTTAAACATTCCTAAAATTAATCATATATTTATTATCTACCTGTTGCTAAAACAATACATTAAATGGTGACATAGTTTCAAATTAAATAATCGTAGATATAATCACGACTGTTATAATTTGTAATTTCAAAAAGTAATCAAAACTAAAGGTTGTAGTACTTTAAAAACTTTGTTTGCCATCTCCATTGAACTGAGAAGTATATCCCAATAACTAACTTCTATTCCGTTTCCAAATCGAAAGCCCTCCAGCTGCAAAACAACTTTAATTTAATGAATAGGCGTAAATTTTGACTGAACCGCAATCGTTAAGAAGATAGCAATAATATATAGCTGCTCAATATCAGACAAACACCTTTTTCTGGCAGTCCTTTGAATTACAAACATTTTATGTACGGATCGAATGATATCTACACTAGTGTATAAGTAAACGAAACTAATTCAGGGCAGCGGAATTTCTAGATTTTGTATTGTATTATAAAAACGTTGATGTTTATGAAAATTGTAGGAAAATCTTGACAAGAGTTAACATTCTAAAACAGTTTTAAAGTTGTTAAATATAGTTTAATTGTAATTTCCTAACCGATTATTTGATTTATCAGTTTAGATATGGAAACTTTCATCTAAACTGCAGAGGGAAATATTTGTTAAGTTGTTACCGACAATATTATTAAAGTTTGAACAAATTGACTTAATTTTTGTCTCAAGGGCCTTGCAAATATAATGTTATCAAGGAAATATGAGGAATTAGGTAAGCTAATGGAAAGTGCTAAGTGAAACACCATAGTTTTGAAATTAAATTAAATTTTGTCTTTATTAAATAAACCAAATTGAAACAAATTTCAGATTTGTGCAACGAATGCCTTGTTCTTTTATTCGTAACTAACAACATTCTGTACTTATTCCTAACCGTGTGAACAAGTCAAAGAAAAATAAAAGAAAGAAAAATCTGAAGATATTCTGCGTATTATGCGACCTGTTACAGAAGTTTATAAGGTGCGTTCACACCTGACGAACGCACGCAAACGAACACGAACAAACAGAGACGGACACAAATAAATGAAAATGAACACCAACGGACATGAACACGCACGAACAAACATCAGTTGAAATTTGACGTTCATTGGTGTTCCAATTATCCTTAATAATTTCTGGCATCTACACCAAAGGAACACGAACGCGCAAGAATGATTATTTTTTTAAGTGCCGACTTGGGATGGAACCTTGCTTGTTGGGATTTGCAGGTGTTCGTTCGTGCTCGCAAGCCTTCACACTATATTCGTTCGCCATGTATGTTTATGTTTGTTCGCGTTCGTTCGTCAGATGTGGACGGATCTTACAGAAGAGTTACTAAACTACTTTAGGTTTGAATAATTCTTCAATCAATGTTGACTCGATACTAATTTAAAAGGATTCCAATTAACACAGCATATACCTAGCAGAAAATGCTTTAGTATCGAAGAAAATCAATGATTTATTAAGATTTTGTACCTGTTTCTGTTAGGGCGATTCTTCTGTTATAACAGAACTAAAAGAGTTTTTAAAAGATATGGAAAGGCACTAAAATTGAGATGTAAGTGTCCCAAAAGATCAACGCAATGTGATCAAAAATCAAATGAAAAGATTGATTTTAAATACGCGGTCTTTTTTTAAACAAAGATGAACATACGACATGTACAAGGTGTCCAAGATACGGAGACCATGAATGGAGATTTCCAAGAAATAATTTATAATTTTTAGTTTCAAGAATTCCATTTTTTCTATTTTTATAACCCAGGATATCTTGGTTAAGACCATCGTGTCTACCAGAGTCCGAATCCTGGAATTTCTACCTATCTACGTAGGTACTCACTGCCTCGCCGGCCATTCTTTTTTTTAATGTTAAAAACAATTGTAAGCAATTGAATTTATACATTAAATATTGCGACTACTAACTCTTCTATAATTTGGTAAAATCTTAATAAATCGAAAAACAAATAAAATAATATCAACGAATTAAATTTTATCCTTCATACGTTGACATCATGTCTAAGCACCAAAATTTATTAAGTAATACAATTATTAATACGTCAGCGTAGTTTAAACAAATTTAATTCCATATTTCTTGTGAAAATATACAATCAGGTATAGCGACAAAGTGTCATCAATCCAATAGATCATCCTTTGTAGTAGAAAATCCACATCGAATACTGTACACAATAATATTTTTGTATATTACAAATAAAAAGTCTGCTATATTTAAATTTTGATATTTAATTGACCTCCGAAGTTATAAATTATTCGTATTAGAAAATTTTATCTACACAATAAATTATTTTAAGTTTAAGAATTTGGCAGACTTTTCATTTACATTCATAGTGTTCGTTAACAAAATAATAATGTAAATTATATGTGAAATCAAATGTAACAGTAATTGTTAATAAATGGATTACTAAAAGTTTCGCTGCCTGACATCGTGTCTAATTAGTTGTTTCCATGTTTCCAAAATCCTGTTCCTAAAGATAAATAAATACTAAGGGAATATAAAGCAGAACTTAGAGTGTTGATTATTGTGTGGAAAGGAGGTCCTGATGGAAACTAAATTCTGTTACTTATTATACCCTGTTCAGAATAATGTCTTTTCGTACACAAGTTAACTGGACATTTCTGAAAGTTATCACCAGTAAACCAAACTAGTACAATCGATGGGTTGCAACTTCAAACCGAAGCCTCCGAAGGTATTAATTTACACTCAGGGGTTCCTCAAGTCCTCAAGAGAATCTCTATCAATTAAGGTAAGAAACATATATTGCATATTCAGTTGAAAAATATTCTATTTAGTTTCATAGGTATGTGTACATCTACATCATCCCTTATAAATTAATTGTTGAATACTTATAGACCTAAGAAAGCAAGGTTTAGGAAAATGGTTGCGGTTTATAATTCCACGGTTTACAAATTCAGACACGCTTTATTGATATTAATTAAAACCATAAAGCTTAATTAATGCATCCCATTTTTTTCAAAATAGTGACCCATACATCTCCACGGTTGACCAATTCAGTCCAGTTTCATATAATCTGAATTAACTTTAATTATAAATTTATTGTCATAGTAACCAGTTGTCATTCCTAATTCACTTTACGAAATAACATGTTTGAATCGCGTTAGTTATATGACCGACATAACAACAGCACAGTCCAGGTAAGTTATTAATTACGACCACTAATCTCGTTCTGTAAACCAGTGCAATGTGGATATTAACCAATTTTATTCGGCTGTTAGGTATTTTTGGTTCAGTGAATTCAAGCCTCTATAACTAGATAATGCTGACGTTGATGTATTTAATCTTATTAGCGATTGAAACTTTAAACCCAATGGCTGTAGTACTGCACTATTTTAAATCCACAATACAGGATAAGCTCACGAACAAAACAGGGTTTATAGGATTGACAGCACGTAATAAAATGTGGATATGTAGGTATCATTTAATGTTCGTTTCATTGCACTAGTGTTAAAATTGATTTGTATTTTACCTGTAGTAGGCCAAATAATCCGTGTACTTAGATCATCAATAAATCGTTGTTAAGACATCAATAAAGTGCACCATCTGTTGTTGAAGATTTTTAAACAAACTATAAAAATAAGGATAAATAATACTCCCTTGGGTTTTTATCTTAAAAGCATTGAAGGGATGTTAAACAAATATTTACTCAGACTAACATACCTTTCTTAAGGTTTTTAACTTGTTGAACTTTATTTGAGTATTTACCTAAAAGCTGTAACTTTTTTGATACAAACTAAACTTTTATACGTTCAAGCTATTTTGCATAAAAATATTAATTAAGCGAGAGCGCTGCTCGATTTTAAAGTTGCAGTAAAGTTCACAGGTTTATGCCACTTCTTTTCTTCTTTGTTTGATCACGTTAACTCTCACACTGTTAACTCGGTGACAAGGGTTTATCTAGAAGGAAGTTATTAAGGAAGTTGCAAAAAGTTTTACGTGAAGCTTTGAAAATTTATTTTTTAGAGCTTTCGTAATTGAAAAAGAGGAGTTCATGAGACAGTTCAAGCCGTTCCAGAAAAGTTAAATACAAATTATCTCGAACTAACTGGCGGTAAAAGGCCATTTAGGAAATGCTGTTTGTGAATAAAGGATCTCGAAAATGCTATCAATTAGTTATAATTTTGTTAATAAAAATAATGCACGCGATGTTTATAATAGTATATTTCTTTAAAAGTTCAAAGGCTTCTTGAAAATGTAGCATAAATCTCGTAAAAAACAAACTACCTAAAAAATCCTTTTGAAGGGGAGCAAGAACCTAAGAATCTCATTCATAACCGTGTATTTTTAAAATTAAATTGCCCGTCTGCCAGATTAATTTTCACATGCCTAACCCTTACTTTATGCTAAGTACGCAATCTATTTCAGGTATTCGCCTTTGAATTGCTTCGCGTTTCGCCTAAACAAATCTTTTGGATAGTTTAGCTGAAGATAGAACATGCCTTCTCCTCAATACTGCAATTCTTCCGTCAAACATAAAGTATGATCAAAAATTATTTTCATCTAGAATGAAGGAACAAATCGCTGCCTTTACAATTGCCTTGTATACATTCTTACGTCAAAATAATTGTTGACAACTGCCAGATTTATATGTGAGCCAATCATAATGGCATCATTTTTTTCTTTCATAAGTCCATTGTAAACAACTAAAAAGTAAAGGCGAGGAGTGGCTATTACATTACATAAAGACAAAAGCAGAATGTTTATAGTAGGTACTTGGTACCCAACTACCTACTAAACGTAAGAAACTGTAATTTTTTGTGAGTGCTTCATCAGATATTTTAAACAAGGCATTCTCAATTCTCATGCTGGTTTAATGTGTTATACGGAGGAGCGCAAACCTACAGCACGAAATATGAAATAAAAAAACCCATATAACGGAGTAAAAATAGAATGTATGGAATATGGCAGCAAACTGCATTAGATGAAGAATACAAGATAATAATTTTAGTTATGTGATTACAGAACCACCACTATGGGGGGCAGTTGTAAGTATTATACCACACCACATAATATGAGTGAAGTAGAAACGAATGGATTTTGCAGGTTGTTGATTGTATTTGATAAAAATCATAATAATAGTTTACAGATAGTTTCTATCTCATTCAACCGCTTTTATTACTTTCCTAGAAATTCTTATTATTTTTTATTTGTCACACGAAACCAAGGGGTTTAAAACAGCTGTAGGTACACATCCGGATATGTTGGTAAATTGAAAATATTGTACTTTGATATTATAATAGGTGTTTTGTATTATTAGTCACTGGTAACAGAACCTTCTTGGTGTGAAGAATATTTGTTAAATTAAAATAAAAGTTAAAATACATTTTCATCCATTAATCAGTGCATGGTAATACGTTCGTGGCGATATCTAACAAAAGTTTGGTTTTTATTTCGTGTAGTCAATCGTGGCCAGTCCACAAGGAGTCAGTAGTTGTTATAATGGCTGGACAAATTTTATGAATGAGCGACACAGATACTGTACGATTCTTCTAGGATGGACATTCTAAACCTCTAGAATGAATTTTTACTTTCCCATACCACTACTGGTATAGGGAAGTATTGATATCATGAAAATTTTCGAAATCGAGATTTTCACGGAAATACGTGTTTTGGGCCCCCAGGAACCCAAAAAAGTGGTCTAGAAAAAATGTCTGTCTGTGGGTGGGTGGGTATGTAACGCCTGTAACGCAAAAACTAGTGAACCGATTTTGATGAAATTTTAAATGAAGGGGTATATCGAAAATTCATCGACAAAATAAGCTTTTCAAAAAAATCCGAAACCGAAAGCGGAAGTTAAGACATGTTTTTTTGGTATCATTTTTTTCAGAAGCGGAATTGTGAAAATCTGAGTAGGGGATATGAAAGAAGGGCATAATTCAAGGGAAACAGTTTTTACCGGACTCTCTAACTTCAAAATGGCGGTCGCTATGAATTTTTTAAAAATTTCGACTTTAACGCCCCGTAACTCAAAAACCAGTTATCTGATCAGGTTCCGCAACAACTTGTTTGAAAGCCCTTTGGCTGTACTACACCAAGAAAAAAAATTATTTACTAAATCCAAAAACGGTCGCAACGGCGCTCTTCCAAAAATTTAGAAATTTTTGAAAAATTATTACAAAAAAACTGGTCTAAGGAATTTGTTTAAATTTTCTATACTTATACAGCTTGGTATTAGCTACATTTTTGTTTTTTGATGAACGCCAGAATTCCACTGTGGCGCCCTCTACGAGATTTTGAAAATCGGAAATTGATGCTCCTATAGCGCCTTTATTAGTCAAAATATGAAAGAAGTTTAAATACAAAAGTTGTTCAGTATATAGATTTGCATTTTTCAAAATTTATATCACGTATACAGGGTGTTTGGTTTTCACAGTACAATAAGCAACTTTGTTATTTTAAATGAAACACCCTATATATTATTATATAATTGAATGCAAAATTAAATTGTCTATCACGTAGTATAAAGTGTTCATATGGCTAAAATGTACGGTTAATGAGAAATTCGTGAATTTTGAACTTTAAAACAGTGTAGGGTGAAATTTGTAAGTGCCGATATGTTCAAGTGACCATGCGCGGGACGGGAATTCCTTGTCGCCGGCTAATCCCAGCAGCCTATGAATATAAATAATCACACATGCGCAGATGAACACAATCGGCACTTGTGTTAATTTTCCATATACTAATTTTCAAGTTAAGTTTATCGGTTGTGGCGAACAATACTGTTGAATACCAAAAACGAATGTTTATTTTTAGTATGGGAAAGTCCAGGGGAGGTTTGCACCTCCACTTTTTTATTTTGAGTTGCAGGTGCAATTTTAAGGTTTTATTTAATGATATATAATATATTTCCCTACAGTGTACACATTAGCTTGAAACTTCTATTAATTATGTAAGCTACTGCAGCGCTAGATTTAAAAATAAAGTTCATTAATGGAACACGTAACGAATAAAATAAAGAAAATGGTAGATAAAGAGAGAAATAAAAGCGTGGGGATTAAAAATAGGAAAAAGAGTGTCACAAACGATATCCATCAGCACGTTTGCAAAAAAGTTACTAATACTCTTGATTACATTTATAACACGTGAAATGTGAGTTTGTTCTTCCAACCGTGCATATGATAATATTATTGATAAAGTGGTATCTTGTAACAATCAATGAACTCTACAAAAGTCCTTCTCATGTAGTGATATTACTGTTTGTTAGTAATTTGCAGTTTCATTAAATTCTGTTACATGCATAAAAGTAATAATCATTTCCAAGTTCATTAAGGCATGTACCGAAGGTACCCACTAAAGCTTTAAATAATTATTATTCGGATGCGTACATAAAGAAAACGAATAAATCTCAAAAAATGCATTTCTGCTCCTGTGACATAACTCCGAAACGCTCGATTTTCAGACACTTGAACGTTTTTGCGTGCTAAATTTATTTAATAAAACTTAATTTCCATCATCAGTATTCCTGTGCTATATGACAGTAGTAAAGGAAATTAAACTAGTTCTGATCACCAGTTTGATAATATTTCTAAAAATTAAAATGCGAACTGTTACAAAAACGTGAAAAACATGTATATGCACTTCGAGGCCTGCATTCGTTACTAACTAATCAACCAGGGAGCTTACTAGTTCTTTCAATTAAATTTTTCATATTGAACCAGTTCATCACACACTGCCATTATACGGTTATACTTTGGCAAGTTATTTTTACTGTGGTCTTTTTTAGCAGCTTCATCATTATATTATTGTTTGTGACAGTGAACGACGCCATTGTGTTCTCCTGTATTGTTTGGCACTATAGAAAAACAAACACTGAAACCTGAAAAAAAAATTAAATACTCTCAAAGTAATTTTTACGCCTGAATTATTTTGATGCGCATTAACATTTCGTAACTGAATAAGAGGATTTAAGTATTAAAACAGAAAAACATGTATTTTTCCATTTTGTTCATTACAGTTTCCAAATATGGACTTTTGTGTAAAAAATGAATTGAAGACAAGTAATTTTGTAAAGAGGATCGCTACTAATAACAAACAAAAGTTTTGTTTTAATATAAAATCAATGTTATCCCCGTAAAACTATGTAATTTACATTTTATAAATCTTCTGTTTTAGTAGAAACTGAATCATAAATTTACAGTAATGAACGTTTTCTTTAATTTTCTATTCAGCTACGCAAGTAGCTTGTCTTAACATCTACCTAACTTAAATTACAAACAAAAATTTATTTACCAAGTCACGTACTTGCCTTGACTTGAAGAAGACAGAGATGCTTTTAAGATTACACAAAATTCGGCCTGAAACTTGGGAATAATTCGGTTTTGTGGCAAAGGTGACCTCTAGAGTAAATAAACTCAGAAATTACCTGAATTGTGTAATAATTTGGGAAATCAGAGCCGCCCTCACGTTAACGTTGAGTGTTACTGGTGAAGGATATCGAAACGCACTGACAAGTTAACCCTGTTCCCTAGACTTCCAGGGGGATTAGCCAGGATCTACTACTTACACTCTTGAGGATTGTCACTGCCGCGAACTCTCGACAGAGCTGGTAAACCCTACGGACGTGCACTGAATACATCCATCACTTAGCGAATTAGGTTAGTACTTCAGCAAAGGGAAGTGACAAATAAACTACGTAGAAGAAACCCACTGACAGGAATTTCTATGTAGCTACTGCTAAGGTTCGCAATACCCCGTTTTTTATTACAGGATAGTAATTAGAAAATTGGAAGAGGGTGTTTATGCAAATGCAACTCCATTCAGAGGCGCAAGGCAAAGACGTCAGCGACTGATGCTTAGTTCCTTTAATGCTGAATTTAATCTTACATTAAATTCTAACTACATTAGTATTATAATTACTGCATCTTGTTGATTCCATGCTAATTAAGAAAGGTCCTTTTAATTTAAAATATAAGGAAAATGAAAATTAGTAAATGATTGCAAATTTAATTAAAAATTAAATCATTTTGGTAAAACTTGGCATGATGGAATATTAAACTGTTTTTCGACGATAAAATAAGAAAGCCCCATAACGAAATTCGGAAATTGCTGGAAAATTAGAAAATTAGAAATTTCCACAACTTACAAAATCCTTTGAAAGGAACTATAAATCCCATGAGTAACACTTCATTACGATAGCATTACTAACATTAAATAATATTTCTATAACCGCTTTTCTAGATACCTAATAGATTTTATGCCATATACCTAGTATGCGAAGCTGAAACCCTTAATTGAATTTATTAAAAACCCGTTGTGCTTTTATCCTATCAGTGCTCATCAAAGAATTTATTTTTAATTGAAACCACCTACAAGCAAAAACCTATCACAGCAAGCGGTTCCTTTTAGCAAAGCGGCTCCTTAGTGTACGTTCTGTAAACAGAAAAGTTACATGTCAGTTGCAGCATAAGTTTGTGATGTATTTGGAAAAGTAATGAAAAAGCATTTAAAGTTTGTATTGAGGGGAAAAATCCGAAAGTTTTTAACACTTGCTCGTTCAGCTGGTGCTAGCCGCTAAAATATGCGGTTTTGCCACAAAACGTTTGTAAATCTCGTTGACGAGAAAGTCATGTAACGACAATAACGGGTAATTGTGAAAGTTAAATCACTTTAATTAAGACACAGGATAGTATAGCAAACAACCCCGTACAGTGATGAAATATGAAACATATTAACATATACTATGCTGATTATAACACTTAATTATTGCTACAAGCATCAAAGTACATAATAAACTTACGTTGTTATTACCCAAATAATACGTTTTTGTAGCATATGGCGTATAATAAGGTAAACCTATAAATTAATTAATTACTTCACAGTTCGTCTATACAACGAATTTACCAACAAAAGGAAAAGTTGGTGCCATAGAAATTCAACCTTAAAACGACTTTTGCACAGAAAAGCGATTAAACCCAAAGCGAGCACACTGACCATAAAAAATAGAGTGATTCGGGGTTACTATTTACAACAGGAAATCGCTTTTAAAGCAGTGCTACTATTTGCATGTATCCCATTTAAAATATTTTCTCAGTAGAATTTGTTATTTTTTGATGTTTTAAACCAAAAAAACGTTTAGGTACTTATCACACAAACTGATGTCACTGTTTGAAAACAATATTCATCAGGGTTTTTTTTAAACTAACTTATGTTTATCCAAATTTTTATAAAGTTTGAAAAAGAAGTGCACCAATGGTTACAACACCAGCCCAATCATAAATTAAGGAACCGAATCATTCTCTGCCGCCATAATATCGTACATGCAAACCCATGTTCTAATTTATTCAAACCTACATAACTTCTCTAACAGATACTACAGTGACTATAATAATTAAATATAGTAACACACGAATATAATAGAAGAAAGGAATTAAATGCATCTGAGAGTATTCATATTTCCAACAATGAAAGGAACCTTTGGAATTTAGAAAATAGTCCGGCTGCAAACGTGGACTACTCCACCGTATGAGATTTAATATAAAATTGGTTTAATATTGTTTTAATTTTTAGTCTTGGTCATGTTGAAGATGAGAGCATCGTTTTCGAAACGCGTTTAGGCTTATCTGAACATTTTCGTTCTAAGGCTGGACACACACTATTATTAGTTCAAGGTACATGCCAGGCACGGGCGCGGCACGCGTTCGTCAAATTATTTTTCATGAAATCTATGCGGGATATGTTCACCGTCTTGGTAAATATGGTTTGGAAAAATCCCCACGGTTTGCCGAGCCGGTGACCATGCCCCGCATAGATTTCGTGAAAAATGACTTGTCGAGCCCGTACCGCACCGGTACCCAATGTTTATATGACCGGTACCTACCTTACCTGCACCTGTACGATTAAATAATTCTATTTCAATATTAAATAATTTAGTTTCAAAACATATGTGTTTTATATTGTGATATTTGTTATTTAATTATAATAATACTTTTTGATTCTGTAAGGATTAATACGTTTTTACGGGGGTAGGTTGATGACCCGTCCCTCCAACCATCGTCCTTTATCCGGGCTTGGGACCGGCAACGGCACTGATGAGTTACTCAGTCCACTCATCATATACCGCAGGCGGAGTTAAAAAGGCGTCGTGAAAAAGAATAGGATTAATTTAAACATAATTACGTGAGAGAATTCTCCAAACTTTAGAAACAACGTTAGATGTACATAATCATGACAATAATGTGGAACAGGCTGAAAATAATATTACCGCACCAACAGTTCAACTCGCATGATGAGTAGATCGCCATGAGATCAGTATTTTAAATATTGAATCGTAGCAAGTAGTATTTACTTCTAGTGCCTAGTGAGGAAAACTATAACTTAGAACGTATAGGTACATTTTTGTTAAATGAAGTCAAGAAACAATGCAGAGAATAATTTTAAGACTATGACCTTGTAAAACATCATATTATAAAAGAAATTGTGAAAATCCCTTCAAAATTTTGATAAAACCGTAGCGTACTTGTAATGAAATTACAATAATATTCCTTTTTCAAATCAATGTGTACGTAGATCAATACCTGTTCTCACACTTTTCCTAACTCTGCATAGTGGATCCTATGGATACGTATAAGGTAGGATGCAAATTTGTGGGTGCAGGGTTTTTATACAAACTACGGTTAGTGAGAGTTCGTTTTAACAATTCAAATTGGTTTTACGTATATTTTATTCCATTTGTAATCACGGCGATAGATCAAAGAGAAATTCAAATGCAGACGAATATTTGGGTATTTTCAGCATTTTCCCACCGTGTGGAATGTTATATTATTTCGTTGTTAAAACGGTTTTCTAATTAATCCATTTGGAAATACGTATAAAAAAGAAAGTAGCAACCCCTTTGTAATTAATCTTTGTGTACCTACGATTCATTTTAATTAATACCAATAATGGATCAGAGGAAGATAAAATAAACACCAGCAAATCGTTGCTTTCACCGCTTCTCTAAGCGTTCCAAAATAAAACCAACAAACAGAGAAAAGCAATCAATTTCAAGGGACAAAATTGTAGTGAGTTTCGATTTCCTACGTCCTGCAGTAGTCAATTGAAGCGAAGGAAATTACTCAGCCTCACACCGTTTCTTGGCAATTCCTTTCCCATTATGAAACGATGGCCCTAGCACTCCTTTCAGTATATTTGCGGTTATTTTGCTTTATCCTTGCTATATGTGACTTCTTAAGGTACTTAACCCATAATTAAATAAACCAATGGAGAAGCTTAAGAATATTCCGCGTAAACCGAAAACAAATCATGGAATTGATCGATTTCATCCACTTCATTTAGTTTTCACATTCCGTTGGAACTTTCGTCTTATAAACCTACATATTATTGAAAATTCAAGATATGAAAAATGACATTAAGTTGGAGCTTTATTTTTAACAACGAGAGAACTTTTATTCCATTTTTCATGTATGTTGTTGCTATAAAAACGTGTTCTACGCAAACAAAAGCAAATTTCGTTTGCGAAGAATGTAATTTTCAAACTTCTAACAACAGCAACAACATATGTGAAATTAAAATATGTCAACCCCAGTTGAAAAGAAGGTGTGTTGAGAAAGATTACAAGCACTTTTCACAACAAAGGAACGAAAAATACCCTGGAATGAGGCGTGAACGCCGCGAGAAAAAAACCGGAGCCGAAACACTTCTACTGAGGTTGTTAATAAAACTGTGCTGCTTATAATTACGATTAATTTTAACTAAGATTTAGATTTTAGATTAGCATTAAAAACTATCTTTAAGTTTGTAATTAAGAGATACTTATTTGAAAGTTTTAGACGGAAATTCAAATGATACTAGAAAAATTTCTTAAAGAAATAAATCTGAAGGAAAATATAGATGGGAACGTGTTCTTGAGCCGCTTGAACGCGCGATCCTAATGACCCTCTTTACCAATGTAGCTTTTTAGTTTTCTGACAATAACAGTTTATTATAAGCAAGAACTAAAAGTTAAAAATTGCTACTATAAGCGGAATTTACCCGGTCATGTAAACCGTGATAACTGGTTCAAAAGTTTAATTATTCCCAAGATATTCAAAATGATTTCCTGGAAGAAAGAAACTTGACTGTATTTCTTTTCGTATCTGAAAATGTACGAATTAAATTTGTTATAATTATTGGAAAATAATTGCGACTATATTTTCACATTTTCTAATCCACTGTCGTACCATATATCCTTTAATTTAGTTTGTACCTTAGCAAAATGTTTGGTACCTAGGTACTATTAATAGGATAGCAGACGAAGATTTGTAAAGTAGGTACAATCTTACTAACCTACGCGATTTCTCTAAAACTTTCACACAGACCGCTGTTTCCTAATTTCAGTACAATTTGCAAATTATGCTTAACTAATCATCTTTAATGGCCGGATTTAGTTTTCATGTTGATGTACTTACGAAATATTTATTTAAAATGTTATAATACTTAAATCTTACTGCGTTTGTTAAGAATATTATGACCCAAATTGTACAGTGTAACTAAAAATTGCACTTTTCCATAAAGCAATATCAAACAAAAGCTTTGTATTTCAGTTTTCTTACCTGGTGAATAAATGAAGCGTAGAAGAAGCTATAAAGCACATAAGTGATCCGCTTACTGACAAGAATCTGTACTCGATCAGATAAAACTCGTAGCATTATTTTTCAAATACCTAGGGGGACCTATTCCAATATAAACAGTGATAAACAACAATCGTGTCACTTTCGTAAAGAACATGCGTTCTTGTGGCATAAATTGGTACAATTTATCGTAAAAGCCACTACCTATTATCGAGTTTGTAGTGTCAGCTTAAAATACATTATCTATTCGCACAAAAAGTTGTTGTTTTATGTAAACGGTTTATTCAAAATATTTTTTCTCCGATTGACAGTAAAAGCATGCTTTGACTGACATTTGACTGTCTCCAAAGTTCCACATTTACTGCCTAGGCAAAAGTGATCATTTTTACTGACAGTAGCATTCAAAATCAGGTTGCTTCGAAAAACAAATAAATTTGAAATTTTTATTAATTAAATTTAAGTTCCATATTTTTCACGATTTCTTTAATTTCGGATGGGGTGAACATTTCTTCGTCATTTTCCATTGTAAATATTATTATAAATTAATTAATATTTACGAATTAACAAGATTAAACTATTCTATTCACAACAAATAGAATGACATTTCTGAAATATGTTTTTTCATAGCAACCAATAAGAACTGCATAGCAACAGATGCTTGCTGATACTAATAGTACAAAAAATATTAAAAATAATCATTAAATTAATGTTAAACGTTAACAATCGGAGAAAAAATTATATGTTCAACACGGCAGAAATGCAGATTTACTGCCTTGGCTGGTTTCACAGCTTCGGCTTCGCCTCAGCTGTGAAATACCAGCTGCGTCAGTAAATCTGCTACTTTTCTGCCTTGTTAAACAAATAACTATTTTAATACGGTTTGACTAATAAGATATGGAATTATCCATAACAATATTATGTGGAAACATTTTTTCAGGTTCTTTATTATAGGTACAGGGGTTTTCAACGAAAAGTGAAAATCGTCAAGACATACCAACAACGACAGCAATGGAGACATCTTTTTATGTAAAATCCTTCTATCATCAACCCCCTAGTCGTCAAAGCAATCCCCTCTAAATTATCACATCGTTGGAAATATAATTTCATAAGGAATTTATTCTACTATTTATTTTCTTTTATTCGCTTCATATTGAAGAGAATGAATTCCTTATGGAGTTACCTTTCCAACGATGTGCCATTCATGGTATATGGTGCCATTTGAAATTTTAGAGGGGGTGGTTGTGGCGGCTAAGGGGTTGATGACAGACGTCCGGATTTTATTTAAAAGGATGCCCCCCTTGCTGCCTTTGTTGACATGCTGTAACGATTCTGAAGCAAACAGTAGTTTTGAAAGATACCGAGGGTGGCTACTTTTCTTCGAAAAACCCTGTTAAATATTGTCTTTTATTTTTTGTTGTTTTTTGAATCATATCAACAGTGAAATATGAAATGGAAAACCCAATCACGAACAAAGTATACTCTAAATAACAAAGCGTAAATCATTTTATATTATTGTAAAAATTCTGGAGACTGTTTTGGTACCTAACAATACTGAATTATAATACCGTCCCTTTGCCACAAAAAAACGAGAAAAGTCTACTGTATATTATAATCGTGTAAAAAAGCTCTTTTCTTTATTTTAATAATTCAAAAACAACAAAGTTTTAATCCAAATCCTAGTTACCCGCAACGTAACCTTAGGCCAAAATCAATGCAAATCCGTTGCTATCAGAGGCTAAGTAAATGAAATGCAAAACTAACGAATTGAATAATCTTTTGACCACCTCACACCTCTAATTAGCATTTAAATTAAATTATAGTAGTATAAACACAACAAACTTGTTTTTTTAATTTATCCGAGTTTTCTTAAAGTTTTAGTGAAATTTAAACTTTAAATTACGGAACGAAATGATTAAATATTTAGATTTAGAAAATTCACTAACAGCTAAACTAACCCTGCCAAACCGGATTGATAGAAATTAAGGTCGTAGGGTGCAGGCGCATTATCGTACTGAAATCGTACTAAATGTTTCTGAGTATAACAGGATTGGTACCTACATGTAATTCCTTTTAGCAACTGACTTACGTTAATAATGAATCCTCGTATTAATACAATTTCCTAAAGATTGTAGTAATAATATAATACGTCGGTTCTGCAATAAAAGTATAGGTAAGTAAGGTTGAAGAATGAGCGAGCTTGCGAGTGAATTCTTCATTGCACGAATGCAGGGATGACGTTTTCTCGCATAAGGTTTGTACAATATTTTTTGTAACAAACAAAACTACTATTGACAAATTAGAAAGTCACATTTCATACATTTGGAATTACAAGGGAAAAAAATAGTTATTTGTTTAACAAGGCAGAAAAGTAGCAGATTTACTGACGCAGTTGGTATTTCACAGCTGAGGCGAAACCGAAGCTGTGAAACCAGCCAAGGCAGTAAATCTGCATTTCTGCCGTGTTGAACATATAATTTTCTCTCCGATTGTTTACATTTAACATTAATTTAATGATTATTTTTAATATTTTTTGTGCTATTAGTATCAGCAAGCATCTGTTGCTATGCAGTTCTTATTGGTTGCTATGAAAAAACATATTTCAGAAATGTCATTCTATTTGTTGTGAATAGAATAGTTTAATCTTGTTAATTCGTAAATATTAATTAATTTATAATAATATTTACAATGGAAAATGACGAAGAAATGTTCACCCCATCCGAAATTAAAGAAATCGTGAAAAATATGGTACTTAAATTTAATTAATAAAAATTTCAAATTTATTTGTTTTTCGAAGCAACCTGATTTTGAATGCTACTGTCAGTAAAAATGATCACTTTTGCCTAGGCAGTAAATGTGGAACTTTGGAGACAGTCAAATGTCAGTCAAAGCATGCTTTTACTGTCTATCGGAGAAAAAAAAGTAAGTTATATCAGTTTTTGACTTTAACATTCTCACTTCCAATAGATGGCGCTCACAAATATTTTTAATATACAATTAGCGATTTTTCTTTTATTTGTAAATATTATTAAATGAATATCGCGGAAATAGCACTTTATAAATTAAACTTAATTACTATTACAACGATTTTCTTGTAATATGTTTGAAAGGGTCAGTGCTTTTTGCTATTTTTCCCGGTTGAGTAGACCGGGAAATTGCCGTTTCGGTTTATCGGTAGCGTTCGTGGAATGTTGTTTCCCAGGCACTGAAAATACAATTATTACAAATTACAGTTTGGATTATTTCCATCTAACATTCTGATATAATATTACAAATGTTCAGAAATAATCCGTTTGGGGTTAATTTTACTTTAACCTATGTAGTATAAATCTAAATTTTGAGGTAAATAAAGTCTCAAATTCTAGTTAAATATTTAACAAAGCACGGTGTAAATTCACTAAAATGCCCCACTTGATCGCCCCTACACTTCACATTTCCTTTTGTTTGTGCACCCGGGGATTTTCGCTTTCAGTGATAATTCTAATTTAATTATTCTTTAGGAGGGCAACTTTAACTCTTTAGCCTCACCGGTGGCGCTGTCTTAAATTATTGTATTTCCCAGTAGGATGCAAAATTTATTGCTCTAGCAATAAATATCTAAGCATTTGACATTTGCAACTGCTGGAATGATTTATATTATGTAAAATTTGCCTTCGATTTGAATAACGATTTCTTATTCTATCGAATCTTACGGTGCTTTATTTCAGAACAGCAACGAGCTTTTACGTCAAAACAAAATATGTCAATGTTGAATCGCGTTCTGCAAGCAAAAGTCTACTGAGATGTTTACTCGTTCGGAAACAAACCTGGGCACAAACAGTTTTAAGTGGAGAATTGAATTTTCTTGATGTGAACGGATAAGTTGCAAATACAAATATTCAACCCAAACAGATATAGTACGAGTTGACAAGTTGATATATGCGGGAAACGCGTCTTGCACAAAATTTATTCCTCAATGAAGATACCTTTTAATAAATATCACTTGTAATTTAATTAAATTTTAGTGGTGGCCGATTCCACAGCTTTTACCGAAAGGAAGTGTTTATAATACATTTATTCATAAACATCCAAAGCCCTAATTAAATTCCCAACAGCTAATAACGAAATCCTGGGTTAACTCTAATCTTTTTCTATAGTTTTTTATTTCTTAGACTTAAACGTTTTCCCACAACTTCTAAAAAGCAAAAAACTTGAAGTACATTGAAAAGGGTAGTCCAAATGCTTAATCAAGGCATGTCAATGTCTATCCTACGAGAACACTTTCTTAAATGCTTAGAGATGTGGAGATTTTCAGGTTTCAGTAACCTCCAATTTACGTCATTAAGTTTTCCGCACGAGTTATCTTTGATGGACGATTGTCTGTCTGTGAGAGAAATATCAACTTTCTGTACGAAACAAAATTGCTTTATCCTGTTTTACTGCAGAATAACCAGTTGAATGTTAGTTACGATATATGGAATGAATATATTTTTTGTTAACGAACGAGTATGTGTAATCTTTAAAAACATAATTATCCAATTGTTTCACCTTTCACCTTAATTTATGTAAATATCTTCCACCTGACTTTACGAATTTATGTTATAACGTTTCCCTGTTATTATTTTCAAGAGAATTCGTGCAATATAATGCAAGTAAAATATAGAAACAGAAAGACTTAAAAAATTGAGGTACCTATTACAATACAATAAAAAACTTACTTTCTAGTTCTAGCTAGACGAAACTGTGTTACTATTTGAGTTTAGAATGATATACTTGTAAATTTCTCACTGTATTATTCATTAAAACGCAAAATATTTTTAAAGCTGTAATAATAATCCAATGACAAAAATTTAAAACGTGACTACAATAATTCTATAAAGTACCGAGCTAACGTTGTAATTTGGAGCAAAGAATAGATTTCTTAATTACGTTTTTTACCTCCCAATGCAAATTAAAAAGCCTTTGTGATATGAAAGCACCGTCTAGGTAGATATAATAACCGTTGAAAATATTTTTACGTAGCTGGACTTGATTAATCTATCGCAAATTGAAATGAACTTGAGCAGTGTTGCAACTATTACAAAACTTGAGAGACGTTTCATTTAAATGCTGTAAAGAACGAGTAAATCAGTTATAATTGTTTGGAAACTATGTAGACTTCCACGCGGGAAAGAATTTAATAATTTTTGTTATGATTTGCAGATTTGCTATTGAAAAGTAGAAATTAATTTAAATTTCTTGCATCAAGTCTACCTGTGTTAAAGCGCGTTGAAGATTTCGTGAAAATTATTCGACAAATGAAGGTTTATAGCATAACAACACACTCAGTTTTTCTAATTATTTCAATTGCATGGGAGTCACATTTAACAAAAAAAAAAATAAGAAGGGGAACAGCAAGAAAAAACCGAAACATTATTTATGGCATTTTAGCAGTTTTGGGCGGTTTTGCGTATTTTCTTCAGAATTATGTTATCTCCATATAGCCCTCTCCATTAGGCCGATACTATGTTACAGCGATTTAGTGACCAAGAGACAGCCTTAGAAGGGACGCACGCGTTTGTAATAAAGAAGTTACCGACAAGGACTCCTCTAAGATGTAGACATGTGAAACTTCGGTATCCTACCTTAGTCTTCTCCAATGGCTCAAATATCCACCAAAGTATACCTTACATACTGTTCATATATGAAAGAGATTAATGGATCAGGTTTTTCTTTGACTAACTCATAGCCATAGAATATATGGGTATGTAGGAAGAGCAAAAGAGTGGATGGTACGGGCAGAAACAAATATTCCACACAAGACTATGGGATCAGCACGGCCCAGCAGTGAGGCAAACTGCCAAGGGAGAGAGAGAAAAATCGACTTTTTAAAATTTTACAGCTCGATTCACATTGTGTGATGCCTTAAAACTAGAAACTACGTCAACATGTGCTCTTCCCTATATTCACTCAAGTTTTATTTTATGCTGATCTCTTAGCAAAACCCCCTAAAAGTTACTAAATGGTGCCAATTTTCAGAAATTTCATTTTGTCCTCTCATGTTTCTATAGAAATCGAATGATATTTCAGTTGGGATAGAAAGTAATTTAATAAAACAATAGATTTTGTCTCATCACGTTTTGCTCTTCATGTAAACATGCAGGACAGTTTACTCATATCACGTCATCGGCTCCCAGCCTTGTATAAAACTATGTCAACAAACACGACAAAATCAATTTATGCCAGGACAGGACGCATTCAATATCTATCACAAGCCGTATTCTATCGAATATAACCACTAACCCAAAGTAATCAAACATTTTTATTTATTCTAGTAAATTGTTAGGCAGCATTAAGTTATTTTGCTTCAACGTATTTCCAAATTTCTGCTCAAACAGAACGCTGGATAATTATTCCACTACAATTATCTCCGTAATATTTAGTAGGAACAGTTTTAGGGAAATAATGACTTAATAATGCAGCAAGAACAGGCAATTTCGTGAAATTTAGGAAAAGTTGGTCTTGCAGACGACAGCTTATAATACAGTT
This sequence comes from Hemicrepidius hirtus, assembly GCA_963082805.1. Taxonomy (NCBI): domain Eukaryota; kingdom Metazoa; phylum Arthropoda; class Insecta; order Coleoptera; family Elateridae; genus Hemicrepidius; species Hemicrepidius hirtus. The sequence goes on along the minus strand of OY720160.1, from coordinate 37,809,250 downwards.
CCTTTTTCAGCATTCAGTAAATGAGCCGTGACAGTCAATAGCTCGGTCTTAAATTGATTCATTTACATTTAGAGAGACGATAGCGAACGCCCTTATATCTTCTGAATGAAGAGAGAATGGAACACTTAATCAACACCGCGCTCCTCAATCACGAAACTGAAGATTTTCAATTGAAGTAAGGAGTAAATTGATTCTTATCTGCTGCTTTCAGTGTTATTTGAATTTTACGTGGACTAAAAATTCTACTCTACTATATTAAATCTGCAAAGGAGTATAGTCAGGGTACGTATAAAGGAATAGGGGCCTCAACAATTACTTCTTTTTATTCAATATTTAATTTTATTTGAAAAAATAAAATTAAACGCATCCTTTTCAGTCAAAAATTGAACTTTTGTGAAGCTCCATGTCAACAACAGATATAAAACACAACTAAACGGGGGCAATATTATTCCAAACCGGAAGATAAATATCAACTAATCAGCTTTTGTGTGTGTTTGTACAATCACTAAGTTTTGAATTGGAGATAGGACACTGCAAAGCAGAGATAATAATTGGGATCGTTTTCGCTCGTGTAAATAAGCACAGGTTATGGCCTAAATGTGAATATTATGAGTGGCGATGAAAAGGGATTCCGCCATGAATTAAGGCTTAAATGCCCGGTTATGACAGCAGTACTTTCGCTAATGCCTATGTGAATATGCTGTACTCAGTTATGTTTTTAATGTATAAAAAGGGGTAATATAGAAATATTTCATTTTCTTTGAAAATGTTACAACTTTACCGAGAGAGTTATAAGTATGGAAATTACGTGCTACGCTATAAAAGATAATTTTAAAATTTGTCTGTATATATTATATTTATTTTTAGTATAAAAACCAACTTCTTTATCATTATGAATCATGGATTGTGGTTAATTATTAGCAGGCTTGGACTTGAGAATATTGCAGCTTCAAGATAATTTATTAAAGACCCTATAGCCACTCGGTCATCACTCGGAGGGATGGATCATTATATAGCTACCAAGCATGTTTAGGAGTCGCAAACCATGTAGTGGAACTTTTCTATCTCTCTAAGCAGTTCCTCTACGTAGCTTTTCTAATCATAAAAAAATATAACATAGCTGGATCTTTTGGGTGTTCACCAATTCCCAAATGGCGACCACAGAATTGGGTTTTTGTTTCTAAAAATTGAAAATAGTTTCATCCTCAGATCAAGGGAGTAAGGACTATGGTACCATAGAAATACCATGTGATAAAGGGTCGAAGCAAACTTCGACTCGTATCTCCCTCAAACTCGCTTGCTTTGAATCTTTCATCTACCCCCTTGTACTCGTATTTTATTATTTCTAATGGTAGTAATGGCTCTTCACACGCTTTCAATGTAAATTGATTGAAGTCCATCCGCCGAAGTAATTAGTAATGAAATAAAGGGTCAGACTTGGTGTTTTTCTTATTTCATTACTAGCGCTTTCAATGTGTAGTCTATGGAATAATTTAGAAAGATCCTGTATGTGGAAAGACCTCGCGGCGTTCTATCGTTACCATAGATTTTTTTTAAGGACACTGTTACCCTTTGAGTGTCTACGAAATAGTATCTTCGACCATAAAAATCCTTCACGGAATTATGAAATTTGTCAACAAAAACACGAGATGTTTGACAATAATTCTTCAATACTTAATTAATAAATGCACTGAAAACTGATCTATGCAAATAGTTTTTGTTAGATTCCATTGCATTATTATAGTAATAGGATGGCGTCTGTTATTATATTATGGTCCCAAAATTCTAGAGAATTTTGTAGATAACGAATACTGTTAGAAATCCCTCGACACGGATATATGGCTGCATTGAAACCTTGTAAATGGGCCTGTTTTCTGCCGTATAGGATATGATAGTAATACATACGAGCGTTTAAACAGATCAAGCTCACTATATTCAATATTCAGCTTCATCTCTACAGACCATTCTGGACGTATCTAAAAATCGGAACGGTATATATTATCCACGTAGAATAGCGCTCAATGCGATATAGTTATTGTAGTGTGAAGTTGATCTTACAAGGATACTTACTTTCAGCATCATAATACCGCTGTTCGATCTTTTATATGCCAAGAAGTATCGCCTTGGGGAAAAGTAACGTATTTAACGCCAGAGCTTCGATAATGGTTTTTCAATCCATCATTTCAATTTTTATGGCAGCTAAAATTCACATTCTCGCTCTTTTATGCGGCTAGATGTCATGTTATTTTTCCAATACTAATAACGCTCTCTGGATGCGTTTGCTTTATGGGTTTCGTCTGATAACATTACGGTCTTCTGCCAAAAATTTAAAACTGTAAAGGATGTCTGAGTTTAATGTGAAAGAAAACTGATGGATACGTTTTCAAGCTGTTTTATTATCTCTAAACTCTTCGAATAAATCAAGAACGTTTTCATTTTTAAAATGGCAGGTCGGAAAGTTAAAAATAAATGCTTACCGGATTCATAGTAATCAACTATACGAAATAGTGGATGGGAAAACCCGTTGAAATGTAAATTTTGCAGCCACTTAAGCAGGGTTCAATTCTCTTGTAAAATTATTAATCGGTAATCCGGAAGACGGTAGTAAATAACCCTGAAGTTCTTCGGAAAGTATTTAAAATATTTCTGACCTTTTAATGCGATAAGTTTTAATTAAATAGCTTAGCTCGAATAAGCGGATCATGATACTTTATCAGCTTCAACTTCCAACGTTATTGGAATCTTATTAGTGTAATACATCTTGTAGTATAAATTATGTAATGAAACTTACAATTTTGTTTTTCACCTCTGTATGAAAATACGAGTGCAAAACTCATTATTAATTCACAACGCCCTCCTGATAACGAAATAAAATTAAGTGAACGTTGTTATCCAGTTTGGTTCATTCCAAGCGTAAAATGCTTTAAAGCTTTTGTATAAAATTCATTTAAAAGGAATGTTGGATATTGAATTCGCAAGAAATATAACGTTATATTAGTCACCAACAATTAAGTTTTTTGTATGAATAATAATTACTAAATTGTAATGTTAATATAAAAGTTGGATTGCGACTGAAGTTTTCCTCAAATCAAGTTAGGTACAAATATTTAATGTAGACTAGAATTCTCTCAATCCTTTGGATTGTTTTAGGAACGTTTCTTAAGGCGCGTCCACACTAGTAAAAATATACGTTGTGTGTTGAATGTAGAATTCGGCACAAATATTTGCGCCGCAAAGGCGCTGCAATCGCTGCATAAATATTTACGCCGTGCGCCGTGCGTTCGCGCTCAACACGTGTGTGATGGTTTGTTATTATTAATTTTTGAAATGATCCGTACTTTCATCCAATGATAGTACATTCAATAATCTGCTGCAACCATTCTGTTTTTTATTTTGATACAGATGTTTAATCCAATAGCGTCTGTTTTTTTAAATTTCTTTTTTCTTCATAATAAGATGATGTATAACAATGAAAGCAGCACATTTCCTTTTCATTATTATTAATGTATCAGACATGTTTTAGCCGTTACCTACCTACTTGGGTTAACAAAGTATGATTTAAATTAACTCCCACTGACAAAATTCGCCACAATCACTGGGTTCACGAAAAATACGTCCACACTAGAACGACGTTGCAGCGCAAATCTCTTTGATGTATTGACAAAAACCGACAAGGAATGGATCGCGTGTGCTGAATTTGGCGAAAAGTTTTGCGTGCGTTCGGATGCGGCGAACACGTCTACATTTGCGTAAATTTGTAACTCACACACAAATTTGTGGCGAATGAAACATACAACGCATATTTTTACTAATGTGCAGGACGCGCTTTTTAACGTTACTTAAGGCGCGTCCACGTGTTCGCCGCATCCAAACGCACGCAAAACTTTTCGCCAAATTCAGCACACGCGATCCATTCCTTGTCGGTTTTTGTGAATACATCAAAGAGATTTGCGCTGCAACGTCGTTCTAGTGTGGACGTATTTTTCGTGAACCCAGTGATTGTGGCGTATTTTGTCAGTGGGAGTTAATTTAAATCATACTTTGTTAACCCAAGTAGGTAGGAAACGGCTAAAACATGTCTGATACATTGATAATAATGAAAAGGAAATGTGCTGCTTTCATTGTTATGCATCATCTTATTATGAAGAAAAGAGAAATTTAAAAAAAACAGACGCTATTGGATTACACATCTGTATCAAAATAAAAATCAGAATGGTTACAGCCAGATTAATGAATGTACTATCATTGGATGAAAGTACGGATCATTTCAAAAATTAATAATAACAAACCATCACACACGTGTTGAGCGCGAACGCACGGCGCACGGCGTAAATATTTATGCAGCGATTGCAGCGCCTTTGCGGCGCAAATATTTGTGCCGAATTCTACATTCAACACACGACGTATATTTTTACTAGTGTGGACGCGCCTTTACATACAGAGACGCACAAAGTTCAACATGCAAATTGCTACTCCAGATAGGATAAAACAAATCTCTCAGAAAAACAACAAAAGAGACACATATATTATACAGGGTGTTTCTTACAAGCAAGAACGCTAGAAAGTAAGAATCAATAATTATAACAGAAACCACTTGGATAGGTTCAAAATCAGAAATGATAATATAACGTGCTCCATTGTTAGAAACATCAAGAGACTACACAGAAAATAAACGGAACATGTTAGGAGAATGCCCCAATCATTAAAGACCATCAGGAAAATCGGCAAAAAGTGGAAAAGCGGCGGGATTTCAGCATCCGAAGAAAAGGGAGCGAAACATCTAATTGAAGAAAAAAAAGGATTGTTTAATTAATGAGAGTTTAAGGTTCTGATTTGGAATGCAACTTGTTTAAAAATAAATATGACCTATTTGCTGGGTATTGTTATAAATGATGAAGTTTGAAAAGTGAAACGCAATGGCCAGTACAGAATATCATATTCAAATTCAAAGTAACATGCTTAAAAGCAAGTAATTATCTATGCAGACCTCAAGACATCAAGGATATCTAGGAGTAAATTGATAAAAATACAAACATTTCTTAATTTTTCAGGAAATTATTCACTTTATATAAACCGCTTACTTATCCTTAAAATGAAATGAAAACGCTTTGAACATTGTCATCAATCATATAGAGTAGAAGATAAATACGTATTTACAAAAGCACTGCCACAAATAAAATCAAAAAATGATTGATATACGATTATTGTAAAGCAGCGTAATTATTTTTACATACAGTGACGTCCATTTATTGTGCAATATAGCCATATTGCAAGTTAAATGGACCGCCCACTTTATCATTAGAATATAGGCAACCCATTATACACTGCCAGCACTCTTGACCCAACTTACTGATTTTAATTATTGTTTGTCACCTGCTAATTTTTTTTTTAATATTTAATACAGAAAAAGATTGAAAACCACCGATTTATTGAAAACATCATTTATACTGACCAAGAAAAAATAGAAATGTGTACAAGTTCATGTGTTACTGTTTTACGTCAATTTTTTTGATGTTGTGTCAAATGTTCTAGATGATCTCGATATTATAGACACATTAGGGACTGGTTTGTTAGGATATTTTACACTAAAATAATCTTTATTAAAAACTAAAAAAAAAACACTGTGTAATTTAACAAACAATAATCAAAATCAGTAAGCAGGAGCAAGAATGTTAGCAGTGTATAATGGGTTGCCTATATTCTAATAATAAAATGGGCGGTCCATTTAACTTGGAATATGAGTATATTGCACAATAAATGGACTTGACTGTATACCAACTGTCTTAGGTTACTTTAGAAATAAAATTTAAAATCAATTCTTGGTTTTATAGGAAAATCAAATTTGTCTGTTGAAATTTGATATTTTCATATAGCGTTAGTGGTACATTTCTGCACTGATATCGTATAGGGAAATAAAAAACTAAATTAGGAACATAATTAACTTTAAAATGAGGGTTGCGCACTTAATGGTTTATTATATACCAGGATGCCTTACGTTTAAAAGCTATAAAGTAGTACCTACCCTCTGAACGTATCTTAAATTGTATTAACTTATTCATTTCAAATTTCCTTGTAGGATTACTTTATTTAAACAACAGTAGAGGGAAAATCGTTATGGCTACTGACCTCGGACTCCCAAAACACAATTCTCCAGTAAAATGGGAAAGAAAATAAAGTTTGGAGTTTATGGATGCTAAATTTTTTATTTGTAAACCACCCAGTCATTTACGGCTACCCTTTTCATTTGAATAGTAATTCAGAGTACTGCGGGTGGGGCAGTAATATAGAGAATTTATAAAGATAAAAGCTGGGCCATATTTTTCAGCTTTGTGGGCAGTTTCTATGTAATTTAACTGTAATATACGTACATTTACAGTTCCATAAAGCATCCAACAAATGTGTTAACACGTTAGCTGCCATGAGCATCACCGGTGGGTCTCAAAAATAGTTACATACAGTGCCATGAGCATCACCTGTGGGCATGGCTAGTGTTTGATCGTATGCTAAATAAAAACCCTGGGCACTGCAGTAATGGCTTCAGATTTGCTTGTGGCACTGTGAGAATGCAAACAAGTAGAAAATTAAAAAAAAAGTCAACCTACGCCTTCTATTGGTAGCTTCACAAAGGTTAACATATGGCCATTGTTGTTGTTGGATTTGCTTACTTATGCGTGACTTCTGCTAACTTGTGGTGTTCAGTCGGGAGTGTTAACCTGTTATAATTTAGTAAACGTTATTTTTGTTGAAAATAAAGGTAAATTTATGAAACGCCATCATGGCACCGGGCGTATAACACATTATGGCAGTGCCATGAGCATCACCGGTGATCTCATTGTTTTTTTGAAAAAAAATTTTGAATATTGTTTACTATATCTATTTTACAACTAATAAACCCGTTAAGAACAATGAAAGTGGTATTTTTCGCTTGGGCCTCCTGGTGACCACTATGACTCTCTTATGGGGGCAGCCAACGTGTTACAAAAATCTGGACGTCACATTTGATGATGTACTAAAATATTTCTTTTATCAACTATAAAATATCAGTGACAAAATAAAATATTAGAAAGTGTCGATAGAAATTTGTCGTTAAAGCTCGTTTTGGTACATGAAAAACTCAAGCTGCAATTCATTCCAAACAAAAGCTTCAAGCTACTATAGTTAATTCATCAAGATTCTTCGAATAGGAAATGGAAAATGTCATGTAAAGACAAAAGCCATTGTTTATGCAGAAAGACATTAAGAGCCATTGTTAACGGAAACACAATACTGACCAAAAGTTATTGAAATTCGTAGCTGTAACTTTATAACAGGCAAGCCGTTCAACCTAAATACATTGACGTTAAATTGTTATTATGCGTAAAATTAGACATTCACTCATTCAGAATAATTACATTGCTACACTAAACGACCATAATTACTTTAATTAATTTAATCAATTGTATAGCAATGTACATAAAAGTGATTACAAATTGAGAAATTTGTTTTATAGCTTAAAAGCAACAGAGGGATTTTCAAAATCCTTTCTATTCAATTCTAATTCTGATCGCTTGCACATACAGAGATTGTTATGAAATACCGCCAGTATTATTATAGATACAAGCAACAAGCTAAAAACGATTGAATGTTTCTTATTAACATAACGTAAGAAAAACGCGACTAAAAAATCAAATAACTGTACACCATCAATAAGCCTCCCTTTCTTTATCTAGCTGTTACTTTATATTCTATAATTTTTGCACAATGTAGAGATTAACATTAGGCACAACATAAGGAATAATAGACTGCATGCCTGGACGTAGACCAACTGGGCAACATCCCAGAGATCAACTGGGCAACAACCAAAAATGGTAATCTATAATCAGAGGCCAACTGGACAAATCGTCCGAATAATTAGTTCTCTGGGGTGAGTTGCCCAGCAGACCCTCGTATTTACAGATAAATATTAAGTTACCGGATTATAGAAGTGACCGATTGCCCAGTTGACCAACTCCGGCATACCTTATTAAAAAAGAAATCCTGACATAGCTACCACAAACCGAAATGTAAATATAGTATAAATAAAAGGCAATCGTCAATGATTACGTCATGTCACGATACAAAGTTATTCAGATGTCACATTTCTAATCAAGATTTGAAAATATTTTATATAAAATGGAGAAGCAAATTTTCTAACAGGTGTACAATCACGTGATTTTCTTTACATCCAGGCCGTGGTTAGGACGGACGAAGTTTAGTCATGGGGTAGAGGGTAGTTCTCTAATAATTTTAATCTTTAAATTCGCGTTTTTGATCGAATTAATAATTCCTTGACATAACTAGCAGATTAAATGCGGAGCTCCTGTGGCATCGACTCCACGGGCACCCAACTTGAATCCTTTAGACTATTATCTTTCGGGAAAATTAAAGCAGCTGGTATATACTGTTGATAGAAACATTCGAAAGAATTATTAACGTAGCAAAGGGACGCTATTCATAACCAAAACCATTTTTAAAGATCACCTTCCAGAGGCAAGTTTGTACGCCCCGTAAAATTCGAATAAATAACTTTGTTATCTGTAAAAGCTATTTTTATTTTATTGTCGAAATAACATATCGCATATTTCAAATCTTTTTAAAGTATTGGACAAGTACCCTTCAACTTTTTGATTGTTTTTGGTTTGTATCCTTCGTTTGAATTTTTTTTAGTAGACGTTTTCGTCGGATTCAAATTCCTTTATCAATTTATCTTTTGTTTATCCTTTTTAAACAAACAAGATTACAATGTATTACGATACCTATCGCGTATTAGGTATTATATCTTTTTTCTAAACTTTTAATTTAACCTGGAATTAAGACTTTTAAACATTGTTTTCTAGCTCTTGTTATACACAAACTTTAACTGTCCTTACTTATTGTAGTAAAATATCCTTAACTATAGTCACTTCTAAAATTTCTAACACTAGCTACTATTATTTTACAATTTACATTTAATACCAAGAACATCGACTGATGAATTGCTTCGATGCTTAATTAACAAATATAATCTCATTTACCTACTTATCGAAAGGTTATTAATTGAAGCGTTGTATATCTACATTACTTCTGAAAGTTTAATTAAAGAAATGAAATTCGTACATAACAAATTTCAAATATCCGAAAATAGTTTAATTACAGCAAGTAATAAGCTCGTAGGAGTTTTAGATTTATTTGTAGATTTATTTGTCAAAATTGATATTTCAAAGTGTGAATGCAGAGTTAGGAACAAAGGGGATTACTGATCTGATAAATATTGCATGCGGTTCTCGAGTTTGGTTTAATAAATGGAGAATTATTAAACTGCCGGGATTAATAAGCAGTTCATTTGAGCTCGAGCAAAAATGAGGGAGAAAATTGGTAATTTTAAATTTTGAGTGCTCATTTATTTTGGGAAGAAAATAAAGTTAGAAGAGTACATTAAAAGTAAATCTTTTAATTGTGTTATGATTTTGGAGAGTAAAAATGCTACCAAATTAGTTGGGCAACATTCACTTTTGTCAATTAGCGAACAGCGAATTAAACCAACCATTACCTTTTGGACATGTAAATTATCCCAAAAGCCTTAAGTACATCAAGAATTTGATTTTCTCCTTGGTATTAAAACTAACGACTTCACAAAATTAAACACACAGGAAATTATTAAAAGCACTTGTCCTACAACCTACAGAAGTTTTCATGCATCGAAAACAGGCTATTGCAGGCCACTGCCCACTATAAAGCCACCCATAATCTCAGCGCGAATCCTTAATTACCAAATTTTTTTAAGTATTTTAGTACAAGTATAATTAATAAAACTTTAAAAATACCCAACATTATATTTTTTTTCTGCTGTAACTAATGACGTTTTATCTTTCCACAGCTGTTTGCATCCCTAGTCGTATTTGCAGTGAGATCAATGAAACATGAAAGAAATTACCCAACATTATGTCGAGGAAAATGGTGTTATCCATAACCATAATATTTTAGAAAGGTAGTTACCATTTACCAACACGTCTGCTTTACATTAAATTTTTATTTTATTTTCTTTTTGCACTGAACGTGCTTGTAATAATTCTTTTCATTGCTGTCTTATAATGTTTTTCATGGAATCTTTAGATTATAGGTGCAGAGTAAGTTTTAGAAAGTAAATAAAGCTATATACAGAAATTATAAGTTTTTTCGTTTGAAATGAATAAAGATGCGGGAAAAACAAATAAAAACTATAAAATGCAAAGATGTTTCAAAGTGACCGATTCAGCAATTCAATATTTTTCATTGAAAGTCGGTATAAGGATAATACTTATATCAATTTTTGTCATAGGAAAACTACCAATACGGCTTTGAACTCTCAAATAATATCCGAGATTTGAAATCTTTGTATTTTTCAGTAAGTCTTCCTCAGCATTCCATTCAGTAAGAAGTATTAAAGGTAAGGTCATGGTGGACAGATGTGAGTTCACATCGCAGTATTGCATTTCCTAGTACATAGAATGCACTACCGTTTTTCTAAAGCTCACAGTTAAATCGGATTTAAGGAGGTAAAGCAAGCTATAAGCTCGGAACAAGATCTTACAAATCTATAAAGCTTGTTAAAGGAAATTGTATAATTTTCTACCTTATACAGGGTGTCCGTCTTTCGAAGCTAAGCATGGGGATCTCGCTTAGCTTAAGAGCTACGAAGTCGGTTAAATGGAGGCAAAGTTGCGTATTTTAATGCTGATCAATAATCTGAAAAGAAATTTGACCTATGACGTTTAGTTTAGAAAAAATCTAAAAAAAATCAAAATTCCCGATTTTTGTTTTTCGCTGATAAAATGAAAACAAGTGAAACTACGAGTTTTTCATTCAGACATTTTTAAGACACTTTTTTACGAGGAATCTAAATATGCGATTGTTTTTCTCATATTGTTTAAAATAGCCAACAATCGACTATCAACTTTTGTTTTTCTTATGGACGCCATATTGGATTTTTGCATTTTTGAATGTAACTTTTTTTTCTGATTTCAACTATGTATGGCACATAATACTTTAGCTTGTGTTTTTACCTACAATTTTGAGTTATCCGTTTTTACGCAGAGTGCCATGGAAACAAAAGCGACAATTTTGTTTTAAAGAAAATTTTGACAGTACCTAGTACATTGCTTAAGTCGTTACGTTGTACTTCCCCTAATTTTATGATAGGTACGTAATTTTCTGAAAGATTTTAATGAAGAACAACGTGATATGTTGGAAATTTATTATTCTTCGCATCGGAATGTAGAAATTACTTCCGGAACGTAGGTATCGGAGAGAAACCAGCCAGGTCCTAGGTATTTCTTGCGTCTTCATCGAAATCTAAGCGAATATGGCTCCTTTTGTAAACCCAGGCCGAAACACGAACTGAAAAACCGGACCTAAGGGATTACATATCTCTGTCCAAAGAAAAACGATACTTAAATATTTCTTACTATCCCGTTGTGTTTTCGATTAAAGTTTTTAGTATTTGCTATAATTTTCTGTTTTTTAATTTTTATTCTATTGTTTCAACATAAATCATAATAGTTGATAATAAATTTTGTTATATCCCATTACTATTCTTTTAAAACTCGCATTTCTTTCATTAAACTAGTCAAACCAATAACCTTATGACTTAAAATTAAAATTCATAACAGAATTAATTCTCTTTAAAACAAACTTGTCGCTTTTGTTTCCTTGGCGCTCTGCGTACAAATGGATAACTTGAAATTGTAGGTAAAAACACAAGCTAAAGTATTATGTGTCATACATAGTTGAAATCAGAAAAAAAAGTTACATTCAAAAATGCAAAAGTCCAATATGGCGTCCATAAGAAAAACAAAAGTTGACAGTCGATTGTTGGCTATTTTAAACGATATGAGAAAAACAATCGCATATTTAGATTCCCCGTAAAAAAGTGTCTTAAAAATGTCTTAATTAAAAATTCGTAGCTTCACTTGTTTTCATTTTATCAGCGAAAAACAAAAATCGGGAATTTTGATTTTTTTTAGATATTTTCTAAACTAAACGTCGTACGTTAAATTTCGTTTCAGATTATTGATCAGCATTAAAATACGCAACTTTGCCTCCATTTAACCGACTTCGTAGCTCTTAAGCTAACCGAGATCCCCATGCTTAGCTTCGAAAAACGGACACCCTGTATATTTTTGCAAAGGAAGAATAAAATATTCCAGTAAATATTATTTCCGACCGAATTGTTCCAATAAATTGGTTAATTTATGTATTTTCCATATTTTATGTTTTAAAGGAAGTTTCTAAAATACCCAAAATTTAATTTTAAGAGAATGTAGTTAAAAGACTTGAGTTGTTACTTCACGCTAACGAATTCGGCAGTGGGCAAGGGAATGAAGCTGACAGATTGCCGACATTCGGTTAGTGGTTTACGAGCAGACTCTGAAGCACTTTTCGTAATTTGACCCGCACACAAGACAACTTAGCCATAAAAAGCAGACATTCTGATGATTGATATAAGTTGTGGACGACAAAAAGTCGAGTGAAGACTTCAACTTTTAATCTAATATCTTTTACGAACTGCAGTGAAGTTTTAGTGTTGTTGATAAATAGCAAACAGGTATTTGGTTACTCCAATAACTAAGATTCCTAATCTAATTTTTTCGTACTACTCCTTTTATAAAATGATGAATCTCACGACAATAATTCAGTAACATGGTAAATCAAAATATATTTGCGTCAAAAGATATCCAAAACAAACTAATCTTCAGCGAGCTGTGGAATGAAAACTCTCGATATTATTATAGATTCAGAAAATGTTTATAAACTCAGATAATAATTTTCATTTTTTTGGTACAAATCTGTCGTTTTATTATTAACTTACGGATACAATTTAGGAGCTGAAATTTCCTCAATCTACAGTAAGGACGTGACTTTTCATTTCACAGCCTGCAGAAGATCCGTTTTTTTAAATCTGGAGTTCACATAGCAGTATACAGTGCCTCTGACTTAAACTGTTTTCTTAATGGCTTTATTTAATATTTAATGTGTACCAAAATTGTGCCCCTTTTTGTTCCCGGGAAAAATAATAGAGCCCATGGTTTCCTCGTTTGAAACACAATAATCGAACAGTACATTCACCTGTTGAATCTATCCCGTCCATGAGTGTTGTATGTCTATAGGTATACTATTCACTAGGATCACTATTTAGGGAAATATATTACAAGTGCATCAAGGTAAATTAAAAAAATATATAATACATAGATTGATGTACTGACGAGATTTTAAATAAAAAAAGGTACAAAGAAAGTAATAATAATAGTAATAATAATAATGGAACCATTAAGTAACCAAATAACTGTTACGAAAATTAGAAGAGCAAATACTTGCATAATGGCTTAGAGTATAACTTTTCTTTTGTGGGTTCATTCTCCCAATTTAAAATTCCTTTCGATGCTTTTTTCACGAACATAAAAAATTCCATTAGCACAGAAAAAATGGGGGAGTGCTATTTTTGCGGAGTTTTTTAAATTCCAATTTATTTACCCAACGTCGATCATCTTAGGATGAACTCAACTTTATTAGAATTTTATTCATGAATACCAACAAGCTGACAAATTTCCAGTCGACGAAATTTAATTACTGGCAAAAAATCACTGACAGCGTTTAAAAAGCATCCAAATTGATTTTATGGGGTGCAAGCATTTATTTCCTTCCATAGTGATAAACGATTTTCTTTGTCTTTCTCTTTTTCTCTACTACTTTCGTAAGCTTCGCGCCGTTCTCAACACTTCGTTTATGGTATGCAATTAAGCTTCCTTAATAATTTACTAATTAACAGTTCAGTTTGTTATACTCGATTGCTAATTATTAACACTCTCGTTTACGGCTGTTTACAAACAATAAACTTTTCACGGCACCGTTGTTTTATATCCTAAAAGTTACTGCTAATATTAGTAAGCTAATAAAGTAGGTACACAATATAACCGGGAAATTACGACTGCAAAATGAATCTTCTACAAAGCTAGGTAAAGTTGTTTTACTTATTTTTATTTTACTGGAAGATATTTTGCAGTTGCTTTTCTAAATCCTCCGCTGGCTGAAAATTCATTGCTACAGAAATTACTTCCATTATTATTGAATATTTAGAATAAAGTTATCATTACAAAACTAATTAGTAGGTACTTTGTTTTAGTATTTAATTAATTCAATGTGAACTAGATTATAATCAGTTTAGTATAAACTCAGAAAAAACAGTTTTCGTAAAAATTAATTTGGTTTCTTATAATAAAATTATTCAAATATTTGATTTTAATTACAATTTCAGTGACGAATTAATCTCCTGTGTGGAACGCTACATTTTAATAGCCTCTAATTAAATTGGAATTTTGTCCTTAAATTAATAAAATTGTAGTTATAGTCAAACTTAATAAAATCGAGACAAAGGTTCAAATATATTTTTTTTGTAGGATACTAATCAAAGCAAATCCATTTGATTTAACCATAAGACACAAGACCAACATATATGTCGAGATGTTCAGTACTTCCTGAAAAATCCTGGTACCTAGCAGTCTTGTACAAAGATTAAAAAACGGAGGTGCGCACCTCCCCTAGATTTTCCCATACTAAAAATAAAAATTTCGTTTTTGGTATTCAACAGTAGGTATAGTTCTCGACCTAGAGACAGTCTCTGGAAATCACTTGAATGCGTAGCGCAAGAAACGAGACTATACGGGTTCGGTACGTACAGAAGAGAGACACGCGCATCTTCAACATTTACAAATCGCAGCTGAAATTTTTGGAAAAGCGCCGTTGCGACCGTTTTGGGATTTACTAAAAACGAAATTCTTTATGGTATAGTTATGCCAAAGGGCTTTCAAACAAGTTGTTGCTGAACCTGATCAGGTAACTGGTTTTTGAGTTGTGGGGCGTTAAAGTAAAAATTTTGAAATATTTGTAGCGGCAGCCAGTTTAAAGTTAGAGTCCGATAAAAAACTGTTTCCCTTGAATTATGGTCTTCTTTCATATCCGTTACTCATATTTGCAAAATTCTACTTCTGAAAAAATGCTACCAAGAAACATGACTAAATTCCGCTTCCGGTTTCGGACTTTTTTGAATATTTTATTTTGTCGATGAATGTTCGATATAACCCTTCATTTCAAATTTCATCAAAATCGGTTCACTATAAGTTCTAGTTTTTGCGGTAGAGGCGTCACATACACAAACACCCACCCACCCACAGGCAGGCATTTTTTCTTGGAGGTCCGAAACGTGTATTTCCGCAAAAATCTAAATTTCGAAAATTTTCATATCAATACCTCCCATATACACCAGAAGTGGTATAGGAAAGTAAAAATCACTCAAATGATAGCAAAAGGTGTTTCCCAAAAGCATGTTAAATATTTTTTGAACTTAACTGATTATTTTCAAGTGAACCAAATAAAAGAGCGAGTTGAAGTTTAATGAAAAAATCTGCATTGGAACAGTTTTCATTTTAATTTCGTTATAATTAAATTTTTTTGACAAAATGCGATTAGGAAAAGAATTAAAAAACTCCATTAGTTAACTTCGTTAGTTGGTTTATTCGATGATATCATTTCGATATCCACCTCGTTTAAATAATAATCTTATTTATTCAACAGTCAAGTTATTATTGTTCTGGATTTATGAGCATTATTCCGAAATTTTTCTGGATCCATTATTTATGAAAAATTTTATCCTCTAAAGTTCTTTCAAGCAACCCACAATATGTATTTCTATTTACTTTCATTTTATAAAACTATTTAATGGTACCTGTCAATTCCAGACTCCTTTTCACGTTTGTATTGTGAATAAAATAGTTCCTGAAATGTTTTGGCTACTGTTGTAGATGCATTACAACAAAAGGCTTTCAAAAACAAAAGTTTTAACAGTTTTGTCAGGAGTAAAATATTCAATTAAGCTAGAGAAAAGTATAGGTACTGTAACACACTCAACTGTTGTTTGTTTTTGCTTTTGCAATGCTAATGATTACAATTAACTATTTACGTTCTCAGTTTGCTTAGTATAAAGTAACCGCTAGATTAGTAGTTAACGAGTTAAATTAATTATGAGCTTACGATATGCCTAGAGATTAATTATAATTTCAAAATTTACAAAAAATAATGTAAATATACCAAAAATTTTAAACAATGATAATATAATAGGTAATATACAAGGTGTACCTACTACTATATTCTTCACCAAAATCAGAAATAAATTTCCTACTGACATTTGGTTGCATTTCAGTGAGATCTGAATTACTACTAATAATATTGTAAATTCCTAATACATCAGTAATAATTTCGCTTGCTCAATTGTAATTAAGACAATTTGATTAGAGCTAGAATATGTTTAACGATGTTAGCTGATAAAAATGTTAATGTATTTAAACATCTAATAGCTTTTCACTGTTGCCAACATCCCATGTATCTATAGACGAGCTTTATGTGCCTTTATACATAGTTAATCCAATAAACTCCCTTAACTTTATAGAGACCGACTAAACTAAGTTTACTATTAATAGAGTCACTTACACTAGCTTAAACTTACTAAATTGATATATTTCTAGTTTTGATTTAATATACAAAACAAAATTCTAATAATATAATAAATTTAACATGTGCACAGTGTTATATATTGTGTCGATGATATTATACTTTTCTTTGCTCGTAATTAAGTCATTGCAGAATTTAATTCACTTTACCAGGTACAAATAATCAATGCGATATAAAACAACTCCAAACCAATAACCTCTGTATTTATGTAAAAGGAAAATGTTAAAATTTACCAAGCAAAGTAACCGATAAACGTAAAAGATAAATAAATAAAGAATTCTGGGATCCTTTAGTTCCATTTGCCAAAATTTATTATAAAAAGTAATTATGGTTATATACATAAGTTATGCATTAGACTTAGAATAATTATAAATTCCTTTTAAGTCTCAACTTTAATCCTGTTTATTAAAACGTATTACGTGAACCAATTTATTGGGCGTACCCTATTAATATGCAGCAATTTCATGCTTTAAATTCCAAGTGAATATTAAATCTTGGGCTACTAAGAAAAGCAAATAACGTCTTAATAACTAAATTTAATAAGCACAGAAAATATACTTTCAATAACATCAAATTTAAATTTTTGAATAATAATGACAGTGACGGTTTCGTTTGCCCTTTTAATTATAGTTGATAGCTAAACTAAAATTTAATTTAAAATTGCTATGGATTTTAAAATAATTCACGGTACTAGAGCAACAAAAAGAACATCTTTAGTCTTAAAATAGATTATAATTATTTCGTTTTCAACAGTAATTTGATGATTGCTACAACTGTACGGAATTTCCAGAGGTGTGCTGATTGACTTATACCGGTCCCGCTTATACAGCGTGTCCAAGATAAGGGGGTGCATGCATGGGGATCTCGTAAACGGTAAAAGATAGAGATTCCGTTAAATGAGAAAAAATGTTCAGGATATTGAGGACTACTACGACCACCATTCAAATTCTATAAAAAAAATCTCTATATAAAAAAATGACTCAATAATGTTAAAATAGTTTTGCACTGCCGCCTATAATAATCAATTACACAGGAAAATAGAAAACTGAAAATTTTAGATTTTCTGATTATTTTATTATTATCCAAATTAGTATTGGCAATTGCATTCTATAATTTAATGATTTCAATTAAACATTATTCAAGTAATAAAGTAGGTACAGTACACACCAACAGAGATTTATTATCCTGAAAACTAAATTTTCAGTATTCGGAACTCACAAATCTATTTGTGTTTCAATACGTCGTCGGCTGCTTCGAACTAGTAAAATTAAATAAATTCCTTGGAGAATTAGTGTACGACCCCGTCGTAAATGCGGAATACATTGAACAAGTTTGTCTCACCAAAATGCCTATCGATACGAAGACCACAACACATTATTTTAAGTTAACAGTTGTACGAATGTTTTTCTCCTCAACCCATTTCAACAACCCTTTTTTTATCGAATTATTTAGATTAGAAAAAAATTCCTTTTAATTTAATTAACGAAAGTACGTTGGTTTTACATTACCATAATGAATTACGCCTTTGTTATTTATAGAAAAAATATCAAAATACAAATTATTTTCATCATTTTTCCCTCCGGGCTTCAATGATGAAACTTTAGCGACACCGAGCACAGCAGATATTTTTTTCTTCAGGATTAATTGAACCTCATACTAAACTCATTTCTAATTTTATATCTAACTTTTAATCAATATGGTATACAGCGACTTATACATCTGATGTTAAATTTCCTGAGAGTCTTACATTGTAATTATGCTCACCTTGCAAGAGCTGACACTGCGATAATTAAACAAGTGAATAATGAATGAACTCTAACGGTACCGCAAAGTTCACACATCAAGTTCAAGGGTTAGACACCTCAATAAAGAAATTTTCATTTGTAGTTAATAGCAAATGATTTTGCAATGCATAATCTTTATATCTTGGATAGCTAGAATCAGTTACTCGATGTTTTATTTGCTTCTTTATTGTGTCATGCATTATTAAGCTGTGTCGGAATTCATAAGAAGTATGGTTCAAAAGAAAAGCAAAAATAATATAAAAAATAAATGTGTTCACTAATGCCTTATTTAGGTAAGACTGATTAAGGATGTACGGGATATATTTATGGAACATTGAATTATCCCGTTATACAAAATGGGATAAAAAGACGTAGCAGTGAAAGACAAATAACATACATTAGAAAGCGCGCCCGTATAAAATGCTGTCTGAAAATTGGCTGTCAAGAGAACAGACATAATGTTAGCCGTTTATAAAGGACGTCTCACAAAAAGGAGGAAGAATAGGTTTCTAATCAATTTGGTAGGGTTCATGCGCTGGCTTTGTTTACCTCATGGTGTGTTACTTTAACATTGTTTCACCATCTAGTTATATAACAGCACAACTAGTTCTGGAAATAAATGAGTTTCTGAAAGACTAACAACATAACAATATCACTTCAGGAAAATTAAACACCTAAACATAAATAATGGCACTGCTTAATAGCACCAACAATCGTTATGTGCTGATAGCAATTTGCGGGCGTCAAATTATTACAAAAATATATAGGTATAAAAGTATTTGGTTTTTACTAGAAACGTATGACTTTCATAATTTATAAAAGGAAATAAAGCACAGAATTTTATTTATACCCACAAAATATTTTTATTTACAAACTTGTTAGGTACCCATAACCATTATGATGTACTATGCCAAATTAGCAGAAAACGTTATGATAATCTAAAAATAACTGTTATTTTCCACCTCAAATACAAAACAACTATAGTTGATGTTATTTCTCAGGTACACATGGAAAGTGAGTCGTAAGGTGCCAAAAGGAAAATTAGCAAGAGTAGTTATTTTCTCATAATTTAGCATAAAGTTGTGAAGCTGATATTTACCCTAAAATAATAAAAATAAAATAATAATAAAATAATGAATATGTAGTATACCGGTAGTATAGGACACATTCCAGGTATAAGTTGAGCACTTCTTTCCACATCGTAGATAAATTCACCAAAGTACTTGTGCATTGCTTCACATGCTTTCCTTTCAATTATGGAAAATAAGTACACATAATAATTACCAGCAAGTATTTCTACAGTAACATTACTCTAAAAAGATGTAGGTGATATGAAACAAAACATACACAATCTATTATAATACAGAATTTCTTAGTCTGTAGTCTGTATTCAATCTTACCCAAACGTTATTGTCAAAAGTTTTTTTTACAATTATGGTGCCATCAGCGTACTGTTTGTTATTATTAGAGGAGACCGTGACATTTATTATAGCAACATAATCAGCTTTCAGATCACAGCTATAAATTTTTTTCAACCATACACCAGAATGGCCATTAACGGCGAAAGTCTAAATCATTCATTAAAATGTAAAACGCATTTAATGTAATTAATTACTTACCAAGACGGTATGAAATATTAAGAAAAATGAAATTGGATTCGACATATTTTCAAAACGAAATATTCATGCATAGACGATACGAGTTCATAAAATATTTTCCTGTATGAAAACCAAGAGAAACATTAAAAATTGTTGTTTTTGTCTACTCATTAATTACCGTATAAAATATACGCTCACAATACCATGACCGTTGATAAAATCGTGTCGAGTCTAATTTTTATTGGCTGGTGGTCTGTTATCTTTACCATAGTTCAACATAGTATACATAAGTAAATAAACAAACGTCAAAACATCCTGTTCCATGCAGAATAAAAAAAACTATGTTTTTTTTAGATAAATATCGGTACAAAATAAATGCTCGATATTATATTCTCACTGCAGATCGCATTTTCCCGTTAATTTATTCAAATGCATGTTTAAAATAATATATATTTTCCGGATAAAAGCTAATAAGATGTTTACAAATTTCAATACCAAGCCTTCAGCCGATCAGAAATTCAATTTAGTTATGTATCATAAAGATGCGCTTTAATCATACATGTTGGTACAATTTCCATACTTTTGCATAAAACGCTTTAAAAGCTCGGACTAATAAAATTATTAAGACCTCATGAACATGAATAATCCTAATTTTTTTTATTCTTAACAATTTTGGTTAAAAGTTTCGTCTGTATACAAACCATCATCAAGTTCCTTTTTCAAAATTAAATGTGATTTTCCATGTTTTAAAGTGCCTCTCATACTACTAAATACTAAAATAAATATGGTATAAAAGAAGGAACTTTAATTGTTATAAACATAACCGATTTACAATTATTATGTATTTTGCTTAAAAATAAAATATCTGGAATTTGCTGTAAAAAGCAAATAAAATAATTAAACAGTCAAAAATATATTCAAATGATTTTTGCAGGAGCTACAGCTTCATTTTGAAATAGGACGAATTTCAGTTTATCAATAAGAAAGTGTAAACACATTCCGAATTTAAATGAGAAAAATTCCCATCATTTACGGCTTCCATTTGTAATTGCTCAGCTAAATATTGATTCTGGCAAATTTAACGGAACACCGGAATTAAAAGTTTTTCAATGTAGCAGACGAAACGAAAGAAAAAATATAACGTTTCCCATTTATCAGTAGCATGTTGTAAATTAGGGCTGTGAGCAATAAAAGTTGTATCGTATTTCTAACTGGGATACAACGTTCGTAAAATAAATCAACAGATTACTAAACTTGCTACTGGTAAATCCATTTAAACATCAATTAATACTTCCCGCAGATGTCTATTCCATGTAGTTGCAAGTTTTCTAAAATAAACAGAGTACGAGTTTTTCATTAAAGTATCATAAATACACACTTGAGTTGTATAAGCACCTGACAACCTATTTAGAAAAGTATTTGTAAATAAATACATTTCAACAGAGTTTAAACAGGATGACATTTACACCCACAATGGAAAGAACTTTTAATCGCTACAAACATTTATAAAAGCCCCGCTTTTCGTATTTTTGGAATAACAGAACAATTGACTTAAACACTAAATAATTGTACTAGGCAGTAATTTGAAACGAAAACTTTTTGCAATAATTTTAACATCAATTTGTGGTTTAGGGTTTACAAGCTCTGTACGTTAAATGCATATATGGCAAAGGAAATGTTATTGAAAGAGCAATAAAGGAGAACTGGAGCAAAGAAAACAGTAAAATTTCTCGTATTCTTTGAACATATTCCTATCCAATTTCTTTACAGTTCATATTATTTAGTTACTCGTCCCAAATTTTATTTTATTAGTTTTACGCTTTCTATAACAGAATCATATCTAAAACGTGTCTAAACTTTACAAGGTGTTTTCAAATTTGAAATGGCTTTTTAAAAATACACAAAAATAAAGTTGCAAATAATTTTATTAAACATTAGATTTGTATTCTTTGTTACAAGTTACTGAAATGGCATTTTTGCAAGCAAGGGAAAAGTTTACCATCCGAGACGAAGTCGACGTCGGTAATTTTCTCGAAAATCAGAAAATCTAAAATTTTCAGTTTTCTATTTTCCTGTGTAATTTGATTATTATAGTCAGCAGCGCAAAATTATTTTGACATTATTGAGTCATTTTTTATATAGATTTTGAATGGTGGTCGTCGTAGTCGCCTCAATACGCTGAACATTTCTTCTCATTTAACCGAATTTATATCTCTGACCGTTTAGGAGATCCCCATGCATACTCTACTTATCTTGGACACCCTGTATAGTAATATTTACAATTCATGTCTCTAACAACTTACAATAAAATTAAAGCAAACATCAAACTGTGAACAAAACAGAGACACCCGACAACTTGATGTATAGGATTATTATTTACTTTCGTCCCAATAGCCGAAATAAACGTCACGGAATATTATCTCTCTCACTAGAAATGGAATTGGTGTTTTCAGTAATTGAGGTATGGTATCTCAACCAAAAGATGTACTTTCGTATGTGATTATAGAAAAAAGTATTTTCTGAACATTTTTCGAAACATAATAAAAGTGAAAATTCTGGTTTCTGGTATCAAATAAACTTTGCAGACAATTATGAATGGAATAATTTAACATACATACTACAAGATACAGAAACGCTTTCAGACTCGAAACTTTACAATATTTTAAGCTGAATTATGGCTTATCCTGAAGTAAGTTGTAAACTTCGCCTCTGAAAATAAATGACTGCACATAAAAATACCACCTGGGCTCGAAGCTTGTTTCACGAAAGAAATGTACCTGCAAGTTAATTAGTAAAATGTCCTGATTATAAACGAAATATATCGGTACATTATAAAACCGTTGCTCATTAAAACAACTACATGTTTCTAATTTTAGCATTTCAACATGCAACTAGCTCTGAAAATTATAATAATTAATAGTTAAAGTAAGTTTAGGAGTAATTAAAGTTAGAATCAAAATAGTTTGTTAAACTAACAACTGAATTGAGTTATCTAATACAACGGTTCGTTAATTATAAGGTAGATGGTTGATAAAATGAAAAAAATGTGTATGTAACGCCTCTACACCGAAACTAGTGAACCGATTTTGATTAAATTTAAAATGAGGGAGGTATATCGAGAATTCATCGACAAAATGAGCTTTTCAAAAAATCAGAAACCGGAAGTAGACATGTTTTTTTGGTAGCATTATTTTCAGAAGCAGAATTTTGCAAACCTGAGTAGCGGATATGAAGAAACATTAATTTAGAAAATTCAAAAACGACCGTAACGGTGCTCTTCCAAAAATTTTAAAATTAATGCACGGCCGTCAATTTTGAGACAAGCTGTATAGTATACGACAAGACGTAGGTGCCTATTCCTGTCGCTTAACCAGAATCTGCTAATTTTTGTGCGTGGTTTCGTTGTTAAACCACAAACCTGCAAATTGCGTAAGCCGAGATAGTGACCAACAGCAAGAATAGCTTTCCTGAAACCTAAATTTTAACCCCCTGACAGGGTTTTCATTTCCTGTCTAATTTCTGTCTGTTTTACAAATGTTTCCGACTTTATTTTCGTTTAGTATTTACGTTTCCACAGACACACACGCTTTATCTAAAGACGGATAACGTTGAAAATAATTGTACATACAGTTACTTTGATCATCAAAATTTCAATTTTCTCTTTAAAACTTGTTAAATTGGTAATTTCATTTCAAGATTGTATTTTCCTAGTTTTAAATCATTTTTTGGAGATTTATTGAATTGGTACTGTGTCGAATGGCAAGGAGAGGCACACGTGAACCGCGGATTGATTCTGTCTGATTGAATTCTCGCGAAACGGGAATCCCATTCGAAGATTTAATTTTATTAAAGCATGAAGTCGTATACAGGCGTAGCCTTAAATGATTTGCCTAAATTAAATTTCCAAAAATTTTTTCCCAAACCTTTTTAGTTTTAACCCAATCGAAAAGTTTGTAATTTAATCAAATACTTGGCCTACCAAAAATATATTACAAATGGAGTGTTATACAACTAATTAACATTATAGCCAGTACGGAATTTCTATGAAAGGGAAAGAGCATTTTCATGTAGCTTAGTCCGGTCTCTCCTAGTTTGAAACAATAAATCCGGCCTGGAGGTCCTTAATATTAATATGAACATCTCACAACGCGTGTCCTCTCAACTTCCCAAAGTGGGTTTGCCTAAAATTATAAACGTTATTACGTTACGAATAATTATATACCTAATATTATGTTGTAGGTAAATATAAATGAAAAACACTTTAGGAAAAGACAAAGGAAATTCGGAGAACTGATTATTTAAAGTTGCAAGGTTTGATGTACTCATAAACAAAAACAAACTTCACTGCAACTGCACTTTAGACTTCGCAATGGCTTCAGTAGAACAGTTCTGGAAACTGAAGGAAAATATACGATTTATATCCAGTGCTTCTGTAATGTACCACATTCATTTTGGGCAACGGTTTTATTGTTGGCCAACCCCGGACTCTGAACATGGGCGGGATACCTTTAAAACTATATAAATTGCAACGCTCTTCCACCGTTTGATGCTGAAACTCTATAGATCCATTTTCCTTTTTGCTTTTGTTATGACAAACAAACATTTTGTGTATCTCCTCCGAGAGCTAAGTTTTGTAAAAAACAAGTTTTATTTAAAAATGCACTGCTAAGTTTAATATACCTTATTTCAGTACCCATTAAGAGAAATAATTTTAAACTTTCTAGATAAATGTTGCAGGTTAATATCAATAAGGAATCGTTTTGAATATATATAAAAAGACCAATACCAATTTTCAGTAAATGATTTCAAATGGCTGCATAAAAATGCGGGTTTCGCAGAGATTAGGGTAAACATCAAACTCTGACGTTGTTTTACGGCTACCAAAACCAATCATTTTTTCAATATTATCTGTCAACAGTCGAAATGCGGAAATACTGCTACCTTTGATATGAAAAGCGTTTTCAATCAGCTTATATTGCTTCCTCTGAAAGCTTTCGATTTGAAATCTTAAATTACGTTCCGCAATGATTTCGTACGGATTCACTTAGTAATAATAAGACTTTTTGCAAGAAGTCTGTCTTATTTGCGTAAATACTTTGTAGGCAAATTGCTCGTGATGTTGGTTCAGTGTCAAGTTTTGCAATTAAAACTTGAAGAAGCTGCAGTATTCTCGTAGACGTAAATACATCTATTTCATTAAAAAATATCTCCCCTGGAATACAACCGAAGGAAAGAAGTAAATTTAAAGTTTTAGGCAGATAGCACGTTATTAAGTAAAACTTTTAAAATTATGCTTAACAAGCTTCATTAAATTTTGTACTAACTTGACTGTTGTTTGTTAAAGTTTGATTGTTCTTTCATGATGTAATATTAGGTATAACGAAAAATGACATTTTAATACTACAGACCCAATTATTCGATATTCCATCAAATATAGTATACCTAAACAAATAGGTAAGGGTTGCTTAATATAATTTTATAAAGGAAAAATCTGATTATTAATTTTCAACATAGTTGCCATGCTCTAAGAGACGCAATTCAATTATTATCAACTCATCAATTGACAAAGAAAGACTACCACTTAGGGTTGAGGTTTTAAAACTGCTGGAATTTACCAAGGGTTTAGATTTGATGAGGGCGAGGGTGGAAAACCGTTTACATGTCAATTTCTTGCAGAAATTCTGTGACAACTGTAGTAGGGTATGTGCCTTTTGTCATTCGAGTGAAGGTGGAAAATCGGTTTTCTAAAATTCGGGCGAAGATAATAAACTGATGACAACCAATGGTATGTGTATTTCTCAATTATGTATGTCCTTTGGGTATTCGTGGCGACAGCATCAGACGAGGTTTGTTGCAAACCATGCAATGTCAGTCGGTGTAGTTTTCGTGAATTTGCGTAAAGGATACTACGAGTCACTAGAAATCCAAGAACAGTATAGAAACAGAATCTTGAAGTTCTGTACAGACACGCCTGCTTAAAGGACAGGAAGCAAAACAGGCTCGTTGAGGTAAAAATATTTTGTATCGTAAAACCTTTTTGTTGTATATTAATATTAGAATATCTGTAGAGGAACATCCAAACGACAATAATAGCTGATGAAATCCCATTAGAACTAGATTTGCGTTAGGGTAGGTTATATCCAATTAAAGTCTACAAAAAAAGGGAAATCGGTTCAGCACAAAATATCGATATTTGTTGCTGCGTATCCTGGAAACTGTTAAACCGCAATTCCCAACGCTCCATTAATTTTTACTGATAAGCTTCAGTTAATTCCAAATTTAAAATAAAACTTGCATGATAATTGTAACCACTAAAACGTTTATTATACATTTTTGAAACACATTAAAAAATTGTGTTATCTTTTTAAAATATGTAGTTGCTTCGCTAACCAGATTATTATAGATTATAGAAAATATTAATATAAGAATAAACAGGTTGGGTTTATACTTTTATAGGTACAACAGCAAAAATGACTTTAAAGTTAGAAGAGGTAGTACGTTAATTCAGAATGCACACGAACACGCTTTATTCGTCTTTTCTTTAGATTTAAGGCAGCCGTGTCTTTTAAGAGTTCTCTCATTAACTTTCAGGCGACGTGAAAAGCTACTTTAATAAAATCTGAAACTTTAGCAAAGTCTGAAATATGAATGTGTTGAGAAATGGTCTTTCATGTATAATCAAGTACTTCTGTCCTCCGAGAGACTTCAGAAGTGTGAAAGAAAGCAGTGAATACATTGTGTCTAAATTGCTACGTTAAAATGATATTATTTGAGACCGTTACCATTTACTAGATAAATTTAATTTATCCGACAACCTAAAATAAATCTTCACATACAACTGCTGACAACTAAGGAAGCTATAATTAGCATAAATTTAAATCTCTATAGTACATCATACTTTCGGAGATTCAAGGAAGGACTAAGAAACTTAGTTAGGCCGTAGAAAGCCTAATTAGATGTAAAACAAGACATTATATATTAGTTAACTAAAGCTGTACACGCATTGTGAATATACAACAACTAACAAGAACACGCGTCTTATTTCAGCTGACTTTGTTGACTACGGACCTACGAAATACTGTAAACCAAAGAACTAGATATATTTTGTGCAGTACAATTTCATGTGGAAGCCGCAGTTGGTTTAGTGTTTGAGATCTAATTCAGCCGTCTCAAGCTAAATCTCCAGTGTCTTGCATGGACTTAAAAACCAGGATATTATTCCTTCAAAATAAAGAAAAAAATTCGAATCAAATATAAACTCGCAACATTAATAATAAACGACAAATTAAAATAAACTCTTACAATAATTATTTAAGTAATCAAGAATGTAAAGACGTATTAATATTCGAGGTAAAGGAATATTAGCCGAGGCGTTGCCGAGGTTTGTGGTTTGCCGCGAAGTGTACGGAAGTGAATAAGTTAAATATGATGCATACGCCACCTTTTGGTGGATATATAAAACAATGGGTTCCATATAATCTTATATGGAAATCCAGGCAATGCGATTAGAACGCCACTTCAGTTATCTATTATCACCTTTATTGTCAAAGAACCTGAATAATGAATAATATCATCTTTGGGTAAAATTTTCAGGAATTTACATCTTATTATCATTTATTCACTACATTTATACATAACTCACAACTCCTAAACTACTTACTGATATGGTTTTCCTAACGTGTACATAACATAAAGCTCCCTCCGGGTAAAGAACACGCTCTACATAACTTTATGAAAGAATTTTCTTTACTGCATTAATTCAGAAAGTTTTTAGTTTTTATATCTCCCTTAACGCAAATGCAGATGCAGGCTCCTGTAATTGTGTTAAGGAAAATACAAAAAACTAAATATCGTGGTAAATGAGGCAATGGTTTTATTTCATTTAAATTGTTAGTAAGAAGAAAATAAAGTGAATTTGATTTTCAGTAACAGTGCATTTAAATGCAAAACGTGCCTTAAAAACAATAGAATAAATGTTCCCCGAATTGTAAATTAACAGAAGGTCCTTTTCAGCCAGTGGCACCTAATAGTTTAACGAATTAACCTTTCGTGCTTATTTAGGAGTGAACATCAGGGACACAAATTTGCACGAGTTTATAGATGAAAATGTTAACAGCCCCAGAAAACTTTAACTATGGAAAGAGAAGTTAGCACAACTATTTAAACACGTTTTGCATTTGTTTGAATACTGCAGTATGCAAGAAATGTACCAGTAATTGCGGAACTTAAAAAAATAAGCCTGAATTAGTCCATCTAAAAGAGCACGTTCCCGGAATACTGAATGCTTTGGAACTTGGAAAGTAGGTTACGCTGACGAAAATTCTGCTGTGTTCAGTTATAATGTAACCTACAGTCGTTGAAAAATCTATTGTGTAACTGATCTCTATGCAATTTTGAAATTTTAAATTAATTTAAAAGAATAGACTGGTTAACAATTCCACACACTTTTTTTACTTTCAATTTCCCAATTTATTCGACACGCATTAGAAAACTTACAACAATCCACATTTTGGAAGGGTTTATTCTTCCTAACGTGGGTTATAAATATGTAGGAGAAAACTTCAGTTAATTTCAAGGGGAAACAGCTCCGATATTTTTATTGGTTTGACAAGTAAGAGTACATTTATTATAACTACATGAATTACAAGAGCTCTTTCTCACTTTCCTTTTTACCTTCATCCATTGTCAGGGAGGAAAGGAACGGGTACGAATTATTACCAACGTATTATTTTCTTTAAATACAGGGTGTACTAGGTAGCCCCAAAAAGATATAAGGTTACTATTATCTGATCATGGAACCCTTAATAATAATTGTGTAGTGTACTACTACAGGGTGCTAAAAAGATGTCACAAACTTTTAGGACTGAAAGTACCTATGACCCAAAATATGACGAAAAGTTTTAATGAACGTGTGGGTCCGCAAATGGACAGTTTCGGAGATACAAAGTATTATTCCTTTTTCTAACAGTTGTGTATTTTTTCGCTTATTTGTTTTCTTATCATAGTCCACAAATGATATATTTCAGACAGATTGACATTCAGTGGTTAGTGCACAATTTCCTTGATTTCTTTCTTTGGGGATATCTGAAAGCGTTAGTGCACCGTACGCCTGTAAACAACCTCAATGAGCAATAAGCAACGAGTAGATCAGGGATACCACAGAATCCGAGCCACTGTGGGGGTTTTCGAAAGAGTTCGAATGTCTATGCGGCAGAGATGTCATACCTGCCTTGAAATGGAGGGAGGACACTTTGAACATCTCATTTTACTTTTTGCTTTTGATGTTTGTTCATAAATTACATTCCATTATTCGTAACTCCGAAACCGTCCATTTGCTGACTCACGTTAATTAAAACTTTTAGTCATATTTTTGGTCATACTTTCACTCCTCAAAGTTTGTGACACTTTTTTTAGCACCCTGTATATACCTTCATCATTCGCCATATTATCAATCTTTGATCCTCTGTGTCTGCCACTAATCCACAGAATAATACTTACTTTTATGAAATATAATAGGTGGGAGGAGGCTCTTATCTGACCTATTCGGTATACTGTTATGACCACTGTTATCTGTTACTGTTATCTAAAATACTTATTGATTATAATCAATTCTAATTACCTAATTCTCAAATGTTACAACATTTACCTAATGACAATTTTCAGAACATTTAATGGTGCCCCTTTCCCATATATCTCCTGCTTAATATACATGACGACTAGAAAAGTCTTAAGCCATTCCTGATTACTGGGATCATCAAGGAGTTCCTTTCATTCTGCCTTGAGTTAATTTTAACTTCTTGTGCTGAATGCAAAACCAATACTAATAAATTTCCATTTAATGTGCCCTGAAAGTGCGTCTACACTTTAACTGAGAAGGTGCTATAGCTATTAATCAAGTTTGACTATTTGAATAATTATTCGCGTAGCTGTCTAATGTAGAAGCTATATCCCAGAAATGGCATCTCTTTTACGCGCAATATAAAATAATAGGACCGACAGCTAATATACATAATTAGGCAATGCTTTAATTAATATAAATGTTAATAAATCGGCACATATTATGTTAACATTACAATCACCGTAAATTCGATCTGCTGACTTGATCCGATATATTATACCCTCTATCACAAACAGTGGCTCTCTGCCGCTATTTCTGAGGGTGTTTCTGTAAGTTGCCACGCACAGGCGACTTGAATGATGAATATAATAACCATTCGAGAGGCCGAAGGCACCGGAAATTTAGTTTCCCTTATTGCCTTATAGGGACTACTCCTCTATACCAAGCTTAAGCCTTCTAACCTTTAACTGAGAATTTCATCGTAATTGCATTAAACTGATTTAAATCTTCAAAACAACGGCATGAAACGAATGCGTATAATAAAAGAACCTTAATCGGTGTTTTAAAAATTAAAACGTATCGCTGTAACCCATACATCGACCAAAATATGAAAATTTTCCCTTTTCTACTATATGTAGAAATCCCTGGAGAGCAATAAAACAGGGGCATTGTTAGAACTTTTCGCGGTAAATAAATAAAAATCATTTTTGTCCGAAATGTAGGTAGGTACCGTTGAAAATGATATCCTTACTATCTACTCTGAAACAAAGAGTAAATCATTAAAGGATTTTCTACATTCAATGTAGATAGAGAAAAAACTAATCAACGCTCAGGAAGAAACGCATTAGTTTGCAAGTATTTTATTTAATTTTTTCGTACAGATGAAATGCAGGATGGTGCATTTGATAATTAATGATCGAATAAGTCCCGGAAGGATTTGCAATTTTTCATCACTAATGGATCGATTTATACAACATAAAATAAGGAAACCTAAGGATATAACAATTCGTTATATTTCTAAGCTTTAACAAACTCACGAAGGAAAAGTTAAACTTTGAATTTAAGAGCTCGTATAATCAGAATGGTTACACTTCAATATTCAGTATAAATCAACCAAATATTCCAATACGGCGAACCAACGAATTGTAAAATTTTCTAGAGTATCAACTACCCTATCGATTGGTCGAAAGCTTTCTTTGTTAACCTTTCGGGGACAACTTGTTTGAACCCTATAAAACGGCCATCAAAGCAAGCGTCTTTTTTGTGGAAATACAATTTGTAAAACTTTGTCAAACACACAAATGCCGACCTATAGCTATTATAAAATACCCCAAATCGATTCTTCTCAGAATACTTGATAGATTTACTTGTCATGCAATGTTATGGAAATTTATAAAGGGCGTTACAAAAGAAAAGGTATAGCTTTCTGAAAATATAATCCTACGCTGGAAATATCTGGAAATCAATTTGAGATTATCACGCCAATTAATTTTTCAACAAAAAATACAAACCAAGCCATTCTATAAATAAAACACAGTTTCTCTTGTTAAGAAAAAATGAAGCTATTACTAGATAAAATGATAGTTTTAGATGAAATAGAAAATTGTGGGGTTGAATTCGACAAAGATGTTTCCGGATAGCTTAAAATTCGAATAGAGGAGCATCTTTGAGATATATTTTCGAACCTTTCCGGTAATAAAATTGTGCACGGTGATGGGTCTGGCTCTGAGGTCAACCGTTAAGAAATAGAATTTTCACAATATGGGCAACTCTAAGATCATCAATCATAGCATTCTTCGTTGTGCGTACAAGGAAAAACTTGAAAGCGACCTATTTATTGCAAGAGAGTGCAATAAAAGGGGATGAAAAAAATATTTAAACTTTCCTGAAAATATATTAAGCTTAACTTTTGGATACACGTACGGTTTTATAGATAAGGGGAAGTATAATAACAGTATTTTGTCTTTTAATGTGTGCGCTCTTTAAAGATACAGCACAAAAACATTATTCTAAAAATAATGCATGCCCAGTGAAGTAGAAAAATGGAACCGCTATATATGCAGATGTAGATGTTATAAACAAGCGCTTCTGAGTGAAAAGCACGCGAAAGGCTTTCTTCTATCTCGTTTTACTCTTTTTTTGACTCCTTTGTAAATAAATTCTATTGTACGTTATCTTTCCCCAAGTTTCTTTGGGAGACTTTACATTGAAGTGCATATCTCTTTCAACGACTGACTGTTTCACCAAATCAAAGGTATATACTTCCGAGGAACACAGTACGATAAGAACAACTCAACTGTAATTAATTACATATCTACTAACTGCTGTCTCAAGTGAAATACTACCTTCTTTTCGAATTTTCGAAGAATCTTAAAATGTACTGCAAAGTATATTATAATGCAGTTATTATAAAAAAATTAATTTAACCACATGTTTAAAATCAAAGCTGCTACTGGATTATTCAGCTATGATCCGTATAATATTTTCTGCTATGATTCATATGGAAAGCAATGCTAAGGATGACCGGTAAGAAACAATTCTTCATGTAGGACGTGTAGTTAAAATCAGTACGAAGAAATTTTGTAGATAAGTCACTGTGATCTACACACACACAAAATAATACCCGAAAATGTATCCTCATTAAGGAAAATCTCAGTTCAGCGTTCACTCAACAAATATTACACCGTTCATATGCAGTTAAAACAGAAATGCTTGCTGAACCATAATAACCTAATCTACTACATCGCTTGCAATTTAGCATACAAATTGATAGATTAGGCATTAGATGACGTTCACGCATAATAAATAGCAGCTAGGTAGTACATACAAGACTGACCTATTCAGCATCAACAATGTGGAACATTGGCGTTACTTCGAGTTTCTGGAAACGTCTTTTAAAAATATTCTAAGAGTTGGATTCTACTAATTCTGATACTACCTATCCTGTTGGTATTTATTTGCTCTATAAGGAGTAGGTTTTGAACTCAGTTCAATGTTGTGAGCCAAGAAAAAAGAAACATTTGTAATATCGTTACAAATTCTAATTTGAAAACAACAAATCATGCAAGTATCATGCTAAGTTAGGTACCAAAAATGTTTATCATGAATAGTACTAATCAGAAAAATTTGTTCCAATACACTTCACAATTTTGGAATGTGCTCTTCAATAGTCCTGTGATGATTATACAAATCTATGGCATTCTGTAGAGCAGAAAACCTTTTTATCACAATTCCATATAGAAACATTCGCGTACTTTACAAAATATTATTCTAGCACCCGTTATATGCTATTACATGACACTAAAAAAGTAGTAACTTCACAGAAACATTAATTAAACTTTTATTGCACTTTTTCAGAGTTAGGTTATTATACCACGAGAACCTTACCTAGGCCATAAGCTAAAGCTCTCACGTAGGTTTAATCCGGCCCAGACATAAAATCGCAAACAGCTGTTTCGTTGATCTTTAAATTATCTCCGCTGTTAGTTACCATAAAAGTATTCAAAAAGTCTTGTTTACTATTTACTAATTGACTTATCTAGGTAAATTGCCAGATATCATTGTAAACAAACTTCCTGTAAACTGTAAATAATTTATTATGTACACACACTCTCTAGAGAGTACATTATCCATCCAAACATTCCTGTTACAACAGTTGACATTTTTATGCATTTAGATCTCTACGTTATAAAACTTGAACTCATTCAAATCATCATATGTTGAATGCAAGACAAAGGTCACTATATTATTATGTCTTATTTGAAGTCTAGACAGAAATACTCTTCAATAACTCTAAGAACACAGCTCAGCAAAATATTAAAATACAGTACTACTTTTAAGACCCAACATTTTATTGCCGGAAAGACACCAATCTTGGGTAGTTTTTAAATCATTTTTTTTTTACAAAAGAACTCCTTAGATATATTTTAATATATTCCTAATATTACTTTTGAGACAAAATGTAACATTAACTTTTAATAATTTGAAGAACGCGTTGTAATTACCTATTGTGTAAATTTTTCTATTGCTCTGCCAGTAGCTCGTAAAAATGCAATTTCACTTAACTTAACAACAACTGACAGCAAGATGAACGCTCAATTGCACATAATTAGCGTAAAAATTATCCGAGTATTTGCAATCATTGCCTTTGACGCTGTCGCTGTTGCCGTATGTACGTTGGTTATTCCAATCAGCTGGTAATTTGGGAGAATTGGCTGCCAATTAGGCCATTAGATAGTAAACAGCGCATCGCAGCCAGTAATTGAACAACAGCTAAATGCCGCTTGAACGGTTAGAATTTACCTAGGTGTAGTTGATGTAATTCTAGTATCACCTGTAAATCTTACTGAATGTTGAACACTAATGCTGAAAATGAAAAGGAGGTCTTGAGCCTTTCTGAACCTAACTACCTGAAACGAATTAAATTCTAGCTAAACTAGGTCGATAATGTCAGGTGCAATTAGAGATGGCACAGAAATCTACTAATGATCCCAGCTTGCACTAATTGATATTCAAAGGGAGGTCATATATGTCTGAAAGCGAATCTTCCTAAACGTCTATACGAAAAGATTAACACATTATGACATTCTTAATGCTTCACGTACCAATTTACTTTTAGTCAACACCAACAAGAAAAGGGATGTATGACTCAATCAGTTACTCTTTTCTGTAAGACGCAGAAAAAACTTTTCTAATTCTACAAATAAAATTAAATATTGAGATAGTCTAGTTTAATAATTATTAAATTGAATAAACGTTTTTTCGAAAAAAAAAAAACTGCATACGTTTGCAGCAAGCTGCATAAATGCAAGTAAATTGATATAAGAAGAATGAGGAAAGAAAATTCTAAGTAAACTTTTATCGTGACAAATGCGGAAATTTATGTGAATTTTTCAATGAATTTCAATGGCACTATCGGAGTATCCGAAGCGCCACCTGAAAAATAATTACTTGGTTGCTATATCATGAATACCAATTTATACGCGTTGTAATGCGCTGTCAGGTATTGAAAATCTATCCTGATTGATAGTTTCAATGTAGGCTTTAAGGATCAAAATGATGTAAAACGACGGTGGAGGCCTCTGCCGAGGAGAGATAAAGTGACAAGTTGACAAGCTAGGACTTAGGCTATGTCATGTAACAGGTCTTGCAACTTTCTCAATCGAAATTCATTACTCTTCAATAAATTATGTGCTTTCCTCATTTCAACATGCAAATCCAAACTTCTTGAACATCCATAACAGTGTCCTTGAAAACTGATCCTCATACGAACGACCATCAATTTAAACTTGATCAGTTCTATCTAAACTTAGTAGAAACCGTTGAGTTTCTTCAACTACAACTTACAACACTTATGATGACTATTTACTTCTTCTTTACCTAATTAGTACAGAACAAACAAAAACCATCCCCTACTTTAATAAACAATAATATTAGTAGGTGTATAAATATTAATCTTAGTAAACGTGCAATATGGTCCTTGTTAATTATAATAATAACAATAAAATTACTATCGCTTACGCCATAAGGGAATGCTAATTTAATTCAAGTGTATTAATGTCTTTATTCTATACATTGCCTTTTGCTCTTTGATAACAGCGCATAATGTAGATGCAAAATCCTTCCATTGATAAGGGATTTCGTGTCTAAGTAGCTTTAGACAGAGCTTCGGTTTGTTGCTGAATAACGTCTGCATTAAGAAATAGGAAACTACGATATGGCTGTTCATTTTCTAAATGCTTATCGTCAAGTAGGCTTTATAATAGTTAGTTAGTTCATAGCCGCTAATTAAAATTAAGATGCAGGAATTAAATTGCCAGTCATAATTATTATTCCGTTTTCTTGTACAAATATGTTTATCATATATTAGGAGAAACCCCCTTACAATCGCTTTTACAATTATTTCTAAGGATTCCTTTCTAAGTATATAACATGATTTATGTGCAATTCAATATCATACAAGCGGTCTCAAGAGACAAATTTAGTCTAACGAGGTAGGTAAAGGTATCGCCCATTAAACACTTAAACATAAATTCTTCAGTTGCTTCAGATAGCCTTACGTAACACACACGGATTTATACGGCTGTAGGTTTATTTAACATTTTTCTACTGAATTTCATATTTTGGATTTTCAATCACCCTTCATTTGTTCGTGTTTCTCCTAGCCCTACCCACTTCCGATGTTTAGTCTTATTGTTATTACGCACATCTCTTCACCATCATTTTCTGTTACCCTCACCTATATTCTCTTTGAATTTATCCTCTATAGGTTTTCTTATTGGTTTGATTTTGTATCTTTGGTGGTTCGACTATGAACCCTCATTATCTAAAAAAATCACTATATCCGCTAGTCCGATTGGAAGACTATAGATTTTCCCTTGGTAACCTATTGCGTTTGAAGTTGGAACGTCCAGAAACTACAAGATTTTTTTTATTTTCCGGGTTAAGTTTTGATCTGGACGTTTCTCAAATTGAGTTTTCGGAAATTCTTAAATTTATTCAGCCAAGAAATGCTCTCTGGAAGGGTTAGTGTTTGTGGCGGCATCTACCCGGAGGCATAAAATGTACAGCTGCTGCTACACTCCCATGTCCCATAATATGACACTTTTGTTCCTGGTTACATAAATGACTATTACCAAAGACTATCCTCACTCATTGCTATTACATTGTCATCTCTAATTTTCGTTTAAAATATTTCAAAAATTGCGCATGGTTTTAATATTTCTATTTCAGTTCTAAATTTTGAACATTGTAACTTGAAGAAGAGAATCAACACAGAAGCTAAAAAGGTTATAATTTAGAAAAAATGATGTTGTGTAGGAGTACCATATGAAAATGATCGTCTAAATGTAAACTCTTATGTGAATTGGAGTGACATTTCCAATAATGTTATCGTAAGCACGTGTTCTGTGAAGACAAGAAAGAATCTCTCGCCTTGTAGTACAAGAACACAGCATATTACACAATGAAATTGATATAAACTTTAATACACATCAAATTGAATGAAATTTTATACCCTGTCTGCAGCAGCAGAAGGTAGCAGAGGTGGCAGATTCATAATAAGGATTATCTCATCTAGTTACTTTATATTTCCAGAATTTATGCACTTCCATATATTATTAACACACTCGTTCTGATTTTTACGTACAAGGTGATTTTTCTTTCTTATTTGTAGAACTACAAGATTCCGGATTACCTTAGAAGAGCCTGTATACCATCTAGGCTAGAATGAGCAAAAAAATCCATATTCAGAGAGAGTACCTAGGTGTGAATATGGACACGAACATAATAGAGAATGTCGGGAAGAAATAACCGAGATGGATTGGACACACTAAAAGGATGAATGATACAATAAGGTGGCCAAAGAAGGTGTTGGAATTGATATCCGTTGAAAGATGAAAAAGAGGACGCCTTAGAAGAAGCTGGAGAGACGATGTGGATGAAGCCGTGCAAGTGCAAGGGGTCTAGAGGAGGGCATGTGACCAGAATAGAATGGCGACTGGGGACGGAGAAACGCCGCAGACCGTAAAACATTCCGGTATATACAGGGGTTTTCAACAAAAAGTAGCCACCCTCCATATCTTTCAAAACCATTGGTTGCTTAACAATCACCAAAGACAGTGGGGGACATCTTTTTACCTAAAATCATCGTCTGTCTTCACCCCCTTAGCCGTCACAGGGACCCCCTCCAAAATTTTAAATGACAGCGTAGTATGTGTGATATATCGTTGGAAAGGTAACTTCATAAGAAATTCATGGTACCTTTTATTTTTTATATTCGTCTCAAATTGATACAGAAAAAAATTAAAAACTTTATTTCGGCGGCTAAGACGTTGGTGACAAACGTCCGAATTTTACGTAAAAAAATGTCCGTCTTGCTGTCTTTGTTGACATGTCTTGGCGATTATCTATGATAAAACCTCGAAACATATCTAATGGGATAGTAATACAGACATGTTTTTTTAATCAGTGGATAATTACAACGTTAGTGGGTGAGCGTATATTTTTAAAAGAAATAGATACCAAATAAAACTTTAATCCAACAATATTTATCCGCACATAACTGTTCTTTATTTTCTTTTTTATTAAATAGAAAATGATTATTCACAGAGGAATTCGTATTATTTTAGTACGCTCGCTTATATAACCCCAAGAAACGGACGAAAAGGGAGAACAAAACTCCCGCAACTTTATTTCATTTTTATAATTCGGGATAAGTTCAAAGGCCATTTAAAGTAATTTGCGCTGCAAATTCGAACGCGTTACCTCTAAATTTTAACTACGTGGAATAAAATTGTAGCGTTTCAGTGAGCTCCAACCAATACAGACGCAGCGGCAAAAGAAACTATAAGAAAATAAATATTCAAAGACTGTAATTTCAGTTTTGTAGCGAATCATAAGCTTTCAGATCCTAGCTTTCGCGGAAGGATTACGAAAATCAATTTCATTCTCACTTTCTGATCCGAACCCCTGAAATCCTAAATCCACAATCTTATTTGCCTTTCACTATATCCTTATACCCTCCACCGCTGTATTATTTAAATGAAGAACGCTATGGGGTATCTGAAAATTCAATTTTTGAAGGGGCCATATGGTAACCATAGCTTTTTTAGGACAGCGAGGCATTTTGCAAATGGGACAACAAGATAGTCCTTTGAACACACTAAAAGCGCGTTTACACTCAATATAGTGTTTACAAAGAGAATTTAAAAGTTCTCAATAAAAATATGCTTCAGTTAGCGGGATTTAACACATTACGGTTTAATACAACTATTCGTTGTTTTAACAGAAAATAACTCCGTGGAAAGCTACACAATTACATTATATTACGTTGTCGCGTCAGCGTTCCGCGGGTTGCACGCGAACAATTACCTACCATACGCCACCTAAATTTTAAACATAATAATATTGTCATTTAATTAACGGTTTCATAAATGAAATGAAATTCAAATTACAAAATGGTCAAATTTATGACTCATTTAATGACAATCATCATAGCTCTGAAAAACATATAGTTATGAGAAAATATCAGGTAACAAGAAATAGAACGAACGGTAGTTACGGTAGGGGTATAAAACGGGGAGGTTATACCTATCCTTTCAAAGCTTGAAAGGTGGCTCCTAATATACCGGTAAATGTAGTAAATCCTAACTAACAAGCTTGACTCCAATATTTTGCACCTATGAGTATCGTCATCGTCATCGCTTGAAGCCAAGATTTCCAGGACACAATAAAATGGAGACTTGTGATTTCCCTATGACCCCGTCTCCGAAAGAGAATTATACAAGCCCCCTCGGAAGTAACAAATCTAAAGGGGTTGCTAATGCAGTAATGCGTTTGTTTTGGATACCACAGCACCGCTTGAAGTCGTGGTTGCCAAGAGCAGCTTGTGGTTCTACCCCATCTGAAGTAGAACGTACCTACAAGTTCCTATATCGGAGCAAAACTTTTCAAACACATTTAACACTTACTCTAAAATGTAGACACCGAAGGTGCGCAGAAAGCATTGGAAGTTATACAAACCAAACTAGAATCTGAATAACGGATGAGTAACCAATATTACATAGTTATATGTCATCTTTCGAATGTTGCAACTCAGCTAACCTAATCATGATCTTCCCTAGGTAATATTTACAGTCTAAACGTAAACTTGCTAGAAATTCTAAAATAATTCCAAAATCGTTTGTTTAGACCGACGTGATTTAAGGGATCCATGGGTATAAAGTTGTAACATTTGAAGTCTCTTCCATTGCGTTATTCAGCCTGTGACCCATTATGCAAAAGTATAAAATCTCTTTCGGTATTCTCAGCAACTAGCCTCTATGCTTACCAAACAAATTCTATTTGCTCAATCCTACCAACCATCCCATATTTCAAGAAAAACTATAAAACCCCCACAAACGGTTTGTTTTTTTAGAGCACTTGACAAAGGTGGTACAAATAAATGTACCTATACGTAGACGACTTTGTGATATCAAGCAAAAGCCTAAAAGAGCCCAAAAAAGTATTTAGTAAACTGTAAAAGGAGAAGATGAAATACGTGGGCATTACCATGAGGTGGACACTAACGGATATACGGCAAAAGGACGCGGAAAAAAGGACGCGTGACAATTGGACGCACGCGACAATTGAATGCAGCGACAAAGGGGCTCGCGTCTTCTGGGGGCGCGACAATTGGACGCGACATCAGGTAGTATACAGTTCGCCTGTCGATATTCTGAAACCCCCTGGATGTGACTCAATATTTGTAATAGACACCTTACATCTTTTACGATTTAGCCAGCGGTTGTCCAGCAGCTAGAACTTTTAAAACAAAGTATCGGTATACCAGCTCTACCTTTTCTACTTGTACTTAAATATTTTCAGGACGTTACACTTAACTCCCTCTTACGAATATTTCAGAATATCGATGGGGGAACTATACAAATTTGAGAAGATTGTGGAATTAGTTTACCTAGGTTTGCAATTAACGTACGAGGGAGGAGGTAACAAGGCGCATGCAGAATAGTAACAAAAGTTATTACCATGTCCGTAAAGTACTATGAAACGTACTAAAGCGTGCAACTAAATGGAAACTTTAAAAGGCAAAGATAAGGCCACTGATACAGCTATGAGACGTTTGAAGAATAAACGACCAGACCAAGCTACGAATAGTAGAAAGAGATACACACTTTTGCTTTTCGAATTTGAAGATCCATAGAATTGCATTTTAACGACCGTTTTTGTTAACTCGCTGTTAGCCCTTTTAATATGATATCCTTTAAAGTAAGATTATCCTACATCTATTAAGCTTATTACATTCGAATGAAGTTTCCTTGAAGCGTTTATGTATGCTTCCTCCCAATGCCTTGATACCTCAACGCTTTCTATAAGTTAATCTACGAAAGCAATGTGCAATCGTCTTCTCCATTATTTACTTTATGCATTGCCCGTTATATCCACATATATCTTCCAAGTTAAACCTTCTGATCCTCGCTTGGATTTGATTATTTATTGTTCTACCCTTGTAACTTTTTAACTGGAGATAGTATTCCCAAAAAAACAATAACCTTCGTAGATTAAAAATTAATAAAGTCAAATTTAAAATTCTAGTGAGAATAATTACGATCTGCAGTGTAAAAATTTAAATTTAATTTCCTATTTGTAGTCAACTAAATGATATACATCCGGGTACATAAACAAATTCATTATCATTTTATACGTATGTCGTAGTATGCATTTGATGTGTGTAGCCACAGTCTACCTATACAATTAGTTCTTTACAAAGTATAAGCTCGTAATTTCATGAATACGATATAAACCAAGTGCACTATCGTTGAGAGAATCGAATAACGAGCATTAACAATGCGGGAACGACCTCCACTTCGATATCATCAATGAGAAATGATCAAAGGATACCACGATGACGATTAACTAAATTGCAAGGCTCTGTATTTAACAATGGCGGTTAAATCGTTCTACTTACACAAAATATTACGCTTATACACATCTGAATCATCAAATCAGATCATATTGCTTTAATATTCGTCGAGCTTGAAAATTAACCATCAAACTAAGCATATAACGTACCAACTATACAAAAATTTTGTAGTTGAATATGTAGAAACGTTTTGGAGCATTTATTTTTGTTTCACTTTGTGGAATTCAAGTTAGTATGCTGTCATATCTGTCACAGGCTCAAGGGTACATTAAGCAGGAAATTTAGCTGAAATGTCTTGAAATCCTCCCTTGTCGCCAGTGGGTACTTCGGGTAGTCGGAAACAGGATTAAGTTGGGCGCTGAATACTATTAATTAGGTTTATTTCGTGCTAACTGATTTGGGAACGGATTATACCATCCACTAATAATGATTTACTTTATTCTATATGCGTAAATTTGGATTTAACTTAGTTACACATTCATAGCCATTATGTATGCTATAATCCGGAACGATTATTGCAACCGGAAACCTTATAATGCATTGTTTTTTAAATTAAATATGACGCACAACCATAATACATGTACTGTTCGAAATTCATTAATACGCAGTAATAATTGAGTATACCCAGCTTACAATTCAAATGCACTACCCTAATAAACAGGCGAGATTAAAATTCAAAAAAACTGAACACGTTTAACTACCAAAGCTCTTCCGATTGTGTAAACATAACAAAGAAAATCTGCATAAAAGCATTTTATAATAAAACTTACAGAAAGATCCATAATGCATTCTGACGGTCTATAAAATTCGAGCACATCTTCGATGGTGCAACGAGCAAAAATCCAGTGCGATGTTTTATCACCACGGAATTTAATGCTTGCTACTAAAAATCGCGCAAAAAGACTATTTCAATGGAATGACAGCATTATTCATGAGATACTTAGAAAATTCAGTAGATATCTGAATTTAATGCAGTACTTTTTTATTTAGATTCGTACTTTGCAGGAAATTGCAGTGCAACTCTTATCTATACTAAAATGCTTGTTGCACGGAAGTCAAAGGGTATGAAAAATAACAATATTGACCTATAACCCTTATCAGAAATTACCTACAGCAGATAGTAGACACATTGAATATTTTTTAAATTTGGTTTTTCCGGACGAGTTTGAAATTAAATTGGAAATGGAAATGGAACTAAAATACAGGAAAATTGACCCAATTAGTCGCCTTTTACGACAGGCAGGGAATTCCCTGGGCCAATTCTTTATCCGGAACCCAGACGGATAACAGGATTCAGGAGTTTATTTCACACATAATGGCCATAAGAGCCCATACACTTTTATGCACCGGTAAACATTAATAATAGAATACTGTGGCGAACAGCGACCACCATTTGTCTACCGCAATCGTATTAGTACCTGCGATTCGTCGCGTTAATTTAATTTGTAATGCTAAGACTTTATTATTTCTCGTGCTTTCTTCAAAGTACCCAAAGACATTAAATTTGTATTCCCTCTTGACATAATAAACAATGATTATTTAATTTACATTGGTAATAGAATTTAAAAAATGTTTCAAAGAAGAGTCCTCAGCAACTAACAGCCTTAAGATATTTACCTGCTTTGTTCAGTTGTTGCATGAGCTAACAGAAAGTGATGGTGAAATAAATAATTACAAGACACAAAAAGACGTATCTTATTTATTTTCTAAAAAAACAGGTCATCTCTTAATTAGCTAAATGTCAGCGTTAATTCTGTAATACAGCAATACAAGTGTAAATGAGAAGCCATAAACAACCATTTACTGCTCGTTGAACGCTTTGTGATATCGAGTGCTAAACTTGGCTTCAAAAACCAATTAACGGAACACAAGAAAATAAAGAGATCAAATAGCAATTAACAACATCTTCAAATCAGTTCAAGCCCATTTAGTAAACCAATCCTAAACGAACTGCACTTGACGTTTTATAAATCCAGATGTTGAAAAATGATTTTTGTAACAGTCACGAATGAATAAAATCAAAATATTAATGCCAAAATGCGACACGCAAAACAAAGAGAATCAGTCATCGCACCCCCACCAACATAAAGTTTTTATCTCTTTGTTTTTCTGCCAGAAAACAGCAACGTCTGATTCAAGCTCTTTTTTACTTTTAAATAAGTTAACCTCAGCATAAAAGTAGGAGATGCTCAATAATAAAACAACAGCCAAGAAACCTTTATCTTGTCTTATGCTTCATGTATTAAATATTCCGCAGGAATATTTCATCAAATGTACACCAACAAAATGATGTAAATAAACGATATCATCAGGGTTATGCCACTTCTTTATAAGTTAGAAGGAAGTTTTGTACTTGAAAAGGTTTAGTTGATGGCTATTTTCATACATGACACTACTTCCATGAAAATTTACTCTAACAGCATTTATACCGGGTGGCCGATCTCAAAGGACATAGGGATTTAACATTGTATTGAACGTTTCTGCTGATTCCTGCTTGCCAATTCAACTTACAGGAATGGTAATGGTATTAATTGAAAGGTAAAATGATTGCACTTCAAATAATAAAAATAAATGTGCTATATTTATTTTAAAATAGCGATTTAAAATTTTACGATTTTTAAATATGAGGTGCCATGATTTTCAAATTTTACAGCATTTGTCAAAAATTTGTTAAATTAGTTGTCATTTAGAGAAATCCATTAATTTATGTCAACCAATTATAACTTTTTTGACAAATGCTGTAAAATTTGAAAATCATGGCACGTCATATTTAAAAACCGTAAAATTTTAGGTTATTTTAAAATAATTATAGCACATTTAATTTTAATATTAGCGCCATTTGAAGCGCAATAATTTTACCTTTCAATTAATACCATTGGTCATTCCTGTAAGTTGAATTGGCGAGCAGGAATCAGCAAAAACGTTCACCTTTGAGACCGACCACCCGGTAGAATGTAAAATCTTTTTTTTTTCCTCAGTCAGCGATTTATTTATTTTTAAACTGTATACGAGGGGGTATCATCACATATCTCGCTGTACAGGTTTTATGAAATTTAAACTATATTTCATAAAATGCAGAAATATATGCTGGATGGTTAGATAATTAACAAAAATCCCTTTATAACAATATTCTCCTTGGTAAAAGAAAGTAGAAAGAAAGAATGCCCCAGAAGCGGTCATGTCACCACTGCAAAGAGTGCTTTCTGTCCGTTTCAACTGGTTGCATTGGTCAGTTCGTCTTCATTAACAATAGAGCGCAAAAAATTATTTTATCTTGGACAGCCTGTATATAATCAAACAGGTAAACATCAAAAACTACCATTTTTTGTTTGTTTTCACATATTCCCTTGGTTGAACACGAAGAGCTCTTGTTAGTTCCCCAATGTATGTTTTTATTTGTTTTCTTGCTGCATGTTCATCAGTGCAACTGGAGTTAGGCCTGACTGAAGCCCCCTGAACATGTTTGTTTATTACAGCATTTTCATTTTATGCCCTACTGTATGATAACTGGAATTAGATATTTGGTTTAAAGAACAAAAAATTTTGTAAGATGGTTGGGCGTCAGGATTTGTACTTTTGGCTCTCCTGAATACTTAGTCAACACCCCGCTGTTGTTACTCCTACTCCTACTGGCGACTGTTGGCAAGGTCCATTCCAGAGGGTTGCTTTGTTATACTTTGTAACTTGGGCTTAACTTTCAATAACTTCTGGGGTACTTCATGTTATTCAAACTTGCCTGTCGCTGGTTTACAAATTCCCCTGAATAGTTACACAGACCTT
This sequence comes from Hemicrepidius hirtus, assembly GCA_963082805.1. Classification (NCBI taxonomy): domain Eukaryota; kingdom Metazoa; phylum Arthropoda; class Insecta; order Coleoptera; family Elateridae; genus Hemicrepidius; species Hemicrepidius hirtus. The sequence continues at coordinate 37,764,295 of OY720160.1, read as the reverse complement.
ACTGATTATTATTCTTCTGCTATAGGTACTTACGCTGGGATTTTTGTTTATAAATCATAACCAGAAATTAATAAAAATCTGTTATTCTAACTTAGTAGTTATTATAATCAACCCACCCCCTCCAGCATATCTGAATCTTAGTTGCACGGAATTCCTGTGATTCAGCATTGCGTATCCGGCATTTCGGGCATCGTAAATCTTATCTACGTAAATGTATTGACATGGAAGGATTTCTATTAATGGAATTAACATTAATTAACCAATACAACTATTCTGTTCTTGTGTTACAGGTGTTTACATAGCAGAGTTCTACGTGGGTCGCTTATTGTCACCTGCGTAATATAAATTTAATCGGACAACTAGTTTCAGGAATATTAACTACAATTAAATGTATTTATAAACTAATCCCCAATAAAGGTACTTTTCAGAGTTGTAGGAATTCAAATACCTTTTCATTCTGTCGAATTTATGTAAAATGCATTACAGTTCAGGTATTTGAGAACTCAGCAGCAACAAGACTAAATTCCTCTATTCTTTAGCCAGGATCCCAAATGGTTTCCTTGCGCAGTGAGTGATTGCCTTAGAATTATTAACAAAATGTACGCCTGCGAAATGCAATAAATTTTCGGGGCAAATGTGATTGTTTCGGTTGGCTCCACAACGTGTTACTTTTGACACAGTGCAATCGTAGATATTTACATTATTAAGCCGCCTTATATCTCTTTTTTCTTCGACATCTGACTACTGTATAAGAAAGACAAACGATGTACAACATGTATTTTACTATAAAATTCGATATTTCAGAATGGAACACGTGTTCACTAAGACTGAAGTAAATTTATGAACCGAAAATGGCGTAAAAGTTGTGATTGATATTGTTCTTGTCTTTCGATCAAATATTTTGAAATACATAAACGAACTCCAGCTTGCTACAGTTTTATGATAGCATAAGGTACATCTTGAGAGCAGAGTTTGCTCGAAAATATGAGACTGTAGCCAATACGTGGCGAACATTTGTATAAAAAATTAAACACATGGAAAGAGGTTGAATCAAAAACTAGGGCATATCTTATATTCTGTTCAAAGATAAAATATATGTCGCAGCAGCAAGCAAGCTCCCTTACATAAACTAGAAATATTCAAGAAGCGTTTGGTTACTTAATTATAAATTACTTGGTATTCTCCTAAATGATTTTTTGCAGAATCATCTTCTACTTATCGCCTTAGTTCAAGTCTAAATTTGTACTTAGACATAATTTTATTGTAATGGATTAATTAGTTGTACATGTTATATCCATATAAAGCATAACTTTCTACTATTAAGTTTAAATTGGACTATGTTCCAGGAAATTGTGCCACGTTAATGTAACTCCGGTTTAGGAATTATTAGTACAGTTAAATAATATAATAATAATTGAGTTGGTTTATATAATTAGATACTAGTATCAAGAACTTACTCCCAGGAGCTTAAGCTAAAAATATTGCAGTAATGTTTCATATACATATAAATAGACGAGTATCCATCCAGCGTGGAATGGGTTGTTCTGGAACCGATAAACGGTTAGAAGCGGTGATAAATGTACCAAAAAGCAAATCAAATTTACTAGTATACCTTATCATAATAGCAGTTTTAACCAAAAAATACCCTGTAAAGCGGATAAGAGTGCAACGGATTAGGAAATCGGTTTGTGCTACGTCCCGATCGATAGATTCTTATCAACGGACCCGGCAAGCACTGAAAATAAACTTGCACATTTCTTTCAGCTTGACGTACAATATTTTAGAATGTTATTGCCTTATTGTGAAAAGTCCAACTTCATACGATCAACCAAACAAGACGGCGACACTTACAGAATTGCTGAAGTTTTGAGCATTATGACGGGCTACTTATACTTATCGCTACAGTCGGTCTGTTTTAGATACGCCACATTAATTCAAAACTTTTTTCTTAGGAAACAATATAATCCGTCTTCGTGGTTGTTTTTTTCTGTCGGGAGTTCCACGGTTTTTGTTTTCCGGACGCCAAAGCGTAACTGTTTGGAACCGCCACGGGTCACGCCTCTGTCATTCTACCCCTTTGTGTTTTTGCTTCAGAGAGTACCAGTTAAACAGAGGAATTGTATTATTTTTCCCTTGAGAGACTAAACAATCCTTTGTTGGGATATTGTTGCAATAGTTATAATTTTTCTTTTTCGACATATCTTAAAGCTTTCGTTTTATTTATAAACGGTCAGTTTTCCCCCAATAAAATAATTTCACAAATTAATATAAATTTCTCAGAGCCTAAAACAGTGGCACACAAAAGTTTTCCAGTATTTCTTAATACAGCTCCAATTACAATTTAAAAAAACTATAACCACTTAAGCGAAATTCTTCAGAGACTTCCTGAAAACTTCTTGAGAAAAAACAGCAGCAAAACTAGAAAACACATTTCCATCATTGTTGAGATTATGACAAAACTGAACGCATCATTATATTCAGTTTTTATTGTAAAATCGGTTCAACGTCCAACTATAAAGTTTTCCTGAAAACTTAAAAACGCTCTTTCTGGAGTTGTTAGACAAATTATAAACTATAGAGATAAAAGGTCACGAACAATTCCACGACCAACTCGCAGCAAACAAAGTTTAATGAGATTGAGAGCTTTAGAAATGGTATCCGTTTTTCATATATTCTGAAGGGAGTTTACTACTGTAAGATCATGGAAATGAAACCATTTATGAAAATATATCGGATAACATAATAAAGCAGAAACAGTTTAAAAATATAGAATTTTAGGTTAAAGAAGAACTGGAAAATTTAAGTTTGAGGCCGACTGTTTTTGGGGAATAAAAAACTAGAAGAGTGAAAATTGGGAATTTACATAAAAAAAATTGTAGTTATATTTCAGAAAATTTTTCCGTCAAAAATGGTTAGGGTCTTTGTTAAAAGGTACATGACGTTAGCTCTTTATTAACATTTCTTATAACAGTCCTAAACGTTTTCCATTCCTTTCAAACAAGATACGACAATTTAAAAGAAATTTACGTCACTTGACGTCTACTGGGATATTAAAACTGGTGACATTGTAATATCTTCAAATTACAGCTGAAATCTGCAATTAATGAATTCAAGAGTGAAAACATAAATGATACCTTGGAACTTCGTCTTATTCTAAATGTCTGAATCTACTATTCATTTAAACAATAGTAGAATGAAAATGGATGACTTTCAAACAATAATAGCAAGAGGGTTGATAAGAGTATACGCAGAAATAGGCCCCGAACAATACAAGATAATCTTAGCACTGTCAAGAAGACCGTCTTTGAAGGTTTGAAGCCAGAGTACCCAAACAATGAAAAACTTTTAGAACCTACATTTACAAGCTTCTTGTTGATATGTAGTTGTTTGTCAATAATATAACGTAATACCACTAATAAACTGCTCTAAATTATAATAAAGGGGTGGAATTAAAATTTATATTTCAGCGACGTTTTTGTTTAAGTCTCCTAATGAAATTTACAATACATAGATAAGAATAATCCTTCATCGAGAGTTGTTTATTTAATAAAAATTTTCAATGTCCCAGTGTAACCTTAAGGGCTAAACATTGTGATCCACTGTTCGAGGGACACTGCCAGAACTAACCCTGCTGTTTATACTCCAGAGAGATTAGAGAGGATCAGTGTAGTTCTTACACTTCAGGGAGTTGTCAGTGCTGTCTCCGATGAAATCGACATTGATTCTTATAAACGAATGAAAGGTGTATCCTTCATTTAACAATTCATGACCAAAAAGCAAAGTTGTGAAACTTGGGGGTAACTCACTTTATAAAATTGGTTCTGTTCCTATGTTTTCGGTTTGTTAACAGACCAAAAACAATTTGTAAAGTTTAACTAATAATTCAAATTCAATTCATTTGTTATATTTTAATTATTGGTAGTTTATAATCTTGGTATGCTGATGCCTGGCACCTTTGTGCAGTTACGCTAGCTTCTTCTGTCCCATTTTACATGTTAACTGAAAATAATATTTAATCAACGAATTGTACGAAGTATTCGCCGGAGAAGTATGGACGATACTTGTTAAAGAAAGTATAAAGAAAATGGAACAGTCAGCCACCATCTAAATAAAATAACCTACTAGGTAGTCGAAGAAAAATATGAAGGTGAGAAAAATAGAGAATATAATATTACACTGGGCCTAAATAGATATTGTGCGAATTGTTTCAACCAAATGGATTAACAAAAGATAATTATTATTAGGTTTGTAAAAGCAGAAATTCTCAACTTGGAACCTAGCCAAACTCAGATTGACAGGTGCTCATTTGCAAGAGAAATTTCTTTTACCGCAAATGCTGTAAAGTTTATGTCAAGTTTGAGCGCGAGTTACAGTTACGTATCAGTGCGAAGTTTCGAATCAATTCTTGCAGGTATACATACATTATAATATCTAAGTTCTAGTTGAGATCTATTCATACTTATTTGCATATTGGATATACAGAGAATTTAGTAATTATTCAATAACTTACGTACTACAACAAACTATTCAATTGTCTCGCTATAGCATATGGTAATGAGAATCTCACTTGCTAAGTTTAATCTCATTGGCCTAACGAAGCTTTGAGTATGTGAATCTCCGTCTAGAAATCTTAACATCGTGTACCATACTGTATAAATAATGAGCTAGTCAGTATTTCGATTATAACAAATTATCAACAAATAGATGCAAACTAATTTATTTAAAATATAGGAATAACAATTTTATTATCGATGTTCCTATAGCTGCTTATAAGTTTTAAGGCACCGACTATAACGTCCCGATACACCTGATGCAGTTACCTACATCAGAATTACCCAAATTATGAATTTCAAAGAACTACGAGAAATTATGCCCGAATAATCTCCAAAGTACCATCAGAATAAGTAACCATTAATTATTATTGTGACGATAGCAGCTTAATTCGTTTGATCGTATTGGAATGAACAACTACTAAACCAGAGAGACTACAAATACACATGAGCGAAATAAAAGACTAATCATAGAAAAAATCTAACAATGATCATCAAAATGCATTCTCTCCCGTACTGAAGAAGAAGAACTACATTGGAGTACCATGAAAATAAATGGAGATGGTAGAAGATTAAACCAGTTACGTGTGGCAGATGATACTGTTCTCAATGCAACTGGCATGAAGAAATACGGGACATGTTGCATTGTTTTGCCTTACAAAAAATCAGGTGTTGGAATTAAATTGATTAGCTCACATCTAATAGGTACCAATATTTAAAGATGGATAAACATGGAAAACGCGAAAGGAATGTCATGAAAATGAAAAAAAAAAGTTAGGCAGAAGAGGATTTCGGAAATCTGTCTCTGGATAGCAGAAAATAGAAAATCAATACCTACACGCTGCGTTCTTCAAGGGCAAGTACCAGCCATCCTAATCAAAGATCTTTTGACTCTTTTACCATCACCCCCAAAGGTTTTAAAATACCAAAGTTATAGTTTTCAAGGAATCAATGTGTTTCTTTCAATTCTATAAAGCAAATAAATGCTTCTAAATCCTTTGGAAGCTACACTAAGAAAATCCTGAAACTCGATACGAGGAACATAAAACTATTAACAAACCTTCTTACAGGACACTGCAAGATGAGGAAGCACCTCAGCACAATTAATAGGGATACTTAGTAAACGATTCAAAGTGCAGAGTGTGTGACCATCTTCCCCAAGGATATCCTGAATTTTATCAAAGATACAGGATTGCTTGGGCAATAGTTTCATATGGGGCGCAACACGTCAATTCTGGCCTCGGTGCAGTGGGCTTAACGACCACACCCAAGGAAAAAACACCTACCCCTTCATGCTCTATGCTTTCATTAAATATCTAATATCCCAAATGTTTAGTTTTATTGTGATTGGCTGATTGCTACTTATAGGAGGTAATAAACATGTAAACTGTAAATACAAGAAAAATTACTAATCCCGGCTTAATGAATTGAAGGTAATTTGCTAAAGTAAAATGGCAATTATTTTTCGGCGCTAATCCATAAGCTTCTTTAAGTGTTTATCGCTAAAGGAGAACTCTCTCGCACTTAAAAATACCTATTACTTGATATCTATCTATTAATTTTGTTGTATTTTATGTAATTATTATTCATAATAATTATTGGATGAGAATAAAATACTAAAAATAAATTAAGGGGTGGTATTATTAATATTTTATACTGACTATTTGGAAATTTTAAAACTTTCAGAGTTATTAAGGGTGGCTAGTTTTGAAATGAAAGCCCTGTATAATTATTAATATAGATACGTGAACTAGACGATCCATTAATTTTACCATGTCGTTTTCACAAGCTGCATAACTTGATTGGAATATTGCTGCCAGATGGCTATACAAAGGCTCATAATTTAGAACATAAAATATGTAAACATGGAAAATGTATGCTGTAAAATAGATGATAGTTTGCATTTTTATCGCACAAAATGAAACGTTTTTATGTGTTTCACAACCATATTACAAGTCATATTTCTACATTCAGTAGGTACCTATATGAATCGTTATTCAATGGTTGTAACATTTTTATTTCACAAAAATTCGTACTAAAACTTCAGTTTTACCTGTTAGGTTAAAATTAACAAATCTTTCAGTGGCAGATTTGGCTTGAAATAAATGTTTATAAACTTTCGTGCCGCTATAATTATTTCAGACTACATATTTCAGAAAATTGGTAACATTATTCAAAAACGGGAACAGCTTTAGATTTGCTTTGTAATTCAGTCAAACTTTACTAATTTAACCAATTCTGTAACTCTTCATTACAATAAGTAACTAAGTGTTACATACGGTACATTATTGTCACCATGTCTAGAAAGGGTCATTATGAAACCAACAGATCAACGCAGACGACCGACGGTTTTAATATTCATTCATTACATATAGGTATCACAAAAAACTTTTCTTATCAAGAAAAATACGATAGGATGGCCTGTTACATCTCAGTTATAAAAATAGTGGACAAACACCAGAACTATTAAAGTACAGGGTCTGGCGAAAGTATGGAATAACACTTGCAGACGCCTAAATATTGATTTTTATCACAAATATCTTTTAATAAAAGTTATTTGTTATATTTTTGCTATCTTTTCATGCACTTACTTATTCTGTTAACTCAATAACAAAAGCGCAACGACGTTACCGCAATATAAGTTATAAGGCGCGCATTGCATTGCCATGGCGGCGACCTGATGTAAAGTAAGTTTTTGTTTTTCTCAAAATTAACACATTAACTAATGAGTTTATGTATGTATATCATAATGATAATAGTATATTAAAAAACTAGTTTCATAAGGCACGGTTCAAGTGCGAAAAACGGGGCGCGTAGCCTCAGCTTTGAAAAGATGAGTGCAATAAAGGGCCTTATGAAACGAATATTTTATACAATTTTTTCTATTTTGGTCTTATGCAATATTACTTTTAAAAAAAATTTGCATGCAATGTGTGCCGCAGTGACATTTATGTCGAAAATTCACGCGAAATCTATTAAAAGCACAGATGATAATAATTATCACCTTGGATAAAGACAGTATTATTGTTAATATTTTATTATACCTTTATTATTTAATAAAGACTTTAATTTACTGTGAAATTCTTTAATAATATCAAGACAATTTTAAAAAATACGTTTTTTCTTTTGTTTCTTTCTACCCTTATGGCTTCAAAGTAGGCGACTTCAACCAGTTTTTCAAGCAACATCCTTCACTACTAGAGTTTTCAATTCTTTTCCCAATTAGTGTCCTATTTCTTTTATTCTAACTCCTATTTCCTTCTAAGCCTCTCTATTTTACGTTTGTCAATCCTCTTTCAGTCTTCACTGAAAGTTTCATCTGCATGGAATCCTTATTGTCCTTCTTCGACTATTTATCCTATCTCTCTTGCAGAATCTTTTCTCCATATTTCAGCTTCTGCAAAGCAATCTTATACACTTAAAACAAAATTCTTAAATTCAAATTCCTTTTAATTCAAAAATATACAAAATAATGGTCTTATACAATAGGTACCATTAAACCTATATTTACATTAACAATTACATTTATTACAATACTTATATTTAAAATATCACAATTGTTGCGAAGATCTCACATTGAAATGAATAGATACTTTAATTACGTTTGAATCAAATGCTAAAAGAAAATGCAATATAGTATAATTTATTACTATCAGCATCCAAATACTGAAATGGTTAGATTGTTTATAAACAAAACAAAATAATTATTCTTATAAAAAACTGTAATTTTGGTTTTTGAAAAGATTACCATCTCCAATTATCGAGTCTAGATTTTTTTAAAGCTTGTAATGCTATATCAGTTCGTTGTTGAGCTTCCCAATGTATTTTTATTTTATTCTGATCCTTGTAACCACTTTGTACTATGACTTCATGTTGTAATGCAGTTTGAACACCTATGCAAATTTTTTTTGTAATTATTTTTAATAACATAACATTTTCTGGCATTGCTTTTATTATTATTTTGCAATATAAAAAAAAACAATATAACTACTTACCCTTTTTTGAAAATAATTTTTCTAGGACGTATTGGTCTTGACTTTCATTTCCGTCACCCTCAGTTTTATTTTTTTTCTCTTCCTTTTCTTTGATTTCTTTTTTCAACAAACCTTCTACTAGTTCCCCATCCACTGTACCTGACATATCTGTTTTTACATTATCTTCTTCCTTACCCTTACTTTTCTTTTCCCTACTCTTTTTCTTATGCTTTGATTTACTTTTCTCTTTCACATCAGTTTTTGTCACATCAGAATGGGTTTTGCAATTATTACTTAATTCACTTGAATTACATTTATTGTCACTAATTTTAATTTTGTTACTTTTTACATCATGATACAACTTTGATGTTTTTTCTGATAGAGTAAGAGCATTTGCAAAACTAATATTCGTGTCATAATCATCCATTTTATTAAGAGCATTATCATTCTTTCCTTCCAATTTTTTTCTATTTAAAACTCTTAGCTCCATAGGCGTTAAACTTTTTAATTCTTGTTTTTCCTTTAATTTCTCAACACGTTCTTCCTCTAATTCCTTCTGGAAAGAAGTTTTGCTTGGTTCAGTAACATTATCAGTATCTACAGGTTTAGTGCTAATGCTTTTAGCAATTTTTTGTGCAAGATCTTTCATAGCTTGTATTTTTTCATCTGTAAACTGAAATGGTTCCCCAGATGAGGTGGCTACCATTTCTGTACTTTTTGATTGATTTTTATTATTAATTTTTTCTTGTAAATTTACCTAACAGGAGAATAAAGTTCAGGAAACATTTTAAATACAACTTAAGTAATTTACCCTAGAATTACGAAAAATATTTGCAGTTTCTGGATTTGAACCACTTGCTTGCTCTTGAAGTGAAAATAAATCGTGTAAATCTGATGTCTTAAAAAATCTTTGAGTCCTAGGGTCTAATAAGACTTTGTTACTTAATAATTGCTTCCAAACTTGTCTTTGATACATCTTAAATATAATAAACACAAAATTGTAATGTTCTAAATCAAAATAATAAATAAAAACCTTCTCTTCAATAGTTCCTGCAGATATTAATCTGTAAACAGTAACTTGTTTTTCTTGCCCAATTCTCCATGCCCTTTCTCTAGCTTGTGTATCTGTAGCAGGGTTCCAATCAGGATCAAAAATGATCACACGGTTAGCTCCTGTCAGGTTAACTCCTAATCCTCCAACTCTTGTTGTTAACAGGAATATATCATAGGAAGTATCCTGGACAAATTTTAAATAAATAAAAAAATTACGGTTAAAACTAATAATGTACTTGATTAAATTTATCAATCAGAGGTTGTCGAGAACTAATGCTAGTACTGCCGTCCATTTTCAAAAACTTATAATCCTGTTGTGTAAGGAATTCTTCAAAGACACCCATCATGGCTCTTGCTTGTGTGAATAGCAGGACTCGATGTTTCTGTTTTTTCCAAATTTTTAATAGAGCTGATACAACAACCATTTTTCCCGAGCGTTTGTAATATCCAAATCCCTTTTCAACAGGAGTTTCTTCCTTTGAATCCTAGAAATATATTATGTTAATAATACCAACACATTTTTTATATTAAGACTCACAAAATAATTTCCTTCAGCTTCTCCTAAATATAAATCAGGATGATTACAGATTTTACGTAATGTTGTAATGGCAACAAGCACATTAGCTCTGGCTCGATTTTCTGCAAACCAATTCCTTCCACCTCTACCCAATATCACGCTTACATGTTCACTCTGAAATAATAACACGATTTTATTTTTTATGCAAATACTAAATCTTCCTTCTCTGTTCTTTGAGATTGCTATAATTAATTGTATTTGCACCTTGGAGACTGCAGATTAAAAAAGAACTGAGATGTTAATTCTACAATACCAGGAATGACAAATATTTACCCAAAAGTAACATTTACACAAGAAGGATATTTAAAAATTTACAAAGGACCTCACAACACCTACCATCAAATATCCCTTATAAAGATCTCTTTGCTCATCAGTTAAAGAGCAAAATAAAACTTGTTCACTTTTGTTGGGTAAAGAAATATCTGTCCTAACTTCATTCTTGGATCTTCTCAACAAATAGGGAGAAATTATATTTTTCAAGGCAGTAGCCACTGATAATGCTGTTGCTTCCTAAAAATAAAATATTTTTGATGAACCACTATGACTCTTTTTTCCATTTTATAAACCATTTGAATCAGTCGAGTGCCTGTTGACTATTTTCACTCACCTGCATTGGAGTGGCATTAGCATACCCACCATGCATTATAGGGTTTGCAAAATGTTCTAAAAATGTTGGTAAAGTACCCAACATACCAGGAACAATAAAATCAAATAGGCTCCATAATTCTTGTAAATTATTTTGCATTGGAGAACCAGTCAACATAATTCGATGTGGGGTCTGCAGTTGCTTCACAGCAATGCTCACCTAAATAATTAAATATAACTTGTTAGAAAATAATTAAAAACTTCATATAAATACTCACCTTAGCTGCAGAATTTCTAATCTTATGGCCTTCATCTAATATAAGATAATGCCAGTTTAATTCTGCTAAGCTGCCTTTGTACTTTAAAATCCCAGAGTATGTAGTAATAAGTACTCCTTTACAATTGTTTATATCTCTTATAAGTTGTGTTTTATTGCCTAAATCAGTTAGGTATATAGAATAACTATTTTTACCTTAATTAGCATGAGGTACCTGTGTAACTACCAGATTGGTGAAGAACCGCAACACGAAATTCAGGAGCCCAATCATGGAAATGTTTAACCCACTGATGTATTACTGTAGCTGGTGCTACGATTACAGTTGGTCCTAAGCCTGTATATCTAGACAAAAAAAAACATTCAAAAACTTTCAAGCTTACATTTTATTTATCACAAAGAAATTGTAATTTAAGCAAATTTGGTATACAAGACACAATAAAGGAAGGGAGATTTAATGTAGCAGCCTTAAAAAACTATGATAAATCCCTGGACAATTATATTTACCTGCCATGTCTAGAAATTAGCCGACTGAGACTTAGAGCAGCTAAAAATACAATCACTTGAACAGTTTTTCCTAATCCCATTTCATCTCCTAATAAACCTCCACTGGTGTCTTGATGAATTCTCCATAACCACCGAATACCCTCTTGTTGGTAACTAACACACCAGTAAAAAAATAGTAACGAAAAAACTCACAAACTTATTATAACTTACCTGTATAAATTATTCCACATTTTAGCTGGTACTTTTAAACCACCTTGTATTTCAACATCTTCATCATCTGGATCATTTAAACCATCGGTTAGTTGACTTTCCAAATGTTTATAATGTTCTTCTAATCTAGACTTGTAGGTTTTTAAACATCCATCATCCTTAACGATTGGTATATGGGTTTTAGTGGAATCAGTCACTCTTTTTTTGCTTACAGGTTTACTTTCACCTTCAGTATCTATAAAATTAATAATAAATATCCCTTATTGGATGATTTACAAAAGTATACAATAAAATAAGCAAAGAAAATAGGAATAAAAATCATTAACACCCAAAAGGACGAAGTTCAAACCAAAGTCTACTCTTCCACCATCTTACATACACACAAATTGTACTTAAAATAATAACTAACCGTATCCAAAACCAAAGTGTATACCTGAATTATATTCATCTGATGGAAAATATTCACTGCCAGAACCATCTTCATCTACATGGCTATCACTATGGATCTTTGTTTTTGTATCACCATGTTTGCCTTTACTTCGTTTTATAGTTTTGGAAGATTTAATTCCATCATGATCCTGTGCTTTCCGTTTTAATATTTTTAAAGTTAACCCTTCATTATGCTTTTTGGACAAATTATCAGCTATGGTTTTACTACGATCACTTATTTCTAACGAACGTTTATGTACCTGATGTTTCTTTAACTCCTCTTGCCTTTTAATATAACTATTCAAATCTAAAGTTACACTACCTGTTGAAGGTGCAAGAACAATACCAGATTCTGTACTAATCTCATCGGATAATTCCCCTTCTTCTAATTCCTCATCGACTTTACGATTTTCTTTAGCAAATATTTCTAATTCTTTCAGTGCTTGCTCTTCCAATACTTCTTGATGTTCACCCCACACATTTAGATTTTGTAGTTCTTGTATTTCGCGTAAGTCTTCATTAATTAATATTTTATTATCCTAAACAAAAATATTTTGAAGTTTAGGTTATGTAAACAAAGACTTGAGTTGAACTTACATTTTCTTGTTCATTTTCTATTTGTTCTGTTATTTTATTACTAGAACACGTTGGTTGGATGTTCTCCATTTTATAAACATATAACTACACTAAAATTAACTTAAATAACACGATTTATAAATCTTAACCATTTCACAACTAAAAAACTTGGATGACAGACGTAAATTCATTGATGAATGAAGGCTGCGTTCCAGTAGTCAAGAACGACCTATGAACTAGAAGCGTTCAAGAATTTAATTCATATTATTATACAAGATGATTCATAATTAAAAAATGGTAATTTATAAAGAATAGGTATATAAACGCAAGAATAGAATAGAATAGGTATATAAACCGCAAAAGTATCCAACAACCCTAACACCAATAACATTAACCACTGCTGTATCAAACGTGCTAAAATTTTACTTGCGCACGTTGTTTAGTTTTATTGTAGATTCATAATTCTCTGGAAAATATGAGACCCTGTAGGGGAGTCCCATACATCTGGAGTAGTTGTCAAGCAAGGGATGGTAAAGAGAAAGCTGATGAAATGCGAGTAACTGTAAAGCCGCTTAAAGGGGGCTTCCTTTATACAGCTGTTTGCGATATTTACTTTTTGTTGTTATTAGTTACATTTGGCGGTAAATTCAAATTTAAATCTAAAACAACCCTAAAAACATTGCTAAATACATATTTTAAAAACTATTCATTTATCACTATTCTGCTAAAATATTTACCATCGTCTGACGATGATATTTCTTTCGAAGTTAAAATTACTTACTCAAAAAAAAATAATAGGTAACAGATAGGTAAATATACAGAAGCTATAAAGGTAAAGGACATCCTAAAAAGGCTAAATAACCCGAAGACAATCTTTTGAGTAAGAAAAGCTTGTAAACGTTCTCTACAAGGTTTTTCAATCTCTTTTCCAATACCACTCGCCTAAATTACAGAAGACACCTCAGAACCGCTGGGTAGTACTTGAAAATGGCATTTGTTGTTAATATTCCAAATAATTTACCAAGTATATTACATTTTTTGTGTTAAACATGAAGGAAAATATTGTTTGTCATCAATAAATTCAATGGAATTGTGTTTTTCGGTGTTTCTAAATTCACGAGCAGGCTATTTTAAACGTGAGCAATACCTTTATACAGGATTAACCGCTGCAATCAGATGTTTTTCCTACATTTAGATACAATATTTTTTTTTTTACATTTGCACTAGAAATTGTTCTAACTCCCATAAGACTTAATTGAATTTTTACTCGGGTTAAGTCGATGAAAGCCCAAAAAACTGAATTCGCGTATCCTAAAATTGGTTAGACAAACAGAAATAATATGTGCTGTGGATAAAATATGCTTTCCAAAAAATGAGTTAGATATGTTTCGAGATTGTTTAAGAAGGAAGACAATTGGAAACTTACGCGCATTTAGACTGCAAAATGTGAAAGACAGACTTCCTAGGGACTTCCAAAAGACTACCCAGATTTCCCAGAGACTATATTTATATGGGATCCATAAGAAATAAAAAAGTTGACTATGGCAGCTTGAAATCTAGAAGGTCGAGAAAATTTTTGAAGGCACCATTCAACTCGGAGTGGCCAAAAATATAAAGTTTGATTAAAATAGTGTCAATGGTATTGAAGATAATAATTTGTTTTCTGAAATCGGTGCAACTTCCGCTTCCGGTTTCGGATTTTGTCGATGAATTTTCGATATACCCCTTCATTTCAAATTTTATCAAAATCGATTCAGTAGTTTTTGTGTTAGAGGCGTCACATGCACACACACACCCCAACAGAGCCACCCACCCACAAACAGACATTTTTTCTAGACTTTTGGGTTCCTGGGGATTCAAAACACGTATTTCCGCGAAAATTTTAATTTCGTAGTGGTAGTATGGGAAAGTAAAAAAAACATGAAAATGCATAGAAACTCCCTATCCCCTATTAATCACGTTCATAGGTGTCAAACATCTTTGTTTACCTATGACACGGTTCTTTTATAAAAACTCTATCAAAAATTTCCTTTCCAGAAGTAAATCACACAGGAGCGCAGATGTTGACCAAGCGTGACTGCGTGCCATTTAATTGACTAAACACAGGTCACACACTGATGACCTAGTTGTGCATAATCTAACTAGTAGGTAAGAAGAAAAATCACCACCCATATCTCTTTGATTTACTTACTGCTGGTACAGTACCGGGGTGACAGTTCCCTGTAAGCCTGTACCAATGTTTGATAAAGGGGTGAGTGTATTGTAAATAATCATTAAATCATCACCTTCACCACCATGAAACCCAAGAATATAGGAGGATTAACACCCTCACAATGTATTATTAGTTAAGATATTCAACACAGAGCACAAATTAAAAGTTATATATTTTCTCGATCTCAAAGAAGAACTTGCAGGGGAGAGAGGATTCGGTTCTTTCTAGTAATCCGGATGCTATTATACGAATGCAATTGCATGTAGCAACACTATGGATACCTATATGGGCTATACCATATGTAGTATTATAAACACTAATATCCTGTTAATTAATGAAAGGAGTAAATATTTACAAATAAAAGTATTCTTTGTAAATATAGTAGTAGTAAATAATTGACCTAATTTGTAAACCTGCCCCAACCATTTCTATTTATAAATAATTTAGTAGTTACGAAATGCGCGTATCCAATTTATCACCTCGAACACGTAGCAGGATTAATATAAAATCAATAACCTGCGAAATCAGATCAGAAATAGAAATCCGATGTATACTTAAATATATCGAGGGGATATAAAGTTTAACCCCAACCAATCTTCGTAAAATTTTATTTACGGTTTACGTTACTTTTGATTCCCAAATACTTTTACTAGTGCTTTTGACGACTTCGCGTAAACAGTAGCTACACACCACAAAATTTTATTTCTTCCCTTTGTTTCATTGTGACTTTCCGCTTTTGTTTACGATTACGTCCACTGAAAACAGAGTAATTAAATAATGTACCTAGTACTTCAAAAGGGATTACTTTTCGAACATTTCCGCAGGGAGATAACACTTTCGCGATTGTATCCGGGTGGGTCTGCAGCAATAACAAATAAATTTCCGGGGTAAAGGAGTGTGACATTCGGATGGTTGTATTCCAAGTTACGTGTGATTCAGGTTACCCCGAGGGGAAACGAAAATGAGTTTACGTGAACGGAAACGAAGCCACCGATTTTTCCAGTTTCAGCAAATGTAAGCTTTCCGGCTTCTACTCGATCTCTCATTCATGAACGTAACCGCCCACGTAATCTCCAAATGATCTACATGTTTTAGGGATTGGGATATTTCACATTTTAGTGCCTATGTCGTTGTTGTGTTTTTTTAGGAATCATCGTTTTTGAATTTAAAACCCCTCTCAAAGGAATTGTTAGATTTATTGCAACTACGAACTTTCAATCTAAATTTATTTTATAAGACCTATATTGTGTATTTCTAAAATGTTTAGCTACCTAACTTTTCTACGCTTCTACGCTTGAAGTGGAGTGAGGTAAAATTGATTTAAACCACAGAAATTTAAACATTTTATTCAAATAGTTAAAGGTCACTTTCAACTTCGACTAATTGTATAAAAATAAAGCCTACTCTGGTAACATGGAAAAAATTGGGTCCTATTTTCAAAATACGGTTTACTCATGATTTACAACACAGCTCTGAACATATTTGCGTTGTATTATGGTTCTCATATACCTACGTATCATCATAAAATTACCTCGCTTACTGTTAAAACCATCAATGAAGTTTAAGGCCAGATTAAAAGATTAAACATATAATGATTTTGCGGAAAACATCCTTGTACGTTATTTTATGTTTTAAAAAATGTAAATAAAAATTACTAAATTAACCTTCTGTACGGTGAAATAAATATTTTTTTATTACAAGGGAAAATGGTCACATTACAGCAGTTTTATTGGATAAAGGGTACGTCATTTTGGATTTTTCAAGAGTAACTAAGCAGTAAGCAGTCAGGGGAAATATCTCCAACATTATTATTAAATACAGCACTCTCTATGCTATAAATTAAGGAGATAAAAATTAGGGCGCGTATACGCATGTTTACAAGAAAAAGCTTTCACAGTCTATGAAAAAGTTTCTGAAAATATTTTGAATATAGTACCAATAAATTAATAAATTAAACAATTTTAAATACTTCAGGTTAGTATCTTGAAAGAAAATATTAATAGTTACTGCGAAACCCATATTAAGTTATTCTGTGGGGAAAGGTTAAAATTATGGAGATGGTGATATAAAACAAGTTCTACAAATAGCTACTGTTGGCATCAGGTGGTTTAGTTTAATATTTGAATCAAGTAATCAAGTTGTAAAAAACAATAATAAAAAAACCGACATAAATGAATCGACATATTTTTTGGTCTTCTAAAGAAAAATATTTATAATTATTCATTTAGTGAGTCAATCACAACATTGGTCCTTCGAGTCTATTAAGAACTAGCCCTTCGGAAAAATGTCTAAATCAGTACCAGCTTTAAGACGAAGCGAGCGTATAAAATTGAGACACGCTGCTGACGCTGACGGTACGGATATTAAAGTCAAGACAAAGAATGGTGGGGGTGGTGAAGTATTGGAAAAAACAGACTCTGATGAAAAAGCTGATGTTACTACAGCAATAAATAATACAAAATCTTGTAAAGGTTCAGAAATAACGAGACATTCTTCAAATGGTAAGAAAAGTATTTCTAAGACTATTATTGAACAACAGGAAAGAATTAAAACTGAAATAATGAAGAAAGAACTTCTACTGAAACATAAACAAGAAATGTTGGATTTGGAATTGGAAATGAAATTGGCTAAATTGGAAGTGGATGAAATGACTTGCGATGAGATCTCTGAGTCAAGATTTAGTCAGTCACAATGTCCTGACATAAATAACTGGACAAATGGTAAATCTCCTTGGTCAAACAATTCAGTCATGTCAACTAAGGAAAAACACAAAGTAGAATTTAATTCTAACAAGGAAGGGATTAATTCTTCGATGCTAGCTAAAATTCTCACAAGACAATCAATGCCGAAGCAATTGCCTGAATTTAGTGGTGATCCCATCGAATGGCCTAATTTTATATTTCAGTATCGCAATACGACTGATCTTTGTGGGTATTCTAGTGAAGAAAATCAATGTAGGTTACAAAAATGTCTAAAAGGTAAAGCTAGGAAAATAGTAGAAAATTTACTTATTTTACCTCAAAACGTGGACAGGGTTCTTGACACTTTAAAGAATCGATTTGGACGTACAGAACATATAATAATGATGTTACTAGAGAAAGTTAGAATACATTCTATGGTCAAAGACGATAAATTAGAATCATTTATAAATTTTTCCGATGAAGTGAAAAATTTGGTAGGGACTATTGAAGCATTACACGAAGAAGATCACTTGCGAAATCCTATTCTACTTCAAGAACTCTTACAGAAACTTTCTATTAATAGACAACTACAATGGATAGAGTATATTTCTAAAAGACAATCTACAAGGCCTAAGCTGGTAGAATTTAGTTTATGGCTGGATCAGAAGGCATCTGTAGCGTGTCAAATTCAAATTCCAAGAATGACAGATTTCAAATCTGACAATTGGAAAAATACGAGACATAATAAATTAGACAATCAAAAAGGTGTAACTCTAACAACCAACCATAACTTATTAACAAATAAAAAATGTTTATGTTGTGACAAAGAGCTTCATCATCTTAGTGACTGTCAGAAGTTTACATCAATGACAGAAGATGAACGATGGAATTTGGTAACGTCCAAGAGAATTTGCTTTTCTTGCTTACTACCTTATCATAGTTTAAAAACATGTAGAAAAATTAAAAATTGTGGAATTAAGAACTGTTGTAAACCTCATCACATGCTTTTACACAAGGATAATCAGAATGTTGTTCAAACTACATCATCATCACAGTCAGTAAAAAATCAAACTGAAGTAAATTATCATGTTTCATTACATACAAATGTTTTATTAAAAATATTACCTGTAACAGTAAGTAAAGGTACAAAATCAATTAAAACTTATGCTCTTCTAGACGATGCATCAACAGTAACATTGATTGACCAGAATTTAGCAGATGAATTAGATCTTGTTGGACCACAACAGACTTTAAGCATTCAATGGACAAATAACCAGGTGGAACAACAAGATGATTCGCGAATAGTTACATGTAATATTAAATCGTCAGAGAATGGACAAAACTTTCAACTTCGACATGTAAGAACAATAAAAGGTTTGTCATTACCAACACAGACTGTAGATATAGATGAAATAAGGACTAAGTATCCTTACATTCAGAAGAAAACGTCATCACTAAAGGATGCTCAACCAAAAATATTAATTGGACAAGACAATTGGCCACTTTTAATGAATAGAAAAGTGGTAACAGGTTCATGGAATGGTCCAGCACTAAGTAAAACATTATTAGGTTGGGTCATACACGGAAATATCAGTTCGACAATGACACAAATTAAAGAAAACAAAACTCAATCTGTTTGCTTTTTAACAAATGGGGAAAAAGACGAATTGGATGTTATTCATGATATGGTAAAGATTCAATGGAAAGTAGATAATTTTGGTTTGAACAGTATTAACAAGTCTATGTCAAAAGAAGATAAACGAGCGAAAAATATCTTGGACAGAACAATGAAAAGAAATGGTGAAAGGTATGAAACTGGATTGTTGTGGAAAGATGAAAATATGGTTCTTCCAAAAAGCAAATCGAATGCAATGGGACGATTAATAGGTATAGAGAAAAGAATGGACAAATATTTAGAATTTGGACAAGCCTATTGTGAAAAAATGAAGGATCTTGAAACCAAAGGTTATATTAGGAAATTGCAAGACAAAGAAGCTAATATAGAGTCACCTAAAACTTGGTATCTGCCTCATTTTGCTGTTTTAAATCCAAACAAGCCAAATAAATTAAGAATTGTCTTTGACGCTGCTTCAAAATCTAATGGAGTTAGCTTAAATGACTGTCTTTTAGCAGGTCCTGACTTATATAACTCGTTATATAATATTTTAATGAATTTTAGAATAAAGAAGATCGCTTTCACAGCAGATATCAAGGAAATGTTTTTACAAGTTCAAGTTCGAAAGGAAGATCGCTGTGCTCAAAGATTTTTATGGCGAGGCATGGACAGAAACCGATCTCCTGATGTTTACGAAATTGGAGTCGTATTCTTTGGATCCACAAGCGGACCTTGTCTGGCACAAGAAGCAAAGAATAGGAATGCATTAGAAAATATAAAAGACTTTCCAGAAGCAAAAATTTTCCCTTAATTAATGCAGAGTACAAAGTAAAATCGATAACGAGATTTTTGTTTACTGAACATAGTAGTAACATTTTAATTTCTGGTTTAACTTTTGTCCGCGTTTGTCATATAGCCTACAGGTTGTCTCGAAAAAAGTTTTCCATACTTTGCCAGCATTTTCTACAACCAACAATAAGAAAAAAATTCCTACAATCATAGGTCGAAAGATGCTTCCTAAGGGAGCTTCTAACAGTCCCCTTAAGGGTGGCCTCTGAAAATGATTTTTATTGAATATCTTCAAAACCGTTCAAAGTAAAATAATGAAATTTTGTATAGACAACACTATTTTTAGGTGTAATTAGATAAAGGAAAAATAATCAGAAAATTTTATATGTATGGGTGGCCGTGGGGTAAAAATAACCCCAACTTCTTTGGGTGTAATTGTTTCCCGTTTTCGATAGTAAAATATGAAATTTCAGTGTTTTCTACATAAAAAACGTTGAACATCGACAGGATATACGGTTTTTGAGCAAAACCGATTGGAAAATTTTCTTACGTGCTCCAAAATACATACGAGAAGCGGGTCAGTTTTTGCCTTTGATAAAAGTGATAACTTTATAATAAAATAATTATATTTTGTACAAACACCAATCTTTTTATGCTTAAAATAAATGGAATTGAGTTTATATGTCGTATTCTCTTATTGCAACGATTATTCAAACAAACTTCCGTTTCGTTTTAATTCCCAGCATACCTCGTAATAAAATTTTCCAATCGATTTTGCCCAAAAACAGTACCTACCTACATCCTGTCGATGTTCAACAAGTATATCTTTTTATGTAGAAAATAGTGAAATTTCATATTCTACTGCCAAATACTGGAAGAAGTTCCTTGCAAAAAGGTGGCAATATGTTTACCCTACAGTCACCCAGTTTTACTTCCATCTTATTACGCATAAAAAGAGTACCTATAGTCCAGGAGCTAGCGGTATATTTTAAAACTAATTTCTATCAAGCTGAAATTTTTTTTATGAGCTGGTATGGTTATGTCTGCCAAATGTAGGTGGTCGGCAAAATAGGACCGCGGGACATAGAGCGCTAAGAAAAAAAATTGGCCAACTAACCAATCCAGGACGTCAGAGAGTGCTTCTGTCCCGCTCAAATTGTCGGACAAGGTGATTTTTGTGTTTGTTAAATTAGTATATAGTTATTAAAAAAAAAATCAGGTTGATGGTAATAAGTCAAATGTCTTAAAAACAATACGAACCCCAAACGGCAGAAACTGATTCAGTTCCGACTCTTATGTCGGACAGTTAATTTTTTGTTGTCGGAATGTCTTAAATAACGAGCAAAATAGGAATTAGCTTGATTGAAGTTTGTAAATTTCATCAAAAAATAATTAAAACCAAAAAAATTCTGGGCGCTGTATGTCCCGCGGTCCTATTTTGCCGACCACCTACATTTGGCAGACATAACCATACCACCTCATAAAAAAATTTCAGCTTGATAGAAATTAGTCTTAAAATATACCGCTAGCTCCTGGACTACTATTGGTTGTATAAAATTTCATTATTTTACCTTCAACGGTTTTGCCGATATTGAATAAAAACCATTCTCAAAGGCCACCTTTAATGGGACTGTGTTTGTAGGAACTTTTTTCTTATTTTTGATCGTAGAAAATGTTGGTAAAGTATTACACACCCTGTATAAAAAAAAATTGAAAATAATAATATTTTTTTGACGTTTGTTTGACGTTTATCTGACATAAATATTGTAGCTGGAAGACTATGGCTTTACAGTTGTCATAAAAATAGCCTTCTGATTGGTTCAATTTTTAAAAAAGGAGGCTTCTGACTGGCTGACGGAATATGAATTGAATTGTCAAAGAAATATTTATGTAACTGCTTCCCTAGCGCATTATATTTATTATTCATGTTAAATTGTGTTTATGTCGCACTAAACAAAGTCACCATTGATACACTATCAAATATTGCATTTCTAAAGTTTCCTTTAAACTTTCATAATAT
Organism: Hemicrepidius hirtus; assembly: GCA_963082805.1. NCBI lineage: Eukaryota > Metazoa > Arthropoda > Insecta > Coleoptera > Elateridae > Hemicrepidius > Hemicrepidius hirtus. Next base: position 37,742,243 of record OY720160.1, on the reverse strand, counting down.
GATACAATATTCACTACGTTACTTCAACCCTTGTCGCATCAAAAGCAAATAATGGAACACTGACCCACTTTACGATCTGAAATGTGAGGGAGCATCGTTTGCTGAAAAACAAAGGATGCTGAAAATTATAAGCAGTTTTATGCATGACCCATTCATACACCTCCTGCTTAATTGCTTTGTAGAATTTTCTAAAAAATGATCCTTAACTGATTCATATTATTGTTATGTTGAAATAATAAATTTAACTCGTGTTTCTCCAGTATATCAAAGATGTATTTATATTATGTACTACTGAAATCACTATAAATTTAAAAAAAGAACTTTCTTTTTCTTTTTACAATAAAAGACGATGAAAGTGTTGACTTTTATCCTTCTACATTATACAGCCTATAGGAATAAGAACATCTGAATAGTGGTGGAGTATTTACAGCAGAAAGTGGGTAAACCCTATATCATTTTTACGACTTTGCTTTGACATTAGGAGGGTGAATTTACTTTAGTTTCTCTTTTTCTGAGAAATTTACGATTTTCATGACCTTTAAGGCTGATTACACATGGAGTTTAATCAGTAATATTTAATGATGCTGCATTTACTTTAACATTGCTCTACACGATTACTTGATACTTTTTTTTTGTTTATTAGCAATGAAGCGGCACATGCTTGTAGAATATGAAACTAATTTACTTCATGTGTTCTTTAATTGAAATAGCAGTTGTAGCAAATACCCTTCCCGAATTTACGCTAATATGCGGTTTAGTATGTTTACGAGTACACAACGAAATTAAAACAATTAATTTTTTCTTCAACCGATGCAAATAGGGGACTACTATCTATATTTTATTTATATTTAAATTTCAATCTCAAAGAATATAAGAGCAAGCATAAACATGTAAGTTTCTCTACAAATAAAATCTAGATTATATTAAGGTTAAATTTATACCAACACGCAAATAGTTGAACAGATTGTTAATACGAAAGAGTTAATTATAAAAAGGTTATAGCACACATAGGTAAGTATGTGCTTAAACTCGTAGGTACTAAAAGTTGAGCTTCTCAAATTCATGTTCTCTAAACTAGATACTAATTTATTTAACAAAGAGAGTCAGTTGACTTAAAAACTACAGAAGTTCCTCGACAAGAAAATTTAATCAAGTTTGAAGTGGGCGACTTTATACTTGCTACAAAAAAAGACAAATTAAAAGAATCCCAAGAGGAAGCTAAAAGTTTCCAAAACATTTAACGAAAGAAAAGTAGAAACATCACTTTTCTCCAACTTGTATAATCCCGATAAAGCTTTTGAGCTTTTTGCGTATTTTCCTTTTGCTACGTAATTATTGATGTGTCCACGTATGCGCACAAATTCTTCTTTGTTCCCCCTTTTGATTTGTAAGGTGTCCTTGAATATTAAAATTGTAATAGCGTAGAATAACCTACGCACGATATTGATTTTAGCAATAAATGTCCTTCGGAGACTGCATAATTTTTGTTAAATACAACTTGATACCAAAATAGTTTCGTTGGAGTATAGCGGAAGTTCTTAACTAAGATGGATATACATACCATCTTCTAAGCAGGAAAAAATTATAAGATCTTTTAACTTGTTTTACATTACAAAGTTATTTTTCATTAAAACTTTATGTAGAGACAAAGTTATAAGTTTCTTTACCAAAAACTTCTGTAATATAAATACACTTTGGGGTTAATTTCCTTAGGTTGGGTTAACTTTAATTGTTACAAAAATTAAGCAATATTTGTTTAAGGTATACAAGTAGGAAATTGGAACTTTTTTGACAGAAAAGATTAGTTTTTCATTTTATTTGAGATTAGATAATTTATTATTACAGTTGTAACATAAAGTATTTTTCAAAAGGGCATGTCTTTTATTACATCGCCGGTGTAGGTAGATACTATATTTACAAAATTAAACAAAATTATTTTTCCCCTCGAATAGCTTTTTCCTTACTTCCGACATGCTCTAGAATGATATCAGTAGCAATTATTTTACAAAACTAAATAAAGTACAAAACTTCCAACATATTTATTATACTTAAATGTATTTTTTAAAATGAAATTGTCTGGTAGTCTAAAAGGTTTGCCAAATTGCAGTTGGCAATGTTATCTGTAATTTAATTCATGCACTTGTTTACTTCTTAAACTATTGTCTTAAAGATGCTAGCCATGCCAATTTTAACAAGAGCATTTTTATAAGATTGTCTTTTAAAGATCGATAAAGCTTTGCTATACACTTCTGCGTTTCTAATTCAGTAAATTGGTTTCTGCCATTTAGACGAGCACATAGTCGGGGTTGAGCATGCAAAATATGCGTAACGCATTTTAATTTCGGAAATGAATTTAGGACATCATTAGGTAGTTAAATCACTTTGGTGCCGGCGACAGTCAAGGTCACAACTTCCTGTAATACATACCCCTACCAGTAATTACGTTTAGCGCTGGAGTTGCAATTAGAATATATGATTCACTGCAATTCAGTATAGGGATTTAAGAGAAGATCAAGGGGTTGCGGGCAATTCGCCCCCGGATGATTCGCCCCCGCGGATAATGCGCCCCCGGACGATTCGCCCTCGCGGATAATTCGCCCCCGGAAAGGAATTAAAAGTTGTGAAATGGTCTGCTCGATCACCTGGTTTGTTCCCTTTAGATTTCTTTTTGTGGGGAAACCTCAAAAATAAAATCTATAAGAACAGGATTAACAACAGGGAGGAATTAAGAAGAAACATTTTACATGCATTTGCTACAATTCGAGGCAGAGATATTCAAAGAGCTGTAAACAATATTATAAAAAGAGCAAATCTTTGTATACGTGACAACGGCCTCCAGTTTGAACATCTTCTGTAATCACATAACTAGTTCCTATTACTTATACTACAATGTTATAATAAAAAACGATAGATAGGTGGTTACATTTCTTCTTTAAGATGAAGATAAGTATTTATCAGCATTGTGCAACGGTTAGGTGAGCCTCGAATTTAAATAATCCTTTTCATAATTCGACAAGTTTTTCCATGGCAATTTATTTAAATTTTCAATTTCTGTAAATAACAGCAGATTTCGGCAGTCGAAAGTCATCATGTCATACATCATTGAAAGCAGCATCAAAAACTCTATCCGATGCTGTAAAAATCCAATATACCGCCCATAAGAAAAAACAAACCTTAGGATGATTTCGTAAAACCGAAACGGGGTAGAAAATTTTTGATACCACTACGGTATTTCAGCTAAAAAATTGCTTCAAGAAAGTTTTAATAGATTTGAAAAAAAATATAATAACAACCAACTTATGCCCAAAACACAAAATTGTCATTTTTCGGTTTTTTGGCCATAATAAAAAAACTAAGATAGCTAGGTTATATTTCTTTTTTAATTATTGATCAGCACTATACAGGGCAACTTTGCCCCAATTTAACCGTTTTCCTATCTCTTCGGTTTCCGAGATCCCAATGGTGAGCCTCGAATTTGAATAACCCTGTATATATTTATAATATTATTATATATTAAGTTAAGTTCTAATGTGTAACAGCTATTTGTGTAGTACCTATCGTTAATTATTATCTTTAAGTTTAACAACTTAAAAGAAGTTAGGTCCATTTAACGAATTTAACTAACAAAATTTAACTAATTCGTAAAAGTTCAATTTTAATTTAAACTATTTGTTAGTTTTGTTACAAAATATATGGGTGGTCTGCCTTATTTTTTTTAATTCTTTTCTGGGGGTGAATCGTTCGGGGGCGAATTATCCGCGGGGGAAAATCATCCGGGGGCGAATTGTCCTAGAAGTAAGATCAAGAAATCATAACTTCGGGAGGGTTTCCCGATATGTATAGATAAGTGTTTTTCATTAAGAGGCAATTCGCTTTCTGAAATTCCTTAAATGAGGTCAAACCATATAGAAGCAGACACAAGGATTATAAGTCACTCTTTTTATGATCTGACTCCAAATTCCGAAATCATCTATACATAATGTGGACACCGATGTTCTTGTTCTGTATCTTTATTATTGGCCTCGATTAGTACTTATAGAAGAAGCTGAATGTTTAGGACTGTGGATGAGGATTGCTACATCATAAAAAAGAGAACATTAGGATGTCATTTAGCTGCTCGTTCGTTGGGTTACGAAATTTGTAACGTCCTTCCCGAAATTCACGCATTCATAGGATGCGATACTACCAGTAAAGTAGGAACAAAAACAGCTGCCCTAAAAATTGTTAAAAGTCCTGTAGCACGGACAGCACTCGCTCGTTTGGAAAATGGGAGAGAATTTACAGACAATGAATTCATTCAGTTAGAAAAAATATATCTTGAAATTATTGCAAAACAGGGTTCTACTGCCGATAATGCACGTTTCCAAATTATAACAAGATGTTTAGGTATAGGAATAGATTTATCTAAAATACCCTGTACATCTGACGCTCTGCGATTGCATGTGCTACAATCTACGGCACAAACCTATATATGGTGCAATGCCGCTAATTCTTCTTATGAACCTCTAGAGTACTCAAATTTTGGCTATGAAATAGACGAAAACAAGCCAAAATTTATGACTAAATTAATTACCATCACAGCTTATTAAAGCATGTTCATGCAAACAAAAATGCGCTACAACGTGTTGCTCCTGTAAAAAATCTAATGTTGGTTGCATCCCGTTGTGTTGCTGTGTAATAGAAGAATGTAAAAATCTTAGATTATAACATTTATTATTCAATAGTTGTGCTCTATTTTGTACTAGTTTGTTATTAAATATGTATTCTGAAATACATTTCTTACTTTCAACAGGCTTCTTATCCGTTTTTCTAACTTAGCTTAGGGAGCTTACTTAGGGGCGTGGGGTGAATGTCGTGACCACTCCCGAAATCGGCACCATTGCTTTTTTTATAACTTTTAGTGACTAGAACTCAAATCCGAAGTCAAAATGCGTTACGCATATTTTGCATACTCTGCTCATGTGCTGCACTAATTAGCTATTTATTATGTTATTTATACAAACGTGACTTGTGTATCGGAATATACAGAGATAAACATACCTAATCCTAATCGTATAGTATTTTGTCTTGAAACAGATTCGAACTCACGGAATTTTTTGTTGCTAACATGAGTTTTAAGCACGTCAGTCTGTGAAAACGAAATGTTTATTTTTAGTATGGGAAAGTCCAAGGAAGGTTTGCATCTCCACTTTTTTAAACTTGATATACCATTAAATAATTATCAATCTCTTTGTTCCATCTCCAGGTGATCTAATGGATGCTAGAACTGCTTCTCCCACCCCTTAATAAACACCCTACCTAATTGTTTTGAAAGTTCCCAAAAAAAAAAAAATCGCTGATGTATGGATTTGTAAACAAATATAGAAACTAAAAAAATTGTTCTGAGTTTATGAATAATTTAAACCGCCTTAACACCTGCCAAAGTGATTAATTATGAAATTCTACCAGAAATGAGAAGATTTTTCCTTTGGTTAATTATTGAAATTAATAAAACTTTAATCGTACAAACAAAACATATTTACTAAAGGAAGGCAAGTACTCAATTTGCAGTTTTGAATATTGACTTTCTGTTAGCGTATGCATTTGCACGTTGAAAATAATTTAGACGTTAGGTCCTTCGGTTAATTATTAAAAAAAATTAAAACTTTCATCATACAAACAATAGTATATTACATACCCAGGTGGAAAGAGTTTCATTTCTATCGAGAGCTAAGATAGCTGACCAAGGCACGAAGTGCCGAGGTCAGCTAATGCTCCAGATAGAAATGAAACTTTCCACCGTGGTTTGTATACTATTTTATTTTCAACCATCTAAAACAGACGGGAATAACAATAAAAAATATTAATATTTTGAAAAAAAAAACGACATATTGACAAAAGCATAATCCTGTATAACTGTAACGACCTGCTTGATTATGCTCCACTGACGTTTCTCTCAGTGAAACATAAAATTAAGCATATAAATATTAAATATATCTATTGCTACTTATAATAACTCCAATGTTACAATTAATTTGAATACTACTAATTAGTTTCATTAGTTTTTCCTATATGTTTCGAATAATAAAATGAAAATACTACAATTTTGATAGTTTTACTTTGCCGCCCGCCAGGTGGAAAGTGATCACTTTCCACCTGGCTGGACGGCGACAGTTAGTAAACGTCAAGTTTCCAACTTACAAAAATGTCAGGAATGCTGTCATTACATATATGGTTGAAAATAAAACATATTTACTAAAGGAAGGCAAGTACTCAATTTGCAGTTTTGAATATTGACTTTCTGTTAGCGTATGCATTTGCACGTTGAAAATAATTTAGACGTTAGGTCCTTCGGTTAATTATTAAAAAAAATTAAAACTTTCATCATACAAACAAAACATATTTACTAAAGGAAGGCAAGTACGCAATTTGCAGTTTTGAATATTGACTTTCTGTTAGGGGATGCATTTGCACGTTGAAAATAATTTAGACGTTAGGTCCTTCGGTTAATTATTAAAAAAAATTAAAACTTTCATCATACAAACAAAACATATTTACTAAAGGAAGGCAAGTACGCAATTTGCAGTTTTGAATATTGACTTTCTGTTAGTGGATGCATTTGCACGTTGAAAATAATTTAGACGTTAGGTCCTTCGGTTAATTATTAAAAAAAATTAAAACTTTCATCATACAAACAAAACATATTTACTAAAGGAAGGCAAGTACGCAATTTGCAGTTTTGAATATTGACTTTCTGTTAGTGGATGCATTTGCACGTTGAAAATAATTTAGACGTTAGGTCCTTCGGTTAATTATTAAAAAAAATTAAAACTTTCATCATACAAACAAAACATATTTACTAAAGGAAGGCAAGTACGCAATTTGCAGTTTTGAATATTGACTTTCTGTTAGGGGATGCATTTGCACGTTGAAAATAATTTAGACGTTAGGTCCTTCGGTTAATTATTAAAAAAAATTAAAACTTTCATCATACAAACAAAACATATTTACTAAAGGAAGGCAAGTACGCAATTTGCAGTTTTGAATATTGACTTTCTGTTAGGGGATGCATTTGCACGTTGAAAATAATTTAGACGTTAGGTCCTTCGGTTAATTATTAAAAAAAATTAAAACTTTCATCATACAAACAAAACATATTTACTAAAGGAAGGCAAGTACGCAATTTGCAGTTTTGAATATTGACTTTCTGTTAGGGGATGCATTTGCACGTTGAAAATAATTTAGACGTTAGGTCCTTCGGTTAATTATTAAAAAAAATTAAAACTTTCATCATACAAACAAAACATATTTACTAAAGGAAGGCAAGTACGCAATTTGCAGTTTTGAATATTGACTTTCTGTTAGTGGATGCATTTGCACGTTGAAAATAATTTAGACGTTAGGTCCTTCGGTTAATTATTAAAAAAAATTAAAACTTTCATCATACAAACAAAACATATTTACTAAAGGAAGGCAAGTACTCAATTTGCAGTTTTGAATATTGACTTTCTGTTAGCGTATGCATTTGCACGTTGAAAATAATTTAGACGTTAGGTCCTTCGGTTAATTATTAAAAAAAATTAAAACTTTCATCATACAAACAAAACATATTTACTAAAGGAAGGCAAGTACTCAATTTGCAGTTTTGAATATTGACTTTCTGTTAGCGTATGCATTTGCACGTTGAAAATAATTTAGACGTTAGGTCCTTCGGTTAATTATTAAAAAAAATTAAAACTTTCATCATACAAACAAAACATATTTACTAAAGGAAGGCAAGTACGCAATTTGCAGTTTTGAATATTGACTTTCTGTTAGTGGATGCATTTGCACGTTGAAAATAATTTAGACGTTAGGTCCTTCGGTTAATTATTAAAAAAAATTAAAACTTTCATCATACAAACAAAACATATTTACTAAAGGAAGGCAAGTACGCAATTTGCAGTTTTGAATATTGACTTTCTGTTAGGGGATGCATTTGCACGTTGAAAATAATTTAGACGTTAGGTCCTTCGGTTAATTATTAAAAAAAATTAAAACTTTCATCATACAAACAAAACATATTTACTAAAGGAAGGCAAGTACGCAATTTGCAGTTTTGAATATTGACTTTCTGTTAGGGGATGCATTTGCACGTTGAAAATAATTTAGACGTTAGGTCCTTCGGTTAATTATTAAAAAAAATTAAAACTTTCATCATACAAACAAAACATATTTACTAAAGGAAGGCAAGTACGCAATTTGCAGTTTTGAATATTGACTTTCTGTTAGGGGATGCATTTGCACGTTGAAAATAATTTAGACGTTAGGTCCTTCGGTTAATTATTAAAAAAAATTAAAACTTTCATCATACAAACAAAACATATTTACTAAAGGAAGGCAAGTACGCAATTTGCAGTTTTGAATATTGACTTTCTGTTAGTGGATGCATTTGCACGTTGAAAATAATTTAGACGTTAGGTCCTTCGGTTAATTATTAAAAAAAAATTAAAACTTTCATCATACAAACAAAACATATTTACTAAAGGAAGGCAAGTACTTAATTTGCAGTTTTGAATATTGACTTTCTGTTAGCGTATGCATTTGCACGTTGAAAATAATTTAGACGTTAGGTCCTTCGATTAATTATTAAAAAAAATTAAAACTTTCATCATACAAACAAAACATATTTACTAAAGGAAGGCAAGTACTTAATTTGCAGTTTTGAATATTGACTTTCTGTTAGCGTATGCATTTGCACGTTGAAAATAATTTAGACGTTAGGTCCTTCGGTTAATTATTAAAAAAAATTAAAACTTTCATCATACAAACAAAACATATTTACTAAAGGAAGGCAAGTACTTAATTTGCAGTTTTGAATATTGACTTTCTGTTAGCGTATGCATTTGCACGTTGAAAATAATTTAGACGTTAGGTCCTTCGGTTAATTATTAAAAAAAATTAAAACTTTCATCATACAAACAAAACATATTTACTAAAGGAAGGCAAGTACGCAATTTGCAGTTTTGAATATTGACTTTCTGTTAGGGGATGCATTTGCACGTTGAAAATAATTTAGACGTTAGGTCCTTCGGTTAATTATTAAAAAAAATTAAAACTTTCATCATACAAACAAAACATATTTACTAAAGGAAGGCAAGTACTTAATTTGCAGTTTTGAATATTGACTTTCTGTTAGCGTATGCATTTGCACGTTGAAAATAATTTAGACGTTAGATCCTTCGGTTAATTATTAAAAAAAATTAAAACTTTCATCATACAAACAAAACATATTTACTAAAGGAAGGCAAGTACTCAATTTGCAGTTTTGAATATTGACTTTCTGTTAGCGTATGCATTTGCACGTTGAAAATAATTTGACGTTAGGTCCTTCGGTTAATTATTAAAAAAAATTAAAACTTTCATCATACAAACAAAACATATTTACTAAAGGAAGGCAAGTACGCAATTTGCAGTTTTGAATATTGACTTTCTGTTAGGGGATGCATTTGCACGTTGAAAATAATTTAGACGTTAGGTCCTTCGTTTAATTATTAAAAAAAATTAAAACTGTCATCATACAAACAAAACATATTTACTAAAGGAAGGCAAGTACTCAATTTGCAGTTTTGAATATTGACTTTCTGTTAGCGTATCTATGCATTTGCACGTTGAAAATAATTTAGACGTTAGGTCCTTCGGTTAATTATTAAAAAAAATTAAAACTTTCATCATACAAACAAAACATATTTACTAAAGGAAGGCAAGTACGCAATTTGCAGTTTTGAATATTGACTTTCTGTTAGTGGATGCATTTGCACGTTGAAAATAATTTAGACGTTAGGTCCTTCGGTTAATTATTAAAAAAAATTAAAACTGTCATCATACAAACAAAACATATTTACTAAAGGAAGGCAAGTACTCAATTTGCAGTTTTGAATATTGACTTTCTGTTAGCGTATGCATTTGCACGTTGAAAATAATTTAGACGTTAGGTCCTTCGGTTAATTATTAAAAAAAATTAAAACTTTCATCATACAAACAAAACATATTTACTAAAGGAAGGCAAGTACTCAATTTGCAGTTTTGAATATTGACTTTCTGTTAGCGTATGCATTTGCACGTTGAAAATAATTTAGACGTTAGGTCCTTCGGTTAATTATTAAAAAAAATTAAAACTTTCATCATACAAACAAAACATATTTACTAAAGGAAGGCAAGTACGCAATTTGCAGTTTTGAATATTGACTTTCTGTTAGTGGATGCATTTGCACGTTGAAAATAATTTAGACGTTAGGTCCTTCGGTTAATTATTAAAAAAAATTAAAACTTTCATCATACAAACAAAACATATTTACTAAAGGAAGGCAAGTACTCAATTTGCAGTTTTGAATATTGACTTTCTGTTAGCGTATGCATTTGCACGTTGAAAATAATTTAGACGTTAGGTCCTTCGGTTAATTATTAAAAAAAATTAAAACTTTCATCATACAAACAAAACATATTTACTAAAGGAAGGCAAGTACGCAATTTGCAGTTTGGAATATTGACTTTCTGTTAGTGGATGCATTTGCACGTTGAAAATAATTTAGACGTTAGGTCCTTCGGTTAATTATTAAAAAAAATTAAAACTTTCATCATACAAACAAAACATATTTACTAAAGGAAGGCAAGTACTTAATTTGCAGTTTTGAATATTGACTTTCTGTTAGCGTATGCATTTGCACGTTGAAAATAATTTAGACGTTAGGTCCTTCGGTTAATTATTAAAAAAAATTAAAACTTTCATCATACAAACAAAACATATTTACTAAAGGAAGGCAAGTACGCAATTTGCAGTTTTGAATATTGACTTTCTGTTAGCGTATGCATTTGCACGTTGAAAATAATTTAGACGTTAGGTCCTTCGGTTAATTATTAAAAAAAATTAAAACTTTCATCATACAAACAAAACATATTTACTAAAGGAAGGCAAGTACTCAATTTGCAGTTTTGAATATTGACTTTCTGTTAGCGTATGCATTTGCACGTTGAAAATAATTTAGACGTTAGGTCCTTCGGTTAATTATTAAAAAAAATTAAAACTTTCATCATACAAACAAAACATATTTACTAAAGGAAGGCAAGTACGCAATTTGCAGTTTTGAATATTGACTTTCTGTTAGCGTATCTATGCATTTGCACGTTGAAAATAATTTAGACGTTAGGTCCTTCGGTTAATTATTAAAAAAAAATTAAAACTGTCATCATACAAACAAAACATATTTACTAAAGGAAGGCAAGTACTCAATTTGCAGTTTTGAATATTGACTTTCTGTTAGCGTATGCATTTGCACGTTGAAAATAATTTAGACGTTAGGTCCTTCGGTTAATTATTAAAAAAAATTAAAACTTTCATCATACAAACAAAACATATTTACTAAAGGAAGGCAAGTACTCAATTTGCAGTTTTGAATATTGACTTTCTGTTAGCGTATGCATTTGCACGTTGAAAATAATTTAGACGTTAGGTCCTTCGGTTAATTATTAAAAAAAATTAAAACTTTCATCATACAAACAAAACATATTTACTAAAGGAAGGCAAGTACGCAATTTGCAGTTTTGAATATTGACTTTCTGTTAGCGTATCTATGCATTTGCACGTTGAAAATAATTTAGACGTTAGGTCCTTCGGTTAATTATTAAAAAAAAATTAAAACTTTCATCATACAAACAAAACATATTTACTAAAGGAAGGCAAGTACTCAATTTGCAGTTTTGAATATTGACTTTCTGTTAGCGTATGCATTTGCACGTTGAAAATAATTTAGACGTTAGGTCCTTCGGTTAATTATTAAAAAAAATTAAAACTTTCATCATACAAACAAAACATATTTACTAAAGGAAGGCAAGTACGCAATTTGCAGTTTTGAATATTGACTTTCTGTTAGGGGATGCATTTGCACGTTGAAAATAATTTAGACGTTAGGTCCTTCGGTTAATTATTAAAAAAAATTAAAACTGTCATCACATCATACAAACAAAACATATTTACTAAAGGAAGGCAAGTACTCAATTTGCAGTTTTGAATATTGACTTTCTGTTAGCGTATCTATGCATTTGCACGTTGAAAATAATTTAGACGTTAGGTCCTTCGGTTAATTATTAAAAAAAATTAAAACTTTCATCATACAAACAAAACATATTTACTAAAGGAAGGCAAGTACTCAATTTGCAGTTTTGAATATTGACTTTCTGTTAGCGTATGCATTTGCACGTTGAAAATAATTTAGACGTTAGGTCCTTCGGTTAATTATTAAAAAAAATTAAAACTTTCATCATACAAACAAAACATATTTACTAAAGGAAGGCAAGTACGCAATTTGCAGTTTTGAATATTGACTTTCTGTTAGTGGATGCATTTGCACGTTGAAAATAATTTAGACGTTAGGTCCTTCGGTTAATTATTAAAAAAAATTAAAACTTTCATCATACAAACAAAACATATTTACTAAAGGAAGGCAAGTACTCAATTTGCAGTTTTGAATATTGACTTTCTGTTAGCGTATGCATTTGCACGTTGAAAATAATTTAGACGTTAGGTCCTTCGGTTAATTATTAAAAAAAATTAAAACTTTCATCATACAAACAAAACATATTTACTAAAGGAAGGCAAGTACGCAATTTGCAGTTTTGAATATTGACTTTCTGTTAGGGGATGCATTTGCACGTTGAAAATAATTTAGACGTTAGGTCCTTCGGTTAATTATTAAAAAAAATTAAAACTTTCATCATACAAACAAAACATATTTACTAAAGGAAGGCAAGTACGCAATTTGCAGTTTTGAATATTGACTTTCTGTTAGTGGATGCATTTGCACGTTGAAAATAATTTAGACGTTAGGTCCTTCGGTTAATTATTAAAAAAAATTAAAACTTTCATCATACAAACAAAACATATTTACTAAAGGAAGGCAAGTACGCAATTTGCAGTTTTGAATATTGACTTTCTGTTAGGGGATGCATTTGCACGTTGAAAATAATTTAGACGTTAGGTCCTTCGGTTAATTATTAAAAAAAATTAAAACTGTCATCATACAAACAAAACATATTTACTAAAGGAAGGCAAGTACTCAATTTGCAGTTTTGAATATTGACTTTCTGTTAGCGTATGCATTTGCACGTTGAAAATAATTTAGACGTTAGGTCCTTCGGTTAATTATTAAAAAAAATTAAAACTTTCATCATACAAACAAAACATATTTACTAAAGGAAGGCAAGTACGCAATTTGCAGTTTTGAATATTGACTTTCTGTTAGTATATGCATTTGCACTTTGAAAATAATTTAGACATTCGTTCTTTGGGTTACCTAATTATTAAAAATATTAAAACTTTCATCGTACAAACAAAACATATTTACTAAAGGAAGGCAAGTACTCAATTTGCAGTTTTGAATATTGACTTTCTGTTAGCGTATGCATTTGCACGTTGAAAATAATTTAGACGTTAGGTCCTTCGGTTAATTATTAAAAAAAATTAAAACTTTCATCATACAAACAAAACATATTTACTAAAGGAAGGCAAGTACGCAATTTGCAGTTTTGAATATTGACTTTCTGTTAGTATATGCATTTGCACTTTGAAAATAATTTAGACATTCGTTCTTTGGGTTACCTAATTATTAAAAATATTAAAACTTTCATCATACAAACAAAACATATTTACTAAAGGAAGGCAAGTACGCAATTTGCAGTTTTGAATATTGACTTTCTGTTAGTATATGCATTTGCACTTTGAAAATAATTTAGACATTCGTTCTTTGGGTTACCTAATTATTAAAAATATTAAAACTTTCATCGTACAAACAAAACATATTTACTAAAGGAAGGCAAGTACTCAATTTGCAGTTTTGAATATTGACTTTCTGTTAGCGTATGCATTTGCACGTTGAAAATAATTTAGACGTTAGGTCCTTCGGTTAATTATTAAAAAAAATTAAAACTTTCATCATACAAACAAAACATATTTACTAAAGGAAGGCAAGTACGCAATTTGCAGTTTTGAATATTGACTTTCTGTTAGTATATGCATTTGCACTTTGAAAATAATTTAGACATTCGTTCTTTGGGTTACCTAATTATTAAAAATATTAAAACTTTCATCGTACAAACAAAACATATTTACTAAAGGAAGGCAAGTACGCAATTTGCAGTTTTGAATATTGACTTTCTGTTAGTATATGCATTTGCACTTTGAAAATAATTTAGACATTCGTTCTTTGGGTTACCTAATTATTAAAAATATTAAAACTTTCATCGTACAAACAAAACATATTTACTAAAGGAAGGCAAGTACTCAATTTGCAGTTTTGAATATTGACTTTCTGTTAGCGTATGCATTTGCACGTTGAAAATAATTTAGACGTTAGGTCCTTCGGTTAATTATTAAAAAAAATTAAAACTTTCATCATACAAACAAAACATATTTACTAAAGGAAGGCAAGTACGCAATTTGCAGTTTTGAATATTGACTTTCTGTTAGTATATGCATTTGCACTTTGAAAATAATTTAGACATTCGTTCTTTGGGTTACCTAATTATTAAAAATATTAAAACTTTCATCGTACAAACAAAACATATTTACTAAAGGAAGGCAAGTACGCAATTTGCAGTTTTGAATATTGACTTTCTGTTAGTATATGCATTTGCACTTTGAAAATAATTTAGACATTCGTTCTTTGGGTTACCTAATTATTAAAAATATTAAAACTTTCATCGTACAAACAAAACATATTTACTAAAGGAAGGCAAGTACTCAATTTGCAGTTTTGAATATTGACTTTCTGTTAGCGTATGCATTTGCACGTTGAAAATAATTTAGACGTTAGGTCCTTCGGTTAATTATTAAAAAAAATTAAAACTTTCATCATACAAACAAAACATATTTACTAAAGGAAGGCAAGTACGCAATTTGCAGTTTTGAATATTGACTTTCTGTTAGTATATGCATTTGCACTTTGAAAATAATTTAGACATTCGTTCTTTGGGTTACCTAATTATTAAAAATATTAAAACTTTCATCATACAAACAAAACATATTTACTAAAGGAAGGCAAGTACGCAATTTGCAGTTTTGAATATTGACTTTCTGTTAGTATATGCATTTGCACTTTGAAAATAATTTAGACATTCGTTCTTTGGGTTACCTAATTATTAAAAATATTAAAACTTTCATCGTACAAACAAAACATATTTACTAAAGGAAGGCAAGTACGCAATTTGCAGTTTTGAATATTGACTTTCTGTTAGTATATGCATTTGCACTTTGAAAATAATTTAGACATTCGTTCTTTGGGTTACCTAATTATTAAAAATATTAAAACTTTCATCGTACAAACAAAACATATTTACTAAAGGAAGGCAAGTACTCAATTTGCAGTTTTGAATATTGACTTTCTGTTAGCGTATGCATTTGCACGTTGAAAATAATTTAGACGTTAGGTCCTTCGGTTAATTATTAAAAAAAATTAAAACTTTCATCATACAAACAAAACATATTTACTAAAGGAAGGCAAGTACGCAATTTGCAGTTTTGAATATTGACTTTCTGTTAGTATATGCATTTGCACTTTGAAAATAATTTAGACATTCGTTCTTTGGGTTACCTAATTATTAAAAATATTAAAACTTTCATCGTACAAACAAAACATATTTACTAAAGGAAGGCAAGTACGCAATTTGCAGTTTTGAATATTGACTTTCTGTTAGTATATGCATTTGCACTTTGAAAATAATTTAGACATTCGTTCTTTGGGTTACCTAATTATTAAAAATATTAAAACTTTCATCGTACAAACAAAACATATTTACTAAAGGAAGGCAAGTACGCAATTTGCAGTTTTGAATATTGACTTTCTGTTAGTATATGCATTTGCACTTTGAAAATAATTTAGACATTCGTTCTTTGGGTTACCTAATTATTAAAAATATTAAAACTTTCATCGTACAAACAAAACATATTTACTAAAGGAAGGCAAGTACTCAATTTGCAGTTTTGAATATTGACTTTCTGTTAGCGTATGCATTTGCACGTTGAAAATAATTTAGACGTTAGGTCGTTCGGTTAATTATTAAAAAAAATTAAAACTTTCATCATACAAACAAAACATATTTACTAAAGGAAGGCAAGTACGCAATTTGCAGTTTTGAATATTGACTTTCTGTTAGTATATGCATTTGCACTTTGAAAATAATTTAGACATTCGTTCTTTGGGTTACCTAATTATTAAAAATATTAAAACTTTCATCGTACAAACAAAACATATTTACTAAAGGAAGGCAAGTACTCAATTTGCAGTTTTGAATATTGACTTTCTGTTAGCGTATGCATTTGCACGTTGAAAATAATTTAGACGTTAGGTCCTTCGGTTAATTATTAAAAAAAATTAAAACTTTCATCATACAAACAAAACATATTTACTAAAGGAAGGCAAGTACGCAATTTGCAGTTTTGAATATTGACTTTCTGTTAGTATATGCATTTGCACTTTGAAAATAATTTAGACATTCGTTCTTTGGGTTACCTAATTATTAAAAATATTAAAACTTTCATCGTACAAACAAAACATATTTACTAAAGGAAGGCAAGTACGCAATTTGCAGTTTTGAATATTGACTTTCTGTTAGTATATGCATTTGCACTTTGAAAATAATTTAGACATTCGTTCTTTGGGTTACCTAATTATTAAAAATATTAAAACTTTCATCGTACAAACAAAACATATTTACTAAAGGAAGGCAAGTACGCAATTTGCAGTTTTGAATATTGACTTTCTGTTAGTATATGCATTTGCACTTTGAAAATAATTTAGACATTCGTTCTTTGGGTTACCTAATTATTAAAAATATTAAAACTTTCATCGTACAAACAAAACATATTTACTAAAGGAAGGCAAGTACTCAATTTGCAGTTTTGAATATTGACTTTCTGTTAGCGTATGCATTTGCACGTTGAAAATAATTTAGACGTTAGGTCGTTCGGTTAATTATTAAAAAAAATTAAAACTTTCATCATACAAACAAAACATATTTACTAAAGGAAGGCAAGTACGCAATTTGCAGTTTTGAATATTGACTTTCTGTTAGTATATGCATTTGCACTTTGAAAATAATTTAGACATTCGTTCTTTGGGTTACCTAATTATTAAAAATATTAAAACTTTCATCGTACAAACAAAACATATTTACTAAAGGAAGGCAAGTACGCAATTTGCAGTTTTGAATATTGACTTTCTGTTAGTATATGCATTTGCACTTTGAAAATAATTTAGACATTCGTTCTTTGGGTTACCTAATTATTAAAAATATTAAAACTTTCATCGTACAAACAAAACATATTTACTAAAGGAAGGCAAGTACGCAATTTGCAGTTTTGAATATTGACTTTCTGTTAGTATATGCATTTGCACTTTGAAAATAATTTAGACATTCGTTCTTTGGGTTACCTAATTATTAAAAATATTAAAACTTTCATCGTACAAACAAAACATATTTACTAAAGGAAGGCAAGTACGCAATTTGCAGTTTTGAATATTGACTTTCTGTTAGTATATGCATTTGCACTTTGAAAATAATTTAGACATTCGTTCTTTGGGTTACCTAATTATTAAAAATATTAAAACTTTCATCGTACAAACAAAACATATTTACTAAAGGAAGGCAAGTACTCAATTTGCAGTTTTGAATATTGACTTTCTGTTAGCGTATGCATTTGCACGTTGAAAATAATTTAGACGTTAGGTCCTTCGGTTAATTATTAAAAAAAATTAAAACTTTCATCATACAAACAAAACATATTTACTAAAGGAAGGCAAGTACGCAATTTGCAGTTTTGAATATTGACTTTCTGTTAGTATATGCATTTGCACTTTGAAAATAATTTAGACATTCGTTCTTTGGGTTACCTAATTATTAAAAATATTAAAACTTTCATCGTACAAACAAAACATATTTACTAAAGGAAGGCAAGTACTCAATTTGCAGTTTTGAATATTGACTTTCTGTTAGCGTATGCATTTGCACGTTGAAAATAATTTAGACGTTAGGTCCTTCGGTTAATTATTAAAAAAAATTAAAACTTTCATCATACAAACAAAACATATTTACTAAAGGAAGGCAAGTACGCAATTTGCAGTTTTGAATATTGACTTTCTGTTAGTATATGCATTTGCACTTTGAAAATAATTTAGACATTCGTTCTTTGGGTTACCTAATTATTAAAAATATTAAAACTTTCATCGTACAAACAAAACATATTTACTAAAGGAAGGCAAGTACGCAATTTGCAGTTTTGAATATTGACTTTCTGTTAGTATATGCATTTGCACTTTGAAAATAATTTAGACATTCGTTCTTTGGGTTACCTAATTATTAAAAATATTAAAACTTTCATCGTACAAACAAAACATATTTACTAAAGGAAGGCAAGTACGCAATTTGCAGTTTTGAATATTGACTTTCTGTTAGTATATGCATTTGCACTTTGAAAATAATTTAGACATTCGTTCTTTGGGTTACCTAATTATTAAAAATATTAAAACTTTCATCATACAAACAAAACATATTTACTAAAGGAAGGCAAGTACGCAATTTGCAGTTTTGAATATTGACTTTCTGTTAGTATATGCATTTGCACTTTGAAAATAATTTAGACATTCGTTCTTTGGGTTACCTAATTATTAAAAATATTAAAACTTTCATCGTACAAACAAAACATATTTACTAAAGGAAGGCAAGTACGCAATTTGCAGTTTTGAATATTGACTTTCTGTTAGTATATGCATTTGCACTTTGAAAATAATTTAGACATTCGTTCTTTGGGTTACCTAATTATTAAAAATATTAAAACTTTCATCGTACAAACAAAACATATTTACTAAAGGAAGGCAAGTACGCAATTTGCAGTTTTGAATATTGACTTTCTGTTAGTATATGCATTTGCACTTTGAAAATAATTTAGACATTCGTTCTTTGGGTTACCTAATTATTAAAAATATTAAAACTTTCATCGTACAAACAAAACATATTTACTAAAGGAAGGCAAGTACGCAATTTGCAGTTTTGAATATTGACTTTCTGTTAGTATATGCATTTGCACTTTGAAAATAATTTAGACATTCGTTCTTTGGGTTACCTAATTATTAAAAATATTAAAACTTTCATCGTACAAACAAAACATATTTACTAAAGGAAGGCAAGTACTCAATTTGCAGTTTTGAATATTGACTTTCTGTTAGCGTATGCATTTGCACGTTGAAAATAATTTAGACGTTAGGTCCTTCGGTTAATTATTAAAAAAAATTAAAACTTTCATCATACAAACAAAACATATTTACTAAAGGAAGGCAAGTACGCAATTTGCAGTTTTGAATATTGACTTTCTGTTAGTATATGCATTTGCACTTTGAAAATAATTTAGACATTCGTTCTTTGGGTTACCTAATTATTAAAAATATTAAAACTTTCATCGTACAAACAAAACATATTTACTAAAGGAAGGCAAGTACGCAATTTGCAGTTTTGAATATTGACTTTCTGTTAGTATATGCATTTGCACTTTGAAAATAATTTAGACATTCGTTCTTTGGGTTACCTAATTATTAAAAATATTAAAACTTTCATCGTACAAACAAAACATATTTACTAAAGGAAGGCAAGTACGCAATTTGCAGTTTTGAATATTGACTTTCTGTTAGTATATGCATTTGCACTTTGAAAATAATTTAGACATTCGTTCTTTGGGTTACCTAATTATTAAAAATATTAAAACTTTCATCGTACAAACAAAACATATTTACTAAAGGAAGGCAAGTACTCAATTTGCAGTTTTGAATATTGACTTTCTGTTAGCGTATGCATTTGCACGTTGAAAATAATTTAGACGTTAGGTCGTTCGGTTAATTATTAAAAAAAATTAAAACTTTCATCATACAAACAAAACATATTTACTAAAGGAAGGCAAGTACGCAATTTGCAGTTTTGAATATTGACTTTCTGTTAGTATATGCATTTGCACTTTGAAAATAATTTAGACATTCGTTCTTTGGGTTACCTAATTATTAAAAATATTAAAACTTTCATCGTACAAACAAAACATATTTACTAAAGGAAGGCAAGTACTCAATTTGCAGTTTTGAATATTGACTTTCTGTTAGCGTATGCATTTGCACGTTGAAAATAATTTAGACGTTAGGTCCTTCGGTTAATTATTAAAAAAAATTAAAACTTTCATCATACAAACAAAACATATTTACTAAAGGAAGGCAAGTACGCAATTTGCAGTTTTGAATATTGACTTTCTGTTAGTATATGCATTTGCACTTTGAAAATAATTTAGACATTCGTTCTTTGGGTTACCTAATTATTAAAAATATTAAAACTTTCATCGTACAAACAAAACATATTTACTAAAGGAAGGCAAGTACGCAATTTGCAGTTTTGAATATTGACTTTCTGTTAGTATATGCATTTGCACTTTGAAAATAATTTAGACATTCGTTCTTTGGGTTACCTAATTATTAAAAATATTAAAACTTTCATCGTACAAACAAAACATATTTACTAAAGGAAGGCAAGTACTCAATTTGCAGTTTTGAATATTGACTTTCTGTTAGCGTATGCATTTGCACGTTGAAAATAATTTAGACATTCGTTCTTTGGGTTACCTAATTATTAAAAATATTAAAACTTTCATCGTACAAACAAAACATATTTACTAAAGGAAGGCAAGTACGCAATTTGCAGTTTTGAATATTGACTTTCTGTTAGTATATGCATTTGCACTTTGAAAATAATTTAGACATTCGTTCTTTGGGTTACCTAATTATTAAAAATATTAAAACTTTCATCGTACAAACAAAACATATTTACTAAAGGAAGGCAAGTACGCAATTTGCAGTTTTGAATATTGACTTTCTGTTAGTATATGCATTTGCACTTTGAAAATAATTTAGACATTCGTTCTTTGGGTTACCTAATTATTAAAAATATTAAAACTTTCATCGTACAAACAAAACATATTTACTAAAGGAAGGCAAGTACGCAATTTGCAGTTTTGAATATTGACTTTCTGTTAGTATATGCATTTGCACTTTGAAAATAATTTAGACATTCGTTCTTTGGGTTACCTAATTATTAAAAATATTAAAACTTTCATCATACAAACAAAACATATTTACTAAAGGAAGGCAAGTACGCAATTTGCAGTTTTGAATATTGACTTTCTGTTAGTATATGCATTTGCACTTTGAAAATAATTTAGACATTCGTTCTTTGGGTTACCTAATTATTAAAAATATTAAAACTTTCATCGTACAAACAAAACATATTTACTAAAGGAAGGCAAGTACGCAATTTGCAGTTTTGAATATTGACTTTCTGTTAGTATATGCATTTGCACTTTGAAAATAATTTAGACATTCGTTCTTTGGGTTACCTAATTATTAAAAATATTAAAACTTTCATCGTACAAACAAAACATATTTACTAAAGGAAGGCAAGTACGCAATTTGCAGTTTTGAATATTGACTTTCTGTTAGTATATGCATTTGCACTTTGAAAATAATTTAGACATTCGTTCTTTGGGTTACCTAATTATTAAAAATATTAAAACTTTCATCGTACAAACAAAACATATTTACTAAAGGAAGGCAAGTACTCAATTTGCAGTTTTGAATATTGACTTTCTGTTAGCGTATGCATTTGCACGTTGAAAATAATTTAGACGTTAGGTCCTTCGGTTAATTATTAAAAAAAATTAAAACTTTCATCATACAAACAAAACATATTTACTAAAGGAAGGCAAGTACGCAATTTGCAGTTTTGAATATTGACTTTCTGTTAGTATATGCATTTGCACTTTGAAAATAATTTAGACATTCGTTCTTTGGGTTACCTAATTATTAAAAATATTAAAACTTTCATCGTACAAACAAAACATATTTACTAAAGGAAGGCAAGTAC
This sequence comes from Hemicrepidius hirtus, assembly GCA_963082805.1. Classification (NCBI taxonomy): domain Eukaryota; kingdom Metazoa; phylum Arthropoda; class Insecta; order Coleoptera; family Elateridae; genus Hemicrepidius; species Hemicrepidius hirtus. The sequence goes on along the minus strand of OY720160.1, from coordinate 37,720,286 downwards.
GCAATTTGCAGTTTTGAATATTGACTTTCTGTTAGTATATGCATTTGCACTTTGAAAATAATTTAGACATTCGTTCTTTGGGTTACCTAATTATTAAAAATATTAAAACTTTCATCGTACAAACAAAACATATTTACTAAAGGAAGGCAAGTACGCAATTTGCAGTTTTGAATATTGACTTTCTGTTAGTATATGCATTTGCACTTTGAAAATAATTTAGACATTCGTTCTTTGGGTTACCTAATTATTAAAAATATTAAAACTTTCATCGTACAAACAAAACATATTTACTAAAGGAAGGCAAGTACTCAATTTGCAGTTTTGAATATTGACTTTCTGTTAGCGTATGCATTTGCACGTTGAAAATAATTTAGACGTTAGGTCGTTCGGTTAATTATTAAAAAAAATTAAAACTTTCATCATACAAACAAAACATATTTACTAAAGGAAGGCAAGTACGCAATTTGCAGTTTTGAATATTGACTTTCTGTTAGTATATGCATTTGCACTTTGAAAATAATTTAGACATTCGTTCTTTGGGTTACCTAATTATTAAAAATATTAAAACTTTCATCGTACAAACAAAACATATTTACTAAAGGAAGGCAAGTACGCAATTTGCAGTTTTGAATATTGACTTTCTGTTAGCGTATGCATTTGCACGTTGAAAATAATTTAGACGTTAGGTCCTTCGGTTAATTATTAAAAAAAATTAAAACTTTCATCATACAAACAAAACATATTTACTAAAGGAAGGCAAGTACGCAATTTGCAGTTTTGAATATTGACTTTCTGTTAGTATATGCATTTGCACTTTGAAAATAATTTAGACATTCGTTCTTTGGGTTACCTAATTATTAAAAATATTAAAACTTTCATCGTACAAACAAAACATATTTACTAAAGGAAGGCAAGTACGCAATTTGCAGTTTTGAATATTGACTTTCTGTTAGTATATGCATTTGCACTTTGAAAATAATTTAGACATTCGTTCTTTGGGTTACCTAATTATTAAAAATATTAAAACTTTCATCGTACAAACAAAACATATTTACTAAAGGAAGGCAAGTACGCAATTTGCAGTTTTGAATATTGACTTTCTGTTAGTATATGCATTTGCACTTTGAAAATAATTTAGACATTCGTTCTTTGGGTTACCTAATTATTAAAAATATTAAAACTTTCATCGTACAAACAAAACATATTTACTAAAGGAAGGCAAGTACGCAGTTTGCAGTTTTGAATATTGACTTTCTGTTAGTATATGCATTTGCACTTTGAAAATAATTTAGACATTCGTTCTTTGGGTTACCTAATTATTAAAAATATTAAAACTTTCATCGTACAAACAAAACATATTTACTAAAGGAAGGCAAGTACTCAATTTGCAGTTTTGAATATTGACTTTCTGTTAGCGTATGCATTTGCACGTTGAAAATAATTTAGACGTTAGGTCCTTCGGTTAATTATTAAAAAAAATTAAAACTTTCATCATACAAACAAAACATATTTACTAAAGGAAGGCAAGTACGCAATTTGCAGTTTTGAATATTGACTTTCTGTTAGTATATGCATTTGCACTTTGAAAATAATTTAGACATTCGTTCTTTGGGTTACCTAATTATTAAAAATATTAAAACTTTCATCGTACAAACAAAACATATTTACTAAAGGAAGGCAAGTACTCAATTTGCAGTTTTGAATATTGACTTTCTGTTAGCGTATGCATTTGCACGTTGAAAATAATTTAGACGTTAGGTCCTTCGGTTAATTATTAAAAAAAATTAAAACTTTCATCATACAAACAAAACATATTTACTAAAGGAAGGCAAGTACGCAATTTGCAGTTTTGAATATTGACTTTCTGTTAGTATATGCATTTGCACTTTGAAAATAATTTAGACATTCGTTCTTTGGGTTACCTAATTATTAAAAATATTAAAACTTTCATCGTACAAACAAAACATATTTACTAAAGGAAGGCAAGTACGCAATTTGCAGTTTTGAATATTGACTTTCTGTTAGTATATGCATTTGCACTTTGAAAATAATTTAGACATTCGTTCTTTGGGTTACCTAATTATTAAAAATATTAAAACTTTCATCGTACAAACAAAACATATTTACTAAAGGAAGGCAAGTACGCAATTTGCAGTTTTGAATATTGACTTTCTGTTAGTATATGCATTTGCACTTTGAAAATAATTTAGACATTCGTTCTTTGGGTTACCTAATTATTAAAAATATTAAAACTTTCATCGTACAAACAAAACATATTTACTAAAGGAAGGCAAGTACGCAATTTGCAGTTTTGAATATTGACTTTCTGTTAGTATATGCATTTGCACTTTGAAAATAATTTAGACATTCGTTCTTTGGGTTACCTAATTATTAAAAATATTAAAACTTTCATCGTACAAACAAAACATATTTACTAAAGGAAGGCAAGTACTCAATTTGCAGTTTTGAATATTGACTTTCTGTTAGCGTATGCATTTGCACGTTGAAAATAATTTAGACGTTAGGTCCTTCGGTTAATTATTAAAAAAAATTAAAACTTTCATCATACAAACAAAACATATTTACTAAAGGAAGGCAAGTACGCAATTTGCAGTTTTGAATATTGACTTTCTGTTAGTATATGCATTTGCACTTTGAAAATAATTTAGACATTCGTTCTTTGGGTTACCTAATTATTAAAAATATTAAAACTTTCATCGTACAAACAAAACATATTTACTAAAGGAAGGCAAGTACTCAATTTGCAGTTTTGAATATTGACTTTCTGTTAGCGTATGCATTTGCACGTTGAAAATAATTTAGACGTTAGGTCGTTCGGTTAATTATTAAAAAAAATTAAAACTTTCATCATACAAACAAAACATATTTACTAAAGGAAGGCAAGTACGCAATTTGCAGTTTTGAATATTGACTTTCTGTTAGTATATGCATTTGCACTTTGAAAATAATTTAGACATTCGTTCTTTGGGTTACCTAATTATTAAAAATATTAAAACTTTCATCGTACAAACAAAACATATTTACTAAAGGAAGGCAAGTACGCAATTTGCAGTTTTGAATATTGACTTTCTGTTAGTATATGCATTTGCACTTTGAAAATAATTTAGACATTCGTTCTTTGGGTTACCTAATTATTAAAAATATTAAAACTTTCATCGTACAAACAAAACATATTTACTAAAGGAAGGCAAGTACTCAATTTGCAGTTTTGAATATTGACTTTCTGTTAGCGTATGCATTTGCACGTTGAAAATAATTTAGACGTTAGGTCGTTCGGTTAATTATTAAAAAAAATTAAAACTTTCATCATACAAACAAAACATATTTACTAAAGGAAGGCAAGTACGCAATTTGCAGTTTTGAATATTGACTTTCTGTTAGTATATGCATTTGCACTTTGAAAATAATTTAGACATTCGTTCTTTGGGTTACCTAATTATTAAAAATATTAAAACTTTCATCGTACAAACAAAACATATTTACTAAAGGAAGGCAAGTACGCAATTTGCAGTTTTGAATATTGACTTTCTGTTAGTATATGCATTTGCACTTTGAAAATAATTTAGACATTCGTTCTTTGGGTTACCTAATTATTAAAAATATTAAAACTTTCATCGTACAAACAAAACATATTTACTAAAGGAAGGCAAGTACTCAATTTGCAGTTTTGAATATTGACTTTCTGTTAGCGTATGCATTTGCACGTTGAAAATAATTTAGACGTTAGGTCCTTCGGTTAATTATTAAAAAAAATTAAAACTTTCATCATACAAACAAAACATATTTACTAAAGGAAGGCAAGTACGCAATTTGCAGTTTTGAATATTGACTTTCTGTTAGTATATGCATTTGCACTTTGAAAATAATTTAGACATTCGTTCTTTGGGTTACCTAATTATTAAAAATATTAAAACTTTCATCGTACAAACAAAACATATTTACTAAAGGAAGGCAAGTACGCAATTTGCAGTTTTGAATATTGACTTTCTGTTAGCGTATGCATTTGCACGTTGAAAATAATTTAGACATTAGTTCCTTCGGTTAACTATTAAAAATATTAAAACTTTCATCGTACAAACAAAACATATTTACTAAAGGAAGGCAAGTACCTACTCAATTTGCAGTTTTGAATATTGACTTTCTGTTGGTGTACGCATTTGTACGTTGAAAATAATTTAGACATTAGAAATTTAACCGCGGAATCTCATTTCTAATAAAATCACTAAAAAAAATCAAACAAGCTTAACAAGCGTTGTGTAATAAGTATCCGATTAGTATAGGTATGGTAGTGAGTATGTACTGCGATGGTACAAGCATAATACCTAACAAAATGTACCTAAATCCCTCCCCAAAATCTCCTTCCACTTCCTTCAGGAGGAAAAATTTGAATCTAAAAATCCTTGCATTTAGTTAAGCAAACATTACATTATACAAAAAAAATATTACATTCCAGTAATTGTAATTTTAACCCAAGTTTGTGTTGATCCCTCCAATCCTGCCATCTTCTCAAGCTTCTTTAGTCGTAGGCTCTGCTAAGGGATGCTGGGCATACAATCTTCCTCTTGAATTTTTCTTAAAGGTGTCCCAGATGTTTTGGCCTCCCCCCGTTCTTAACTATTCCATTTCATCTTTGGGGCTGCAAGATTCTCCTAGATGTTTTGGCCTCCCTCTTCTTGACTCTTCCATTTGGTCTTTGGAGCTGCAGGATTCTCCCAGATGTTTTGGCCTCCCTCTTCTTGACTCTTCCACTTCATCTTTGAAGCTGCCGGATCTTATTCTAGCGCACAAGGCTGTGTGTGAGCTTTAGTAAATATAAGAATTTAGTATAAAGAACTTATTATAATGCTGAATTTAAATACCAGTTAGAAATATTTCAAGTTCCTAACTAAAAAGATTGTAGGTTCCATCAAAACCGTAGGATTAGGAAATCTAAACAAGGTCATGTTTCTAAAACGAATGCTATAATGGGGAGTAAACAGTTAGAAATAAAAAATGTAGGTAATATACTGAATAAAGTATCAATACTTGCATTAGGTTTGTTAAATGAGACACCTTGGGCAACACTAACACTCACTAACACTTGGTCTTGTTCGGTCAAGAAAAAAGGTTTGCTGCCAAGAAAAAGTGACAAAGCAACCGCGAGAAAAATGCCGATTACCGAAAGGAAAACGTTTTATACCAAAAATAAGGGCATACGATTATATACCAACGTTTACCCATTTAGGGTAGGTACAACTTACTACCTAAAATTTAAAAATAATTAATTCATGAATAAATTTGTAAACTGTAATTACCTAATACTGCACAAATACTTATCTACTATTTTTTTAAGCACTAATACCAGGTTCCTTCAACAGGCACTTACGTAACTCATAGTCGCACCGCGCCGTAACCGAAAAAAAAACATTAGGCAAAGAAGCCTTGCGCAGAGAAAATATTTTGTAGGTAGGTACTTAAGAGTATCATTAAGATTTTTAAGAAAGTACCTGAAAAATTTTTCAAGAATGTACATAAAAAATATATTTCAAAGAACCCCCTCTTTGCTACCATGGAGGAAACAAAAAGTTTAAGACATTTTCATATTGTGCAACTTCATTAATCACAAGCAACAACTTTATTACAGGATTGGCAAAGTATTCCTGATAAATTTTTATACCTATTTGGTATCTTCTGTTACTGGAGTGTCATAGCACTCTAGTAATTTTTTGTCCCCGTAGGGATCTTGGAATGTGAATTTATTTCCTCTAAGGAAATTTTATTTTTTGTTACCAGAACGTCAAAGCATTTTTGGTACATTTTTTATGAATACCCATTTTTGATATTTTCTCTCCTTTTTATTTTATACACTTTTGGTGTTTTTTCTATTCCTCCAAGGAATTTTATTCGCTGTTATTGCTTTATGATATAATATCGGTGCACCAAAATGTTTCCCCCACAGTAACAATTAGATGCGTCTCGCTAGCGGAGACTTAGCATCCCACATAGCTGCAAGAAATGAAATGGTTAGCAACAAGAAATTATTGCACAGATATTAAAGGATTAATTTATTTCAAAAAATTTCGATTGCTTTCTTTTATAAGAGATAACTGACGATCTTTAACAACTTTGAAAGTTTACATGACAAAAAAATGTCTTTTGTAATGCATTTTATATTAACATGAAGGAAAAAAATATATAAAAAATTGTTTACGTTACAATAATTAATCTCTTAGTACCTGTACAAGCCAAACTTGATAATCGGAAATGTCATATTACTACATAATAAACACAACATCCTAAACTGTGACGAGGGGGGTGAGATAAACATTTCCTATCGAGGAAATATGTACCTCCAAAGACAATTCAACAAACAAAACATATTGTAACTATAACACATTCATGAATAACACTGTAAGGTGTTGAGCTGAATAACTGCAACTAAAAAAAAAACATTTCCTGAAAAAAAATAACACAATATACTACACAAATTCCGATCATCAACTTCAACTAAAACACACAAAATAATGCAAATGAAGGACTATTTTACATCGTAATTAATGTAATGATGATATTGAAGTAATCGTATGTTTATTTTTATAAACAGCTATTTTATTTTTAGAAGGGAATCGGAACTTTTTCACAAAAATTTGAGTAGGTATCTACTTTACACCATGACCTATTAAAATCTATTTGAAAGATAATCTTTCAGGCCCTGCAATTAATTTAATTCATATTTTCAAAAAGGAAATAGATACAGTAAAGAAAATAAAAAAATAAAAACGATGAAAGATTATGAGAGAGACATTACAGGGAGACAGAGTATTCACAGGGTAATCACAATGTAACAAGTCAAGAAAGTGAACCTTTACGGGGTTCCTGTAAAGATACTTTCCTGACTTGTGCTACTTTGGTGCCAATTTGCAGTAAAAACACTGACTGTGTGACTGTGATACAAAGGTTAGCCCCATATAGTGCCCCAGTACACATGCCTAATTAAGAAAGGCTTGGTGGAAAGGAGTCATCACCACCAGCCAAAACTTGCCCTTCTGTAGTATTACTTAAACATTTATAAGTATTACTACTAACATAACAATACTGTAACTCCCTGAAGGTCGCTCTCTAATGCTTTTATTAAAAACAAAAAATAAAAAATGATGTGACACCTAAAGATATAAAATGTTAAAATTAGAGTTATGTTGATGGAGATACAAAATGGAATGAAAAAAATAATTAATAGATGAAGTATTCTATCTATCTATTAGGGGAATATATTATCCTCAACTTAAAGCGTGGACGAAGGGCGAGAAGTTCAAAGTTAAATTACTAAATCAATATTAGTGAAATATATTAAGTTTAAATTTGACTCTAACAATCTGTTTTATGAATTTGCGAACTCAATACTTGAAATATGGGGGAGGGCTGGGGGGGGGCTCTTCTGCTGAAACAATTCTCTCTGATGCCCTTTCTTCATCCTCGGAACAGCCTCGCAGAACCACACCTACCTTGACATTGTTGTCTTCTGATGCACACGATATCCACGATTCCATTTTCCGCACTAAAGTTCACTTCACTAGAGTTTAGTTCAGTTCACTACTAACACTACACTGCCAAATTGGCCCAGTCATGCAAATACTATCATGACTTCCAACTTCTCAGTAGAATGGCACAATTAGTCGATCATTTCTGCAAAAAAAAATAATTGTTATAACAATACTAACAACACAGGGAAACAATAACAGAAAAACTTTAGAAATGGTTTTAATATCAAGAAATCCATTGTTTTCGACTTATGCAATAGATTAGTAACAAATATTTCTGAGTAAGGTGTAAAGATTATTTAACAACTGCGATTTACATGACGATATGGAAGTTATGTTTATTATTATTAATTTATTGATTATCAATTTTGATCGTTCCAAAAAAGTTAAAATTGTTTAAGTGGTAGGTAATGAAAATGAAGCAATTATCAAACTTACCACTGAAGAAGTTGGTCTTTGCAGAATGAATGGTATTAGACTTCTCATTCATGTTCTTTGGATTGAATACTTAGATGTGAGGAATCTTTCTGGTCCCTTGGCAACACAGATGATTTAAAACTGTAAAATAGAAAAATTATAATTAATAACAATAATAATCAAATGAATTTCTTATTACTGTACTATCACAGTTTAGTATGGTATAAATAAATCGCCTTATTAAACAAAATATTTTCAGAAGACACCATTAATACAGCACCAAAATTAATTAAGGGTTCTTCCATCATTGTTTTAATGTTTGCATTTTTGTAAAAAAATTAATTTAAACAATTTAGTAAAAAGTTAAAATGTGTAGCTTAAATATTTATCAATAAATATTAAAACTTAATTCGTATTTAAAGTATAAAATTAATCAATGAAAATTTCTAATTGCATAAGACACCGGTTATCTGCAACGATTCTTTGGATTTCATGAATCAGATATTTCTTTTCATTAAATGAAAAAGGAAAACTTAAAATTATGTAAACATTCTTTTACAATAAATTATGTGTCATGTAGTACTCAAGATCAGATGGATCTTAAAAGTGTGTTACTCCTTCAGGTGATTGGATAATACAAATTTTTCATAATTTTGCAAAAAATGTACTTGGGTAGGTACATATTTTTTGACCAATAAAAGATAAACCTACTATTAACCTATTATGATAAATTGAACTTGGAAATTTTTAAGTTACCTAATCCTGAAAGCTAAAGAAAAAGTTCCTTTTCCAAAAAAATTCTTAAAATGGTCCTGTATAAAAAATAAACACAGCAGAAAGTCAGTGTTGTATAGTTCCAAGGATGATATCCAAAGTACAAAATAGAACAAGAAACTCCGAAACGTATTCTAAATTTTCATCTCACTTTGTATTTTATAAAATTTTGACAACAAAACCAAACGGTTCCTTGAAAACTATTTTCATGGTATAGTATCGTCAAAGGGCTTTCAAACAAGTTGTTGCTGAACCTGATAAGATAACCTGTTTTTGAGTTGTGACGCTTTAAAGTCAAAATTTTGAAATATTTATAGCGGCCGCCATTTTGAAGTTAGAGAGTCTGGTAAAAAAATTGTTTCCCTTGAATTATAGTCTTCTTTCATATTCCCTACTCAGATTTTCAAACTTCCGCTCCTGAAAAGAATGCTACCCAAAAAACATGTCTAACTTCCGCTTCCGGTTTCGGATTTTTTTGAAAAGCTTATTTTGTCGATTAATTTTCGATATACCCCTTCATTGCAAATTTCATCAAAATCGGTTCACTAGTTTTTGCGTTTGGTAGTATGAGAAAGTAATACAAGTGGTAGTATGAGAAAGTAATACCAGTGGCAGTATGAGAAAGTAATACCAGTGGTAGTATGAGAAAGTAATACCAGTGGCAGTATGAGAAAGTAATACCAGTGGCAGTATGAGAAACTAATACCAGTGGTAGTATGAGAAAGTAAAAATTAAAAAAATTTACCTTTTGCGAAGCCACAGGTGCTCCTGGTTGCTTTCCGTGGTTGGTTTCCTTTGGAGGTTTTGACTGACACCTTCGCAAACACTTTTGATGCTGCAAAAAGGAACAAAAAAATTAGGTACTTATAAAATATAAAATTTTCGTCGGATTAGTTCTACATAAGGATCAAACTACAAAAAACTTATTTTTTTCAATATACCTGTTGATAAAAAGCCAGGGTTTACAACAAATTTGAATTTACAAAAGACTATGGGGGCGTCATACAAATAACTAGTTCAAATCTTTGAAAGTAACCCCAACTGCGAACAGTAGATCAAATATTTGGTGCAAAATAGGTGCAAAGTTTGTTCGTAACCAAGGGTTACCGACGAAGTTTTATGGACAAGTTCATTATTATTTGAAATGATTATGATTATGATTTTATTGCCTGTTTTTATACAATTTATACACGTATTTACAGATGTCAAGGGGAAGCCGCCTTAAAATATTCTTAACTTACCTTTGAAGGCAAACAATTCGTTTTTTCCCCATCGGATGCATGAAAATCACGGGGAAAATCGACATCTCACCTCTAGGAAACTCCATGAAAGCTGTAAACACACATTTTTATTAGTAAAATGCTTAACCATCAAAAAAACGGAAAAATAAATTTACCATAACAGATACGACTACGATTTTTAACACACATAGATTATATCTTATGGAAACATTATACACTGTCGAAACCCGAATTAATGATAAAAAACTAATAATTATTAACAATTAAAACAGCCCCTACAGAAGCGACAACAATATTAAATATGGCGTTGTTGAAACATTGCAGCATCGCGGCATCAGCAGCACCCAGCAGCAACCGTGCACACGTTTCTGCCCGTAGCCGCCTTGCTGCGGAGCACACTGCGGAGAGATGACATGTGCAATGCCAACATTTACTCGAATTTCAAATCGTGATAACATTTTAATAAAAACCGCCCACGCTAATGTAATTGCGCCAAATCATTCCCCACACATTAAACTTTATAATTTATTTACCTTTGAATTCCCACAGGATAATATAACAACTTATTTTAACTTTTAAAGCACGACCGCCGGTGACAGTTCTAATAGCGGCGGCCGCTGGAACATCTGTTTGCACTGCCGGACAACGGATGAACGGAATTTTAAAACACTTATATTTTTTAAGGAATTATTATTTGACCAATTCTAATTATCCATACATATTCCCTGTAATTAGTATTTTAAGTTTAGCATACCATTGAGGCTTCAACAGAAGTTTTTAACACTTTTTTTACATTCAAACAGTAGCATCAAGTATGAAAACACAGCCGAGAGAACGACCTTCGAATGTTAACCAATCAGAACACAGTATAGGAATATCGGTATATGGTGGTAAATTTAAATGTAGTATTGCTTTGAATACCTAAATTTTTAAGGGTTTTTAAGGGTTTAAATGATAGGAAATTAGAAATACACCCCGAAAACACTTATTTCAAGGTTAAGATATGCAGACTTGGTTTGATCAAGTCTGTAATACGTAAATATTCGCATATTTAAAGAAATTAAATATTTCTACATAATTTACACTTAAAACATAATTTTTAAAGGCCTCTTGTAATTTAACAAAAACGTGTTTTAGACCTCCAGGAACCCAAAAAAGTGGTTTAGGCAAAATGTCTGTCCTTGCGTGGGTGGGCGTGTGGGTATGTAGAATGTAACGCCTATAACGCAAAAACTAGTGAACCGATTTTGATGAAATTTGAAATGAAGGGCTATATTGTGGCGTTGCGGAACCGGCCCTTGTACCTGGAAGTGAAAAGGACAAAAGGGCTAGACAAGACATTTTACTATAGATTAGCATTAGCCATAAGATATAAGGTTGTTGCGCTAAGTAACAAATAATTATTTGCAAAAGTTGGCCAACCGATGGTATATTTGTTTATGACTTCCGTTTTCAGTAATCCTAAGAAAGGATCGGCCGCTTTTGAGGATTTGCCACAGCATTATAAGAGAAGGCGCCGGCTTGCTGTTTGGTTTGTAATACTTAAATTTTATTTAGCTATTGTTAATTTATGCCAGAGGCGTAAAACATGCCTCTGTGCACAAATTCTCCCACCAGTAAATTTTGTATAAAAAGACAAGAACGCAGAGCGTAGAGATCTTTTTGAAGACACACGTAACGAGAGTTACATGTCCGATAAAGGTGTTCTGTTTTCAGGAAATTACAGGCTTGTCCTTCTAATATTAGCGCTGACTTTCTTCGGCTGCTCTATTAGAAGCCCCTATTCCTCCTTCTGATATTAGCGCTGACTTTCTTCGGCTGCTCTATTGGAAATCCCTATTCTTCCTTCTAATATTAGCGCTGACATTCTTCGGCTGCTCTATTAGGAGTTCTTTCCTTCTAATATTAGCGCTGACATTCTTCGGCTGCTCTATTAGGAGTTTCTTCCTTCTAATATTAGCGCTGACATTCTTCGGCTGCTCTATTAGAAGCCTTTATTCTTCCTCCTAATATTAGCGCTGACATTCTTCGACTGCTCTATTAGAAGCCTTTATTCTTCCTCCTAATATTAGCGCTGACATTCTTCGGCTGCTCTATTAGGAGTTCTTTCCTTCTAATATTAGCGCTGACATTCTTCGGCTGCTCTATTAGGAGTTCCTCATCTTCCTTACTGGTATTAGCGCTGACACCAACGGCTGCTTTACTAGAATTCTACATAGTGAGAACTTCTTTTACAGGATATTAATTATATTGCCGAAAGGCCATAATTAAATGGAAATGGTCGAAAGGTCATAATTGTTGCCGAAAGGCCATAATTAAATTAAAATGGTCGAAAGGCCATAATTAGATTAAAATAAATATATATAAAAGGTTTCCTTGTGTTTTATTTCTTACTTGCAATGACCAGTTTACTGAATTATACGAACTAGAGTTATTAAAATACTAAACAAATTCACAACGTAGGGTAAATTAAGAACAGAGTTAAGTTAGACGTTTTGCACCGTCACAATATCGACAATTCATTCTCCTAAATTTATATTACCTATACAGGGCAGGGTGTTTGCTTTCCACTTCCACAGTACAATACGCAACTTTGTTATTTTAAATGAAACACCCTATACATTATTACATAATTGAATGCAAAATTTAATTGTTTATCGCATAGTATACGGTATTTATATAGCTAATATGTACGTTTGATTAGAATTTCGTAAATTTTAAGCGCGTTATGTAAATTTTGAAGATTTAGGCTGGACGACTCTGACAGAAATGAATCGTCGATTGGTAGCGATCGTCCGGGTTGGCCAGCTGTAATTTCAAGCCGGTTACTATAGATAGATGCGTGTCTTTCTTCTGTATATATCGAACTCATATAGTCTCGTTTTTTTCGCTATGCATTCAAATGATTTCCAGGTCTGCCTCGCGAAATATACTACAGTTGAATACCAAAAACGAAATGTTTATTTTTATTATGGGAAAGTCCAGGGGAGGTTTGCACCTCCACTTTTTACGACAAATAACCGAGGTGCATTTAAAACTGAAATTGTAATAAGTAAGTATATTTATTGCCGTTTTACATGAATCGACCTGCAAAATCTCCACGTGTGCACAGAAATTCCTGCATATAGTCCGATAAAAAGTGGTTAAATGCATTAACGTAATCAAGGTTGTTATCATGAGCTGTTGTATGTTTCTGAATTTAACTAAAATTTTTACCTTTAATTCTTATCAGTTTAAAGAAGTATGGGATACACCAGGGAAGGTGCGCGTCTCCACTTTTTTTCATAGCATGCTGTAGAGACAGGGTTAGTTTAAAAGTCCGGGAGCGGTCTACACCCTTTGTTGTTTTTAAAGTTTTTTTTTTAAATTTAGTATTAATATGATCAGAAGTAAAGAATTCATCCATGATTTTTTAAAAAAGATTTTACATAGGTAGTATCTAAATATAATCTGATTATTAAATTAAATTTAAAAAAAGTTGTATGAATCTAAATATAAATCAAGATAAATCGCAGATATTATTTATCCTCCACATAAAAACCGATTGGACCTTCTGTTACGCGCTTAATGGTTGTCAGCAGGTGGAAATAATATTGCTCATAATCAAAGGTTAATGAGGGTAGGAGAGATAACATTTTTCAAGGGCATATTAACCAAAAATCTCTAGTTACAGTGGATAGTAATTTAGCTACAATATATATTTTAAATTTATGCTAGCTCCGAACAGAACAAACATCCGTTCGTTCTTTCATAGATTTTATCGGTAACATATTATGGTATAAAAGTCCGCAATTGCTCAGTAGTTGAAATATTATCAATCCAGTAGCAGCTCCTAGTTATATATCCGGTGAGTAATTTTCAAATTCAAAAAAACAGACTCACATAAGCAATGATTTTCATTGAACATTTAAATTGAAAATAGGTTGCGAGTTTTTTTACAAGAAATTAATAAACATTAGGAAATTCCTTCTGCTTCAGCTTTGAACCTATGTATTATTACGGTTTTTTAAATATTTCATATAAGGAGTAGAGTACCTACAATAAAAAAACTTTTTTTAATAATTTATTGCCGCACATTTTTGACTAATAATAGAGATAGGATTTGTATGCCTCATGGATTGTGAAAATGTGTATAAAATTCCAAAATATACCTACGTTTAGAACAAATTCTAATTTAATTAACATCAATTTTATTTTATTTACAAGATTAGGCTGAGTAAGGTAAGTCCCTCATTGTCTATATTTAGAGCACCAATTTCCAAACTACGGTGAGCGCAATGAAATTTATTGCCTGCAAAGCTACATCTTTGTAGGCAATAAATAAATAGGTTTCATGTATTAGAATATTTCAAGAAATGTTAGGAAATATTTCCAACTTGAATTACTAATGATGCCAAAATACAAGTATTGGCTTAGCTAGCAAGGACTAAGAATAAGAAACATCCGAAAGCTTTGCAAAACTTTTAAAATTAGAACATGGCATTAAAATTCTGTTGATTTGTACGAAGTTTAGTTTAATGTTAAGACATAACATCGCGACTTCAAAGAATAAACCCAACTCGTTTGTTGAAACTGCAATACCTACCTAAAATGTTACGTTAATTTTTTTAGAAACTTTGTATAATAAACTGATCATTAATGTGCAAATTATATTAATATATTCTATCTTTGGATTCAGATAATATTTTTAACCAAACGTTCTATTCCCGTAAAGCTAAATGAGAAAGTGTGGCTTCTGTTCAATTTAGTTTCGGTTCCTTTGGGAAAAGCTACCTTCCATACATTGCGAGTTTTCTCTCTACAGTAGTAATTCCGTTACTTGTAGTTTCTCAATCTTGAAATATGATTCGCATTGATCAGGATGGTCAGAACCTAGTTTCCCCTAGCGTATCAACTGAAATTTATATATTTGCAATAGTTTTGTTTTTATAAAAATTACACTGCAGTGTGTTACAATAAAATTTGTTTTTATGTAAACAATTCTAAAAGAAAAATTACAACGTAGCTAATCCATATTATATTTCCAGGTAATTTTGAAATCAAACTAGCCAGAATGAAAGTTCAAATCTTCTTAATATTTACCATTCTTGTTGTCCTAGCATCAGCTGTAAGTTTAACTAATAAAATGTTTGATGTATTTATATTTTAATAATTTTGTAATTATCCAGCAACAAAACGATTACACAGTGCAGTATGACACCTTGGAAATAGTATCTTACAACAAGGACTTAGTAGAAAACCCCGCAGTCGCCCTCTTCAAATATAATGAGACCAGTCAAGGTGTCAATGCTAGTGGAGTCCTGAAAAAGGATTTGGGAATGGACATTAAGGTCTTGTTTATTATTTATTTAATTTCAACACTGTTTTAAGACTTTCAGTAGAATTTCATTTTTGTCTTATGGGTTTTATTGGTTTGGGATTATACTATTCAGCTTTTTCTGATTTTTCCAGTGTTAGTCATTTTATTCTTAGGGTAATTATTGTTTTACTCTAGAATGAGTAAAATATTTTGATTTAAATTGTTTTTCTGTTTATATAGATTAATATGGATGCATCTAGGCTTCAAGAAAATGGTGAATACAAACAAGTAGCAAATGTAGTCGATGTGGACTTTTGTGACCTACTAGCGAGAAACCAATTTGGACTGAAAGACTTACTACAATATGGAAATTTCACAACCTGCCCATGGAAGCAAGTGAGTAATTTTTTTTTTGTAAATGTTTGTCCCATGAATCAGTCAACAGAGCAAACCCGAGCACATTTGCTTCTTTAAAAAATTTTATTAATCGCACTTCTTAGACTGAATGTATCAAATTATATTTTGATCGTCTACATTGTCTTGTACGCTAATAGTGTTATGTTACACATATCATAGTGAAAGGGTAGTAAGCTAACAGCACTATTGTAATTTTCTAGGGTACGTACGTGGTCAATAACGCCATGATAGATTGTACTAAACTTCCACCTAAGGCACCAGCAGGAAAGTACGTGATGAATGTTCACTATTTTAGTGGAACAACCGCTTTGTTGCACACCAAGTTCCAAGGATCCGTAATTAATAAAACAAAATAAAATCAAAGAAAACAGTATTATAATATGTATTAGTAACATTTTTTCCTAAGAGTAGGTTATAGTTTAATGTAAGGTGGAGGGAACATGTAAATTTAGAAAAATAAAATAAATACCTATTGTTGCAATCTTTACCTGTACGATTTATTTTATTGAGAAGGGTTACAACGCAAAATAATATAAATAACAAGAATTATTTTTGCTAAAGACAATATGCTTTCTATATCACAGTTCAAACAAACGTTTTTCCTTGCTTCCGTATACGAAAGTAAATGCCGTTGCGACATTGACATTGACATATCCTTTAAAGCTTTTAAGACCTTTACCAAGCCCGTTGAAGGTCTGCGACCAACTTTCGATGTGAAACCAGAGGTGGTTAATGGACTGTAAGTAGTAACGTGATATCGTTATTAGGTAATTTGCTCAATAGCTGCGACACGTTGGGATTTGGTCACTACCTCCTGCGATTAAGCAATCTTTGCAAGGGTCGTTCTGTAACTTTTCTTTATTTCTCAGTATAATAGAGGCAGGATTAATTTATGATTACCTTTTTTTATCTATGGTGGTACTTGGTTTGTACTCGCAAACATTATTCCCACCTCCCAAATTTGATAAGTCCTATGTCCATAGGGTCGTAAAATTTATCGTTTAGCAGTTTTTCTTTTTAGTCTTTATAAAATTATTAACTTAGCTATTGGCAGACCTGCCGTGTTGGATTGTCCTTCATACACTTTTTACTGTCAAGTAGTCTGTAAGACATTAAAACCAAGATCGAAAATCAACACAATACTGTTACGAATAAAGCAATTTTAGTACGTTCCTGTACGTTTGAAAACAACGTGATGATGAAGGACGAACTTCCCTACATGATGAAAATCCTTTAAGCTAGTTTTCAGCACGGAACTGTCCCGTAAATGAGCCTGAGCTTTCCTAGCTCCTTTGATGACACGCTTCCCTAAACTGTTAACCTTTTAGCAAATTTCGCAGTTCGTTTCAGGCAATCTTTGCTAAACATTAGACGTGATTGAGCTGCTTCTACTATCTCCTACAGCTGCGTCATAGTGAGCTTTCATTTAATATGCGACACTGAGTATATTGCCATTTAAGATTTCAAAGTTGATTGTAGTGGAGGTAAAGTGAGTGAATTAAAAAAAGACATAAGTTTTTAAAACGTTTCTCCCTAAATGTTACAACTTGCGGCAAAAACCGGGGCATCATATCACAGGAACTTTATTATTTCTGCAAATGCAATAAAGTCAACTTTAATTTTGATACTGTATTGAGCAGATGTTCAAAATAATCCACCATCCACAATAACGATTCATTGTAAACCATTGTACATTGCTTTCTGTCATGTTTTGCAGCATGTTACCGCCCGTTAATGTACTGTTGATTTATTTTATGAACAATATACTCTAAATTAACAACTTGTGAACTAGGAATATTATGTGGATAAAACATCCATAATAGTTATTTTAACAGGCAGCTTAAAATTTATAAAAAAGTTAGTCAGATGTTGCGTATATCGATTAAAATATAAAATTAAATTATTTGTCTAAGTTGACCACAATAATTAATTGTCTGATAGTTAAAATACATTTGGAAGAAGAAAAACTTGTCTTTAAAGCTTCTAAAGTAATAGGAGCATTATTTTAATGGATCATAAAAGTTATATCTTCTCATCCTTGTACGTCTAGAAACATCAATGCAAGTGCAATAAAATTAAGGGGGATTAGGTCCACTATTCTTACCCACAAGATTTTTACAGTATCTAACAACATACTTTTTCGCAAGACAAGTCTTTACGAAAGCGAATAAAATATTTTTTTCTATAGCAGATGTTAAAGTGTGCTTTGTTCGACTAAAAATAGTTGATCAAGTATTACTTTAACCGCAAGGGTAGATAAAGTAACACTTTAACCGCAAGGATAGATAAAGTACTTTAATTTTCTGGAAACTCCATGGAAACCGAATGGAAACCTTTGCTACTGAGATTTTCGGGTTTAATAATATAATCTAATTTTAAATTGCTTTTTTTTACAAATTTTTCTTATTTTTTTAACATCTGCCATAGAAAAAAATAGAATTTTATACACGACGATAAAATTTAAATATCGACTCGCGAAAATTAATTCACGAGCGATGAAATCGCGAGTGAATTAACACTTTCCGGTTGTCGATAAAATATAATTTTATCGTCTTGTATAAAAAATAACTATTGTTTTAATTCTGAATAAAGAGTCAATTATTTAAACAAATTTTTTACAGCAGCGTTTTATGGATCGGGAAATTCCAATGTGTTATAGTTGTCAGCTAGAATTGCAAATAATAGGGAAACGAGAGAATTGTTTCAGTCCCTTTTGAAGAAATGTTCTCCTGATAACGTTGTTAAAATACGAATGTTGAGAAAATTCTTGAAAACTTAAGATTTTTTAAAATCACCAAAGTGGTGGGTTTCTGCTTGGAAAATACCAAAGTATTTCAGTCGCTACTTTATTAATTCTATTAAACGGTTAAAAAAGAGGTGACGTTAAAAGGGGTGACGAGTGAAAGAGGAATCATGTCCTTACATTTATGTAACCCCGATCTATTATGCTCTCATTGTAAGCAAGACCATGAACTAGAAAGCTTTTGAAATTTCTAGCATAACTCCAAGAATATGCATAAACCAATAAATTAATTTTCTGCGATGGGATAATTCCGCTTACAGCATCTTAGTTTTAGTTATGTTTTTGTTAATAAACTGCAGTTATTTTACTTCAACAGAAACTGAAACAAGAATCACGTTATATTTTATTATATGATGAAAGTAGAGATTTCACTTACTTTAGTGCCTTAGTAGCAGTTTACCTACACCTCCATATCTTACGAGACGGCAGAATTACATCCTACCATGAGTTATGATCTACCATTAGGTATGATTTTTCTCTCCTTTGAGTTACTTACCTATCAGGGAAGTTATAGATAAAAACTTGAAACAACAAAAATAGTTTTGAAATAGTTCTCTTTCTTGTATACTACTTACTATTTGAATTTCGTCGCTTTCAGGAATAAAATTTTTCATCTTAGCATTAAGCATAATATTTTAATTTGAAGTTTCCCTTCCAAACAGCATCCTAAAAAAAGTTTTGACAGGTTCATAAATTTCCTGGCATTATTCCCACGTCATTTAATGAATTAATTGCTTGGTATGTTTTAAGCCTAGAGAAAATTATTGCTTTAGTAAGGGTTATTCGGCAAATTAAAATTATATATTACGTTGTTTTCATTCTTTATTTCCAGAATAGGCATTAAAGAAATTTAAATTTATAATGAAATACAGGGTATTTTTCAACAGAAGTGAAAAATTTCAAGGGGGTTGATTCTTCAAGTAATTTCCATCATAAATGTTCATAATGTTTAAAACAGCATAGTTTTAAATTAATTCTACCATAAGCTTTATTCAAACTGCCTCTTTTACATACCGGGGTACTAATATAGGTTCCTTTAGTTTCAAAAGGAAAGGGCGCTTACTATAAGCCCTCAATTGTAATTTCTTGGCCCAGCAGTTATATACACAATATAACTTAAAAATTTTGATCACGTTTCTACAAAAAGTTTTCTTAATCTGGTGAGCTCTCAGAATTAGGAGTAGAATATGTTTCTAATAATGTACGAAACGTGATTCAGAAACAGTTCAAGTAATTACAAAAAGTTTGTTCCCTTCAAAAGTAAATCAGAAAGTTTTCAAATTTATCATTAAATGACGGGAGTTTTGAATTTAATTCGTGTATGTTTAATTATACTTTCCACAAAAAAAAGGGCAATGTAATCAAGAAGCTAAATACTGGAGATCGTTTACAGGAACGGGCGAAATCATTCTCAAGTGATTAATGTGTTTGGAGACCTTGTCACAAACAGGCACGTCCGTAATCAATGGTCTGCGAGATTTCAAGATATGGGGCCATTTCCACAGAGCAATTACTTAGAGAAATTACCCCCAATTCTCTTGAAACTTTTTTAAAGAATATTAAAATTGTGAAAAGTTCCCCATTATAAAAGATTTATTATAACAGACACGGCAGAAGGGCGAAAGTTTTATACCAAACAAGATTTTTGACTCTTGTTACAAATTAAACATTTAATAGTTCTATATATTTTTAAACAAGGACTTTTGAAGAGAGAGAGGGAGGGAGAGTTAAATAGATGAATGATATTTAAAAAATCGGGAGGTACGCGAGACACGAAGGTCGTAGATCTATGATAGGGAAAATACCATCAATGTAATGGGTTCATTTTTTTCAGTTTAAACAATATCAGATTTTGAAAATTCAATTTCTTTATACAGGAAGTTCATAATCATTTCCCATGAACATGAATGTTTACCAACCCTGTCCTTTAGATAAAATCTGTCCATGAGCTTCAAAATATGTAACAGCTGACAGAGAATATGTCATTACGGATTCACGTGTACCAATCAGAAATACTTTACCCTACTCGTGCTTTCTGATTTGCTGGGTGACGTTTTTATTTGACCTAATATAAAGTAACATAAATAATGGGAAGAGTCAGTAGCTATTCGAAATTCAAGTCTTCTAGAAAGGTAAGCATAGAATAATTTTCCTGGATTTTCACAATTTCTGCTATGATATAGAAATTAATTTTCCCTAACAAAATTTAAATTTGTATTTTAAAAAAGATATGCAAATTAATTCTAAATTCAGAGTAGGTACTAGTTTAAAATAATAGAATTTATGTGAAGGGTAAATCAGCATAAAATTTCTTCAACCACAATACTGTCAATATTTCTCTCATTCTATTCCCTTCTCTGCTAGCATACAAAAACTTGTACAAAATTAAGATAACAGGTCGTGTGTGGTAAAAGTCAGAAATTTGCAGGTTCATGTAAAAATAGTAACATTACTTGTAAACATTGTTATCTCTACCCACGCCGCCGTAGCGTTCTATACGTTTATGTAAAATTATATTTTAAATTTAAATATCGTAGACATAGTCTGTTTTTAAATTCAATTTTCTATTTTACAAATGTTTGTAATACAAACAAGTAGCTCGATCAAAAAATTATCATTATCAACCCCTAAATATTTATTTCAGTATTAAACACAAAAATAAAATTTCTAAAATTCCTATTTTTGAATCTATGGTAGAGGAGTAGGTTTGCATCCCTACTAAAATAAAAATAATGCAGGAAAATTAAAAGAACGGAAGTAATATCATAATTTTTCAAAAAAGAAATTTTTTATAATATTTTGCAGTTCATTATTTCGTAGGAAAAACTAACAAACATATAATAAATACAAAAATGACTTTGTTTGCTAACTCACATCGTTTTTGCCGTTCGCTTCTTCCCTTAAATTACGTTTAGTTCGCGCGTAACTGGGAGGGTATTGCAAGTTTAAATAATTTATCTTGCATGAAAGAGTTATTATGTTCCCGGAAAGTTCGATGAAAAATAGCATTTGTACAAAAATTACACCAGCGGTTTCCCTCGGAAGTATTAACTGAATCCTGATTACTTTATTATTTTTTAAAACTTTCAGTAATTTATTTTTTAAAGCATTTGGTATAAAAGTACATGTATATCAAAATTGTTTTAAATCAACTTTTGGTAATATTAAAAATAATAAATTTTTAATCCTTATGCTACTCATTCCAATAATAACCAAGGCATAAGGTTTGAATCTACTCCAAATATCTCGGACTTACATAATAAATGTCTCCATGGGATAAATAAGGATTGTTCTGGAGTTAATGACGTAACAGCAATATTTTTTGAAAGGGGTTAATAATATGATATCTAATTATTTTTACTTTATTTAGCACTGTACTGGCACGACGATGACGAAGTTACTCTCCATAATATGCGCTGTCAAGCTGCTCGTTGTATTGGTTGTTGCGGTAAGTCCTTTGATTTTTTTTGTATTTAAAAAACCTGAAATGTACCGTACAGTAATCAGGAATCACATTTGTGGAACGATATTTCCCAGAAAATAATTTAATCTAGTTCACAAAGAATATAGAAAAATATTTGTATATCAAGAACTTTTACAACACGTCCAATGATGAACACACAAGTTCGGTTAGATTAGTTTGGAATAAATTTCAAAATTTGCCAGTAAATGAGCTATTATGAAATGGAAATCAAGTGACCCTCCCTTCTAGTTTAAATACAAACCACCTGTTTCCACTTAAAAAAGTAATTAAATTCCCATCTGCATGAATACTTTGAAGAAACCCTTTCTACAGATTTGTACTTAAAGAGATTACAGTATTTTGTTATTTTATTCTTAAAAATCACAATTTGATTTAAAACATGTTTCTTTTGCGAATGTTTATTGGTTGGTTAAGACAAACGTTGGTCAAACAAAACAAATTCCATGGAATAATATTTTTGCTCTTCAAGACATTAACGAATTTTTATTAATTACAAATATTTCCAGCAAGAAGATTTTAAGCTAACACTTGAAAAGGTAGAAGTAATATCCTACAACAAAGACTTTATAGCCGATCCATTCGTAGTTGTCTTCCAATACAATGCAACGCACCAGGGAATTAACTGCTCAGGAAAACTCCTGCAAGATCTTGGCATGGAACTTAAGGTAGGAGAAGCAAGTGTGTTTCAGTGGCAGTTAAATATAAAATAATTTCAGGACAATGTTGAAATCTATGGAATTGAGGATGGCGAACCCCGTCTAATATCCACAGCTAACGATGTCAACGTCTGCGACATTCTCACCAGCGGTTTCCCTGAACTTGAAGAACTGTTTAAATTTGGAAACTTCACTAAGTGCCCCATGCAGAAGGTAAGCGAACAAGTATTTCTTTTTAAACATCTTTTTTTTCTAAATCTTAAGGGTAAGACCTTTTTTTATTGTTACGCGCAAATATTTCTTGGATCACCACAACTTAGTCTAGTATAGAACATCTTACACTACCCTAAATCCTGTAAAGTTAACATGGAGAAGCTTAAGGGTAATTTATTTGGGATTACTCCCCCTATATTCACATCGTGAAACGCAAAAGGAACGGTCAGGCATAGTGAGATCAAAGCTATGTGATATCACTCGAAACTCGAGCAAAAATCCTTAGGAGATAAGAAAACGTCCCCGTTAGTCTTTAAACACCTATTTAGTGCTGATGGAAATACTTTGATACGAGGATACGCTACATATTATGTAGAGTAGCAACTTAACTTGAAAATTGATGCTGGGAAAATTTAAATAACCCACCAAATCTTGTTAAAGTAGTAAAAATTCATTCGGGAAAATTCATGGAAAGGAAACTTAGATATTTTCTAGGACGAGGGGAAATCTGATTTCATATTGGGTGTTAAAATATTGAAGTTCTTAATCGATTCCTGCATGAAATCAAAAAATATTCCTTGCCCGAAAACGTAGTTTTGCAAGAGACTTCAAGTGTTTGTTTTTCAAAATTTTCATTTCATTTCGAAATAAATAAAATATTTATTATTATCCTTTTTCAGGGAATATATGGAATTTCAAATGCTGTCGTGGATTTGACTAACATTCCTCCCAGCGTTCCAAGAGGACAATTCCTAATTGACATAAAATCGTACAATGCGACAACTGAATTAATCCACAGCAAGTGTTATGTGCTCGTAGAAGATGTACCACCCCCAAAGAGAAAATAATTTGAATACTCTCCCTAAAAAAAGACTTTGTTATTGTTATTTGTTGAAATCCCAAAAACTAGAAAATTCTTTGTAGATAATTACTTTAATGTATAAAACTGAAGTTAACAGTTAACTAAAAATAATATGTAGCCAGAAAAGTATTCTTTTTTGGGAAGAATATTGTTCTGTAGTAGGTATTACTAATTGGTGGTAGTGTGGACTAACAAAATATTTAAAAAGCAAGAGGAAATAAAGATGTTTAACCATTTTTAACTGATTTATTTTATTTCAAAATCTGTGGAGAAGTTAGTGAAAGAGCAATATTTTACCAAATCGACCAATTACTAGAACAATTAATTTTCAGATAATTTCTGCTAGAACGATTTTCTTGTCGGGGCTATTAGTGATTGGTTTTTTGTGCAGGGACGGTTTCGGCGATCCTAAATCACAAACTGGTTGGGCTTATCAGAGCAATTTCGAATATGCGACTGCGTCCCATAATTCTCATTGCCAGGCCTATTGCAAATTATACAAGTTTGAAATAGTTACCATAATTTGGTTAAAACTGCTTGTTTCAGACGCATTGTTACAATAGTACAGTAACCTTAAAGTGTCGTAAGCGTAAGCTTCTTTCTTTGCGTACGTAAAACTGCGAACGGTTTTTACTGCCGCCAATGCATAATATTTATTTATCTGAAACTTTGTTTTCCTTTACCAAGAATAATTGGCGAACGTAGTAAACTGCACGGTACATTAAATTTACGAAGAAGGAAATCAAGTCGTCCTTCGACTTGTATGGATTTCCGGTAGATACTAATAATCCCCGCTTCAACAATAATTACTACAAAATGTTTCCATTTACATTAGTCAAGCAACCTTAGCAAGAATTGAATTACCTATTTTATAGATTTTAGAAAATTTAATGAATTGTGAAAACACTTTCGCAGCGAGGCAGATGGTCTAGGGATGTTGTTCTTTAATACCTTTAAACGTCACTTCCTTTAAATTTCACTTCAAAGTAATCATTTTTGATCTATCTTGTTTTTTCTCGTAAAGGCAAAGAACAACTCAATATATTCGGCAGTGTGCTTGTAACCACATTTTTCACCCCATTCTGTTTTGACCGTTCTGTTATCTGATCATTTTAAATTTTCTCTACGTTTTTGAAGGCTCCAGGGAGTCAAACTTGACGTTTTATTGGGACCCTAGACTCTTTACCACACATTAGGAATAATTCAAACTAGGGTTCACATGAGAACGGGTACGGAGTTCAGGGAAGATGTGATGCCTCGGAGAATTTTGGGGAACTCTTGAAACAGAAAGTTGGAAAATCCTAAGGGATTTGGAGATACAAAAACAGATGTATAGATACTAAAACCTTAAGTCTTTTAATGGGCTTTTGGAGGCTTTAGGAAACTCTGGGAAAATTCTGGGGGAAAAATGTAATTCTCCAAGAGGATTGTGGATCTCCGGAAAGTCTTGTTATGTGGAATACAGTAAATTAAAACGTTTTGGGAGACTTTGATGTTGTGAGATATCTGCTGGATTCTGAAAACTAGCATAGTAGGCTCTTGGGGTTCGGAGAAATTAAAGAGTCTGTCGTCGATACAGGAACCAAAATTTTAGGTGAATTGGGAGAGTCTTTAGTTCAGTGGCGTGCTTTTCATGAAAGTTAGGGAAATCCAACTTCTCTTACAAAAAGTAAAAAATAATACGGATTTACAAAAAAGTACCTACTACCCAAATAATCGGGTTCTTAAGGACTCCAGGAATTTTATACATGGGGTACGTACTAATACCAGTTAGGTGAATCGTAATAACCAAACTATTTAAAAAAGAATTAAGATAAAAGTTTCTAAAGTACCCACCATGCGACCATCACTGTACATAAAAGGAACCGTTACTGATTCCTATTGTTTCTCTTCATCCCTACTTAATTTCTTTTCAAAAAAAGTTCACGCGACGCCGACACTCGAACAAAATCGTGTTTACCACAGACTAACATAATTCTGAAAAACCAGAGTTTCCAAAAAGCTAGCTAGCGA
Source organism: Hemicrepidius hirtus (assembly GCA_963082805.1). Lineage (NCBI taxonomy): Eukaryota > Metazoa > Arthropoda > Insecta > Coleoptera > Elateridae > Hemicrepidius > Hemicrepidius hirtus. The sequence goes on along the minus strand of OY720160.1, from coordinate 37,694,569 downwards.
AAAGACAAAATATTTAAATTCGTAGTTTCAAAATTACAATTATTTCCCAATACGTTTTTTTTCACCCAATTTCATATACATTGTTCGTTTCTGTAATTCTGTTTTTATGTTTAATTAAAATAAATAAAACCCTCAAAGAAAATGCTATATTTTTTGCAATACGTATTTTCGTATTATTACGACAACTGCAATATAAAATACTTGCAATGGTGTTTTTCTTTAAGATAACTTTTTTGTGATAAGCTGACTCATATCACACATGAATGCTAAAACGATTTCTAATACTCATCTACCTACCTTCAATACAAATCTTCTATAAACGTGCAAGGTCAACGTTAGCCATATGTTGTTTTATCATTCCCGGTTCCCTTTCTTTGATGGTTTTATGCACATCTGTAGATAACAATTTGAAATAAAACTAACTTTAGTCGTGAAATGTGTGTCTTTAGTGTTGGTTTAAAAGTGTTAAGTGGTTTTAAATACCTACCACATTATTATATACCAAGTAGGTTTATATTTTATACGTCTAACTTTAAAGAAATTCAAATGATTGTTGAAAGTTTGCTATTACGTTAAACAGTAATATTACTTATATGTGTATTTACAATAAATTTAATTTGCAGGATGAAGATCAGAAAACTTCTAGAGCTGGTTAGCGGAGTGGTTGCATCGATAAGGTAGGATGTTTTATGACAGTAGGCTATACGGTGATGGGTTATAGTTTTTCACTAAAATTATCACGCAATCAGAAATATTTGCTCCAGGTATAAAAATTCACTCGCTATGCAACATTCTTGCAGCTAAGAAGCAATTTCTGTATTTACTGTTATTATAAATCGCCCTAGGGCTCATGTGGTGACCCACAGGACTCATACGTCTTGTTCCTCGTATCATAATAACATAATCAGACAGATTATAAGAATTCTTTATCGCAAATTTTGAACGGTAGAAAATCTTTTGACTATCCTGTCGTCTTTAAAATGTTTGCACCTTAGGCCTGGTTTGCTACCCTTCTGGACTCTCAATAATAATAAGAAATAAGGAAGATTATTAAAAATGTATTGCAATCTTTAAATAGGCATTCGAAGTTTAATATTCAATTATTTTGTCTATGATATCGCCACTGAAATTTTTGCGCCCTAAGTAATAGGTAATCCCCTATTATACGAGTAGGCTACATGAATCAGATAATAAATAAAGAACGACATGGTTTATTAAAATACTTTAATTATTCTTTTGTGCATAATCTTCCTGAAAACCATTACGCCTTAGGTAATTGCCTCTGGTTGGGACCCCTAGGACCCCACCTTTGAGCCTCGAACTTGATAAAATCACTAAAATGAGTACTTACATAATAATTTATTATAAACAAAGGAAGTAGGTACTTGGTACATTTTATTTAATTATAGAATAAACGGTATGTTTATATACAATTACATATGCTTTCTTTATTAATCAATTTAATGGGTTGTGTAAACAATATTTATATAATTTCCTTTAAAAGCTGAATCATTGCCCTGATTAAGTCCAAAACATGACAATATTTGTATTTATCAGATAGGAAATTGACACAAATGCGTTTTGTTTACCTAATTATATAGTTCTAGTAACAAAATTGTTTTACATAACAGAAAATGACTTTAGAAATGGTTTTATAGCATGTAACAACATAGTTCATGAAAGCATAAACACTCTATTATAGTAGAAGGCACGCAACGGATGTCGCTTATATTGAACACTAATCTGATAAAACAACCCTTCCTGTAGATATAATGCTAGTTATTACGTTTAACTTTAAATGAGAACTGGAATATCAAGCTAATGAAGGAAGTTTTGTAAATATTAATTTTTCATTCTCATCAGTTACTGAATTCGTAAAGTGTAATAAATTACAAGTATATTAGTAGGTACTAATGACAACTTGATTAGTTAACGCATTCTACCTGTTCTGTTAATATTTATTAATTAAATAAATATTGATGAAACAGTAATACGCTGCTATAAAACTGGCATTTAGTCGTGTAGTCAATTTTAAATGGTTTTGGAATATTTACCTACTTTACCAACATTTTGGATTTGCCAAAAATAAAACAAGATTTCCCTAGTACCGTACTAGCAATTCACAGCTGCAAGCATTTCATCTAACCAAATCGAAGTTGTAAACTTTTAAGTACAACAGTTTAAGTTTGGTTTTTATTTTGTCATATAAGTGGAAACGCTACAACAGTTAGTTTCTTTGATAACAAATCGAAAAGTGCAGTTTCAAGTTTCAATTAAAAACTTCAATAAGTTTGCAGACGGTTTGCTAGGAAAAACTGCAAAATGTTTCATGAAAGAGAAACCCGAACACTACATTATCGCATAATTATGCAATAATATTATTTACATTTTAAGAGTTCAGAATAGTTGAAATTACTTTCTCAACCCCATTACATTTTATATAAATTTAACAACTGGTTTAATTACACGAAATCTTTAAAACGTTTTTATACTGGAGAACATTTCGTCCCATATTCGCAATTCCAAGAACTTTGCTCGCTTCTGCCAGTTCTTTAATAAGAATATTTTGCTTTAGACTGCAATCAACAGAATATTCGACTCTGATTTACTAAGCTTTAGATAAAAATCTAGATATCTCAAATTTCAAGTATTAAACCCTTTTTTTAATACAAATTCCTGGGCCAGTTGGCTAACCATAAAATACAGTACAATAAACGATTAAACATAATTATAAAACTATTCCCTGGGGCTGTCTTATAATGAAAGTCGGTAATTAGAATTAAGAACATCACGCCAAGCTACTAAGTGTCAGGTTTTGTAAATTATGCTAGAAACCCGGAAGGCTTAAAACTCTCTCCTTTAATAAGTTGAGGTTATCTACGCCTAACAATACTCTCTAATTTGGACTTAGGGTATCATGATCGCTAGAACCGGAAAAGTAGACTTCACGTCAAAACTATTTCTTTCCGTTCAACCTCCACAACTGCCGACCCGGAAAAGAACGAAAAGCTTGCGGAATGTTCCCTGGAGTTTGGTCACGCAGGTCAGCCGACGCGGCTAGCGTTACCATAGCAGCAACATGCTCGCACGCCAATCTCGACGCGTTGAAGCTTTCGTGAAAGTGCAAAAGCTTCGGGCCTCGAGCTTTTCCGCAACCACTTGTTAGAATAGGATGCTTTTGATTTCTTCTTTTTACTTTAATTACTACAAAGGCTTTGTACGAATCGTTGCTTGTAAAATGACTTTCTAGTTCTTTCAGTGGTATAATTATAGAGGGTGTTTCAAAATTTAATTTGTTTCTCCTTACATACTCTGATCTCCTCTAAAGTATCCTGCAGATTTTCTGTGTAACTTTTGAACAAATGAGTTTGAAGTAAATGATATGGTGGTGATATAATAATGATATCTTTTTGATATTTTTTTACTTTTACATTTTAATATGAATATGAAAATACCTTTCTCTCTTCAATTGTAAATTTTATTCGACTCTATTATAAAGATGTAGTAAATGGGGGAAAAAAATAATAGGTATATAAACTGCGTCCTTTATTCAAAATTTCTTGATATTAATACAACTTTATTGTACATTTTGGGTTCAATAAAGTACAACATAAAAAGTTAATGGAGAAGAAAGCTCTATATTTTGACAATATTAAAGTTTTCATAATTTTATTTGTTTTTTTATGATAGGCATTGTCAATTATTAAAAAAAATTGTCTGTTTTTTTGGTGTTTTGTGTTTTTGTTTTCCATAAATGTTACTTCCAGAAATTGTGCCTACCATTAGAAAATTTTCATATATTATACGAGTGCTCTTAAGTTTTGCCGGCAATATTTGTCAATTTGAATACGGGTTGATGCTGTGACGAAAATAAACTATATCGAATGAATGACAAATATTGAAGAAAAACTCTTGAATTGTCAGATACTTATTTGTCTACGGGACAGATCATTGAAAATATTGGGAAACAATTACGAAACTAAAAGAAAGGAAAAATTAAATTACCAATAATGGAAAATTTCAAGGACTTTGCCATTTAAGGGTGTTAAGGAAAGCATGCAATTTATAAATAGGCAACGAACTGTGAAATATGCTAAACTGGAGAAACGTTTCGTTATCTAAATATAAGCTTAGGGATTTTAGGCTGATACTCAATTACTTAAACTAATGAAATATTTTTTTCTCTTAAAAATATCTGGTGAAATAGATAAGCCTGGAACTGTTTTTAAACGTAGGAAATTTTAATTCTAATTTTCTTCCAGTCTGGTTTATATGATCAAAGGATAAATGATGGATTTTCAAATTAATTCTGAGAATGTGCATAAATATACGTATTTAAGGATTTTTAATATTTTTCTGGATTGATTTTATATGCAAATTTTAATAATTCCGCTCTTACACAGTTTTCTACAAACAAGCTCACCGCAATATTCTTACATTTTTTGTACTTTTTTTTATAAAAGTATTTCTTGTTTAACTAAGAAGTCACGCATTCGGGAATCATTAAAGCGGTGCTTTTTGCCATTTCGGAAATGCCACTGAAAAGAAACGAAAAGATCAAAAGGATTTACAATGACAAGGTAATCTTTCTTAAAAAAAACCCAATCATTCCGCCTTTTTGAAGACTACCACAAGGTTCACAAATCATATAAAAAATTTACAATTGTGAACATGTAGAAGATTTAAATGAAGCGAGCTTCTGAAGCAGAAAATACATTTTTTTTTATCTTTTCTACATATTTCTTAATTAATTACATAAAACATTAATCATTTGGTTGAATATTATAATTCTATACATAAATCAGAGATCCTACTGACTCCAGAAAAGCAGCTTAGATGCTTTTAGCAAAATTCCAGCATATAGACCCACGTTCTCAGTTTTCACCTCTCATTTCAGTTTAAAAATACGAAACTGCAACACAATTGTAGCAAAAGCGATATGTATATTGCTCTCTGTTTATACGTGGTTTGAATAATAATATATAGTTAACTTAGCATATGCATTCATCGATTTCGATGCTTTAAATATTGAATGTGACAAGAATAAGCAGGAAAGCGGATGTTAAGCTACCTAGTGACATTTCCCTTGTTTACAATAAATTTACGGGTTAATCTTGGCACAACTGCTATAACAGGTCTTGGCATTGTTACCTAAATACATAGAACTATGAGATGAGCATGGTAGAATTATTAAGAGCGTTTATACCATTTGAAAGATTTTCTTATGGATCAATGTTTGGCAAAATATTGATTACGATCTAATAATTTTTTAATTAGAGGTTATCATTAACAGAAACTAAAATTAATTGTCGGTTATGGCTTACAAACTGTCTCTCTTAATCTTTTAGCACGAGAGCTTACGCACATAGGTATTCAGATAAAAGGGACGGTTTTATAAAAAACGTTTCAGGTTCTTAAGAGTATCCGAACTATACAGCGTATGTGTGTTGCAAGAACCTGAAAGCATACAAGGAATAGGAATAGCATAAAAAGTTAACAGGCCTGTCAATGTGAACAAATGTTCCTGTACGACTGATTCATTATGTTAACACATATCAAATATCAAAGTTTATCTGAAAACTTTATTTCAGTATCAGGAACACATGATGTAGTAGGTTAGGCTCGCAGCTTTCATATAAGCTAATTGTAGGTTTTTCCTGCTGTAAATCAAAATTGGTTCTAATCTTCTGGAAATGCTTTTATATTATATTATATTTTATTGTCGTTCTCTATCAAGCAACCACAAGACTGACTTTCTAAGCCGGTATGATTTATTTAAGGGATAAACTTTCTATACCTATACGTCAGACAACAGAGCCTGGACATAATCTTATACCTACGTATTTACAGGATAAATCAATAACACCATAACTATCCCAATCTATTTTAATTATATGTACATGACATGAATACGTTGTTCGAGTGTAAATGTGATAGATTTTCACGCATATTTGGTTTAGATATTCATGTTCCTAAATTAATTTACATAGATACATAAATGTATACATTCATGTCTTTGTTTATGCACTTACAGTACGAATTTAATTGAAAGGGTGTAGTGTTCCAGGTACAACTTGTTCTAATATTCGATAAACGCTTTGTTTATAGATTAGTGTGCAGTCGTGCCCAATATCTCATACCATAACGGAAGTCTGCAAAACTACACGTTCGGAATATCCGAAACCTGATAACTTCGTAATAGTCCAAATTTCAGCACACACACACAAGACTGTTTTTATTGGGAAAAAAAACTTCGCTATACGTTTTACTTCGATTCTGAAGTAAACAAAACTATCTAGAATTCTAGAATCTATCAGTACGAATTTTAGATGATATATTTGTCATTGAAGTTTGAGTTGTTTTGATAAAGTTGGTGCTACATAATTTTAGAAATATTTGAAGCAGAATTTTTTTTAGGAATTTTTAGAGGTGTCTTAATTAACTGACAAGAACTGATATTATTTTTTGTGAATTTTATTACTTAAAAGATTAAAGTTGTCCCTTATGTGTCAACATTCAGATATATAAACCTATACTTTATTCCTCGTAGGGAAAAATATTTTTAAAATGTTTTACGAATTGGTATTTTTAGTGAATGCAACGGGAGGATACGTTTAGGGCTTAAAACGTGGTGGTGCGCACCTCCCCTGGACTAAACCCATACTAAAAATAAACATTTCGTTTTTGGTATTCAACAGTATAGTTCGCGAGGCAAACCTGGAAATCATTTGAATGCGTAGCAAGAAAAAAGATACTATACGGGTTCGGTACGTACAGAAGAAAGACACGCATAAATTATAGCTGGCGAGGCCGGACGATCGCTACCAACCGACCGCGACGATGCGTTTCTGTCAGAGTCCAGTTTAAATCTTCAAAATTTACACAACGCGGTTAAAACTCACGAAATTCTCATCAACCGTACATTTTAGCTATATGAACACCTTATACTATGTGATAGACAATTAAATTTTGCATTCAATTATATAGTAATATACAGGGTGTTTAATTTAAAATAACAAAGTTGCTTATTGTACTGTGGAAAGCAAACACCCTGTATACGTAATATAAATTAGGAGGATGCAGAGCTATATACTGAACAACTTTTATATTTGAACTTCTTTCATATTTTGATTAATAAAGGAGCTATAGGAGCATCAATTTTCGAATTTCAAAACCACGTAGAGGGCGCCACAATGAAGTTCTATCATTAATCAAAAAATAAAAATGTACCTACCTAATACCTAGCTGAATAGGACGGTGTAGTGGTAATGATTTATTTCAAACTATGTAACTTCTTGAATTTTCAAGCAATCAAAACTCACAATTTAGTGAAACTAAGTTTTATATTTTTGGATTAAACCCCGGTTCTGCTAAACCAATATTAATAATTGCTGAACCGGAGTTTAAATCAGAATTGAAAAAATGGCTCTTAGTGAATTTAGACTGAAACACCACAAATCATCAACTTTTAAAAATTTGTGAACTCATCGAAAGAAGTGTCGAACGGAAAGGACATACAGCAGTTGCCTTTTTCGATATTGCAAAAGCTTTCGTGACGGTCTAGCAAGTCAAGGGAGAATACCCTATAAGTTGATGAGCTTAAAGCCTTGGTGGAAAATCCTTGAATTTAACCATGAATCTGGGAATACAATAAATAGTATTCATTAAACATTTTACTAAGTTCCCAAACTTTGCGGCAATAATATTATCCTTGATTTATTACCAATTAATTAAGTTTAATTTACGCTCTTTAATGCGATGTGCTGTAATAGCTTCGTTTGTTTATGTTTAATTATTTTGGAATTTAAATTAAAGCGTCTTCACAAACTCCTTTTAAAATTACTACTCACAACGTTCAAAATATTGAGGAGGTACCTAACTATAATTTTCCAAGTCAGCTTAGTTTACACCAATTCTATAGTTTCGTGCAAATGACATTCTTGTTGATAAATTATGTATTTCCTTGTCATGAAATACACGTATCCGCTATGTCTAAAAATTAATTAACGTTTTTCGTGTCATATTTTCAGGGTAATTAAATTGTTTTTACTGCGCTATTGCCACTTATAAGAATAAACCTGTACGCGTCGTACTCGTAGCTACAGAAAATTCAAACCCGTTTTGCATATCGATCGGACATTTTTAAACTTAGTATTATATCACCAACATTAAAAATATGCCTGTCCTAAATAGTAAAACCTTCCTGCAAAAATGTACTTTTAACAGCCAACTATCACGAAATATCATAATAAGCTCCGATGGTATCCGAGCGTTTACGATCTGAACTTTTTCCGTCCTCGAAGCTGTGGTAGCAGTAGAGTAGTTGAAAGCTCTGTGTAATGATGCCGGCAATCTAGTACCTTTTGCGTTTCACCTGTTACTTCGGTCGTACAGCATGCAAACCAATGTGCATATTGATACGAAAAACTTAAGAAGAGAATCACTAGAACCTCGTAGTGGATACTCTAAAAGGACTATTGAGGTAAAATTTTCAATTACTTTATGGTTTAAGTAAATTAACGCGAAGAAGTTAAGGTCCAAATTTGGATTAAAAAAGATTACATACCTGAACTATTCAATTAGGTATTGGAATAAATAAAAATTAAAAACTTTGTTCTGATACCAATTTACGTCTTTAACAATTGCATTCAAAATTGTTGTTAATGTAATTAATTAACAGAAAACTTTTGTGAATAAGGACAAGGGTAGTATACAAAAAAATACAAACCAATAATTAGATCTAACAAATATTTGTTTACAATACTCGCATGAAAAAATAAACACCAAAGTTAATGTTATTACCAAAGAAGTAACAAAGTCTTCGCAAGTAATTAAATCTTTAGCAGCTTAGGGAATACAATCAATACTTTAGAAAATTTCCTTCCCCATTCTATGAATATATAATTCTGTTACAAAAGATTAGTCATTACACTCAAAAACTTTTCAAGAACTTTAATAACAACTCACTCATTTAAATTTTATGTAAACTTCTTTAACCATTGTAAAAATTACACTTTATTAATGAACATCGCGAATTGGTTAGGTAGTTGATTTTCCGCCTTCATTGGTTGAAGGGGGTGAATCAGGGTGTTAGATGCGCTTCATTTGTTTTTAATTAATAAAATAAGCACTCCTAAAGAAGCAGCCGTTTATATACAAAACGGGTTGTTATTCATGTCTGTCTGCTTTTATTTCTGTCGGCTTTTGTGTACTGACTTTCTTTAGATATCTAATCAGGCGGAAATCTAAATTGCTGGGATGAGTTGAAAATTCGAAATACGTTTTCAACTAAAATTGGTAACTTATATTCTTATCACATATGACATTTATTTGAAATGTTTAAATATTAGTGTCACATCAATAAATTTAGTTTAATTTATATTTACTTCATTAATTGTACTTTTAGCAAAACGGACACTGAAAGTAAATCAGAAAGTTCTAACAAATATATTTGTTCCCCTGATTAGAATGATATTTCATTTATTCTTGTTAGGACTAAATGTCCAAAACAATTAGATTTATTAAAACTGGTGACAACGGAAGAGCTCATCTTAATAAACCAGACCACCTGAAGTCTGAAATTCAATTCAAAGCAGAATCTAATTTTCTCCTATGCTTTCATACGACAATTTTTATATTATTTTGTTTTTTCAATGTTTATTGTTTCGTTTATAATACTTTTTTGATGTATTCTCAAAATAAATATTATTGTAACATCAGATGCCCCTAAGCAATGTGTGTGTTCTTCTTCTACCTTACATTTCGTTATCAAAATTATTATTCGTACATACCGAATTTTATTCAGTGTGATGAATCTGATCTCATACACCTACTCCTCACATTTCCTGTAATGTTTGTATAAAAATGATCTCAATGTTCATGGGAAATGGGATGGAAAATAATTTTTATTCTTTTTCATTTTCTTCCGGTGCGATGCGCTGTTAGCGAGAAAATTGTCATGCTCTTCTTATCTGAGCTATTCTAAACAGACCTTGCACCCTTAATTCGTTCAAATTTCGCAGGTTACGCTACCGTGACATTGTACGTTGTTCCATTCTTCGCCTTCCTTCAATTTCTTCCTTTATTATAAAACAAAGTAGTCAGTGTTATTTCACCCGTACTAAATAGTTGGAGAATTACACTCGTCGTCTATACAGGGTGTATCAGATATAGATATAAATATTAAAACTTGTGGTAAAGCGCGCAGTACACAAAACAGAGAAAAACGTTTCTGTGGCTTTGAGACTTTACTAGGAAATAGTCAGTGAACATTTGCTTCAAAATTGTTTGAGTAATGTAGGATTATAAGTAATAACAAACGTTTAAGTTGGAAGACATTTTATGCAAAGGATAGAAGCTCAAAAACGATTTCTTATCACCCGGCACAAACATCACAAGCCAGACATGTTTTATGTTTTTTAAATTAGTATCCTCCAATTCCCTCCAAACAACTTTTAAATTAATTTTTATCTTTGGTAATTAATGTTAAAAGTACCTTATAATTTATTATAGTCATGTATTATTGTTTTCATTATTAAATAAAAATATGAGAGAATAATCCCGCTGGTATCTAACAATGGAAACTTTTAAAATGTGTACGTAACCATGGATACATTAGATAACCATCGCTGTTTTGCTAATTGTTTTGGTTATTCTTTCCTTGTTGGATGCATTGATGCATTACTTCCTTATGTTTCCTGTAAAATACGGGCAACATGTGTATGTGTAGCTTGCAGATAAAAATACAATTAGAATGTAGTTAGTTACCTGCTTTGTAATTTTTTATAGAGACAGTGTTAATCAATCACATGTTACAACATAAAACAATAATATTCATATAACGCTGTTACAGTGGAAGTCGCAAATGGAATTAAAATTTCTAATTGGATAAATTCAAATAGAAAAGTTCTATTAAAAAATTAAAAAATAATAAAATTAAAAAATCTTTTAATGGGCATTTTTTATCGTCCAAACATTTTTTTATCTAACTTTACAACATAAATTTAAAATTGTCTGATAAAAAGTACCACGAGAATTTTTATACAAATAAAATGATCTTACCGTTTCAACAATTCCTGCAATTTATTTGACGCTTTGGTTAGTCCCAACACAGATTGACTATTGAGTTAGCAGATTTAGAACTTTTCTAGAAAATGTTTCACTGTTAAGTGAAAATTTTTATTTTGCTGTATTAATGAAGTTCCTACCAAAATGATGACCTAACAAGTTAACGCACGAAATCAGCATTTAAGTTTCATATCCGCTTTAATTAGGAATACCTACTCTACTACTGTAATTTTCAATTTCCATGCCTTCATTAGGGCATGCATGTTAAAAATCAGTACGTGGCTTTTATTTGAATCAATTATCCAGCGTTATTTAATTATCGATGGTTTCAAAATTGGAAAAGCAGACACTGAATGTAAATTAAACTTGTGTGAATTATATAAAAGGTATCTATGTCGGTGATATCTGTTTTATGTATAAATTTTTGTTTAGGATAGGACAGTCCTAAATAGTTAATTATTCTGAGTGTTAAAATAATTACCAACATGCATGTTGTACTCATATCATAGCATAAATTATTTTCCTGAGTGTACCTACTACTAAAACAGCTCAAAAAATCCTGAGTTTAGAGATCAGGAATTAATTAATTTTTAATTCTATTCTGGATGCCAGATTTTTCCTTAATACAATCCTGAATTCCTCTTCTTGATACACATCTTCAAATACCTTCTCCTACCCCCTTTTCTGGACAGTCATATATCCCGTGACAAATTTAAGGCAAATTTTTAAGAAATAGTTTGCATATAAAAATTATTTACTTCGAAGTTACTTAACCGCAGTTACCATCGTTTACGAAATGGCGCAACCAAAGCCTCCTCAATTTCCACAAAAGCGATGTTATTTTAAATACGAAACTGTTTTTATTGCTCCTAACAATTTGCGACTGAACCCTGACCTCTAAGGGTATTACACAATTTCCAGTCGAAATTATTTCGTTTTTTTTTTGGGCGCATAATTTCGTTAAAACACTCGATTTCTTTTTGCCACGGTCATTACTTCTGCCTTCAAAACGATTAAATTTCAATCAACACTGAACGAGACATCGTAAAATCGTTAAAAATATACGAGGGTGGCCTCCTTGTACTTTATTGAGTTGAAACAGATAAAACGGAATAACGGGACATTATCCCGTCGGGTATGATGATCTTCCCTGGAGTTCATAGGGATTTTCTTCTAACAAGTTTAAGAAGGCTTCATAACTTCGTGACAGGGCATACGTGTTTAGAATCTACAAGGTTTTTTGACATGTCTTGGGCGGACACGACCACTGCGTATAATTTTCATCGCCTGCTTTGAAGCATCATAAAATTGATATGTCAGCTACCAGTAGTGTATGAATTTTTGGACTATCATGTCTGCTTTCAGATTTTTCCTTTATATCTCACTCTTGACAAAATTTATTTATATGTATAAATGTAATGAAAGATAAATCCATATTGAAGCTTTTAGCAAAGATAAATTTCTACGTCCTTTGAAACCTTTTTCTGTGTGAAATGTATGAACGATCATTTATATTCAAGAGCGGAAACACCTGATACCCATTTTTGTATGAAAAGAATAGGAAATGTTAACTTGTTTATGTCCGCATATTATTATGATTCTGAAGGTTTATTCGTATAAGAATTAATGATATTGGTGACGTGCGGCTCTTGTCAGAGTTTGCATTGAAGAAAGCAGTTTGGACATGTTATATGCTTTTATTTTTCAAATACGAAGATAATTTGATATTTCCTTTGCTTGAAAAGGGTGCCATTTGGAAATATTTGGTAAAGTTATTTATTTCGCAAGCAAAGCACTTTGACTTCTAATACCCCTGCATAAATTATAAAACTGCCAGTAATAATTCTTTCATGATTTACATCCGGTTTATAATTAATTACTTATTCTTTTATGAATCACGTAAATACCTACTTCCTTTTTGGAATATTTTGTAACAAACCCGAATCAGTCAATTTAATTTAATTTTTGAACAACTAATTATTATACAATAATTATTGCATAACTATTTAGTTTGTATATACATATTATTGTAGAATAAACGTTTGTGGAGACACTGGGAAAGTCCAGTGTGTGGAAAATGAACTTACACAGTTTTCGCTGAATTACTATTGACGTCTCAAACTCTAATTAACACGTGGTGCCGGCTTGAAAATTTCTACCTTAACCCACAGATACGCAAGTGAGCTAACCCAAGGTGTTTTTTAAAGTATTCTCTTCAATTTGTTCATTCTGTGCTAATTGGGTAATATTTTATTTCACCGTCGCGCTGACAGTAATACTAATCGGCTGCAAGATTTATACAACTCATTATTAAAAATATTAGAATGTCACCTAAAAATTAATTTAACTGAATAAAGCAAGATTTTATTTCTGATCTCAAGATGTAATAAAACCCCATATGTCTGGTCAATATGCTTATAGTTAAAGTATTACAAAAAACCGTTCTAAATGGGGTGTAGCGCAATGAAAACCGCGGAAACTGAATCAACCCAGAATATAATAGACGAGTTCAACCTTTTTTTATTTGTATTCTTCCAGCCTCTGGGTTTTGCTATTTTCCACGAAAATATCAACATTTTTTTGTACATTTTGTTATATTGTTTTAATACAAGAGCATAATATCATTTATATATTCAATTTTAGCAAGATTTTCTTTCTGGTCTTATTTTCTAGGATCCTTTCCACCCCTCATTCATCAGTGGCGCACCCAGAAATATACGTTGGGGGGGGCAACGTGAAATTTAAAGTTTAAGTAATGGCTTTTGAGGCTCCCCGCTACACCGAAAAATTTTTGAAAATTTTTAACCAAAGAAAAAATATGGTCTTTTCTCGTTCCAAAATATAAGAAAAATCACACAATATTATTAATCTTATAATACTGCCAATGAAACGAGTTCCACGAATTAATTCAAAACTTAATTTACTTTATTTTCCTCTGATAAGACACTCCGAAATAGAAGTACGTTCAGTTCATTATACAAATGCATAAATGTGCGAGGTAGAATTAAAACGGAATTTAATTAACATTAGAAAGTTGTTTAATGAGAAGCATTATGAGAACGAAGCTTCGAAACGAACTTCTCCGCAAGCTCAGCTTTTTTGTTCCTAGTCATGAGGTTAACTTCCTTCACTTTAATTTTTGTCCTCGCCATTAGACATTTACATTAAATTGTACGACAACAAGGTATTCGGAACAAGACACTGATATAGTCATTTTTGACGTCGCGACGCCTGCTACTTTAAAAAGGAAACAATCCGACAAGGAATATAATTCTGAATTTATGACGTTAGAGCATAAAACAGGATTAAAATAATTCCTTTTTAAAATAGAATTTTCTACTTAAAACTGCACTACCTCGAATTGTTGAAAATATATGTTTTGATTTATTTTCTATCTTGAAGTTATACGTTAAACCTGGAAGCGGGCAATTTAATATTTATCGAAAAGACTTCTACACCGCAGGATATTGACGCCGAAAGATATCCTGCCAACGACATAACTGAACCAATTTCGAAAGCAAACACAATAAGAACCATTCTATGGGAAATTATTAATATTTCACGTTGGTAACTTTGTTAAATGGATAAAGGGGTCGTTACTAAAATGTTATAAAAGTGAAACCACTGTTTTAATTCACTGTACAAGTTTTATTTTAATGACTTTATAGCTGGAATTCAATTAGAAAATTAGTGCTACAGTTAGAAGTAGAACGCCTAACTTTAACTATAGGTAACTTGGTTAACCTCAGCACAGGGAAGCAATAACGTTAAAAATATTATTTCGTTTAACATTTCATAATAACGTTGGCTGATAAAACTTTAAGCTTACCCCTGCATGTCGTTTCACCAAACAGTACTTTGTTACCAAAAGTGGTATACGTTTGTAGCGAACAAGATAACGAGTTTCATGCTGTTTGATGATTTATTTGCAAACAGCGTCAGTAATGGTGCATATCAACAGAACATGAATGCAAAATGCCATTTGTCGAGAAGCCTGAGCTCATTATGCTAAATTACCTACATCCCCATTTTCAAATGTAGCTTTCAAGGAGTTAACTTTACAATTCCAGTTACGCTGAGATTTCTTGTACCTTCCTTTATAAATAACTCATCCACAATTAATTTCTAAATTAACTTTCGAGAACAGAACAAGGGAGGTTCGTGTGAATACTGTCGTAGATAAATCACGTACCTTGTTATAAGTTATTGGTTCTACCTAAGTTTTATGTTACGGAAAGTTGCATTTAAGTTATGGGTTATTGAAATTTTTCCAACTTTTATCTTTAAACCACAAGAGGGTTGAAGGTTATATGTAAAACAATAAAAAATTATTACAACCATATTATGCGCCGGTTTCAATAAAAATCCGAAAGTGTAGCACTATAACAGGCAGTAAAGGTACTACTACGTAATGAAACTCTGGGAAATGATAAGGAAAATCAAAAATTCATGGCTGACATAAATGTGAATCTTTCGCTGTAGCCTTTGTTAAAAGCCAAGGCGATCTAACATTAGCGTGCAGGTTTCAGTTTTGTATAACACCAATAAAGTTGTGTTGGTGATAAAGAAAACCGAGTTCACTACCTAGTACTATAAAATAATGATTTTGCAATACTCAAGTAGCGCTTCTATCTCCTCTAGGAAATTGCAATTCGTTTCTAGGGTGAATGAGAAATACTGCAGAGGTATGAGTAAAAAGCAAATGTACTGTCACCGACGACGTGGAAGTAATAGAAATTCACAGGAAAAGAAAAGTCATTTTGTTAGTCAAAATTAAAATAAAGAACTACTTTTACCGTAGCACTTTATCAACTTATTTAACATTCAAGAATTAGGGTTTAAATTTAATTTTGTACTTTTATCGAAGAGTAGTAAGGATTTTCTTAGTTCTTGTTTTACGCAGTTCTTGTTCAAGTGTAAAATTCAATATAGATTTATTTTGTACTCATCCCTGTGAGCAACATTAGACCAACTTCAGCGACACAGGGAGAAAACAGTCAAAACCTTTAAGAAACTGTCGAATCAAAAATGTTAGTACATCAATACGAAAGTTAATGAGAATGTACCTGGCGATGGGGCGACACGTGTTCGATTCCCGTTGTAGGCAGGATTTTCCCAAAATTCTAAAGCAAGGAGAATGGTTCAACTTGTTAATGTAATTGGCGGTTTTTCAAGGGTAGGGCATGTTAGACTCGTGCATAACACTTTGGACGTTGATCCGGGATTTAAAATAAAAATATTTGACTAACAAAGGAACATCTTTTGGCAGCAATGGGAGTTCCATTTTAAGGAAAACTTGTACATAGCGTCATACAACTTGCTAAATCGCATATAAATCACTATAAATGTCAGAGAAAAATTCAGTGCTGTCTATAATTGCATAATATTGTCGTATGACACAAGGTTTAACCAAAATTTTATTTAATTGAAAATCAACGAAGCTAAGACAATTCCTAGTGTCTTCTGAAGTGAAATACGATAATGAAGGCGCCGATGAGTTTTTAGAATTTTATTCCCCCCTGGTTAAGCATAAACTTTCTACTAATAATAAGACAAGTCTCGTTTCAGTCAGATTAAAAAAAAAAGGTTAAGTATTACCTAAACTCACTAACCATAAATAAAAGCCCTGCAGTATTATTAATCTATTTTATTCGTAATATCAATGAGATACTAAAGACTTTATTGTTTAATAAATATTATCTATTTTAATTTTAATGACAACCATTATCAATAAAAATACACAACAGTTGACCTTAAGTTTATCGTTGACTAATTACAGTCGCACATAATTATCCACGGGGATAAAAAATTAAATTATTAAACACATAAATTATATCTCATATAACTTAATTCTAGCAATTCAGATATCTACACATATTTGATGGAGACATAATAATTTGTTTTCCTCTTGTATAAGAGAAGTAAAGCTTGAATTAACTTTTGTTTCCAATTTGAACAAGAAGAAGAGGTTAACCAATAGACTAAAGCGAAACACTAAATAAAAATTAACTTTTATTGTTTTTATCAGTTTATCCTTAATACATAACAAAAATTAGAAAGAAATAATAAAATATTATAAGCAGTCTAAGAAATCTCTTCTATCCATGCTGAGATTTGGTCTCTAATCTTTTTTCTTAAATCTATCAAGTTTTGGGGGTCATCACTTCTTTCAGATACATCAATACAATGCGAACCTGTAGAAAAAATATTGATTAAGAAACTATTTGTTCTTTGTACTTGCTACTTTCACATTACCTTCGAAAACCAAAACAGGAGCTTCGGGAGTGTAATCTTCTAACACTGCTAAATATCTCCACGGATCATGGGTGCCTTGAACCGTTATAACTTTGGTTACGTCTGGTTTTTTACCTCCATATCTACGAGTAACCCTTTCGGTTCCTTTGACTAATACGTCTTCAGTTACTCTAAAAAATTGAGTTTATATTTATTTCCCCAAAATTTAAAAATTTTCGTAACTCTTACATTCCTCCGAAATCATTAACACATTCTTCCACAGCATCATGAACACTTAAATCCATTCCAAATGGATGGCGGGAATTAGTTCGGTTTAAGGTAGTAAAGGTACCCATTTCTGTGCAGGTTTGATAACTCCAAGCTATATCTTTATTTTAAAAAGACAAACAATGTATTGCTTGATATTATTGGGAACCAGAAGTAAACTTACTGTTTCGTTCCTCCTCGGTACTTGTTTCCTCATTCGAAGTTTCTTCCTCTTCTGATTCTTCATCATCTGAATCAGGGCATTTTCCTTGATCTTTGGATTTAAGGGTCATCATATTGGCCAATCGTTCAAAGGGTTCTGTATCGTCAGTATCCATAGCCAAGACTAAACAGATAATATCTTCATATTGAACAGGATCATGCATGGTGTTTAAAATGTTTCTGTATTCTGTGAGAATATCGTACGCAGACATTTCATCAACGTCACCACAGTTCCATTTTCTATAATTTTATTAATTATAAAAATATCTAGATTCGCCTTAAATAAAAAATAATATACAGCGATAGATAACTATTATAGCAGAAACTATATCCATCGACTATAATATTCAGTTTCTTTCAGGCTTTCAGATTACTATCAACATACTTTATACAATTGAGTAAAAATAATAATTACCGTAACGCATTTCGTACTCGTTTTCGCCCGTCTTTTGTTCCCATTAACTCTTCGGTTTGTTTGAAACCTTCTCTTATTGTATCAATGCATTGTAAGCTTACATTGGCATATACATCATTAACAACTTCGAAGAATTCTAAAAACGCAAATAAAGTAACAGTTTATATTTTTGTTTTAATGATTTCTAACCTGGATAGTCTAGTCCAACACCCAGAGGAGCACTTGAAGCGTAAGCTATATCGACAACATGAGGAAACCGTAATCGCATCCACGTTACCAACATCCCTGGATAAGAACAACCATGAATGATTACTTTACTGTTTTCTGTTCCAGGAGTTATCGCTTTGAAATGTTCAATAAAGTAAGCTATATCTTCAAGTGCTTGCTCTATTTGTAGGTACTCCAGATTTTCTGTTGAAAAATTACTGAAATAAATTAAAATTTTAAATTGAATGTTATAGATTAATATTTTGTAAACATACGTTCCAAATGGTAAACTTTTTCCATAATATCGATGCTCAGTTTCGATAAGCATTCCTTTATGTTTTTTGGCAAGCTTTTCAAGTTGGCCATCGATAAAGTCCGATCCAGTAATAGTCCATTCGCCACCGACTTCAATAAATATCGGATTTCCTTTTTTAAAATATCTACTGCTCACTTTATATCTCTGAAATATAATAATCTTATACTAATATTTTTGTTTTTAATATCATACCTTCTACCATTTGCCATGTCCTGTTATCAAAAAGATTGAAATGATCAAGAGGTACTTCTAACCATTGACTAGGAAATATTTCTTCAATAAATGCGTAGATTTCTTCGGTCGACATTCCCTTTGTCACGTTGAAATAATTATCAGATGATATTATTGCCTGAATTAATTTTTATTCATTAATTATCAATTACTACCTGAACTTAAATAAATAAACATTAATTTAACTTACGTAGGCAGCAGCAACGCAAACAAGTAAAATTAACAACTTCATGGTGAGTGTCTTTGTCACGACTGATGTCGTTAAGAGTATTTACTCAACCAAGGATTTCGCTTTAGTGGAAGTACTAAATACGCAATAGGACAAGGGTTATCACAAGACGAGTTTAGTTCATTTAGCTCATCCATAAAATTAAACAATTTTATTTTAAAATATAGGATTTACATACAACCTATGCAAAGATATTGTTAGAATTAAAACAATTTTAAAACAGAGCACGTTTTTATAAAATACTTTTTTTTTAATTTTTAAACCAAAGTTGTATGTTCAAAAATTCTTAAATTATTATCTTAGCACCATTACTTATAGGGAAATAATTCCAGGGATATAGGTAGAAAAATTTTCAGATAGAATGAAGAAATGGGTAATATTATTAAAGCGTTTAAGAAATCTCTTTTATCCACGTGGAGATTTGGTTCCTAATTTTTTCTCTTAAGGCTAATAAATCTTTTGGATCATCTCCGCTTTCAGATATATCAATACAATGAGAACCTGTAAACCAATTTAATATCATACAGAATATCTTTTTCACATTATTTTCTATTACCTTCGAAAATCAAAACAGGAGCTTCAGATGTATAATCCTCTAATACTGCTAAATGTTTCCAAGGATCGTGTGTGCCTTGAACGGTTACCACCTTGGTTACTTTCGGTTTCTTGCCTCCATATCCGCGAGTAACCCTTTCAATTCCTTTGACCAAAACATCTTCAGTTACCCTAAGGAAATAATTTCATAATTATTATACCTACGTACTTCGGAGTTTGATAACTACTTACATTCCACCGAAAAGACTCACACATTGTTCGACAGAATCCTGGACGCTTAAATCCATTCTAAATGGGTGACGAGAATTTGTTCGGTTTAATGTGGTAAAAGTACCCATTTCTGTGCATGTTTGGTAAGTCCAAGCTATGCCTATATTTTAAGAATGACCAATATTATAATGTCGGAAATCTCTTAAATTATTATATTCACACAGCTGTCAAATTTGACCTTACCAGTTCGTATATCTTCTGTTTTTGCATCTTCTAGTGAAATATCTTCGTCTTCTGATTCGTTGTCATCAGACGCCGAACATTTACCTTGATCTTCAGATTTAAGAGTCATCATATTTGCAAGACGCTCAAAGGGTTCTGTATCGTCAGTATCCATAGACAAAACTAAACAACTAATATCTTCGTAATGAACCGGATCATGCATGGTGTTTAAAATGCTTGTGTATTTTTGAAGAATCTTAAAAGCGCTCATTTTATCAACGTCGCCACAATGCCATTTTCTACAAGATAATTAATTTCTATTTGATGTTGTATCAGAGCATTATAATTGAATTATTATCAAATTAATATTTATTACCTTAAAGCATTTCGTACCCTTTCTCGCCCCTCTTTTGTTTCCATTAATTCTTCAGTTTGAATAAAACCATCTCTTATTGTAGAAATGCACTCTGAGCTAACATTGGCGTACACATCATTAACAACTTCGAAGTATTCTAAAAAAAAGAAGCAAATTAATGTGAAAAATTATACGGATTAAAATTTCTCTGACCTGGATAATCAAGTCCAACACCCAAAGGTGCACTTGAAGCGTACGCAATATCGACAATGTGAGGAAATCTTAATCGCATCCACGTTACCAACATTCCTGGATAAGAGCATCCATGAATGATCACCTTGCTGTTTTCTGCTCCAGGAGTTATCGCTTTGAAATGTTCAATAAAGTAAGCTAGATCTTCAAGAGCTTGCTCTATTTGGAGGTACTTTAGGTTTTCTGTTGAATAATTTCTGAAAGGATTTAAAATTTCAAACTTAATGTTATAGATTGATATTTTGTGAACATACGTTCCAAATGGTAAACTTTTTCCATAATATCGATGCTCCGTTTCGACAAGCAGTCCTTCGTGTTTTTTTGCAAGCTTCTGAAGTTGTCCCCCGAGAAAATAAACACCTTGAATAGTCCATTCTCCACCGACTTCTATAAACACCGGATTTCCCGCTTTAAAAAATTCGTCGTTCACTTTATACCTCTGAAAATGAATAGATAAAACGAAAGTTTGTGTTTTTATTGATGTAGCGCTTTTACCATTTGCCAGGTTCTATTATCAAAAAGGTTAAAATGGTCAAGAGGAACTTCTAACCATCGATCAGGGTATTTATTGTCAAAAAAGGCCGAAATGAACGACTCCATAGTCTCCGTCTCATTGGATTGTTTCTTAGTTGATGTTGATGTAGCCTAGATTAAATGCAATTTTTAACAATTATTTAATCTTAGTAATATTTATTTTTTTTCTGAACTTACGCTTATTGCAGCAACGACATAAAAAAGGAAAATTAATAACTTCATGGCACGAGTTTTTCTAACCACTGATGTTTCCGAAGAATGTCGGCTTACTTAACTCAACAAATTAATACGCAGTAGGAAGAGATATATTTTTTTACGAAATCCATTTACTATTACTTATCACTTCTGATAAATAGAGAAGGTTAAATAATGAATAAAATAAATATAGAACTAAACTTCAAGGAATCAAATAGTTTAAACTGATTATTACTTATCATTAGGTTAACAAACGGAACCCAAAAATTTTAATATCTCCTTGATTATGCCTTGCAGGGCGGAACAAACAAGTGCATGTTGCATTTCCATGTCAAATATTCAAATTGGCTGGTCTCTAAGAAAAAAATCGGTTGGACATTTACGTGAACAACTATGAAATTTATAATATTTCAGTAAATTCGCTCTCAAGTCTGTCATCAGTCTCGTGAATAATTATGTAAATGCAAATAAGTTCCCACAATGACCCGAGGGTAATAGAAAAATTGTAGCTTCAAATAGAATGAAGAACCAACACTTTCTTTATAGCTTCTACTTTTAAGCTTTATTTATATTTTATACAAACTTTTAACATTAATAGTTGGAAAGTAATAAAATGAGTTAAGTTCAGTTTTAAAGAGATATTAAAAAAAATTAAAGTAGGTTCATCATACAAAAACTATGAGTAATATTATTAAAGCTCCTAAGATGTCTCTTCAATCCATTTGGAAATTTGGTCCCTAATTTTTTCTCTTAAGGCTAATAAATCTTTTGGGTCATCTTCTCTTTCAGTTATATCAATACAGTGAGAACCTGAAAAACCAATAATTAAACATCATACATTATACATTATTTTCTATTACCTTCGAAAATCAAAACAGGAGCTTCGGGAGTGTAATCTTCTAGTACCGCTAAATGTCTCCAAGGATCGTGTGTGCCTTGAACGGTTACCACTTTGGTTACTTTCGGTTTCTTGCCTCCATATCTGCGAGTAACCCGTTCAATTCCTTTGACCAAAACGTTTTCAGTTACTCTAAGAAAATAATTTCTTAATCTCCGTATTATATCGATTTATTAATAACTTACATTCCCCCGAAACCTTGCACACATGCTTCGACAGAATCCTGGACACTTAAATCTATTCTAAATGGGTGTCGAGAATTAGTTCGGTTTAATGTGGTAAAAGTACCCATTTCTGTACAGGTTTGGTAACGCCAAGCTATCCCTGCATTTTACAAATGACAAACATAAATTTGCGGAACCCCTTGAAATATGTTAACATAACTGATCGAAACTTACTATTCCGTTGCATTTCTAAAATTTCTTCTAATGAATAGTATTCCTCTTCTGATTTATCATCATCTGGATCCTGACACATCCCTTGATCTTTAGATTTAAGAGTCATCATATTGGCGAGTCGTTCAAAGGGTTCTGTATCGTCAGTATCCATAGATAAGACTAAGCAACTAAGATCTTCATAATGAATCGGATCATGCATGACGTTCAAAATGGATGTGTATAGTTGGAGAATTTGATAGGCACTCATTCTATCAGCATCACCACAATGCCAATTTCTAAAAGTTAATTGTGTGTCATTACATAAGGTTTGATTTTAAAAGACTTCTGCTTAGTCTAACCCTCAATATCTAAGCATAATAATTATTACCGTAAAGCATTTCGTACTCGTTTTCGCCCCTCCTTCGTTTCCATTAATTCTTCAGTTTGGATGAAACCATCTCTTATTGTAGAGATGCATTGTGAGCTAACATTCGCGTACACATCATTAACAACTTCAAAGTATTCTAAATAAAAGAAGTAAAATAATGTGACAAATTATATTTATTCGAAACTTCTCTGACCTGGATAATCGAGTCCAACACCCAAAGGTGCGCTTGAAGCGTAAGCAATATCGACAATGTGAGGAAATCGTAATCGCATCCATGTTACCAACATCCCTGGATAAGAGCAACCGTGGATGATAATCTTGCTTTTTTCTGCATCAGGGGTTATTGCTTTGAGATGTTTGATAAAGTAAGCTATATCTTCAAGAGCTTGCTCTATTTGGAGGTATTTGAGATTTTTCGTAGAAAAATCACTACAAATGGAAATTAAATATGAAATTTTGGTAAAATTACCGTCTGAACCTTCGGACATGAACTGCTCCTTTATGGAAAAAGCATACCGCTTCGAAATTGACTCAAAGAAGATTGACAAGGACATACATATACCCACACAGCAAAATTTTACAATTTCATAAAGATATAGTAACTACCAAAACCTTTGCAAGTAAGGAAATCGTTAACTATCAGTTAACTTAAAGTAAATAATGTCACTAAATTTGTAACTAATAACACACTATTAAGATACTTTAAATTTACTACCAACAGTAATATCCCAAAGTATAGTCAATTTGTTGCAACTCTATAGTAACATTTCAGTTTATTTGTATGTACCTTGTTGTTACAATGTTGTATTTAAATAGGCAGGAAAAATTGATGCAATTGTCACAATTGTTGTTGAACGATAGTAACGGAATGGTAACTACATATAGACATTTACGTGACCGATTTGTATTATTTAAGTATTCCTTTAATAACTATAACATAACAATGTAGTAACTATGCCGCAAAGAATGAGCTACGTTTTCTATACTGCCTTAGACACGATTAAGTTACTATAAATTGCAAAGACAGTTAATTTTCTGCTGATTAATTGTTAGAAAGTAGTAAGTAGTAAGCTACTGAAGTGTAGTAATAAAAACGAAATTAGATCAAAAATTATCATTTTATTAATAAACAATAGTAATTAATATAATACAATATAATATTTATCCATATATACCTAATTTATAGGGCTCCCAACGATTTTTTCATATTTTTTTAGGATTAGTATAGGTTATTTTAGGACTTTATTACATATAGGAATCTTGTGGATTCATAAATTTTTAATTTGTGCCTACTGCTAATGGTGCTAATTTCCAACCATGTAGCTGCAAAAAAAAATCAAAAAATTTCTAAATAATACAAACTCAACTGAAATGCACATCTCTAAAAAAAACTACAAAACACACAATAATAATTATACTAACGAAACACTTGCAAACTCAAACAAAAATTAATATTTTACTAATAACTACTACTAACTACTACATGTTATAAGTACAATAAAATTTCTTAGTTAAAAATGGACATGCCGACCAAGTGTTTGATTATTAATTGTCTAAATTCTCACATACAAATAATTATGTATAATAATGCTTTTCTCATAATATTAGGAAGAAACTTTAGGATTTTTTCGGTAATTTAGGAATTTACAAAATTTTAGGAGGTTTGGGAGCCCTAAATTGGTATTATATAATTACTTAACAATCATTAACATTTTTTTGATTTGTTTTTTGAACGTATTCTATCGCCAGCACGACGCATCCAATTTTTTACATATAATATTACATTCGCTTCGGTTGCTGATGGATGCAATTTCTGAACGACCGCTGCAACAAAAAGCATAAAATATTTAGTTACTTTTATATAGTTAGTTTGTCGTGATTTCCAATTAATATTATGTGGAACCACATGTTGAGTGCCACTCAAAATATCAGGCATTGTTGAGCAGCCGAGCACTGTTTCGAGTATATTGTTCCATCCATAACTACCGAATAAAAAACGGAAACAAAAAACCAAGATATGAAAATACGTGTAATTTAACTACCCAAGAAGCCACCTTAAAACTGTGGACACACTTGAAACGCCGACGTTGTACTGACCCGTTTAGTAAACCATGCCGCATGGCTCACACCTTGAGCCATCGGCTTCCGGCGGAAACCCGCATGGCACAAAAGTTGAGTCATTGGCACACAACGTGTTAAGTATAGAAATCTCTTTTAATTTTCTCTAATGCCGGCGTTGGATTTAGATGTGGATTTACTTAACCAAGTACTAACAAGTACTAACGGAATTTAAAGGGTTTACAATATTTTGAAATGCGCTTCGTAAGCGTCTATATTGTTGGCGGTGACTGATGTTTTTCCAATTATAATTATTCATTACACTATTAAATATATTAGTTAATTATAAATCAAATATCTTACCTTCTCGTTCGTTGGATTTATATCACAAACACCTCACTAGTAAATTCAAACTATTCGGTTTTAATGTTTCGAAGGGAATGGCGATTGAAGACACGACACTTGCAAATGAAGTACACAGGCTGCAAGGGATTAAATTTACTTGTTTATTTAGCAGGTAAAAATTCCGAAACCAACTACTGCACCCTTTTAGGATAATTCTTGGAAAAACTTTAAAGATACTGTTCCTTATTCAATACAGGTTATGAAGCTGTAATTTTCCATAGGACGCCGTAACTTTAAATGAAACAAAATCCGGTAAAATCAAACTTACATTTTTTTTAAATTTGCGATTACAACATACATTGAATTAATATAGACAGGGCGATAAGTGTAATAATTTTACAAATTCTATTACAAATACGTATAAACTTATATTAGACAATAATTACAACAATCATTATATAAAAATTAAAGTGAAAAGCAAGTACTACCTGCAAGTATCATTATTTCTATAGTCAATGGTATCATTATTACCATCGGTTAGTACCATCGGTATTTTAGTTGGAAATAATATTATTTCATGATTGGTGGATTTAAATATAATTAAATCCTTTGAGGGGTTTTTGATTAAGCAGTTTATTTTTTATAGAAAAAATATCCATGAAAGAAAAATCAAAATTTTAATACTACATTACATTACTTTAATATTTTATAAATCTTCATTACCTATATTAAGACAAAATTTAATAATATTACTATACGATATCTGGAAATTTCGTACTATATCGTTACAGTACGATTGTAACAAAGTTGCAATTATACTACTTCGCTACTTGCAATCTACCTAATTAAGGAACGTTTCAATGATTCACCAATTCAGCAGAGATTTGCCGTAACATGACTATTTTATTGCAATGCTGGGTGAATATTTTGACTACACTACTATATTTTACCTTTTCGGTGGATTAGTTATCGTCATAGTACGTAGAAATAGTGAGGTTTTCCATAAAAAGTAGTTTATTTACAATTATTAAACAACGACCAAGTGTGAAAATTGTAATAATACTATAAACAGCAATGAAGTTGCATAGAAATAGTAAGGTCCCAACTGGTTGTAGTAAACTTTTGCTGTGTGGGATAGGGACTAGTATGATGTTCACCTACGCGCGGTAATTGGCTGTTAGGTAATGATATGCATGCGCACTATTCATTTAGTTCCTGTTAGCTGTTTGTCCTTATTGCGCTGTGTAACAATTGTATTGTCGTTTCTGTCAATCTTCTTTGAGCCATCGGTTGTGCAATGCAGCATAGTGTTATGCTGCTTCCCATTCAAGGAACGGTGTATGTTCGAAGGTTTGAACCCACGTTCCAAGTGGCAAACTTTTTCCATAATATCGATGCTCTGTTTCGACAAGCAGTCCTTCATGTTTTTTTGTAAGTTTCGCAAGTTGTCCGTCGATAAAAAATTTACCGTGAATAGTCCATTCACCACCGATTTCAATAAAAACTGGATTTCCTTTTTTAAAATACTTTTCGCTTACTTTATATCTCTGAAATTTAATAAATACAGGAAAATTTGTATTTTCAATGATGCGTTATACCATTTGCCAGGTCCTATTATCAAAAAGGTTGAAATGGTCAAGAGGAACTTCTAACCAACGATCAGGAAACATTAAGTCCAATGACTTAACATCAGGCGTATTGGAATTCTTCCGAGTTGATATTAGTGTACCCTGGATTTAGTGTCATTTAATGATAGGTCAAGTACAATAATTTATTTTTGGGTGAACTTACACTTGCAGTAGCAACACAAACAAGCAAGATAAAAACTTTCATGGCACAAAGTTTTGTTACGACTGATGTCTGTGAAAAATATTGACTTTCTTAACCCCAACGTACGAATACGCAATAGGCAGAGATATATTTTTTTATGAAACGATTTGGTACTATATATCGCATCTGATAAATTAAGAAGGTTAAAGATTTTGTCAAATTTTAAGTTTATTATTTCATTTTTTCTTTAAGCATGTGCATCGCTTTTTAATTCCCAAGACAGTCTTACCGTGTTCCGTCCAAACACTAAGTTCTTCGGAACATTCCCAAACGAGACTTTATTTAGACTAGAAAAAATTTGCACAGCCGCCTAGGTTCTACCCACTCTGCGTTATCCTGGATTGTTAGCTTGAAGAGTCTAGGGACTAAGAGTGTTTTGGAGTCATGTGGATACCATTAATTGTTCTATGTGTGAATATGCTATGGGTAACAGATCTGAGTGCAATAATACTTATCTTACGCCGCCGCTGGGTAGTTAAATTCGTGAACAGCTTTCAATATTATGGTAGGAAACAGGATCTCAAAATTTCATAAGTAGCAGATTATGTTACCCAAATGAAAACTTTCTGTGTCTCTATATTTTAGTTGTACATAATATCTTATTTGTCCTTTCATCCAATTTAATTATCCTTCCTTAAAACAATGCATCTATAAATTGTCTACCGGTCAGAGTTAAGTATTGTTAGCGGAAATGTATTTGAAAGATGTGGTGTATTTACACATCCTTCGCCATTCCCTAACCATCCTTTTCCTTTCTAAGTGACACTCTATTACACGGTTCAACGCTACATTCCTTCGATTTCAAACACGTGTTGTTGACAACTGTGGGTAAAGGAATCAGAAATAACTTGTTTTGATAATTCAGTCTTTGATTATTTATTTTCCTTCTCTTTTTATAAGCTTTTCAAAACTTTCGGTTAACTGGGTTTTATTTTCGTAGTCATTACTCATTATCTCATTTATTACCAACGTCATGGTTAGTGTAATACAATATTCCAGTACACCTAGTTGTTATAACGAAAGACAACCTAGATTGGGAATGTTATTTCCGCACGGTTGTCATTTTATTGTTATGTATTCTATTTTTATTCTGCAGAAGTAATTAAAACTACGATTTCGTTACAAACACACGATCGGCGGAAAAATAGTCTTAGGAGAAGCACATTCAGTATGTCTGTGAAAATTGCTGGTCTCGGCCACCGCCTCGACCAGCAATTTTCAGTCATCCAGCAAATATTACGGTTTTCCTTCTAGATACACATCTTCTGAAAATAATATGTAAAAGGTAAGGATCTTGAAATGAATGCTGAAGTATATTATGTATATCTACGTATAAATACTTTTTTGTACCGAATTTTTTTAATCATATACCACGTCTTTTTCATTAATATTTTATAATATATCAGCAAGGACGATTAATAACGCAATTTGTAGTAATAACCATTAAAAAATTAGTAATATAACATTGTCGTTCAAAACAAGATCAAAAATACGCTGACCTATAAGTTATCTTTTAACTGTAAACAAATCATGCCATAGCTAATTACAGTTTGATATAATTTAAGATAAAATACGCATCATTAACTAATAAGTTTATCAAATTATTTGTATTGGCTAATCTATACTAAAAGATTTGAAATATTTTGTTTTAGTTAATTTTCAAAATAGTTTCTTCTATACAACCTTTTATCTAGTCCACCATCAAGCTTTTCAACCAACAGGGTGGCTCATAAAAGCTCTGTTCTGACGCTTCCACATATTCATCAAACTAAATTGAAGCTTCTTCGTTTTATATTTTTGAGGAGTGGAAAATACAGCGCTCTGAGTGATAATGTTGAAATACTGTTCTTGTGGAGTGGATTTATAATCTTGAACAGTTAGTTTCCGTACATTTTATTTATTTCTGTTGAAACAAATGTAAGATATTAATCTCATTTGCCAGTACCATGCTGAAATCGCTGATTCATGAAAAGTTAACAACTTAAAAGCTTTGCGGCTGTTGGCTGACGAGTTGAACTGAAGCATGATTAATTTTGAAGATAACTTAACTTCTGGGTTACCAAAATATATCTGTTGGTTTCTTCATGAATTATTTAAATTTAAATCAAGTTTCTTTCTGACGTAGTGTATTATGATTTGTATATAATCCAATTTATGTATAAAGGAACAATGTATAGATTTATTCAGTATATAAAACGTAGACACATAGCGCAATGCTACTGAATATAGGTACAGTACAATACAATTCTAGAATCCAACTGTTCAAGAATTAATTTATTTTTAAAGTTACAAAAGAA
Source organism: Hemicrepidius hirtus (assembly GCA_963082805.1). Classification (NCBI taxonomy): domain Eukaryota; kingdom Metazoa; phylum Arthropoda; class Insecta; order Coleoptera; family Elateridae; genus Hemicrepidius; species Hemicrepidius hirtus. The sequence goes on along the minus strand of OY720160.1, from coordinate 37,664,865 downwards.
CATGTAACATTCATGAAATTCATAAAACGGAATCTGTTACTGTGCGGCAGTAGATTTCAGAAGATTCCTGAACTTTCCGAACAAATTTTTCTACAAAGGTAATAAATTGGGTCTAGTGCGTCTCCAATGTAATACCATATAGCTTAGTTGTTATAATTATTGCTCCAATTTTCTTCCCCATCTTGGTGTGCAAACATATCTACTAATTCCATAAGTACATATTTCTTACTTGCGTTAATCAAAAAAGGTTCTCACATAAGGTTCTCTAATAACTCGAAGTAAGAAGTTTCAACTTGACTTTTTAGGTCAGGAAATATCAAGGAAATTATTAATGAGGGAGATTTTAAAAAGAATGCACTTAAGTATGAAGAATAATAAGAAACTTTAAAATAGATAGGTCAGGAGGTAACTATGATAACACAGCTCCTTTTAATAGTACTACTTGAAATTTGAAGACCGCTTCTTGTTATCTAGTGAAATGTATGTCAAGACCAGGCTGTGTAGAACGATTATGTGAATCCACAACATTATTAAAGGTGACCACAACAAAGATGGTATCATATTAAAGTTTAATTGCATAACTTAACCTGCCCTAGAGTTAATTACGTAAAGTGGGAGATTTTAACCGAACATGACTACATCATTATGAGTGTATAACTAACTCTTGAATAAATTTAGATCCTAACACAACCTGTATTTTAATAACATTCGCGTATTTTTTTAATCATTCCTTTTCAGGCGCAAATACAAATACACTCTAGATCTTACAAACGTATTCATGAAATAAACAGAATCACAGAAAATTTTATCTCTGATTTTAGGAAGTTCTTTTGTAAACACGAATACAAACACAGAATTAGCAAACATGCATTATATGTATGAGTTTAAATTCTAGAGAACCAGGGCATTTGTATAAAGAGCGGTTGTCCAACCGCAGAATTTTGGAGTACTATCTGTAAAAAAAATTCTGCCCTCTCTCCCAAAGTGATATTTACTTTGAAAAATACCACCCAGACTTTTAATCATCCAGAACGTTTAACATCGGTTACACGAATGTAACACCAAACCACCAACCACTTATTTGAGTGTTCAATTTCATTTTACAAACATTTTAAATGTTACTAGAGATTAAATTGTTCCAAAGTCTCACTTCCCATATATCGTAAAACGCAGGTGTGTTACCTGCTGCTATTATGTAAATGGACATATATTTGCCTGAAATAAAAATGTGTGAAATGAAATAACAGACATTATATTCGGGTATATAAATGGCTACCGTTTTTGAGATAACTGACACGCTATTTGGAATTTTGGTATTGTTCTATATTCAGATTAACATATTTTCACCTGCGCTAATTTTACCTTAGATACTGCACCATTAGACTGTATGACTTTGATCAATAAATACGAAATACAAGAAAACTAATTTCACAAACTTGACTCTCTTTGTCAAATATTCATCCCTTAAAGTATCAAAGTAATATTAAGTGCTTAACGATTTATGGAACATCTTCATAGTTTTCGAGAAATTGGTAGTTCTTTTATACGTATGTCGACATAGGCACTGGTCTCCTGATCCCTCAAGAATAAGAGGATCCACATTAGGCGGTTTCTAATCCGACATGGCTTGAATCAGTATCACTTCAATTGCGGATATCCTAGAGTTCATTCAAAGGGTTTGATGCTTGAGTGATACTTTATTCCTATGCTTTATTCGGAGAGCTACTCTCAGAAAGTAGTACAAAGGGCACACGCATATGCTGACCTAAGTGAGCGTGAATCTTCTTACCCTCTATTTCGGAATCCAGGTCGCATCCTGGATATGGTCAGTTTAACAAGAAAGGATTTTAGATTAATTGTTTCTAGGACCTTTTCGCAATCTTATTCTCCTGGTTAATTATATCATTATTGGACTTCCACACGCATGTAGGAGTTTGCTACTGTCGGTTATTTCCAAATAGGGGACCTGCGGGTTAAGTTCGTGTAGCGCATCTGCACCTGTCGCTAAAAAAAATGGTTTCGGCAAATTGGATTGCTATAAGTACAGGAGATGCATCAAATATATGTAACAAGCGAGAGTGTGCAAAATACAAAAATACTTCTAAAACTGCTTTGCTTATCAATACAATAATTTTTTTATTATACCTATTATTGTATATTTTTGAGGTGGTTTCTCATAAGTCATTTTGTATTTGTCAATAAAATTCTTTTTCTCCTTTTGTAGACCTTTTGTTGGAGTTTTCGTTGATATGGAGCACTTTGTTTTATCGAGGAAATTTAAGGTTCTTTCTTGCCAGAAATTACGTGGTCGTTTCACGCTTTATTTTCTCTCGGACCGCATCTGCTTCTATGCAAGGTTTCGTACAACGTGCCAGCAGTGGTTGAAACGATTTGTTGATAATGAAATTATAACGACCTTTTAACAAATAGATCGTATTTTTTATTTCAGTTGATGTATTGTAATGTATTCGGTTGACATTAATCTTGATTTGGTGAAAAATGTAAAATTTATGACAAGCCCTGCTTTCATTGTCGTTTGTGAGGCAATTATATAGAAGCGTTAGCATGGCACAAAGTGGCTATATTTGTATGTTTACTTACCAGAATGTATACGTTTGACAGCACGCGCGGAATCATTAAAGTGTTTATCTTTCAAATGCTGCTTCACAGAGATAATTAACTTATGCCATAAAATCTAGTGATATGATCTTTGCATATGCAGATTATTATGACGCTTTGTATAATGTGCAATTTACAACTAGTCGTGCGTTAAATTTACGAGCTCGAACCCTGCACATTAGGTATAATAATTGTTTATAGCTTTAACCAGACCTTTTGTTACAGCTGAACACTATAGCCGTTTATGTATATCAGTTAAACCATTATATTGTTGACAAAACCAGAATGATTAATAATTGGTTACATATTAAATTATAAACAGTATTATAATATTCCCAGTCCCATGTAGTAAAGTTTATATTTTTTTATTTTAAATAGAATACCCGGTATATTTTTAATTATTGTAAATAAGTATCTAGCCGTCGTGATACTTTGTACTAGTATATCTCTTAATTATAACTGACAATTAAAGCGCACAATGAGTTTATCTTTCATTTTCCTGGAAGTTTAAATAACAAACTAGCTCAGGCATGCAATTACTAGCAGAATAATTATAAGTAGACAATTGAAATGTCTGGAACTGTTGTTATAGAATAATTTCAATAAATTTATTAAAAATACTACAATTTGCAACTTATATTATTTTGAATTCAAAGCTTTATTGAAAGTTTACAGAAGGTAATCAGAAACATCTGAATCTGAATACACCGGAAATTAATAGGACCCTAGGAATAGTATTAAATTGACCAAGTCATATAGATAATAAAATTGTAGACGAGGTGACTCTGGTCACATTACATACAATCAAGATTAGTATTTAATAATGACATTCAGGCAACGGTCAATCGTAGTAGGTTCACCCACTCACTGATTCTCTAGTTATGATATTAAACACACCCACAAGGTCGTATAGAACACTTATCAATCTTGCATTGAAATCCAGCACAGATAATACAAATCAATTGCAGCTAACGTTCTAATTATTTACGTATGCCTACACTCTTGTTAAAATATCAGAGCAACTCTTCCAAGTGTGTTTTTTCAATAAGGTACATATTTGAAATCTGCATTAAAAAGTGCCTTAATAATGTCTATTTTGCGCTACTGCTTATAATAATCAAATTATTACATAGGGAAATAAAAAACTGAAAAGAAGTGTATTATAATGAAAAGTGGGGTGCAGATTTTCGTTTAATTTCGAGAATTTTCGCGTCCTGTAGTTAAAGGTGTAGGTAAGGTGAAGTGTTTTGTTAACAATTTTTCTATAATTTCTTACACGCATCGGTATTTTTTGCTGCTGAACTTTAAGCTTCGTCATTCAGTCGGTTTCGTTTGTAAAGTTTTTAGCTTTTGACTATTATTTGGACCTGTTTGGACGTGTCAAGTGGTGGTACACTTCCATTTGGACTAGTTTTTAGACATGGCTGTTAATCTTGGTGATTGTGAGACAAGACGGTTATCAGTTCGGGCTACGTTCGGAAAGTGTTAAAGGCGTGCAACTGTGATAAGGTCAGACAATAATAATTTTTTTATTGTTAAGATATGATTTTTTTCTCAAAATGAAACATAAATTAGGTACTATAAATGTTTTTTTGCGCTACTGTGCTCTATTTCATTGTTTACCGCGGCTGTTTCCAAGACAGTAAGTTATGTTTACTAGTTGCTAAGGATAAAGTCGTCGGTAAAATACTTTGGGGTTCTAGAACGGTAAGTAAATTTACTCAAAACGAATGTGCCATGTAATTTGATAAATTAATGTCAGTCACAAATGTCAGTTTAGTTAAATAAAATGAATGCAATTTCCAATGTTAGTTAAAACAAATCCTGGAGCTTTTAATTTCTCATTTCTTGTAACAAAGTACGCCAGCAAAGATTTTTCATCAATATTTGTACTTTTCTTGGTACACCAATTTTTAGAATGATATTGTAGGTACCTTCGTAGCGTTTCTCTAGACTTATCAGGAATGAGAACCGAACACCCCACATTCCAAGCTTCTTCTATTTCGTTTTCATAATCATTTTTAATTCATTTTTAGCACGGAACTGCAATGGCGGTATCTGTTTACAGATTGCTATAGAAACGCAATATATCAATCGACAATACGGCAACGTGATGCGGAAACTGACAATTATCGCATTTGAATCTGTATTAATTATTAATTTATTAAAAATTCTTTTTACCGGATTCAGTAGCGCAAAAAACGTCATAAGCATCACGAACGTTAAGGACTACCGATCTCAGACAATAATTGGAGTCGTCGCTGCGCTCCTCCTCCAAACTATTGTCTTCGATCGGTAAAATGTCCTTACCGTTCTTAATACTTAATATACTATTTCTGACAATTTAATTCATATTCCGTCAGCCAATCAGAAGCGCCCTTTTTAAAAATTAAACCAATCCGAAGGCTATTTTTCTGACAATAATTTTATAACAACTGAAAAGTAGTAGAGTTTTCCAAGGACAATATTTCTGTCAGATAAACGTCAAACAAACGTCAAAAAAATTATTAATATTTTAGAAATTCTTTTCATCGAATTGTCATCCGAATACAACTCTTACTCTGAGTTTTCCTTCAATATTTGTTATTCATTCATTCATTACTCGTTGCTGCTATTTTTGCAACATCAACTCGTATTCAGATTGACAAATATTTCCGGCAAAACTCAGAGCACTGGTTGTATTATAATTGGAGAATACTTGCTTGGGCACAAACAATGTGTATTTCATATTTCAATATTATAATTATAACATTCGCTATCACTTCCCTAGCTTGTCCAAATAAAATTTTGTGTTTTATTTTGGATTTAAACTCCATCGTGAGACACATTTTAGATTTCTGGGTAGGTAACTAAATTATGAACAACGAACTATGATTGAATACAATCCCCAAGTGCAACTTAATGTTTCTTTAAATATTTACCCGCCAATATCTTTGATACAGGTTACATAATTTTTCAACATTCTCCAACCAAAAATATATACCATAATAATTTAATCTAACGTTTAAGTATGAGAAACTGTTCTGCAGAATTAAAAATCGAAAAAACTATAATAAGGGCGTCAAACAGAAATCCTTCTGTACGAAATTTTAGGACAATTAATTAATTATCGTTTGTGTTAAGCTTATTAATTAGTTTAGTTATAGCCGCCGCTTATACTAATTCCATCGTGAATAATTGATTTTATTGTTCCAAGCTATATCCTAAAGCTTTGTGGCAATACCGCATTCGTAAAGTTTAACTACAACTTTAATACTTGGATTTAATTTTATAACTGTCCACTTAAGTTTGTTTATAATGATTAAAAGTTACAAAACTTAACAGTAAATACAAATTTTTACAGATCTTGATTTAATTTACCCTAAAATAATATTAATAAATCATTCTTTAACACCAATTTTTAAGAAAATGTTCGTTACACTCAAAGAAACCTATTATTAAAAGAGACCTGTAATAATTAGTACAAACAAATCTTTCAATTTAAAATTTAATTTACCTCCCGAAAAATTTCTTACTGCAGTATTTTTTCAACCCTATTTCCAATCAGGAAAACGTTCAAGAAATTTACATTTCTGTTAGCAACTCTGTAATAATAAAGTATAGTATAATATAAATATAATTTACATAGACGCTTGAAAAAAAATTAAAAATTTTATAACCGTAAAACTTCAACCCTTTGGTGTAGTTTGGTATTCAGACTTTTGTGAACGTGAATTTATAGGACGGTTATTACCTTGTTGGGGTTCTTTATCGATAGTAACGATATCGTCGACATGTTTATAAAGAATTATTGGATGTAGATATTTTTGTGAAATATACGTTAATCCAGAGATTTTTTATCTCATTTTAATTCCTAATGGACTATTTTAAATATACATGGTGTAACCGTGTGAAATATTTCATTAATTAATTATCAAGGTGGAGGTACAAAAATATTATTAGTCATAGATTAATAGACGTAGGGAAACTATTTACAACAAAATTCTCGAAGTAGCATCATTGAGAAGAACCATCCTCCAAACAAGGATAGATTTCTTAAAATATACTAATTCGAATTAATTACTTCATAAAAACTCAAATGGTACTTAAATGTGTTCTATTCAAATAGCATGTTTTCATAATTTTAGTAAAAAATCGATTAAGCTACAAGGACGCTTGTATGCGCACGAACTTCAACTTATAATTTAATTTCCCAGCACGAAATTTGCTATTGTTTACATAGCTTATGACAAAGTTACAGCTAATTTGTTAAAGATAGGCACGAAATTATACCACAATTAACAGCGTAAGGTTAAAGTGGTTGTAAATTTATTGGGGAATGAAATTTCCAATCTTCCTTCTGTTATCGAACCCTACCCTGAACTTGTTGAACCTTTAACGTTAGATTATTTGCATTTACTCAACCTCACCGATTGGGATATCCAGGCACAAAACGAGCTTAGGAGCCCCTATGTTTAATAAAACTTTCTTATCAGTCAATAACAAACAATTTAAGTTTATTCCAGAAACTTTTATTGTATCCACACGGTTTGCACTCTTGATTACATTGGAACAAAGGAGAGAGTTAGTTCTAAACAAAAATTACGGTGTTATGGTATTTCTAGGGATTACAACTACAGTTCAGGGAGCTTAGCTGCAACTCCACTTGCAGTAAATATATATTCAGTACACGGATAAGTTAATTATGTTTGGGATAGTTTGCATTCGCCTTACTAGTCGATGTAATGGTCTTTGCACTGTACGGGATTAAAATTAATTAAGCATGTGTTGTAGAATATGTTCTGGTACTAGTACCAGCGACAACTAAAGTACCTACATTGCATAAGACTATTTTATTGTTTCAAAGGTAAAAGTCTTAGTTGCACAATATATTTTGTTGTACGTCGAGCGTATAATTATAAACGGTTCTTCAATTATTTTTTATAAACGAACGTTAATCGCAGAAAATATTTTGTTTCACCCCTACAATTTATTCTCAGCACTACTAAGCAATATTTTCATAAAAAATAATCCTGCCCTCAAATTGCTTCTAAATATTTAATACCTACTGCCTATCTCATTTTCACGGAATCGGAGATCTACTTTTATCGCCTTCCCAATATAATTCTAATAATGTGGACGTCAGCCATGATGCCTCCCAAACAATCTTGCTTATGTATATTCCGATAGCGTGTTAAGGGTGTGGTAAATAATATGAGGTATAAAATTGCAAATTGCGTGACACGAATGAATTATTACTAATACAAGAACGCAAAGCATTTAGTGCTCGAGAATGATCTTCATCATTAGTAAAGCATTCACATGGTAAATTAAGAGTATTGTGGTGTAAAGTGACGAGCGTTTTATCGAAATAAACGGATGATTCAGATAAATGACCATAATATGTAGATTTGGTTGGAATTCAGAAATATTTCGAACATGGAAATAAAATTTCCACAAATGTAAATTAAATCACTCTTGCTCTTTGCCATCGTAAAAGTTCTAGGGTTATGAGAAAGTGATGAACGTTGTCCCTGATCATATTATTCTAGTACGTTATACAACGGTTACTTCACTAGAATTTGCAGCTTCCAGAAGTGTCATATGCCCACAAAAGGGATGCGGTATTCAGAACCTTATTCAAGTTCATGAGATATAGTTGAGGAAGCTCTATTTTTATCCGTTGCACGTTATAATGGAAAAGAAAAGTTACACAACCCAGTAGACTACAAAGACATCGAAATGCTAGGCAGGAAATAGACGTCCCGGTAACCCAGCTTCTATTGACACAATGCTTCAAGTCAGTGAGAGTTAGTGACTCGAGTAATCTTTTCTGAAAAGACATCTTAAACAAAAAAAGAACTATACCCAAGTTAAAAAAAAGTTATGGAACGAATCTGAAAGGGTTTTATTATTGAAAAAAAAAAAAAAGGTTCACTGATAAAACAGGTCACCATGAGGGGATAACAATTTTGATGTTATTAGACCACATAATGAACTTAGGATCAGATGTTTTCTTCCCTGTTGGATTACTAATTAGATATTTTATATTGTCTTTGAAGTATGTAGGGTAGATATAAGGGTAAAACTAATTAATCCCGGAAAGACTGCAGGTGAATAATAAACATTCATTCTAAAGGGATAAGCAAATTGTAGAGACACAGGAAACAAGGATTTTGGGATCGCCTTTGATACGTCCACCGTTTTCTTGGGTTTTTCCTCGAAATTTGAAAAACCGCTATCGAATAGGTACAGTCAGTTACTAATGTTTTCACCAGTCTTATACCACTGTAACCCGCTTTACTGAGAAGTATACCATGTTTCTATATTTGATTTCGTCTTGTTAACAGCATTACCAACATGGCAACATACCTATGTAAAACAAAAAAAACGGCGTTATGTTACCTCTTATATTTCTCAGAAAAGCAGGTTCAGTGGTATAATACTGGTGAATACTTTTGTCACCGACTGTACAATGGGAAATCCTTCAGAAACACTATTAGGAGTAGATAATGTTCATTTTTACCTTCAATTAGAATATCTTTCATACTCTACTAGTAATAAAAACTTTGTTAGGAAATTGATTTTAATGTAATATTGTGTTTTAACAACTTTTAACATAGATATGTCTTTATGGTAGTTACTTAATGGAACGCTAATGGATAGATTAGAAAATTTAGTATTTCAGAAGCTTTTTATGTTTTTTTGTTTTACCCTGAAAAATAACTTTAGCTGTATAACAATAATATTGATAGTTTCCCTTACGGTTTTGTAAACCAGATAAGTCATTAATTTAGAATTCTGGTTGACCCTTTTCGTCGGAGTCAGAACAAGAAAATCCAACCCTACCTAGATGGATGGCACTTTGGGATTAAGCAAGCTGAAGGACTACTCTCCTCTCCACTAGAATTTGTTACGTGGACCTGAACTTTATTGCACACAAAACAGCTATAAAATTACACAACTGATAGTACTGAACAGCTTGCTAAAGTTGTAAACTTTACACGTGTTCCTTTTAACCACTTTAATTACGCTAAAATAGAACTTGACACGATTCGTTTTGATACGTTTTTCGAACTTCGTGAAATTTAGTTGCAATTTGAATGCAGACAGCGTGTGGGGCCTACGTTTCCCGATTACCATTGTGTAGACTACGGTTTCTAAACTGATTCCCTAAAAGAAACGTTTGTATGTATTTTTTAGAAGCATCAACACGAAATAGCGTTTCCCCCATTCATTACATATTAAAGATGATTGTGTCGAGTCGGCAAACTGGTAACATTTGGGGGTTATTTCTTTGAAGTACGTTGAATGAGAATTTAAGAAAATACGAAAAATTCACTGCGTAGCTACAGAAAGTTTTTTAATGTCATGAGATTCACGTCGAAGAAAATCCGAGAAGTCGTTCTGAGTAATCCCAAAGACTTTTATGCTTTACTCTAGTTACTATTTCTAGAGTCAACAGAAAACGTAAACAAAGTATAAATTTCGCGTTTCGATATCCTGCCTTCCCAAATTTCTAATTTTATAGAACTTTTAGAAGAGCAGTAACGAATCTGCAGTCAACAAGAGAAGTTATACCAAAGTGAGTTTCAAATAAAGTTAAAATAGGAGTTGCAAACATTTATCACCTTAATTTAATACAACGCCAGCGTTTCATATTCTACTTCTATGACCTATGCGATTATATTTCAATTGCTTTACCTAATGGGTTAGATATAAAGACTCCAGTTTATTTTACGGTTACATTTTGATTTGTAAGGCTACAATTTTTATCTAAACAAGGCGTTATCTTGTAACATTTTTAAAAGTATAGATTTTCACATAAAAATCTCCCCTTTGTTTCAGGTCAGGATAACTAACTTTTCAAAGTTTTCATACCACGACATAGTCATAACTTGTGATTTCACTTTGTATTCTATCCCCTTGAGAAGGATTTCCATTCATGATGATATAACCTATTGGGTATTTTCCAGACGAGAATCTAACAGATCCTGGAGGTTATACTCAAACACCCGTAGCTGCTTGTGTGTTGTGAGAAAACGATATTTCAGGTGCTTGCTTTTACCGATTTTGCAAAACAAAATAATAAACAGATGGTGATTTTTATTTTGAAAGGTTTTAGTCTTAAACGTACTCCATTAATTTGAAATTTAAAAACATCGGTAATAAATAAATCTCCCTTAAAATTGTCAAACAGATCAAACTATAAGTTGCTGAACTAAAGACTGTGATTAATGTATCATAACTTTATAAATGAATGAAGTTTGATTTTGAAAGACGTATTGCATTTAGAGATATATCCTCACAATATCATGATAGAGTGCATTACTACTATGAAGGTGTATTGAAGTTAATCTGCTATTGAACATTTCTAGGTCACTAACGAGTTCGTTCATTTGTTGAACATAATCTCCTTTTAAAGTACAATACGGGAGGCAGGAAACTTGGGTTTACAAAAGAGAAAAATTAAACGAAACCTCCATTATTTAGAGAAATGAAATTTCTTTAATATAAAATTATTTTTACACATATAGAATGTTTCAGGGAATAGGCGCCCTAAGATTTCCAACATTTTAAATTTTTCAGTAGCAATTTCTTTCAGTATTTCCTTAAAGCGAGCTCCTTTCAAATTTCAAAAAGACATATTATCAAAAATTTCTACTAGTACTCTTCTAATTTTGAAACGATATTTTCCCGTAACAAAGTATAAGGTATTCGTTTCACATATTCTCTATTTTGAATTAAAAACACACAGGATCCGTTCTCTTCTAACACTTTTAACTAATTGCTAAGCAGTTTATTCTGCTTGCGGAGATAATGTGGCAATTCCAATGTTCATTTGGGTAATTTATTTGCGAAACTTCACTAAATATACCTTTTAAACGATTTGACACACGAATGTGCAATAAGTTGTAAATAAGACAGTAAATTCTAAGAGTAAATTATTTAAACAACCTCTCTCTGAAATTGATTTGCAGCATGGAGGTGGGTCAGTTCAAAACAACTAAAGTGTTTGTCACTTCGTTTATTCGTTCGACTTTCTTTCTTATTTATTAACCGCCTTTTTCGAACTTCTTTAATTATTAAATATTTCGGCCAGTTTCTTATTTCTTTCAGACTCAGATTTGTTGATAAGAAATTGATAAATGATAAATTGATATTCCCCCATTATGGGTTTTCCATTTTCTAAATAGTTGCGGAGTAAAAACAAAGTCGAAGAGAAATATACAACGACTGAGAGAAATATCTAAATGTTTTTCAGGAAATGAAAGTTAACTGTACTAAAGTAACGAATTATAATAATATTGTATAACAATGCTAACATTTCGGTTTCAAAAGACCATTCACACCTTTATAAAGACAAGTATAAAGGGAATGGGAAGTAGTGAAAATTGTGATCAGTATCACCATCCTCAAGAAACTTTTTTCGAGGTATCTAAGCCGGGGTAAATAATGAGGGAAATATAGGTATTAAAATGACGTTAGGTTTCAACCTCCTCCTTTATTGTTGCATAATAGAAACTTACATGTAAGACCTGAATCTGACTATTCTCCTTACTATACAGATTGCTTAAATATTCTAAAAAAGATATACTATCAAAACGTTGACGATTCTAAGTTGCCATAAAAATTATAGAAGGCAACACAAACTAAATATTATTAAAACTGTAAGCAATTTTTATCAACCACAATAATTTCCAGGTATGGAGATTCTTTCTGGTACGTACCATTATTAGTTAGTGGAAGAAATACATATTATACATTAAAATCAATACAACAACGCGGAAATACCGTTAATTCATCTAAATATTTTCTGTGAAATTCCTAAACTATAAGAGTTATTTCGCTGCCTGTTACGTAAAACAGTTTAAACCACAACACATCTAACCGTGGACGTGAACTGAACCCTATCAGGAACTCTGTGGATGGTGAAGTGTTAACCCTGACTACTTTTCACAAAATTCCAGAAAGTACCCTAATTAATATCCTTGAGAGTTACATACGTACAACGTACACAAGCAAGATACTCTCTTGTGTGTCTAAGGTATTTACTGCAGCATTATGGATTTATCTGCAGGAATAGTCAAAGGATTCAATTTCCTTTTACTCACGTTTTAATGACATTCATGATTTTAGTTTCTAACGTTTCTATTTGCGTGACAATGTTGTAACAGCGACATTGGAATTTATAAAGTAATTTAAATTCTTTTTGTCCTTTATTTCAACGGGGGCGTAACAATTAAGGTCATATTATAATCTCCATTTAACATAAATATTACAAACTTAACATTGAATATGACAACTCTGTTCGACCCCGAAGGCTTCTCCTAACAATTTATTATTACATTGTTAATTATAAAAAAATTCGAAAAGGTGACAACTACCCGACCACCAGACGAGTTTAATTTTATCATAAAAAATTCGTAATGTTCGTCGCGTTGGATTAAGTGGGTAGAGTGGAACATGTTCTACGTTCAGAATGGAGAACTACTTGTTCTACCTTTCGATCTAAGTGTAGTAGGTAGATACTGCAAATGTCATAAAAAACGGCTTGACTTAATTAACCTCAGAATGTTGCTTCTTTATGCATAAGAAACGGTCAGGGTGACGATGTTAAAAATAACCCGGGGAATAATACAATAGGTATCGTATCCAACACGCTGCGATCTTAACTTTTGAGTCGTTATTAGATATTAGTAGGGTGCCTTGAATGATTACGAGTATAATAATAGAAAAAATGTGAATGTTATCTAATCGTTAAATTTTTCTCAATTTTATCTCTTAATTTATTCTGATTGAAAAATTGTTTATTATAAATAATAACCGTAATTATTAAAGTTGTATTAGTTTAACAAAAAATATTCAATTCTTCATAAATCCAGAAATAAATATCTTTTTACTATATCTATTAATTCCTAATAACATAACTAGAACCATTAATATCCACTTTCATTTCATCGGATATACGCATCTCTGTCCCTAAGAGTTGGCAGACTATTTATGGCACTACTTTATTATTATTATCAATTCTTTATCCACTATTCTGATGCTTATACGCAGTCTAAATGGCGATCCTCTTTCGCTATGTCGCTATGTAACTGTCGACTTATTCACTACCCATGTGGAAAAAGCATCGAAAGCAATAGCGTAAAAATATTGACAAGAATATTTTAATCATTGATTGTTTCTGTGTATTAGCATCGCAGTTCAAAGGAATTTGGAATTAAATTTGTCTGTCTCGCTCTTAGCCAATCTTTAATCTTTATCAAGACCAATCAATTACGTGCTGAAACCTAACATACGTATACAGTTCAATCATATGCCAAAGATGTCCTGTGGAATATTTAACTTCACTATACCCTAGAAAGAAAGCTTGATGAGGGTACCTACAACTTACACTAGAACCTGACAACCTTCTTCTACAATTGCCAGTTTACTTTCAAAAAACAAACAAATTAAATTTTCGTGATCTAAAGGAAAATGTGGAGCATAGAACATGGACTGTTCCGGTTTAATCAGAAACGTTTTCTATTCCCTCTAAATATTAATAATCTGTATAACATTAGTCTTCCGATGAGGGGATTATTAGAAAAAAATTTGGGGGTTGTTTGTTAGAGGTAAATAGTTTTAACGCAAATTTTCTAGTCTATACTTTGGTATACCTATAAGTTAATAACAAATAACGAACATTTTCTTATTTATCAAGACTATATTTCCCGCTATTAGTGTTAAAAGCACACGCAGAATAATAAATGTTTATGATACTTTAAGAGCTTAACTTTTTATAACATTTTTAGGTTCAAATACAGCCATAATAGAAAATCTGTAAGAAAATAATAGCCCTTTTACAGTCTTTAACGGAAAACTCAAGCATTTTAAAAGCGTACTAAGCTTTCATCCCTGGTAAATCACCACGAACATTCCCGCACCCATCATAAAAATTTATTTTTATTCAATAATGAAAAAAAAATATCAAATCAAATTTTAAAACAGCTATGTACATCAAATACTAATTAACAAAGTCCAATAATGTGAAATTCTTGATGTATATGTGATGTAATAATTCATTAATCAGGAAAAAGGGTTTTTCCTTTTTCCACCCTCTCTGATTTTGCAATACACAAAGTGGAAAGTAATCAATCTGTGTATACGTCAGTAAAAATTTGTTTATAACATGCTAGCCGTAGCAATGTTAACTGTGGTCAGTTATTAAAGATTCAATATCGCAAAAAACAAAAAGAGTATTCACAGTCGAGTAGGATGAAGCGCATTTGAAATAACAAACGACCGGATTTTACAAGAAGAATTTTCTACTCAGTTATAAAATATTTTGTTCTCGCGTAACACATCAAATTAAGTTCGTGGTTATGTATAATAAATGAAATTGGTGTATCAGCTAGGTTTAATCTTGTAAGGCCAATTATTTTTAGTGATTCATGCCAAAACACAGCAATAATTTCAGTCAATATAAAATACCTAGACGTAAAGAAATACCTCAACCAGAATTAGGTCAAAGTGGTCTTAAAAACAAGATAAGTCGCCGAGTTTTACTATTTTCATTACACCATCAACGTATTCGTATGTTAGAAGCAAACATTTTTTGTTTATTGCACTTTTTATTGGCTCTCCCGAGCGAGTTTTTCAGGTAAATGTAAAAATTCTGTTCCTGTCTCTTATTTTCAAACTAGCATCTGCACTTCGTGATGGTGGAATGTAAAATGTCACTCCCACTTATAATTTATCTTCACGAAAACAAAAAAGGAGAGAAGCTTTTGTTAGAATTTCCAACAAAACACTAGCAAAAAAAATTAACTTTGTAATAAGACAATGTAATTAAAATTTACTTATGGTTTATCTCGTTCTTAAACTCATTGAAATATTAGGTAATAAAAATTTGGTGAATAAAGCTTTTTATAGAAGCTTGTAGACTTTGTCGTTGACTCAAGCACTAGAAAAGATAAGTTAGGACAGGTTAAAGTGTCGGTTAAAAAAAGGCTAAAACTAAAATATTCAAGATCCTATCAGATCGGTGAAATATGTTGCAGTGTTAAAGCTATATGGAGTAAAAGTTGAAAAGAAATAAAATGTTATCTTAAACAAAGTTATTTTAATTTTAAAACAACCTTTCACATAGTAGACGTTTGCTAGAGTTTAATTTAAAAAAGGTTCAAACAATACGGATTGTAAAAGGGATAAAAAAGAAACTTTACATGAGCTTTAGAGAAGGATGGGGATATATTTACATTCAAGCAGAAATCGATAGGTTCCTCACATGAAGCAGGGCTGTAATTTTAGAATTCTCATGTTTGTTTTGAAATTATCGTTCTATTTGTGGTTTCTGATTTTTAACATCAACACCTGTTGATTATTTATTACAAGTCGTTAAAAATTGAAACCGGGGTGGATTATATAAACATTGATTTCCTTGTTTTCATTTTCACCCTTTATTCCTACATTTATGTTATACAAAATTATTATACAGTTAAAGAAAAACTTATAGATCCTCGGATTAAAACACTTTTGATTTTATAGATTAAGGTCTTTGATATTTATGGGATAAACCCGTTTTGAAAATAAATCAAATAAAGATTATCAAAGAATAGTATATTATATTATTAGGAGTAGAAAGAGTTCTTTTTGTGTTGAGCTCATATTGCGGCCGAGGCGCACGCGCCGAGGCTGTGCAAGTGAGCGAAACACAAATAAGACGTTCTACTCCGAATAATATATACTATTTTTTCTTCAAGTGTAAAAATATTCTGTTGCTGTAAATAAATATTTCCTAAAAAGGCATTTCGACAGAACAACGCTCTCCCCTCTACCAACCTTGGGGGCGGAGCTATGGCCAAAATACTGCCGTTGCCATGGATAGGTAAACACATTATTGTACTAGTAACATTATTTTCATTATTTGACTACTAACAAAATGACTTCCTTCTACATAGCCAGTTCTGTACAACAATACGGATATTATGATACGCTTGAAGAAAAAATATTTTTAAGTAGTAGATGTAATCTGACATTATTTGCCTTATTTTCCTCTCTTCTACTGTCCTTCGGTTATTTCGGAACAAGGACTTCTTTATTTTTCTTCTGTAAATTCCTGTCTGACAAACTGCTTGGATCCACTCGTTCTCATCAAGTTCGTTTCTTAATAGTTTTCATCCATTATTTTCATCTTCCTATATCTAATCTGTAACAAAATTTTAATACTTTGAATCTTTTCCATCGCAACAGATTGGAACACTTTGGATTTCATCATTTGTAGAATATGAAAGGAATAGAATAATTTATTAACTTTATTTACTCTCGACTCTCTCGTAAAATAATTTATGTATTAGACAAAACAAAACCAGATAATAATTTTCTTTGTGATTTTAGACGCAAAATAACGTTTTACTGTGAATAATCTCTGGCAAAGTTGCTCACACCTTATCGTACAATAGTTTAGGTTGAACTTACGTTTAATATGTACCTACGCTTCTATTTTATTATCCATGTCATTCCTTTTATTTCCCCACATCAATAATCCTTCATTACTGATTGTTTACTAACCAAAGAATCCACGTTCTCTGACAAATAAGTTTAAAGGATTCATTTATAATGAAATCTTCCAAGCGTAAAATCTTTTACTGATCGAAAGCTTGATTGATGGTTCACTACAGGAAATAGGGAAAATTAGATTTAACAGATATTTAAGACAAAACAATTGTGATATGCAGTTTATCACAACCGACCCTAGGAAGTTTGTAAGATCGGTCAAATCTTTGTCGAATTCTAGGACAACTAGAAGGGGAATATGATTTGAAAGGTGTAATTAAACTAAAGAGAAGCGTATTATAAAAGTCAAATTCAAAACAGTCGATCGAGAGTAAATACATGGAAAAGATTGAGGAAATGAAAATATTATGGTTAGCCTTAGAATTAACAGCAGACACCACGCTAAGAGAAAAGTGATTTTATGAGATACAAAAATTTAATTTCTTTGGATATTGGTTCATAGAAGAATCTTCTCCAGTTAGATAACATGCATCTCAACAATTGCGAACACCTACAATAAATTATTGGAACGAAAAAATGTTTGAATAGAAAATTTTTCGAAACCTCAAAAAACTAAATAGTAAATTGAAACAATTTAATAGAAACTTGATTGGACTGTATTTTAAAAAATTTCCTATGAATCATAATTATCGACGACCAATATTATTACGGATTTTCCTAGAACCCGTTTTCCAGTATCCATCTGCAAAGTTAAAATAATCAGACTCGTACTTCCAAGCCTTCCAAGTCAAATAGCTAGTTAGCTAACCAGTTTAAATTTCTGCGAATAAACGAAACGAACTAGACTACTGAAACAGCTGAATGTTTTCTAAATGCATTTAGAGCTTTTCAGGATTTCAAGTAGCAATAAGTAAACAAACCTGCATTTAACGTTGATTTGAAATTCTTCTTCGGAAAAGCTTTTATTACTCAGGATTCTCAGAATATTTATACGCAGACGTATAAAAAACACTTCAAAATAATCGAGGAATAAATTTAATTAATTAACTCAACGCGTCATGTTATGTTGTATAAACGAAATACAGAATTAGTTATGATATTAATTTACAACAACAAATATTACAACTGTAAATGTAATGTTGTGTAAATATTTAGAAATTATTGTTTTAGTACTATAATGGATTGCATTTATGCAATATCCGTTAATAATGCGTATCACCTAAATCCCGTATCCGCTTCCCACTGTTAACTAACAGTTTCATGAATTGAAAAGCAAAGCGAGACCAAATAAATCAAATTTTGCTTGGTATATAGCAATATACCAACGACGGAAATGTGAGATAGATGTGAACACACATTTGAAATATTAAAAATGCAGAAAATTTGTTTTATGAGAAAACTAAGGTATAAATCATCCAAAATGTTTAAAGTATTATAAGCACGTACACACGTATTCATAAAAGAAGCGTAAATGTCCATCCGTGTAGAGCATAATGATTCCATGAATGTAAAAGTATTCAAGGAAATGGAGGCTTTGTTTACTAAAACTTGCCCTTTTATCTCATACAACTTGCATCTCTCCCAGGTCCATTCCTTTATTATTTGCTCCTAACTCTATACAACTAATAATTGAATACGATACGAAATTTTGTTATGTAATAGACCCTTGACATAAATAACTCTTCACATACCAGTTTAAGTTTGGAAATTTCCTTTGCAATACTAATTTTAAGCGACAAAATTAAACTTCGTTTAATCCGCCTGAAAAATGTTCGTATAAATCAAACAAATCTGATCAAAATTTTACAAGCAAAGCTGAAATAGATATTTGTATTTTATGATAAGATACAAATGAAATAGTAGAATCTCACTTGGGATTTGCTGAATGCAACTGAACTTGATCGAATAAATCAACGTTGCTGGCGACAGACTTGTAAATTACTTTCTTGTTTGTTCGATTTCAAGGAGGAAGCCAGACAGTGGCTAAACTTTCTTTAAAAGCTGCAGCCTTCAAACATCGTCTGCGTTCAATTGAACGATTTAATTTTCTTTAATTTATCTTGAAATCTAGCTAACTGGATTATTTTATTATGAGCATGTATGGTACTCTGACATATCCAGCACAATTATTCTCCCCCCAAATTCTTTGCTGATCCACAAGATGTAAAACCTTGTTGGACCCTTAAGCCTTAAGCGACTTTGTAGTTGGATAAACTAAAGTATTAAATTTTCTACCATGATTTCAAGAGTCTCTTTCTTCAATGGCACAAAATGATTCAAACTATTAAAGAAAGAACAAATTAAACCCATACATCTAAGAATTTATTTCGTAGGCAATTAAATGAAAGTTGTGCGAACTAAATGCATAAGTTCGAGAAGCTTCCGCTACAGTTTAAATGCTGGAGCAATAAGTGTCCGCTGAACGTAACTTCACTTAAGACTTTCGTCGTGCTCATAAATCTGACTTGTTGAAAGGATTCGCTTTTGTAGATAAAAAAATTGTTGAAAATAAGCGCCGAAAGCTTTTGGAATAAGAAACCAATTAAATTACTGTGTTCTTTGTGTTTTGTTTTTCTTTATGTAGAGCTTTTAGGTAGTTCAAAAAATAAACTAACCATATTTATTACGCAATAAATATTGTGCTCCTTTGAATTCGTGAGTTTCGGTTTGATATTTCAAACGTTTATCATGAAAAAAGATGGACGCACATGTTGCAGGTATGATGAAGGGGAATCAACAAGATGTTTCCGCAGGTCTAGTCCCGGAGTGTAACACAATTTTAGAACACCGTTATATAAAGATTCCTGTCATTTATCATTTCACAACACATTCTCTCGAGGAAGTCTTTTATTTATTGCTATGTCTCCCACGAGTATGGATATACGTAATGCTAAAGTACACTTTCGCTCTGACAGTTTTGATGGTTAGAATTTAAGCTTTAGAAAATAAAGAAATGACCTTTGCTGTTAGCTTATCTTTTATTGACTCTTTTCAATACTTCGCAGCCTTTCAAAGGACCGCCGATTGCAGTATTGACAAATGCATTAGCACTGGTTGGTGATGTCATATTTTCAACTTTAAATATTCCTTAGGTTTTCACAGTTCGCTGAATATTTAAGGTCGTTATTCTACAAATTGCTAAAACAAACCTATACCGTCATTTAAAAGTCTTAGGGCTGGTTTTATAACGTCTGGTTGGTTCACCGACCGATTGACGGTTGACTCCGTTGACTCAGCCACGATCAATTGTCATGGATACGATTCCTAAAAACAATCGTATCCATGACAATTGACCGTTGGTTAGCTAACTACGGGTTAGGCTGCTAAGGACCGGTGTATCAACTCCCTGTTAAGTTAATCAATGGTCAATGGTTATGAATTGTTACAAGAATCGTATCTGTGACAGGTAACAGTTGGTTAGCTTAACAAGGAGTTAACTACGGATTGATCGGCTATAAAAATTAAACGAATATTTTTTTGTTACAGGTTAGTGCCCGTTCATACAGTTTTTTAATTGTTAAGATGCAATTGTAAGGTAAGACGTTTGTAAATACTAATATTTTATATTCCTTTAAACAAATACATTCAAACTTAGTAAGTGATCGCTGATCACTTACACATACGTGTGGGTGAACATACCTGCTGGTCTCGAAAATAAACGATTTGAAGCTTAGTTCCCTAGGTCAGATATAAATAAACAACTTCCTTTTTGGGACCTCCGCGTTCTTACAATAGAACCTGGGTTTAATGAAAAAATCACTCAACAAGCAACAGGTTTGCCCCTAAATTTTGATTATATGGTTGTGTACAATCCTGTACAATCTAAAAATTTAACGCTTCCTTATTTGTTCATCACCTTAATTCTAATAATAATTTTATGTTTCACTTAATCCCGTCGAATGCTAAATGTTTAAAACAAATATACAATTAAGTTTTGGCAACCCTACTACATAATTTATATTGTCCTTTACTGTAGAGTAGGTACTACTCTGCCGCAGTTATATTTAAAGCCCTTCTTCCACGTAATAGCTCCAAGTTATTAAATTAATTACGAAATTACAGAGTAACTAACTAAATTTATTAACACAGTGCTAAGTAAAATCATTAAACTAATTATTTTAGTATGTCTGGGGATTTAATCCTTGTTGCCTCTAATTATTACAATTTTCATAAATTTCTGAAACCAATTACAATTGAATTGTAATATTTGAATGTAATTCGATAGGTATACTTTGGGCGGTTTTAATAAAATTAAGTTCTAAATTGATCATATATAACTATAAAGTAAAAAATTGGTAATGTTGTGAGACACTTTACTTTCCTTTAAAGTTCGGGAAATTCTTGAGTTAAGTATTTTCTTTTGAGGGGTTTTGCTGGAAATTCAAAACAAAGAGCTTGAGCTTTTGTTGTCACAATAATAAATAGACAAGGGTAATCCTTGCGGATGCGTTCTTTTATAGCTCTGCACTTTGCTGTACGCAAATTTCGTATGATGAAGTTAACGTGAAAGGCTTTTAAACTGATTAAGATTCATTAGACATTCCCGAACGTAGAAGAGGGCATTTAACTCGCAGGCATTTCGAGGTTACGCGTGGTTGAAATTTCAGTGCTGAAAGCGTCGTCAACTTTGTTTTTGCCTTTTTTTTAATGAAATTCTTAACATAAATAGGCGAAATACAAAAACTGCATCGTTAAGGATATTTTATACTTTGTAGGGTTATAAAAAGCACATGATTTAAACTTTTTATGCTAGAAATTATAACTTTTGATAAGTTAAATTTGAAAACTGCTGGGTAGTTTAAAAATTTACATTTAATGTCATGTCACTGCATCGTAGAGTTTTAAATTTCTTTTTGGTACCAAAGTAACCAATTATGGAAAGGTTTTTACACAGTATGCGGTGAAAAGTTTTCAGAAAAGGAAATACATCCTATTAGCAGAAATTTACGGGAAAAACATAAAGGGTATTAAAAAGTTCTAAAGAGATCTAGAAATAGTTAATTTTGTTTAAGAACTGCTGACGTTCTTCAATCCCTTGCACCTTTAAGGCATGTTCTTGTAAGATGAAATAGTTGATATACCTATCTTAGTCTTACATACATTAATTCCTGCCAAATTTATCACATAACCAAAATATAAATCGTATTAGCAATAACCCATTTAATTTATAGTTAATGTAATACACAAGCCACAGTAATATAATTTCTATTTTCCCTTTGCTGGTGTCGTTATGTTTATGAGGGCTAAATTTTAATAGTCCTTAAACATAAAGTTAAACTGTCGGCTTTACATGCATATCGCTTTATCCAAACAGTTCCAATGTATTTCCTAAGAGCTTATAACTACTGTCTGCAATTTATGATTAATATGCCCATTGTCAAACTAATCATAGAAAGAACAACAATCGTATACTAGGATATATTAAAATAAACCTCTATTGTTGCTGATATAAACTACACGCCACGAGGATGTTTTGCAAAATAAGGTAAGGGATTATCATATAAAATAATGTAATTAGTATAACATATTTTTATCCTACACAAACTACTACCAGAAACACTTATGATTGTAATTCAAACACCATCTACCTTTTTATAAAAAGAACAAAAATCTATGTACATTAATTTTTTCTCACTTTTTACCGTAAAAAATTCCAATGAGTTCTACACAATTTTAATCCGTGTTTATACATTCATTAAATATGGATTAAGGTTCCTCGATTTGACTGAGAAAAATAACGAAGACATTAGAGAGGGTGCTTTTGAATTCAAATGAGAATTAAAACGTAAATTCCGATCATAAAGTTTCCAAAGTGAGCTAATTTAGATTCGGGAATACCAAATCAACCTATTTGGTTTACAATTGCTTGTCTGTCGGTTCCTTCAGAAGTCAATTCCTTGTAATACAGAGCGAACCAATTTACTCCGCGACGTTCTATTATTCACAAGTGATTCACAATCATCTGCCAGCACATACCACATACGACATACATAACAAGCAGTTCTGAAATTTGTTTTCACGTGATATAAAAAATTTTACAGGCTGACCTACAATGTACGAATATTTAGGAAGGTGTTGTCGGTTTTAGAAATATAATTACACATCACATGTTAAAAACGGCGCGATGTATGAATAAATTTAAGCACCTTGCATGTAAGGTAAATTTTAGTTTTACTAGCACGCAACTTCCCTAGTTTGACGTAAATGCTGGCTTGAAACGTTTGTTTTATTACCTGTTACTATAGAATAAGGAAATAACGATACATTTTAGGTTTAATTGTTCGAATTCTCAATTTATTGTTATCCTAATTTATTAAATATTATTTGGTCTGTTTATACCTGTCATATCGTAATTTTAGTTTCTTTCTGGTTTACATCAATGAAAGTAATTGAGATTAATAATATATTATAAAATCTGCTGATAATATTTTGTGTAATGGAAAACTCCAAACGGGTTAGGAAGTGTTCTTAAATACAACTTCTACAATCAAAGCAATCGTTTAAATCAGTTATCGTAATAATTCAAGTCATATTCCGTCAGTCAATCAGAAGCATCCTTTTTTAAAAATTGAACCAATCAGAAGGCTATTTTATTGACAATATTTTTATGACAAGTGGAAAGCAGTAGAGCCTTCCAATAACAATATTTCTGTCAGATAAACGTCAAACAAACGTCAAAAAAATTATTATTATTTTAAAAATTCTTGTTTCATTGAATTGTCATCAGAATACAACTCTTACTCTGAGGTTTTCTTCAATATTTGTCATTCTTCCGTTCATTACTCGTTGCTGCTATTTTCCTTTCAGCGGCAACCCGTATTCAGAATGACAAATATTGTTGGCAAAACTCAGAGCACTCGTTGTATTACATATGTATGATAAAATATTTCTGATATGAGGATGATATGTTCACGCCTAGCCCCCCTTGACATTTTCAACCAAAATATGGATTTGTTCATATTGGCATAAAGTTACATACATAAACGTTTTGTTCTACATTGTCCGACAGCCAGAATCTGCATAAATTACACTTTGCGAAATTACATAAACTCTTTTACCTGATTAATTATTATGAAACAACAGTGATATGCTCCATTCTATGAACTATGCATTATTGGTTAAGCCCCAATATATATTCAAGCCAATGCAGTACCTGCACTGAATATTTATAGCAAACTTTAGTGGATTATACTTATCTGCAGAATGAAACCAGATCCATTGAAAATCAGTCTTTGAACTTAATACGAAAAGCTGTTTAGGGACTAGTTATTATAATTGTTGTAAGCTGAAACCAATTATTATAGGTGCATACCAAACGTCATGTCTCAAAAATCCGTAGCAATTTTTTACTTCAAAACATACTCTTCGTATCCAATTAGGAACTATTAAACTGATTGTGTTCGATATTCCTGTTTGATTAGGTTAGTTAAATATGAGCATGAATATATGGCCTTAAAGATGTCGTCGTAATCGAATGGTTAAGGCATTTTGGCGAGTTCAAACCCAGAATACAAATTAGGTACCGAGCTCTCTGCAAATTGAAATATAACAGATAGTCCGGTAGTTCGGTGTCATAAACTTATTTCGGGATTAATTTCTATTAAAAATTCCATAGTATTCTCTGGAAATGCTTTAATAAAGAGTGCTTTAGAGTGTACAAGGCATTTGACTGAAAACTGTTTAAAAAAACATAATTTTACCCACCTTATGGGTTATTTTCTGCTGTACGCATACTCGAAAACAATTAACAACAACAATGTTACTTATTTATCTCTGTAGGTCGATATTGCGCCAAATACCGTGAAACTTATTCAAAAATATTTAAACTCTGGTTAAATTTTTTTATGGACGTTGGAATGGTTGACTGTAATGTACCTAAAAACGGTTTGTTTAGAAATCTACTAACGTTTTGTTCTTCGAATAATAAAAATATATTATTTGTGGGATAACTCATTTTCTGGCATTATCTAATGCATTTCTTTCGTTTAACTCTTTTTCGCTTCACTATTGTAACAGATACACCATTAACGGAATACAAACCATTAAAAAGCAAACTTTTCCTAAATGACTTTCTCTTACTTTCAGGGAAACTTTATCCTCCTTTTAGAACTTTTACTAAAAATGTGTTATCCTTAATATAATCTGGAAAAGTTACTAGTTGGCAAGGTCCAAATATACAATAAAAATCGTATTTTCCTGTCTAGATACTCAAAAATAAATTATTCTTCGTAATTATGTAAATTACAGGCGCTTCTAATATTATTAATTCTTTGGTGAGGATTTGGTAGCACCTGTTGAAAACTATAGTTTTGCCAGGGTAGGTTACAAGTTCAGGAATTAGTAATGCAGTTTGTTTATTTAACAGACAGAAATTTGAGAAAAATGTTTCGAAGTGTTCTCGATAGTTGAATGTTTTATAAAACTAAGATCTTCATGGAAGCTGAAATTCTATTTATCGAAACCAACACTGAAATAAATAATCTATCACTGTATTGACATTATAAAAATTATGATCAACACTAGTAGTAATAATTACCCAAGCCGCTTTGTTAGTTAATTATTTACATGGTTATACTACGCTGGCGGAGATTATCGAAACGCACCTGTTGAATTACCTTGTGGAAAATGCAATAGCTTTATGCTATACCAGTTTTGCTGAAGCTATTAGATAACCATTGTTTGAATTTGTTCGGCAATCGGGTAACCTATTGGTCAAGTTGGCTGTGTTTCCATGTAAGTTAAATGGAACGCAACGCACTGTTAACCTCACCAAGTTTATTTCATAATGTACAATATTAAAAAAAATAGTATAGGATTATATAAGTGTAATAAGAAGGTCCATTGCAGCATGAGTAAGTTTGGACCACGACGAGCGTAGCGAATAGTGCTCCAATGGAGCGAATGCAACTACTGACTCCATTTATACTTTAATAGACAACAAAATGCGAGCATGATGAAAGTAGAGCAAATAGTTGCATATTTCATAATCCTATTACAATGGTTTTAGTTCAGAACAGGATATTTTAGCCGCCACCGCCGCCGTAGTGTTTATACGGGCCTGTAAAGAAAAAGTGTCACAAACTTTGAGGACTGAAACTATGACCCAAAATATGACGAAAAGTTTTAATGAATGTGGGTCCGCAAATGGACGGTTTCGGAGATACAAACAATTGTTTCTTTTTCTAACAGTTGTGCATTTTTTCGGTTATTTTTTTTTCTTATCGTAGTCGACAAATGATAGATATATGTCATGCAGGTTGACATTCAGTGGTTAGTGGACAATTTCCTTGATTTCTTTCTTTGGGGATATTTGAAAGCGTTAATGTACTGTACGTCTGTAAACAACCTCAATGAGCTGCAGTAACGTACAGATCGGGGTTGCCACCGAATCTGAGCCACTGTGGGGTTTTTCGAAAGAGTTCGAATGCCCATGCAGCGGAGATGTCATACCTGTCTTGAAATGGAGGGAGGACACTTTGAACACCTTATTTTACTTTTTGCCTTTGCTGTTTGTTCATAAATTGATTACATTACGTTATTCGTAACTCCGAAACCGTCCATTTGCGGACGCACGTTAATTAAAACTTTTAGTCATATTTTGAATCATACTTTCACTCCTCACCCTTTTTTTTAGCACTCTGTATAATAATGCTACATTATTAAAAATTTATAATAGGATGCATGTCATATTCGCTAGTTTGGTTCAAAATTAAAACTTTGTTGACATGTTTTGTTGTCATCCAAAAACAAACTATTGTTTTTTGCAGCTCGCACAGCGCTTTCAAAGTCAACCTCATTGTTTTCATTTTAGGACAGTATTCAACTAAAAACACTTTAATATTGTTTTGTGCCTTGGTTATTTTGAAGAAAAAGTAATCTTTTACTTAAAGCTGAAAACTAAATTTGGCAGAGAAGTAATAATTCATTAATTTATTCTTCCTAAACAAAATTTAAAATAAAATCTTAAAAAGTTGATCTCATAAGCGAGTATTTTCCTGATACTTTTATGTAAATAAAAGTGTATGATGTAATAGTTAACCCTTTAGTTAACCACCACCTTATCACATAAGACATCAGGCAAGGCAGATAGATGAAATATTAGGGAAATAAACCAGCAAATACTATGTGAAACAGGAAAAAATAATTTTTTATTTTTATTACCTATTTTCAAGGCTATGTGAAAATATGAACTAATCAGTTTCCTGTGTCCATTCAGGATAAATTTTAAGAAAGAAAAATCAAATCATCGAAGTAAAAATTTTTAATCTCCTTAGTTTTCCATTTTTCTCAAACTAATTCTTTCCGAATTTCTTCCCTTTTACTGTTAGGTTCCATTCTGGGTTGGGTTTTCACTGTGGTGGATTTCGTTTGACCTTTAAATCACTCACACTCCTGCACTTTAAACAACCCTTTTCAGATAGATTTATTCAATCATAATATTACTGTGTTTATATTGACTTGTTTACTTAATCGCTCTAATTTTACCACATTAATGCATTGTCGAGGTTCGGTGTGTTGATTTGGTGTTATAATGTGACGCAGGGTTATGTTACTTTGTTAATCTATCGTAACCCAACGTCGAATGGTTTACAGTACTTGAAAAACCGCTATTAAAACGTATGCAACAGTAGAAGGAAAATGTTACTTTTAAAGTATTTTGTGAATTATTTTTTCTGTATTTTAATGCTTGTGGATATTAATGTTGTTTAGGACCATGATTAGATCATGGTTTAAGATAAAGTAATAAATTGTCACCCAAAAAGATATAATCCATTGCCCGAAACTTTTTGCTTATCACTAGACGGATATTAGTTATTGGATAAAATTTCGAACACAGAGCTTAATGAGACGAAGAAAAATGGGAGTTTAATACCTTGTTTTAAATTTGGCTGCTTTAAAAGTAGGCGCGAATGAAGATCTGTATCCAAATATGATAAATGGTTTTCTCTTGAAAGAAAAGCTTTTAAACAAGATCTTTAGATTCCAGCATCACTTTGATTAATTGTTTATCACGTTTTTGTGGATTCTGTAGTATTTCTATTGGAATTTCCTGTTCTTATTTTCATTGTGCATTAAATTACTCTTTTGTGTTACATTGAATTTATTTCTGGTTATTAATCAAAGTTAGTTGAAGATCAAATAAAGTATTTTTGAATAATTTAGATAGAGGTCATCAATTCATGCTTTTTATAATTTATTATTTCCAGTATCCGTTTCCATTCCGTTATTTATAATTTGTTCATGACATTAGAAATTTGTAAGATCGTTAATCACACTTTTCCATTACTTTTGTTGTAGTGCATGTAAATGTGCTTCCAGAAGGAAAATTATCTTCTATGATAGATAATAATAATCCAAACGATGTCTTAATATACAGGGTGATTCAAAAATGGCGGATAAGCTCTTCAGTACGTTGTAGGGGACGGTTATTTGAACTGTAGAAAAAACATAAAAAAATTTTATCTGCTACATTTTTATAGTTAACAACGAAGAAGTAAGTTGTAGATTTGGCAACACGGGTGCAGCTATGTAGTATATGAGTGGCTTTTATTTCCTTTCATTTACATAGTGAGCTTATTAAAAGTTTCAAACATCGTTGCCACATATTTTTTTCAAACAACTTTGTACAAAAATATCAATTTTGAAAGCTAATATTTCAGGATAATGAGGTGTTATGAGCATTTTATTTATTACCCACTATGAAAAAATACTTAAATTATTTATATGAAATGATGAGAAGTTTCAAAATCCACATGAACTCAAAGTTGAGTTCTCAACTTAACTTCTTCATTTCTCAGCAAATTAGCGACTAAGAAATTTTTAACTATTTTTCCTACACTACAATTATTATTCCCTACAACGTACTGAAGAGCTTATGCGACATTTTTGAATAACCCTGTATAATATATTTCACTAACCCGATACACGTCATATTCACACGTCTTCCTTTAAAACTCGTCGCTGATTCACCCTTATCAAATAAATTCTTGGTGTGTTAGCGGAAAATGAATTTGAACATGTCAGCAGTCATTGTTCTTTGAAATTATATTTGTTGTCAGACAAAGTGAAAGTTTTCGGATGCATCAATGAATTCTCGACAGAATAAAAGAGATCGAACACGAGTTGAAAACAGCCAATAAAGTGCGTAAATGGTTATTGAAACATTGGGAATTGAATGTCCTGATTAAGTCCTTGATGGGAATAATAGGACAAGACAATTCAATGAAATTGAATCGTGAAATATGTGGCCATTGTTTTATCACAGCTTCATTGGTTTGGTAGTTTAATATTTAAATTTGAATTTCCGAACGAGTTCATCTGCAAATGTCGATTTCGTTCTGAATTAATTTGCAGGAAAGATAACAGAAATTCAGTAAATCAACTAGCTGGAGCCGAGCCGGAGGTTAGTGTTGATAAACGTATGTTTATTCGATACAGAATAAATTAAATTAAAGGCAACCCATAAAGTTTCTGTTATAATAAACGGGTTTCCTGTTTATTAACGAAAAGTAACCACCGTCAATAAATATTTTAAAACTATTGTTTGCTTGAAAATCCCCAAGACATGTCAACGAAGAGAGCAAAGGGAAGATCTTTTACGTAAAATCCGGACGGTAATTTCATAAGGGATTGATTCTACAATTTATTTTTTTTATTTACTTCAAATTGAGGCAAAAAGTTAAAATCTATTTGTGTTTATTGAGTTTGAAAGAGATAACGAACATTTGCGAAAACTTGCGGTGAAACAGAGGCATCTAGGTATTGCTATACGGCAGCCTAACCGAAATAAACTAAATATATAGTTTTCAATTTTTAATATTTTCTGCAGTCTCCCACAGCGCCTTACGGTGGTTACGGATTAAAGATAACAAACTAAATTTTATAAAAAAAATACCAAAGTTGTTAGTACGCAATTGATATTATTGTGATATATTCTGAAATGTATTTCAGGTAAACTATGCTGAAACATGAATAGGGTTTTACGCAGTTGTTAATTAATGTCCTAGTAGACGTATACCATACCACAAATGAAACAATTCGCTTATCTGAGCGGACCATACATTGAATTAATAAACCAATTTAATTGAAATACATTGTCCTAAGATTTTGTTTATCAAGTATAATATAATGGAATTGAAATATATTATGTGTCAGAAACACAATAATTGTATTAGTCCAAAGTATTTTATACTTTATTCGTAATATTACTAATCTGGTAAATCTGTAAAACGATAAACCTATATAAAAGTTCTACGGACGTATAAAAAATATCAAAACTGGTGTATTATTCAGAAGCCATAACTCACCAAGAACGGATGCTATATGGATTACAAAATGTGTTTTTACTATTCTATGATTTTTTTTGTTCAAATTATTATTTTATGTTGTTAAGGTTAATTTTATTACATACATTATCGTGGATGGAATATCAATATCGTAAATTAGCTATGTATAAACTCTAATTAATATTAATAATAAAATAGACATCATTTCATCTCTAATTTACATTTTTGATTAAACTTACTTTTACTAGTATAGAAATAAATTATTTCTTTTTGTATCACGGCTCTCTACTACAATTTAATCTTTAAGTAATACGTCTATAGGGATTTATTCAGGTTATCAAAATTACATGTTACCAAGTACGAATTACGCCGTACTAGACACATTGGACCGCGTAATCAAACCGAATATCCAATTACTTTGGTAAAAGACATCTTTCATTTTCAATATTTCGAGTAAACATAACGCGCCTATAAATATCCACCCCCATAAATTTATTCGTTCAGCAAGATCTTTATTTTCCCTAGAGGGCATCGCGAACGTTTAACGTAAGACTTCTACCATGATTTAGCTACACTAGAGAAAGTCAGCCTTGTCAGGAAAAACGTGCTGCTATCCTTTTTAGTATAACATGCAATAGCACTAAATGGGCTTAAGAACTGGTAATATAATACCACTGAATCCACTATTATGATAGTGGATTTCGTTAACGCACTTGTATTAGTTTAGTATCGAATTTAGTTTTTTATTAAAAGCAACGCAAAACGTTAATTAAGTGTAAAGTAAACAACATCTTACGAATGGGTCTTCGGAAGATTGTCTGTAACAGTTTGCTGGAAATTATTTAATATAAAGAAATATTTTTCGTTTTCTTACAAATTGATATTTCCGCTAAAGAACTAACAAGCTGCCATGTCTTGTTTTCATGGAAGTTTTGAATCTTCTGTTTCAATATTTATGACGCATTGAAACCGAATATGATTTTATTCCCATTGGGTAATTATCTCAATTATCTGTTAGATTGGGAAACAATTTGCTAAAGCCTGATTGCTACAGCCTTTGGCTATAACTATAAACTTTATGGGAACTTAATTTAATGTCATTATATTGTTAAAATAAATAATTCATGCTAACATGAAATTTTGTATTAAAACTATAACCGGAACCATTGCAATACATATTATATTATTTATTATTTATAAGTTCTATCGATATCTGAGTTATAAACTTTTGAATACTTTTTATAATATCTTCTCAGAAAACATCCTTTAGAAAAAATAGAGGCCTTGCAGGCCCTTCCACCCGCTTCCACCTTCTTCCATTTTTTCTTCTCTCTTGCTTCTCCAATTCTGGATCCCCAGGGTCCTCAAATCTTCCTCCACTGCATTTTTCTATTTCGCCCTAGGCCTTCTTCTTCTGGTGTTATACAAGGTTGGATTTATCGTTTTTTTTGGGATGCGGTCCTCCGACATTCTCGTGACATGTCCTATCCACCTGATTCACCGCGCCTTGATAACTCCTACTATATCTGGTTGCCCGCGTATCTCTCTGAGCTCTTGGTTTGTTCATCTTATCCACATATCGTTCGCTTTTCTCCCCCATATATTCTTCTTAGAATCTTTCTTTCCCATACACTTAAACTTTTTTGTTCCTTGTCGTTCATTGTCTATGTTTCACACGTGTACCTACGCTACTGTTGGTCGCATCACCGTTTTATAAATTTTCAATTTACCGCTCTCGATACGCTTTTCTCCAGCCATTATCCCCGCCTCTATTTCCTTGTTGTGGCCCCCATTACTCGTTATTATCGTTCCTAAAAAACTAAACTCTTTCACCTCTTCGAAAGTATATTCTTCTTGTCCTTGTGTTTGTATTCGCATCATTGTTGGCTACATCCGGTTACCTACAGTCCTATTAAAAAAACCTTACTAGAAATAAAAGCTTCAAAACCATTTCCTGGTGTAAAAATTTATCAAATAACCACTACGAGCTATAATTTAGTAAACCCTGAATTGCCAATGATTTAAGAAAATTTAATTCAAGGATTTAGCTTAAATATTAAGAACTTGAGCTTTAATACTTAATATATTATTCATATAAATCATAAATTATTGTTACACACCATATTCAGTGAATATAAATTATGGTTGAAATACTTTTAGAAAATTGTATAACTTTAACCCAAGGGAAATATATAGAAATAACAAGACGTTCGTGACTTCGCAAGCAATGCTTGTAGAATTTTTATGCTACTTTTGATTTCAACACCACCAAGAACATCACATTTTATATCTCGGCTGGCATAATTTATTCCAAAATTCTTATATATTTTTAATTCAAAATTCTGCTGTAGTATGTGTAAGGGTCATGGTTTGTCAGTTATGGTTTAAACTTCATTTCAGCTAAATTAAGTTTAATTGTCATGGATACAGTTGTTACAAGAATTGTATCCATAGCAATTAATATTTATTTAGCTGAACCGGAGTTTAACCCAGAACTGAAAATCCGCCCCTAAGTCCTAAGTCACGAGTTGTATTAGGCAGGAGCGAAGCGTAGCAGGGCAAATGTTTAATGAAACGAGTGTCTTGAAAGTTTACAAACGAATTGCATACCTACTATACTTTTTCTACGACCATCACAAAAATACTAAACATTGGAAATTATTTTTTATTTAATTTGATTTGACAGATTGATGACAAGTGATAACTAACTTGATTTTGAGTTTCAATTGATTTAATTTAAAAAAATTAATTAAAACGCACGAAGTCACACAGCCTATCGAGGTGTATTTCAAAGATCACTTAGCGTCATGGAAACATATACGACAAATGGTATTTTAAAGATGGAAGTAGAAAAAGGTGATTTAAATTTAAAGTCTGATTATAAAGTCGGCTGTTACTGTATGAACGTGGGTTCTTAAATACATTAACTCTTCTTTTGTATATCGGTGGCACGCAAATTTGATGTTTTCCTCAGTTTAATAGGAACATTTATTTCCTCATTTCAGTTGAAATTCCTGAAATTAATTCTACTTCCAATTCCTCATTATTAATAAAATTCTAATTCCCAACAACTTTAATGTGCAAACAAATTCCTTTTTGTAATCTCGTAAACTATAATTTAAACGAGGCTGCATTTGACAGCACAATCTACATTCAAGAATCATAACTCACACTGATAAAGTTAGCTGAGTGAGCTTTTACTGCGTCAGCAAATCGAATTACAAAACCCTATCACGGACACAAACCACTAAGCTGCAGGACGAAAGCTACAACGAAAACTGCCGCGTAACCCTCTTCTCTTCAACAGATACCGCGTTATCCTCATTTGACGCGAAAATTTTACGTTTCAACAAGTTTTATTTCAAAACCCACATTTTCATTCCCACAAGATTAGAATTGATGCGGATTCTGCATTAATACAAATCCTGAAATGTAATTTTAAAAAGTCAACTTCATAAAGCTGAAATCTAAAAGGATGTTGACTTTTAATCTTTTCCATATATTTTTTTTCCAAACTAATTGGATATGTACCGACTCAATCATTTTTATATTAAAAATAAATTAGTTGGGATTTTAATATTCTTCTATTGTTAGTCTGATAAAATATTAAATTAAATACAAATTAGGGTGCACGAATTATTTAAAAAATATTTGTTCAAAATTTAATTCAAGTTTGAATCCGCCAGCAAAATATTATATTGAGATGAGATAACGGTTAATGTTTGTGTAAGCTTTATGATCGTGTGAAGTTAATCAGAAATTTTATTGATAGTTGCGTAGTTTCACAGTAGATAAATTCGTATTTATTGTCTCTAAATGTGAAAATTAGAGTTCACTGAAAGTGGGATAAAACTTCGGTCAATATTCAAACTGTAAGAAGCTTTAAAGAAATTTATTCAGAAATAAATATCCATGTGTCAAGTACTAAGTTAACAGTCTCAAATTATAAAGACTTTAAAGTTTTCAAACTTTTAAATATACGGAAAGCACGAGCTTTTATAGTAAATAGCCATAAAAAAGTTTCGTTGAATAAACAAACTTTGATCAACAATTTTTATAAGTTGTTAACGAAGTAAACAAGCAAAGATAATAAAAATAAATATCAAATTAACGAAAAACAATGCAGAAGCTTCACGGTTAAAATCAATACCACGTTTAGTTCAGCCTGTCGACGCTAGGAGCGCTAGAGCGCAGTCTGAAAATATTGGGTACAGATACTGAAAACATCGGCCGCTGAAAACATTCGCTCCTGAGCTTTCATCCAGTCACATGCTAACTAGACATGTTCTTCTGTTAAACTGGCGGCTTAAATATGTCGTGCTTAATTTAAATTTGAAATTAGCCTAAACGTGAATTTTAATTAACGCAATTATCATAAATCGGAATTATAAAAATATACATCCTAATTTTGATGAAATGTACCGAGGTTTTACAATTTATGAAAATTTAAGAAGCACGCGCTTCGTGTGTTGGTTCGGAATAAAATAATAACTTGAAAACTAAAGATGTCGATGTTTTACTAAACTTACAATTAAATGCACAATTAAATTAAATGTGAATAGTTATATTTATATTAGCACATATCATTAAAAAAAAATTTAAATATTATATCAATTTATAGAAGTTAGTATTTTTGATACGATTATTCATGTTTAATGTTTATAGAGTTGACATTTGCATATACAGTGTTACTAATTACTGTTAAATGTTAACTATTTATAACTAGATTTAGATGTAACAAACCTATTGATGTGCTCAATTAAAATAGAGTTAGAAACTACTGGGTCCACATTTGTTTTAACCAGACCAATGTTAGAAATAACGTGCCAAAAATTATATTACTTAAACAAACTTCCAAATCTATAAAAGAGTCAAGTTATTTTATAGAAAAGTTACAAACGAACCGATACGGCAACTTTATTTTAACTTTTGATACAATTTCTGTCTTAAATTCGGTCTCAAACCGCTAAGAGCCAAATCTAATATAACTTTGCCAACATCGATATCATTTTACAAATGGAAAAACTTAGGGCCCAAAATAAGTCTTACATTCGAGAAATGTTTTGAATGGATAGGTGTAATAAATAAATGTTTAAATATAACCTAACAGTATTAAAAAAATTGTAATTCAAATTATATATAATACGAATAAAGCAAAAAGCGAAATTAAAACTGCGATGAATAAAGTTTTAACTTAAAAATGGAGTCTGAAAAAGCCATAGCAAAGCCTGTGATCGCAACTGTTAGTGGTGCCCAAGGACACACAGAAGGAGAAATGGATGCTCTATTATTAGGAAGAACAAGGGTAAGTTTAATTCACTTAAAATTAAATTTAAATGTTCAAATTTACAAAGTTTCAAACAATTGTGGCAGATTCACATTGTACAAAGAAGCGACCTCTGAATCCTTGTTTAAGACTTAAATGTGGGATGTTTAGTTGTTGCTTGTTGCAGTCATATATTTTAAACGCGACATTTTCACAGAAAATAAAAGCTTCTGTTTCTTTTAAAAACATATATTACGCTCCAACGACGATCCGGCTGTCGTAATCCCCGGTAAAAGCTGAAAACATTACAACATTGTGTCTAGACCGAAAAGTCTAGACCGCGGAAACACAAAATAATATACTAGTGGGTGGATAAACACTTACATAATGCATCTTATAATAATATGCTAAACATTTGCTATAAATCTGCCAGGATAATTATTATGAAGATGTAGGGTGAAATTCAGAGTGAATAATACTCATTATGTATTCTTACGCCTGAGTTAATATACTTCCTGTTGATTTCGTAAAAATTATTAGTTTTGCAAACCAAGTTCTTGCCGTATTCCAGATGTTATACTTTTGATATCCAGCTCATTGCGTTCTATCCTACAGTTTTATCATGCTATATGTTCTCTCTCTCTCTCTTTCTTATCTCCCAGGTATGTTTTGTTTTGTAGTATCAAAGACTATTATCACGTAGTATCCACATCCAGATTCAATACGGTATACTTAAAAGGTTTTTATTTGGTCTTGGTGTTACCACGTACCGGAAGTCAATATCATCTGAATATTGTAAATGTTACTACAGTCAATCTGCGAACCTTACCAACCCTACCAAGCTAATAACTCTAAAATGTAAGATCATGTTCAACGACCTACGTGACTCACTTAAGTAATTTTGTTACCTTGTCCCTTGTTGCCTATTTGATATCGATTTATTCAGACTTTGTAAAAGGTTGCATTTTTACTCGCTTTATTTAGTAAAAGAAATATTACATAATTAGTAATTACAGGAGGATAGAATATACGTGAGCCGCGTAGCGGCGAAAGTTCGAAAGGGAAAATGAAATAAATGACTTATGAAACTAGTTCTTTATAATATTTTTTCTATTTTGGGCCTTTAACGTCTTGTTTTCCCGTTCTAAATTAAAAAATCACAGTTTCACAATTTAGGGAATTTTATTGTTGTGGTTGGTAACATTAATGTGACATTTGAAAATTGAATTTAAAATTGCTGACGTTTTATACTACATTTTTATTAAATTTAATTTAAAATGAATGTACTGGATGAAGAGTTTACGTGTACCCCGCCGGAAATAAGGCAAATTGATGAAACTACTGTAAATAATTTACTTCCGAACAAGTCCCGTCTCCATTATGAGAAACAATATAATAATTAATAAGTTTAAAGAATGGTGCAATGAAAACAAAATAGTAGGTATATCAGAATAGTACATTATATTATTAGTAGAAAGAGTTCTTTTTGTGTTGAGCTTATATATTGCGGCCGAGGCCCACGCGCCGAGGCTGTGCAAGTGAGCGAAACACAAAAAGAACTCTTTCTACTAATAATATAATGTACTATTCTGATATACCTACTATTTTGTTTTCATTGCACCATTCTTTATAAACTTATTAATTATTATATTGTTTCTCAGTAGAATATCCTTCTGATTGATTCAATTTTTAAAAAAAGGACGCTTCTGATTGGCTGGCGGAATACGAATTGAATTGCTATAGCAATAAATTTGCAAACATAACTTCTGCATTATATTGATCAAACATTCGTTTGGAAAATACTCTATTTAGTCGCCAGTAGTAATATCATCTTCCGAAGTGGTAAATTGGAGAAACATACGGTGGGTTAAACTCTCCGATAAATTAATTTACGCGATAGCTCAATACCATAAATTTGCTGAGTTAATGCTATAGATAAATTATTTAATGCACACCCTTGAGTATAACTAAGTTCTATTTTTTGCTCCCAACAAAAAAGTTTGTTATCAAAGGATTACCATAAGCTATAGTACCTATATATTCCTTTGTTTTATGCTTAGATAATCCGACGATATATTTAAAGGCCGCTACACACACGCAGGCGGCCCTTCCGGCTGCCTGCACAGATCTCAACTGTACAGACCGCCGGAGAAGCCTCCACACGATCAAATGAAAATGATGGTTTTGCCAGTTCATGTTCATTTATAACAAGTGCAGGTTGTCCTAGTTAGAATGAATTCTGAAGAATTGATACTGATCAGTGTAGCAGCAGTGGCTTGCACAGTAAAATTAAAACATAAAAAACCCATTGCTAAGAAATGAAAAAGAAAATGGTGTAAAGACTGGCTTTTACAAAGGTCTAGCCGTTTCCTTATCGGTCAGCTACTAAAACTTCATACGAAATATCCTTTTTATGCGTATCCATGTATTCCTTGGACTTCACTTTCCATAGGCAAGGATGTGCTCTATACAGTTCAATGAATTCTGTTAAAAAGTGTTCTTTTTTATTTTCATAAGACATGTTTCTTCCATACACTTCACACTCGAACTGAAGTATTTGGCCTCTTTTGCATCCACACGCTCAGTTTATGCAGGTCTGTGCAGGCAAATTTCAAGCAACGACAGAAATCCGTCCGGCCAATTATTTGGTCTGCACAGGTAGCCTGATTCACATACACACTCGCAGTTTTGCCTGTGCAGGCCTGAACTGTGCAGACTGCCGGATCGACGGCCGGTGTAATGTGTAGGGGCCTTAACAAATCTTAACGTATCGTGTGATTCAAAATTAGATTAATCGAAGAGGGCCTAAGAACTTTGATAAATATAATTTTGAATCGTTTCGTTTGATACAGCCCCTTACAATTAGGGAATATTAATCAGCAATTATGCAGTCGTTAGAATAAATCTTGTGCAATATCACCGAAGTTTGTAAAGGGATGTATTTTACGAAAATAATACCTACTTAGGCTCTAGGAATCCACATACCGTGACCTCAGCTCTTTTATAATGACCACCCTGTGTTATTATATTTATTACAATCAGTACTACATTCAGACAATGACAAAAATTTCCTCCTAAAGTATTCCATACTTCGAATTTGTTGTTGACTGCCAACTCTGTCGTTTGTACCTAACAATTTATTCTACATGACTGATCATGTTTGTATTACATGTACTGCTTAGAACTAGAACTAGATATTAAATCCCCTGAAGGTTAAACTAATTTACACGATAGATCTACCAGAAACTTGCTCACCTGATTATCTTAATCCACCCTCATAATTTATGGAGTAGAAGCGATTAGAGAAGTAAATACATATCAGTGTAAATAAATAAAACCGTTGGTGTAAGTAGCTTGAAATACAGGGGATTTATATGCAATTCCCGAATAAAACATTTATGATAAAACAACAAGCAGAACGTATGAAGAATTTAATCATGATTCCCCAACTCGGTCATTTTGCAAAGATTCTACGTAACCGTCGCAGTTTTACTACAGTATCTGCTACTTTAAATTGGAGAAATATACCTACGGTGGATTAGATACCAGGTCCCCTGGTGCTAAACTAATTTACACGGTAGATCTAGAACATAAATTTGCTTACTAAATCTAGATCGTAATTTAATTTACTTTAATTTAGTTAACATTATCCTCAAACTGACGGTACAAACAAAACGCAATTTTGCCGATAATTTGTAAATTCATAAACTTTCAGGAATATTAATAGAATTGAAACAGATTACAACCGCATCTCGAATCAGTGATCTGAAAGCAAAGTTACTTTTCGACAAAGCCGCTTAAATTAAACTACATTGTTCCGTACGTAAATCAGATTAGATTTAACAAAGGGATTAAAACGTTTACATGCTGCTACATAATTATGTATAGTATAAGATAATGGAGGGACTTAAGCCCGAGAATTCCTATACAACATTTTTGACCATTATACGCCTCCTTAAATCGATAGCCTTAAAATTAATCATTTCCTCTCAGAAATTCTGAGTT
This sequence comes from Hemicrepidius hirtus, assembly GCA_963082805.1. Taxonomy (NCBI): domain Eukaryota; kingdom Metazoa; phylum Arthropoda; class Insecta; order Coleoptera; family Elateridae; genus Hemicrepidius; species Hemicrepidius hirtus. The sequence continues at coordinate 37,625,205 of OY720160.1, read as the reverse complement.
TAATTTGAATTTAAACCCTAGAAGGTCAGGATCTTTTTGTGAAATTTTTAAATGTAATAACGATGTTAATGAAATAAGCTGAGATTTTATGAATATTATCTTTCAGAAATTTGCTGGGAAGATCACAATTTCTGCGTAACACCCGTTTCATATTACAAGCCATAATTTGGGTTTAACTTCATCCCCATCATTAACAACTTATTCTAAAATAAATGCCGCTATAAAAGCTAGACAGAAATGGAATTTACATTCTCTTGTTCAACCAACTGTATTATGTCCCTACTTTATGAATATTTGGAAGTAGGGTAATGAAATGTAAAATATAAGTTAGGTACTAGCAGTTAGTTCGTAATGATGTACGGGGCCGGCCAGTCTCTTTTTCATGTACCTAGATCTGATCATTTTATTCCTATTAAAAAGATATAATGGTTTATTTTATTAGCAAATCTAAATTACCCGTAAGATAGCGGTTTGTTACGGAGACCACAAATTATTTTAATACCCGAAGGTGGATCTCGTAATTTCTTGAAAGATTTATGCAATTTGTGTTTTCATGTTTAAAAATTTTTAACCATTCCGTAACTATCTGGAAAGTTTCCAAAACTAGCTAGATTGTTGTTTAAGTGGTGCTTAATAATCTGGCAAATAAATCTTTAGCCAACTATACAGGGGGGGGGGGTTGAAATAAAATGGCGAAGCCCAGAAAAAAATTAATTAACACCAAAGGTTATATGTAAACAAACTATCTGTTTTGAACTATGGACGATTTAGATTAATTATTGATAAAATTTATATGTCAGTTAGGGTAACCGACTAACAGATAATATAAAAATTATTATTATCTTTTTATTCATGGAAATGAGATTAAATTTTTTATAGTTTATTATTAAATGTTTGCACGTAGATAAAATGAAAATTACTAACTTCAAACAGCCACATTAATAAACCATCTTCAATCCAATTAAAAACCAAAATCAAAAACTCATTACCATTAAAAAATAAACAGAATTGGAATTTGTGGAAACCATTCTTTATTCATGGAATTTAAACTGAAAATCAATATTTGGGACTTTTGCGGATGAATTAAATTTAACGCCTAAAAAATAGCATGGTATTTCTTCAACAAAAGGATGTTCCTTTAGTAATGATAGTCAATTTATTAATATAATAATATAATTTTAGTGTAATGGTATATTTTTATATAAATTATTAAGATATGGAAGTACCTACTTTAAATAAAGGGTGTCGTATAGTTATATAAAGTCGAGCAGCTTTTGTAACTAGCTGTGGAAACACGAAATCACAAATAAATATAAAATAGTTTCATATTTATTCCTATTGATAAAAATCCCCAGTTTAAAAATGACAGCCTGTAATATGCCACTGGATTAAATAAACGCTAGAAGGGAATCCCCATATTAGCTATCGTGCATATATGTGTAAGCTCTTGAATCACAACCCCTTTAAGCGTTATTAACGTAAATGTTTGTTTTGTTCTTTAGGTGATCGTCATGTAGAAACAAAATTTTCCTACTACATAATTTACCTCGTTAATGCATCAGTGAATTTAGAAGGAAATCTGAGAAATTTATTATTTACAGAAGTAAACAAATTTCTAGAACGTACTCCCTGTACATAACGTCTTTTGCCTTTAGAAATTTGTATTTCAAATAGTTGTCAACGAGTCACTTAACTTATAAAATTCCTACAGCCGCCACTGAAAATACTATATATTACAAAAATTTCTGATTCATTCCCGCTGAATTTTATGAATTTAAGTTATATACAGGCTGTATCAGAAATAAGTACATTAAATTTAATCAGTAACAGAATTCGTCCAGAGGTGCAATATTTCTTAATACCTACCTTTTTCTGTAAACCTTCTAAATATTGCGATTTAACACAAAAATTTCACTGCCTACCAATGGAAATCATGGCCGACAGTAACTGACATTTTCCATAAATTATTATTTCATGCTATTGGCTTGGTGGGGGAGAGGGGCATTTGTATCCAACTATTGTCAAAATTAGATACAAATTTGGTAATTTTTTGGTGAATTGTAGAGAACGCTGGAAGTGTCTTGTAGTTTTATACTAACACTTTTTGTTATTACCTTCATGGCTTTAGAATTTAAAAGTTTAGATGCAGCATTGAATTATAACAAAAAGGCATGTCCCTTAGAAACCTCTGGGGCCAACCTTGTTCGAGAAAAACTGATTCAAAGGTTGAAATATGTATCAAAGCTCGCCAGCTGTTCTTTCAAAATGGGGAAACATTTGTTTGTAACACCCTGTATCTTCTTAAGGGGGTATTTTGGTATTAAGATATTAGCCTAAAAAAAGTACAGTTAAATTTTTTACAACCAATTATAAATCATGCTGTATACTGTCATCTACCAAGGGTTGTTACATCACCTTTCAACTTTTAGCTACCATGCATACTATTTTATTCAAATGTAAATGTATCTAAATATTGCATGTGCTCTTGCTACTTCCCCTGATATCCCTACATCCTGGAGAATGCTAAAAACCTTAAAACAAGAAATTGACTGTAATTTAAATTTAAATAATATTTGTATTTTAGTAAACTTTTCTTTGCTTTTATCTTAAAGAAAATAAAAATAAAAGCATTCTTTGATAGGCTACGTTAATTAAGAATTTTCGTTTTGTTTATTTAACAGCATCCCACGAAGGTATCACTCCGCCCACAACAGAAAATTTCGTCGAACCTTTCTCTTCAATTTTAACGTGTATTAGCATCACAGATCGCGAGGTTGCATTGTTGCGTAGTTAGCTTTATGCCCCCGAATGGCTTTAGGCTCAAGGTGACTCTTTCATATACAATATCTGGGTCTAGGACACAACGGCCACTGGACACAACGGCCACCTTGGACACAACGGCCACCCTTGGACACAACGGCCACCTTGGTCTAGTGGACACAACGGCCACCTTGGACATAACGGCCACATCTTCAGGCGGACACAACGGCCACCTTGGACACAACGGCCACTTTTCTTACGTGGACACAACGGCCAACTTGGACACAACGGCCACACGTTAAACTGGACGCAACGGCCACCTTGGACACAACGGCCACTTTTCTTGCGTGGACACAACGGCCACCTTGGACTCAACGGCCAACGACGCCCAGTGGACGCAACGGCCACCGACGTCGGTCTTCACTGCTACCGTGGACACAACAGCCACTGGACACAACGGCCACCTTGGACACAACGGCCACCTTGGACACAACGGCCACCTTGGTCACAACGGCCACCTTGGACACAACGGCCACCTTGGACACAACGGCCACCTTGGACACAACGGCCACCTTGGTCACAACGACTACTATTCAAACAGGGGCTTAGCGGGGATACGTACTGAAGAAAACGTTACTAAAGTTCGAACACATAAGAGGTCTAATCTCGTGGATCGCCTATAGAATGTGTGCATGGTCTGTCCATAGTAAATGGAGAAATAACTTTTTAATTTTTATTTGAAAAAGAGTGAAATCGTATTTAATTTAGTGCTGTTGATTCGAACGGATAATCCGAATAACCGGATAATTCTTCGAGATTTATCCGGATATTTTATTTTTAGAATAATCCGGAAACGGCTAACCGGATAAAATTTTATCCGCGGATAAACGGATATCGATTTATCCGTCGGATAAATAATTATCCGCGGATAAACAATTCTCCGCGGATAAACGGATATTATTTTATTCGTCGGATAATCGGATATTAATTTATCCGTTGATGGTCGCATAAACATTTATCTACTGGTAAACGGATATTATTTTATTCGACCGATAAACAACTATTGGCGGATAATTTAATTTTTATTATAGAATTTAGCAACTTATATTATACACGTCACAGATTTACCTTTGGATTTACATTGTATTAGGTACATAAATTTCCGACTTGTACAAATTTTTCTGTTTATCTTTTAAACGATGCATCTTATCGAGTTGTGATAACGATAAGAATGCTGAGTGCTCGTTTATATTTTAATGAAAAAATTCAGTTGGGTAATATGTTGTATATGTAGAGGGTGTCCCTAAAAGGTTTGTACAATACGCTATACGCGTCAAATGGGACCGATTAAACCAAACATATCTTAGTAAGTACAAAAGTGCTTCCTTAAGAAGTTGTGGTGCCTTAAAAAGTAGAAAAGATTATTTTTCTAATTCGGTATCGAAAATTCTTACTTATCAACATTCATTTCAGTTAGGAAAAGTACTATTTTTCCTAACTTGTATCGAAAACTGTTTTAAGTTAGGAAAAGTAAGATTTTTCGGTTTTAGACGTTTTGATTTTTCCGTTTTAGACGTTTTTTTTGTTCCGTTTTTGACGTTTTGAATTTTTTCGTTTTAGACTTTTTTTGATCTCGGCCTTTCAAAAAGTAAAATTATTATACCGAATTAGAAAAAATTATGTGTGCAATTCGTTAGGAAAATCAGATTTTTCCGTTCACGACGTGTTTTTGACGAAAAAAACGTCTAAAACGGAAAAATCTTACTTTTCCTAACTTAGTACACAAATAACTATTTTAACATTGAAAATATTCAGAAACAAGATGGCAGATTAAGCTGAAAATTAGTATACATCCTTCAGGGGAAGCCGCACAATCTCAAAGTATTAAAACTGTTGCATACCTATTATAGAGGGCGCTATCGGCAGTTTTTTTTTAGAATGTCTATTCTTTGATCATAACTTTTTTGTTAGCTTTTTAGCTCAATCATACCGCTGGAAAGGCTTAGATACGTTTTCCTTGAAAACGGCACATATTATGGACATGAAACAAGTACATCTTTTTATCTAAAAGTAACTCCTTTATCATAAATATTACCCGCAAAAACAAAAATGTTAAGAACAAAAAGGCTATGATCAAAGACATGCGAAAAAAATCTGCCGACAGCGCCCTCTACATGCAATAAGTTTGATATTTTGAGAATGTTCGGCTTCCCTGGGCTTCCCCTGTGGATGTATACCAATTTTTTTATCCGCCATCTTGTTTCTGAAATATATCCAATGTTATACTAAAGTAATTTTGTAGTACCAATCTTGAAACAGTATAAAACTGTAATTTTTTTTGTGAATTACGTATTAAAAGTACCTATGCTCTTTATAAGCCCATATAATGTTATTTTACAGTTATTATTTTTATTAATTAGTTGTATTCATATTATTCCTGCAAAAAATGAAAACGTTTACTAATTAGTGTTTTTTTCGTCCTAGAAGTTTCTATTCAAGCACATGATCATTGCTGTTTTTTTTATTGTGTTTATATTGCTCAAACGTCACTTTGACAGTTTGAGAAACACATTAAAGCAAACGACGTTTTGAGAAACAGTAAATAAATATAAACAGAGTAATTCATGACGTCATGGACGCCATTAAAAAATGATAACGTAGATGCACCCTTGGCGTGCCTCAACTATACAAATATTCTTTTCTATTTTAGAACCCCATAACTTCTTAAGGAAGCACTTTTATACTAAGGTATGTTTGGTTTAATCGGTCCCATTTGAGCTCAGGAATATGTGATAACGTGTTGTACAAACCTTTCAGGAGCACCCTGTATAAGCAATTAATATAAGATAATAATTAAATTAGTGCTGTTGAAATTTAAATTCTTTATCCGGTTATAAGAATTTATCCGGTTATCCGATTTTATCCGATTTCGGATAACCGGATATTTTTATTCGAAAATATTTCTTATACGCGGATAATAGTTATCCGTCTATAATTGTTACGGATAACACGGATATTTTTTTATCCGCGGATAATTTATATCCGCGAATAATTGTCATCTACGGATAACACGGATATTATTTAACTGCGGATAACAAGAAAAATTTATATCCGCGGATAATTTTCATCTACGGATAGCATGGATATTTGTTATTCACGAAAAACGTAACAGCACAGACTTTAAAGTTTAAACTTTAAAGGTAGGTACAGTGCTCTTTTGTTCATCTTAAGATTCTTAAGTCAATTAAGCCGTCTTAACCAAGTGTTTTACTTTAGGGCTTTTCCAAGATAACTTGCTAAGTTGCCTGTTGGCCAAACACGTAATAAGAATAAGCAAGTTTTAAATTTTTATTAATGTTTAGAAGAGCACTAAACATTTTTTTACCCGCACTATTAATGGAATGCAGATAGCAAAATCTAATTTGATTAGTTGTTTAAAAATGTCATGAAACATTGCACAATATCTATAATAAAAATTAAATTATCCGCCAATAGTTGTTTATCGGTCGAATAAAATAATATCCGTTTACCAGTAGATAAATGTTTATGCGACCATCAACGGATAAATTAATATCCGATTATCCGACGAATAAAATAATATCCGTTTATCCGCGGATAATTGTTTATCCGCGGATAATTATTTATCCGACGGATAAATGGATATCCGTTTATCCGCGGATAAAATTTTATCCGGTTAGCCGTTTCCGGATTATTCTAAAAATAAAATATCCGGATAAATCTCGAAGAATTATCCGGTTATTCGGATTATCCGTTCGAATCAACAGCACTAAATTAAATACGATTTCACTCTTTTTCAAATAAAAATTAAAAAGTTATTTCTCCATTTACTATGGACAGACCATGCACACATTCATATAGGCGATCCACGAGATTAGACCTCTTATGTGTTCGAACTTTAGTAACGTTTTCTTCAGTACGTATCCCCGCTAAGCCCCTGTTTGAATAGTAGTCGTTGTGACCAAGGTGGCCGTTGTGTCCAAGGTGGCCGTTGTGTCCAAGGTGGCCGTTGTGACCAAGGTGGCCGTTGTGTCCAAGGTGGCCGTTGTGTCCAAGGTGGCCGTTGTGTCCAGTGGCTGTTGTGTCCACGGTAGCAGTGAAGACCGACGTCGGTGGCCGTTGCGTCCACTGGGCGTCGTTGGCCGTTGAGTCCAAGGTGGCCGTTGTGTCCACGCAAGAAAAGTGGCCGTTGTGTCCAAGGTGGCCGTTGCGTCCAGTTTAACGTGTGGCCGTTGTGTCCAAGTTGGCCGTTGTGTCCACGTAAGAAAAGTGGCCGTTGTGTCCAAGGTGGCCGTTGTGTCCGCCTGAAGATGTGGCCGTTATGTCCAAGGTGGCCGTTGTGTCCACTAGACCAAGGTGGCCGTTGTGTCCAAGGGTGGCCGTTGTGTCCAAGGTGGCCGTTGTGTCCAGTGGCCGTTGTGTCCAGGTCCCCAATATCTTTATTAAACCACCTGTCAATTTTCTTTTGATTTTTAGTCAAACTTGTTTTCTGAATATACACTTTTTATGATGTTGAATACAAGCGCAAAACATGGATTGAATGTTTGGTATAATGTTATACCTTACTACTAAAGTTCCACGTTAGAACGTTGGTGGGATTTCAGTTTATTAAATTTAACGGCGGGTTTCCAATTTATTGGCAAGGTTATTTGTGCTTTGAGAACGTTTATTAAGAAAATTTCTACCTCTGTAGTTTTCACAGAAAAATCTGCCATTCTAGTAACTGCCAGGTGATATACAAAACGTTTTGGATCTTGACATATATGGCGTATTCATTTTCTTCTGTTTTGAAGTTTGTCATAATTATTCAAAAAGATGTGGAGGTGTTTTATATAAAAATATAATGCACCCACTGCTCTTACAATAATGTTTGTAGGTAGCAATAAATTTGTGAATAAGAATAATTCCTCAAGGTTTTTTTTAATCTTATCTTAAAGATGAAAAATTAAAAATTAAGATTCCACCACAAAATGAAAAAAGAATTTCAGGATTTTCTTTGTGTATCCGCTGGATGGATCTCTCGCGTTGACTGTCTCAATCCAGGCACTACGTCGTCGGTCCTCTTCTCCTAGCTAGTAAGTCCGCCTTTTCGGCCCTTTAGCAGGGCCTTTATGGTAGCCTGACTGCCTATTATGTTAATGATCTGCCTATTTTCATTTTGTCTCCCCACCATGTCGTGTGCGTGGGTGGTGATTGCAACGAGTTCAGGCTAGAAGACGGTGTGGCATAGCGATCCAGGTTTATGCTTGTTTCATGCCCTGTGCCCTCTTCAAATGAACCCCCTCCAGTTTTCACCACTATCTTGGAGCCGTCTGTGTACCAAAAGGTACGGTAGCGGTCTGGATTTTCCATTGGTTACCAATTCTTTAAGTAACATAGAATCTCCAAATTTCAAAGTAATAATCAAAATTTACCTAAATGTATCCAAGAAAGAAATAGAGTAACTTATATGAAACACATAATATAATATATTTTCGCATCGTAGGTATATATACCTTCACTTTACTTACCATTCACCATTTCTATTGAAAATATTTCATATAGCTACCTAAAATATAGGAAAGGATGCCCCATATCTTTCTGTAGCATCTGTTGTCGAATACTTTACTAAAATATCCTACTTTATCTAGAAAATAGAGAATGATTTATCATTTTTTATTAGTTTTTTATTACTGATATCTTATATTAATAAACGAAGTATTATACTCCATAAAAGCTCAGTTTCTAACGAAGACTGTAACTAACATAGCTAATTAAATATCGCCTTTAATGGCTTTCCGTTAAGGTTCAATTACCGTTAAATTGACACAACGAAAAACTTTTAACCTCATAAAATCCCAATAAATATTTAATTGTCTTTCGATATTTAACTCATAAATAACTCATTTCACGCTAATCAATGTCATTTAATTTCAGAATGTATAATAGGTGTATGTGCTTTACCGTCACTCAATTTAAATTATGCAGATTCGGTTCTACTTCCATCTGTTGCAAGCACAAAACAAAACGAACACAAACCGCGACTGAAATTTGCATTAGCGGAATTAAATTCCCTATCGTTGGCTGAAGAGGTTGAGATGTAGACAAAGCAATTTTGTTATACCTACAAGAAATAAATATATGACAATCATCAAAGCTAAACCATTCTTTTATCTCCGGATTTTAGATCTCTCAAGAGACTGTTCTTTGGTTCGTTTAAATAACAAATGAGGCTTATATCTCTCTAAAGCATTGTATATTTATCCTCACCGTAATAAGAGCAGAAGACACGTGGCAAAGACTGAGTAAACTAATCATCCTACCATTAGATTGTAGAGGGGATATGAATCCACCAAAGTGAGGCATGCTATTTTAGTGTTCATACTAATTTTGGGAATATATCTTGAAATATAACGCTACATCAGGCTGTAAACAATAGTGGTAGGTAATAAACAATATTAAATGGGGTGCTTAACAATAGAAATCGTTTTAGGAATCCGTACTAAGGGTTTCCGTTCTTTCATACACATATATTAAACAATTTATAAAAAAAATAGAATTACATAGTTAGGAAGAATTAGACTGCTGCTTATAAAACCTGGTCCAAATCTCTGTTTCAGCAACAAAATTATAATTGACGTACAACAATAATTAGGTATAAAAATTTCAACATGGAATGCCACTTATTTTTTAAATTGGACAAGCACGGATATAATAAATTCAACTTTTGCCTACAACGTACGCCCATCTCTGAAATTTCCTATTCTAGTACAAAGGCAAAAACAACACATTTAGTTTTCACCTCACACGTTGAATATGTAAATTTTATGCGCATTGCCTTTCAATCTTTTACCTCTGCGTAGGATGTTGATATAATACTCTTATATCATTCACTCTTCGTAGAAGGTACCTACTGACAAAGAATTGTCGAAGATTTTTTCCAATCTAATATGTGGAAACGTTAGGGGATTTTTATAATCTTTCTCTAGAGGTGGAACTTCAAAAGTCTGTAGGGTAGAACAAAGCCCTAAAGCGTAGTACAAAAAATTGAGAACTAAATTCTTTGTTGATTCTTTAGAGACAAAGAACACACACACAATCTCTTTTTGTTCGTTAACGGATATGTCAGGCATTGCTGATGTACCTACACAAAAAGTCTTTTCTTGCATCAGTTAAAAGAAAAACCAGAACTAATTAATTGATGTTCGAAAAATTAGTTTGTAAGCTAACTTGGTCCGGTGTCTTATAAAATCATTTCTAAATAACAGTGTATTATGCTGCATGTTTTCTAAAGAGCAGAAAATAAAATTTAAATACTTGGGAATATTTTAACAGATTTTGTTACCTTTATCGGTTTAAATATATTTATCTAGTAATATTTAACAAAAAATAGAAAAGAAAGGTCTTGAAACGTACTTTAGTCAGTCGCCACACTTTCAAAACAGCTAAAGCTGCCAGAATCTACCAAAGAAACTTTTATTTCTAAAACGAATAATTATAATGAGATGCTCAGATTATTCAGAAGTACAGTTTGATCTAAAATTACCTTAACTAAAATTTATCAATACATAAAAGAAACAAACCTACAGTAATCTAAACTAATCCAAAGTTTCCCGAAACTTTTGTTAACCACACGAATAATTATTTACACTGTAGGAGGTCCCCACAGCTTATAGCTTTTATGTACATGCTTTAGACAGCAATCAGCTGCGGAAGTTCTTGGAAATCCATCGATTTCTTTTAAAATTTAACGGGCATTTCGCACTTCGATAAGTCACTCGTTTTACGAGCTGAACCTAGTCAACTTCTGAAAGATAAATGACCCGGGGTTGCTCACGCTTGCCATAAAGGAGAAGTTTCTGGACTAGTGACTACTTCAACGTAGTGTTTTAATTAGACAGGTATCGTGTCTTCGAGATTCTAGCCCATGCTGTTAGGGAGATATTAGTCCGTAAGTAACAACAGTCCACAGTAAATCCTAGTTATTTGCAGACATGTGGCAAATTTCAGAAACTTTATATCAGGCAATTTAGCAACATTTCGTTGTAAATTAAATTACATAAATCTTTAGTGTGGTTAATTCATTTTGACACCTGAAAAAGTTATTAGCTACCTATTAGCTATTAGCAAGGACGGTATAGTTTTGTGTAATTTGAAAAGGCTAACTTTGATGTTTGTAAAAGGACTCAAAGTAACGTCATAAACGTGCAGAAATATTGTTGAGTAGAATTACTATCAAAAGAGTTTGTAGCAAGTACGAGAATATACGAAGATTCTCTAGAGAATATATTATAGGCACGTACTAAGAAGAGCGAGAATGAGTTTGTTAGGGGTTGGGGGATCATGCGGAAGAGCTTTAAAATGTTTAGTATTTACTATGTTTCTGGATTAACTAACAATTTAGGTCAATCATAGGATTTAGAGCCTTCTCGAAATATAAAGAATCAACCACATCACAGTTTGTACAGTTTTAGGGAAAGTCCTCTTACAAACCGAAAAACAAAAATACAGCAGATAAAGTGGATATTTCTATTATATTTGTAATGCCCTAAGGCTGGATGTGACCTGAAAATAGGAATACGCGTCAGAAATCATATCAGCGGTTTTTTGTAACATAAAACACCCACACTCGCATTTAACGAAATTTAGCAACCCTGGTTGTTCATGAAAATTATATATTGCGGTTATGTTGATAATACAGATACGAGGATAACAAAATTAACGAACGTGTTCACTGGCGCGAATTTATAATAAAAAATTTGGTTACTTATATAATATAGAATATTCCATGTAACTTTTTCCTACAAAAAGATTTAAATGGTTGTACGTTTATTCCTTTATTTTTATTTTATTTTATTTTATTTGAGCTGCTAACAGGCTAAGCCCAAAAAACAGCAGCTTCCTGATAAAGTGCCTTCATTAATGATTGATACCCACGTGACCACAAAATATAGGCAACCCAACTTACACAATTGGTAAACCTTTATCCAATAATTCCCTAACTGATTGTTTGTACGTAAATTGACAGTAACTTTAGTAACTTTAGTGACTTTAGTTACTTAGTTTAGTTACAACGAGTACCAATCCTACCTGACTTCAACATTTAAATCTGAAACTCCCAAGGACACCACGGATCAAAGGTCACGTGGGTATCAATCATTAATGAAGGCACGGTATATATCTACAATAACTTTCGGTTATAAACAATTTATTATAAACTATAAAATAATTAAGCAGATTAAAGAAATTGAACGCCTTTTATTACATTTCCAAACTTCAATGGAACTACACAATGCGATATAGTATGGTGGCAAAACCAGCAATTTCCTGATCAAAAGTGAACTGGAAGATAATACCTGCTACAGTTCAAACCCTTGTCTATCATTATTCATTATCCACCTGCTAGCTAGACACAGCTTCTTCACCCTGTAGTCAGTAAAAATAAAGCTTGCGATGAGATCAGCTGAATCCGCGCACGCGATTGGTCAAACCGGCGAGAAGCATGGGTTGCATTTGGTCTGGTCAATGGAATGCGCAGATTCAGCTGATCTCCATATCTCGAGGGCAGTCACTTATGGATAAAACTAGAAATTGAACCTAGAGGTCAAAAATTAATAGAAAAGTTTGTCAGAGTAGGTAATACTGTACAACACTCGGTAATTAAAACAATAGCAGAGTTTGAGACTCAACCTCTTATAAGTTTATAATATCGCAAAACCACAGATATACAGATAAATCAAAATCTTTGTAAAGCAGGAATATAGGAGAACGCTTCACGATAAGCTATGCATTTCATAAATAGCTTCGTGCCAATGCATTTTATATTAAAGCAGATTGAGCTTGAATTCTGTTTGTGAATAGTTCCCCTGAAATCTCTTACGACATACATTTTTGTACTTAATGGTTTTACAATAAGGGACTCTAGAAGAAAAATGCTCAAACAATTTTATTTATTTACAAAAATTTTACTTGTGCGTTCAAATGAGATTGTCATATCATCTTTCGTTTTAGTCGTTGTTCTGTATCCATATTTATACTCGATTATACAGTAATGTTTGTAAAGTATGTATAATATAATGAATACCAATTTTGGCAGAGTAAAAGCACATAAAATGGATGAGAAATCTCAGCGCCGAGCGTGGTATCATAATTTCGTTTTAGACGAAAGATATTGCAAAAGGCGGATTCATGTTTTCCCCTCAACATTAAACGCATTTAAACCAAATGAGGCAATAATTCTGAGCTGCTTTAGTTTAAAAGCAAACTAAATGACTTTCGGTTAAAAGCTCATTTATTAAATTTTCTCTTCGATTCTCTCGGGGAGTGAGAAGTCGAGTAACCTATTTAATTTCAATATCAACCATGTTGTTGTTCGGGAACAAACAAGAAGGATTAATTAATTAAGCTAAAAACTTATTTTTAATCAACCAGAGAACTTAATTAATTTACCAAGAGATAGAATAGCTTCATTAGTGTGAGATGTCATGTCATCATATTTGGTAAAAGCAATATCCGATGTGGTGGGCGTTTAGACAGGAAAGCAAACAAGCAGATTTCGATTAATATAGAAGTACCTTACGAAAAATATATGAGATACAAAGAAATTTCTTGTGAATAAAAACTCTCAAGTTAATTGAATATTTTTAAGTAGTAATTCGTACAGGTTTGCAGTTAATTTCCACGGGAAAGTGATGTTTTAGATCAATATTTTACTATATGTTTTTACTACCTTATTTATTGATCGTAAACTACTAAAGAGACTTCTTAAAATCCATTGAGACTTTACGTCAAGATATAGAGGTTGCTTGCTTGGATCTTTAATAAAAAGTATATATTTCGAACAAAAATTTAAGATCCCAGGTAAACCATAAATCTTGCTTTACTACAAGTATATAAAACATTCGGAAGAAATGAAAACTGAAATTCGGAACTATTTGTAAAAAGACGATAAGGTAATTCTAAGACTAAACTAACGGTTTGTCTCCATTATTTTTTTTATACAAAAATGGTTCTCGAATTTAAGGGTAAATTACAGTAAACACTAAAATCATTAGAAATATAAAGAAAATAGACATAGATCCGCAACCCAACTACGATAGTGTTTTATATTTTTGTAATGTGTCGCATTGATCCTATTAGTTGGCCTCCAAGATCTCCAGACGTCATACCATTAGACTACTGTTTATGGGGATGGTTCAAAAATTAGGTAGTAGGAGTCAACACTCGGGAAGCACTAATTCGACGTACTATTAAAAATTCTGCAAGACATAAATCAATCAGGACAGCAACAGGCGTCCTTCGTAAACGACGCAAAAAATGTCAGATCAATGGCGATATTCTTGAACCTTTATTACAGGAAAGCTATGATTAAAATAATGTTATTGTAGATAATTTTGTTTTTTCTATAGCAGATGTTAAAGTGTGCTTTGTTCGACTAAAAATAGTTGATCAAGTATTACTTTAACCGCAAGGGTAGATAAAGTAACACTTTAACCGCAAGGATAGATAAAGTACTTTAATTTTCTGGAAACTCCATGGAAACCGAATGTAAACCTTTGCTGAGATTTTTGGGTTTAATATAATCTAATTTTAAATTGTTTTTTTTACAAATTTTTCTTATTTTTTTAACATCTGCTATAGAAAAAAATAAAATTTTATACACGACGTTAAAAGTTAATTATCGACTCGCGAAAATTAATTCATTCGTGATTTCATGGCTCGTGAATTAACACTTTCCGCTTGTCGATAAAATATAATTTTATCGTCTTGTATAAAAAATAACTATTTTTTATAAGTACACTATAACTTGGTAGGTACCAAACGAAAATCGGACAAGAACTCAAGAACATATATATTTTTTTAATTAGTTTCAAGTGCACAATTCACTCCTGAAGTTTGGGCTATTCCTCCTGACTCATCCTCTTTAACAACCCCTTAAAACAAAATTTGGAAATATTAAATTTCAATTAATTAAGATTTAGGATCGTGCATGACTTCGTAAACCCCCAGTCGGTACATATTACACAAAATAAGTACGAACTCAAAATTAATATTGGATTGCCATGATAAATTTTCCGTTAACTAACGTTTGTCTGTACTCTAACCGATATCAACAAAAACATGCCAACCGGATTTAGGCGATTCACTTATTCCATTTCGACACGATTCCTTCTTGAATCTGTACTTATCCCAAAAAGGGATTCATCGCTGACTGAATAAGACACAAATTCATTCCACCAAAGATGCTATTTTAGAAAACCAATTTTCCTTCCTCGATTTCCTTGTTCTCTGGAATATAGACGGCTGTCACGTCAACAGCTTCTTGTTGTTAGTTCACTAACCGATAAACTACCAACAAATCTATTCGTTGAAATTGTTGTTACCAGAAATCGAATTTGTAACGAGTGGAAAATAGTAATTTTCACAACAGCAACAAATATTACCTTTGATGCTCATTAAAAGAGTCACCTAAATAAAATTCATATTGTTCTCCAGCTACACTAGTCAATAGCAGATAAATATGAATGTATTCGGTAAATAACAATGTTTATCTTAGAGTTGAATTCATTATTCCAGTTGCCAACATATCGAGGAAACGGTCTCTGATTTGCATTCCTGTTTCAATCTGCAAAGTGCTAGATGATCGTGATTTCACCATAGCCAGTGAAAATAGGTACCTAAACCATTATGTATTATATTCGTGTGTGGAATGACACAAAAATCCACTGCTTAAGTTATATCTGTTCTCGAATTCTATTAAGTTTGGTTTGGTAATAAGAATCATTGCTTTCAAATATTTTATTTATCAAACACTTAAAAGAGTTTCCATTTCTAAGTGCTGTTTCCCATTTGAGTTTATCACAATCGAGCAGAAACTTCCTCCAGTGTAATGATACTGTCTGTGCCATATTTAAGTATAATTACCCAAGGAGCGACCCTACACTAGATGTAAACAACTGACGCTCAAGGCAAACGACGTAATCGACGAACAAATCCACTAAATAAAGGTATCCATTTCAATAAATAAGAGGAGTATTAAGAAAAATCCATATTTCAGATACAAGGCACGGTAATGGAAATAATTTTTATCCCCCAATTTGTCGCCTCACTTAACTTACCTCCCTAGGCGATCACCTGGTTCAATCTACTCGTTGATTTAATTTCAAAATTTACATGTTTGAACCCTGTTTATAAATGAATGATATATAATTATTTTTAAATTAAAAAGTTTTAAGTTAAAAACGTAGTTTATAATGACAAGAAATTAGCAATTAGTAACGCCCACCGAAAGCTATGGTTCTAAAAGTAATTTCTAATTTTATTTGTAAATTATTTTAGAAATGAAGAACATAAATAAATGTAAAAAGCAAATAGGATTGAATAAGATTTATTTGTCCGGCTTTGCAATTAGGGTTCAGAATGGAAATTCCTGAGACAAAATAGCCAAGATGGTGAACATCAATTTAGTTACGAATTCACAGCAGAGAAGCAGTACATGTACTCGTAGATAGCAGCACAATAAATAAAACTGCGAGCCTTTCCATTCCTTGATTTACACCTCTACGTGTATATGTTTCACAAAAAATATTTTTCAAAGAAAATATTCTGAAACGAATTCCGCTAAAAGTAAATTATGTTTGAAATTGGAAAGTTTGTTATTTACATCGCAACCATTCGTTTCTTTTTGAAATAAATTTCCTTCTCTGTAATTCTCAACTTGATAACCGCAACTTTACCCTTCTAAAGGGCTTAAACTACGCAGACGGTGTTCATCTAACCAACTCCATTAACTTAATAGGAATTTACAAACCGGAAGTGATGAAAACCGACAAAGTCAAAGTCTCAAAAAGCTCAGTAAGCTCTTTTCATACTTCAATCCAACAGAACTCATATCCTGACCACATTTTAAATTTTATTGTCGCATTGGTTTTACCACCAGAGTCATCGCAAAAACTGATAACATTCACACTGTTGACAGAGAATCGAAGTGGCGGAAATCTCGAATTCAACTCCCTTGTGAAATGCTCTTCG
The DNA here is from genome assembly GCA_963082805.1 of Hemicrepidius hirtus. Classification (NCBI taxonomy): domain Eukaryota; kingdom Metazoa; phylum Arthropoda; class Insecta; order Coleoptera; family Elateridae; genus Hemicrepidius; species Hemicrepidius hirtus. Next base: position 37,608,417 of record OY720160.1, on the reverse strand, counting down.
TATTTTCCGACCAGCTCGGTCATGCATGCTACGTAATCTGTGCTTTTTCGATGCTAGGTTTTTCAGAATTTTAGTTGACAATGTGTAACTGTATATTCAAAAAGGGGATCTCAAGTACGGAAACTAATTTCTTGTACCACGATTAAAACCACACTGAAGGTTAAATTAAGCTGGGTCTAGGGAATAATGAAATTACACCTTGCTTCTCTATGAAGGAACCGTAGTAAGTACGCGTGAATACACTAATTTGTCTCAAAGGAGGCAATTATCGATGGGTTCGACATAATATCCGTGGAAGAATATCCTACTACAGATTTGATTTGTCGCCATAGTAACTAGAGTGGGTCAGAAAAATTTCAGAAGGGTTGCTTTTATGTCTATCACTTATTTTGGCATTCTCACTGTCCAACGTGATTAGGGTTTCGCTCAAATGAAAAATGTAGAATAATAAAAGACCCTTTAGCGTCCAAGGCCTGGGACTTGTATTCGCAATTCAACATCAACTTATATCCGTCCTCATTATATTCTCAAATATCCATAAAAAGCGTAAACTTACAACAAAAGATTATTACATTTCGGCGACGTGCCTTTAACTAAAGAAAAAGCCCTTAAGTGCTAACCGACATTTAAGAAAGAACACCTGAGCTAGTTTTTAAGAAAACTCTCGAAATGAATAACAAAGTTTCTAAAATTTTAACAAAGCTCATAAAACGTATTCGCAAATCCCAGTTTTTCCGACGACTGATGTAAAAAAAACATATTCTAAAATTCAAATGGTTTTTACACCCGTTCCAATTTATCACGTAAGATTGAACCCAGAAACCTTTGTAAAACAAAGCGCTTATCTCATGAGTACGGGAAAGGCAGCTTACGGAATAGGTCGAAGGAATAAGGATGAGAACAGGCGAAAAGGTCGCCATAAACAGGACGAAAACGAAATTCGTCCAATCCTGAATAATTTCAAGTGCAAAGCTATTCATCGTCTGAAAAGCTCAGTACTGCGGGGAATGATCAATTATTATAATATACTCTGAAGAACCGTCTTGGTAAAAAAAAATTATTTTTAAAGAAAGAACGAAGAGCTTTGCAGCGCCAGTATTTCTACGATTTAACGTTTATGTAATTTTCCCAACGACGTTCTAGAGCCAATTCCTTGAACATAAAAAGCTAATAGTGCTCCAGGAGAGAGTGACAAATTAAAATCGATGTTTCTGCCCCCATTAACTAAATAAGAGCTGCCAATCAATAAACTGATTGAAAAGCTAAATAAAAGGGATAGAGTGGAGAAACAGACCCCTAAATTTGATTCAATTTATTTAATGAAGCATATCTACCACTTTGTCTGAAAATTTAACTAAAAGAATATATTTTCCAGTAAAAAAGGAAATATTGTTTCATTTAAAGGCTTAAGGCTGCTGTATAAGTTTAAACCTAAAAGAATGTTTGTCTATACCATTTTTGAAAATATTTGGAATTTATTTTCCCCCACTGTCATCAAATTTTTGTCTTTAAGCTCTTTAACGATGTAGGTTTATATATTGATTTTTTTTAAATTTATTTAAGCAGTTCTTTTCTATTACAATGAGCTGGACTAAGTCGCTCTTGTTAGTGTTAATGTCAAAATTGTTAAAAAAAATTAAGAACAGTTTTCTAGAGCATTTTTGTTGGTTTACATTGTACCTATATGCTTTAAACAGAAACACAATGCATTTGCTAAAATTTACAAATGTGCTGTTTCCATATTTAACATGAAAAGAGTTTGGAAAGGTTTCTACCTTTTGACCTTTTTGAATTACAGGATTATTCAAATATCCTTTCCCTTTCAACCTAAGAAATTATTAATGCATTCGATTTGACCTATAACTCAGTAACCACTTTGTTGAGTAATTATGTGACGATATCCGATTAGAAATAAAATTATACCATTTATTTCAATTAAATCATTTTCGGTTATAGTCTTAAATCACTTTACTTGTATTATGCTTGTATCAGATCGCATACAAGGTTTTCAACGAAAAGTAGCCACCCTCTGTATCTTTCAAAACTATTGTTTGCTTGAAAATCCAAAAAGCATGTCAACAAAAACAGCAAAGGAGACGTAAAATCCGGACATCTGTTATCAACCCCTTAGCTGTCACAGCTAGCTCCTTTAAAGTTAAAAATGTCACCATATCATGTGTGGCACATTGTTGGACAGCTAAGGAATTGATGACAACCATCCGGAGTTTACGTAAATAGAAGCCCACCTTGGCCACCTTGATGTATTTGTTGACATGTCTTGTCGATTTTCAAGCAATCGACAGTTTTGAAAGACACCTTTCGTTCCAAGCTTATTCTGCACTTGACTAATTAGCCTTAAAGAATATGGCAACCTTCGTATTGCACTACTCTTGGTATAGTGCGAGGCACAATAATTATTGTATTTTCTGTGTACCAAAACATAGTTTTTACAGCTAAGCAATAGTTATCTACGTCGCAGAATTGTGACATTTTGTTTATTTTTCCTTTGAAAAAATATAAAATATAAAGGTGTAAAATATATGTTTTTTATAAATCAAATTAAAATTAATGTTTCGTATTTTCTTGTTACAGGTAAGTCCTAAAAGTGAACGTGAACCTTCAGGACCAGTGAGGGTTATTTCTGAAGCTTCCAAATCAGGTTAGTTGTAAGTACGAAATCATCATTTCCATGCGACCTTTTGAAAATGTGATATCAAACATAAAAAACAAAACTCTTCAATAACGTCTAACTAAATAACATCAATTCTATATTACACAAAACAGGTTGTCACAATAAGGCGTGGTATTTTTAGCTTGACCTGTTTGCAAAAAATTTCCACAAATCGTGTGTAAATACCAAATAATAACCTGTAATACAGATCCCAAACAGATTTTTGATTGTTATAAGAACTGCTGTAAATTTTAAAATGATTTTCCTTTTAATTTTTTTTAAATTAATTACTTACTGTACTGTATAGACATACATATTTAATGATATAATCTGATTTGCATTTTATTATAATTTCATCGTCTTCGTTATGATGAAAGGAAAAAAATAAACTCGCAGTAATTTAGTATACAATTTTCAAATATTAATGTTCTAATACTCCAGTGGATTATGACATCATCAACACACATTTAAATCACTTGTTGATTGAACATTAGTACTACTGCTTATCCTAAACACCTATCTCTTAACTACTGAACAAACTACAGTTAAACAAGTTACATATACAGGGTAAATTATCTCTGCCAGCTTCCTCTATGCTCTGTTAATTAATTAACTGCAGGATTGCCACGTTATATTTCGGTATTCCTCTCGATAATATTATTATAATTCGACAGAGACTGAAAATATAATAACTTTCAGCAGTTCAAAAAAATACTTATTATTAACATGACACCGATAATTGTAGCGCTTTAAAATGTTATAATAAAATTTAAAATTCCAAGCGTGTATGCGAAATTATTTGAAATTGTATTCAGGTGCGTTGGCATAGAACTAAACAATTTCGCGTTTTCATTTTAATTTATGATTATATAGTCGACTGCTATATCCAGAGTAATGCATTGCAGCATTTGAAGCATGTTGGGAATGCGTTTATGATTTATGAAACCATTTATGTAAATATATAGCTAGCCGCACGTCGCCTGGACATACCTTAAATAACCCGAATAGTTCCCTGCTACAACTAGGGGTAGAGCTATAATAAACGAAAATAAATTTCGAATTTTCCCGTGTAAATGGAAAAAAACGCTACACCTTTATATTATTATAATAGTGAGATTTAATCTTAGTTAACACGTTTTAGTACTAATTATTTCTTCAATAAAACATGAATTTGATTTTAGATTTGAGAAGGTTTTTCTAAAAACTGTTCGAAGATGTTTGAGATATCGGTATATTTTAACTTCAACAACTTGTGGCAGGATGAAATTAACCGTGAAAAGTAATGCTTATATTATGTATATGGCTTGGTACGAGAATGTGGAAAGCTTTCAGTAGATACAACATACAACTCTCTGTAATAAAACTTTGAAAGTTTGCCAATTTATGCTACAACATCCTGAAAAATATGCCCAGTTTAGCTTATCCTAACACACTATTTATTTACTTTACTATTATTTTGTAACCATTGATGCATTCGAGTTATCACATTTGATGGGACACTACACTGTAACGTATAGATGTTTGGGGGGGGGGGCGCTTAGAGGAAGAAAGAAGGTTAAAGGAACAAAAAGAGAATATTATCTAAGACTTGGAGGGACGATACAGGCTATAGAGGATTAAACGAAAGCGAGAAATTCAGCAGAACACACAATCATGTAATGATAAATTGAACTGGGTGTATAGCGGCAGCATGCTGTATCTACATCATGGGATCCTTTTCCAACCAAAATTAAGCAAATAAAATTATTTCCGAAACTGATAAGTTAGCGTATTGTAGGATTTTACACCCCCCTTTATATTGTTCGTAGACCAACTGTCAAAATTGCCCATCAAACTGTATGTTGTTTCCATTCTTACTCAATGCGAAAGCAAGATACACTACTGGCCTCTATATGATTATAATTGTAATTTAAAAAAATTGAACATAGGAGATCGGACAATTAACTAATGCAAGTTTCATGCTACTTCGACGAAGCAGTTACGACTTACGAATTTTATTGCATTACAGTAAGGTACATCGTTAAAAAAATGTGAATGTGGTATACACCACTACGCTACCTAATAAATTCAATTTAATTCTGTTAAAATCATACGAAAAGTAGTAGTGGAGCCTTTAGGAAAATATTATGTAAAGTGGATAAACTATTTATTTTCATAACTACAATGTAAAACGACTTTACCGCACGTGGTCTGGAGTGATACACTTTGCGCTCGCTGGAGATAACGCTTATTTAGCCGGTGTAGAAATATTATGTTTTATTGCAAAGACAGTCACTATTAAGAAATCTAATTGTTTATAACAAAATTTTTCCGTAATGGTTACGAATCAACCTCAAGTTCACCATTTATTTATTTTATTATTTAGCCGATTCAGCACGTGCAGTAGGGCAGTAGACCTCCTAATTTTTAAAAAGAAAATTTTCGTTCATGGGCGTAATATGGCGACTCGTATCGCCTTATTATAAGATAAATCCGTAGACATTACTAGATCTTTGTGGAAAATAGGCTCATAGAAATTAATTTCTTTTGAAATGAGCATCATTAAAACTCCCTGAAGATTTGTATACTTATAAAAGGCATATAGAATTTCAATTAAATTTAATTAATTAATTTGCGTTTAGTCAATTCCAAACTTTTATGATACCCGGACGTCCTATAAATTCGAAAATGTCAGCTATACATATACGTAACCTGCATTACTACCACTAAACTAGTGCCTCTACTAACAAACTAAAAACCGTTTTAGTTTTTCCAAACTATGATTTACAAAAGTTTAAAACTTCTGCAAATTTTTGCAATGTGCCGTTTCAGCATCTCAAACAACACATTATCCGATCTCTTGTACTTATATGAAGAATCTCTTGTGTTTAGTTCCACAGTAACTGGTTCTTATACATGATCGAATTCATTTCTCAAAGGTCTACTTGTCAGAGAGGCATTTTCAAAGGTTTCTTGTTTACGTGTACAGTTCCCTTTGAAAACGGCGAAAAGGAACTTTGTTTAGAAATGAATCCTTTTGCAAGTGTCAGTTATATTATATTCCTTCTACGAAACGCCAATCCCAACAGCTTTAATTTAACTCTAAATGTAAAATACTTGATATCATTTCTATTTACGTCTACTTAAAATTAATAATACATGAGGATATTAAAAACCTATCTTTAGCTTTCCTTCTACATTTCGGTTTGTCGTGTTCGATCGTTCCTTTCAAAATTCTGTATTGAACACTTCTAAGCTTAATAGTGGGAAGTTATTTTTATCTCGTCCATCTCTTCGAATAAAAACATTAGAATTGGATTTTATCGTTGGAAATGGACTGTTCTTAAGTGCTATTTTCTGTGTCGTACAAAATGATTTGTCTGAACAGAAACAGCTTTGTGTGATTATTTTATGGCACTTTTTACCGAGCCCCAATTCATTGGTTTCCCGAGTTTTTAGAGTTTCTGTGAGCCTTCACAAAAAGTTTCGTATTTCACCACAAAAAATATAAATGTCCTTTACTTTTCCTGGCCGTTATCTTAACTTACCAGATTGGTGTTTGCTGAAAACTAGCACGTCAGCTTTGAATTCGGATTTTAAATGTAGATATATATAAAAGCAAAGCTTGTTTAAGGTGAGGGTTCTTATTACCATTTTCAGGGTTTCTTTCAGATTTATATAGGACCCTATGATCAAACTTCAAATTCTGTGCCTAGCTTATCTTTAAATGGTACGAACAACGTTGAATTTTTTACACGGAAAAAAATCCTTATTATCCTTGAAAATTTAACAATGGCAAAATATAGATAATTGGGAAGGAGCTTCACAGAAAAACTTAATGCGCTTGTGATGTATCTTTTGTCAACAGTGCGCGGCGGGATTTCTTAACTAAAACGTCTCGTCAGTCTGATGAAATGAAACTAAATTTGCCTGGTAACAATGTTTGTAATCAAAGTATTATTTGAGTTTTGTTTTAATCCCCGTTTTAATCCTAAGCTATCGATTTTATATGTAATCGAATTGATATGCGAAACAGAAGCAAATTTCAAAGTAAGTTTCTAAAATTAATTTCCAGTAGGACGAGTATGATTAAAAGCTAATAACAGCCCGTTTATACGTAGTATCTAAATAATGTTTAGGTGAAAAGACGGACACAATGAGCTTGCTTGCTTTTAAATTGTAAAAGTGGAACAACAGGTACCTATTCATAAAAGACGGCGAATACTCCTTAGTTGCTTACAAAGAAAAATATGTTCATAAGCGAATGATTTTAGTTTTATCTGTTTCAGTTGTTTAGTTTTATAGTAAACATAATTTGTTAATTTTTCTAATGAATGTTGTGCTAAATAGCAACTTACGTCAACACTCAGCAGCCGAAATTATGTATTCCGTTTACAATCTAATTCATATTCCGTCAGCCAATCAGAAGCATCCTTTTTTAAAAATTTATCAATCAGAAGGCTATTTTACTGAAAATATTTTTAGACAACTGAAACTCAGTAGAGTCTTCCAGCGACAATACTTATGTCAGATAAACGTCAAACAAACGTCAAAAAAATATTATTTTAAAAATTCTTGTTTAATTGAATTGTCATCCGAATACAACTCTTACTCTAAGTTTTTGTTCAATATTTGTCATTCATTCATTACTCGTTGCTGCTGATTTTGGAAAATAATAATTAGTCGCGTACCGCTCGTAATTATTTTCGTCACAGCAGCAACCTGTATTCAGAATGACAAATATTGTTAGCAAAACTCAGACCACCCTTATTATAATAATATGTTCGTAGTTTTATATCGTTTTTTATTTTAAACTGGAGTGTCTGGGCAAGATCGTTGGTTATAATTTCTGTAATCCTGTGTAATCATTTAAAAGCTTCAGGATGCACTTAATACTAATAATAATAATTGTTCTTATTTTAAACTTATAAAGGATCTTATAAAGGACTTATAAAAGACCTTGATAAATAGTCAATGTAGTAGAGAGGCTTAAAAGGAATGCAACAAATTATCGTCATTGCTTTCCTTGCTAAGCAAGAAAGTTCCAATGCGAGTATCAAATGTTCTAAAAGTATGTCTATTATTAAAAATATTACAAAATCTTTTTTAAATTCTTCAGGGTACTATTACTAAATTAAGATACATCATGCTACAATTACGGTACCTTATCAATTAATATTAATTCAAGGTAAGATTATCTCATATACCTACATCTTACGTATGGAACACTCAAACTATTTCGATTTCAGATAATTACCACTAGTCATTTTTAGTGTCAAATTATCTCAAACGTTTCTAATGAAGCAGTGGTTATCTTGAAATGGATCCCTATATAAGCTAATCATTCCTTTAAGTGAAATTTGAGTATCGTGTAGAACAAGATGCTAACTCACAACGGTTGCTATGATACTTTCTCGCCTTCTAGCGTTCAATCAGCGTTATTTTCCTCATCTTGTCCCCTCGACCCGAAATTTAATATCAACACCATAAAGCAAATTCCATTTCCATTGCATTAATATGTAATGCAATTGTTGGACCCATAATTGGGATTTCAAATCTGTAAAAATGTTTATTTTTAGATTGTTTAGGATTCAATGATAGTCGAGTGGTTTGCACATTGATCTAGGAATGCAAGTTCTTTGAAAAATTAGACTGACAATTTACAATTCAAATACAGATAAGTAGTTAATTAAAGCGCTTATCTCAAGGGACGAAGCTTGCATATTTCTTAAGGGCCATTAGCATTATATTAGGATTAACTATCATTGCTGGGACCAAACGTCCTCGAGACGCTTTAATACCCATACTTCACATTAAGGTACCTAGTTAAAGTGGTGGTAAGCGCGAAAGCTTACACTTGCTTTGCTCCAAAGACGCATAAGATTTCTCTTAAGATTATAAACAAGGCTAGGAATTAATCTGAAATTAAAGTAGTATTTCGTCCCTACCCTACATCTGAGGTAACACGAATAAATATTTTAAGAGGTTGTGTTAACATTGAAATCTGATGTTCCAAGAATTGTAACCAACGTAACCATAATTATCGTAATTTGTGATTAGTCATTGCCAGTTACATCAACATCTACAATTAAATGTGATAACAAGCAGGAAAGTAAATTAATTATTGGAACAATCTGTAAGTACAACACTCGTAACAATTCCTCAGTAAATATAATATTTATTTAACCTCGGCCTATTTCCAACGTTTCAGTGAATAAATTAACTAAAATATACTCTTTAGTGAATGTACTAGTCATATTTTAGGACCTAAGAAGAGGCCGTTTTAGAGCACATGTTCCATAGAAATGCATCTCATTAATGAATATAGGATGGAAAAGCTTTCCACATAAGTATCCTTTTAACAAAAGCACTTACAGCGAAAGGGCGAGTTTATTATTTTGTCTCGTGTTCATAAATTGTCAAAAAATAATTGCGTAACTGTCCTTACAGAATAATAATTCCGTATGAAGCTGTGAATAGGGAATTGTCTCTGAAATATATCAAATGGGTTACAACGAAACTAACAATAACTGTAATCATACTTGACAGCGTGATAACCGCTTCTAATCGATTAACGCAATTATAGTTGAATGGAAAATATTGTGTACCTAAGAGTATTGTGTTAAGGGTGGGTTTACCCCACTATAATATCAAAACAACATAAATCATGTACAGTCATGGTAGAATGTTCTATTTAACCAGTGAACTGTTTTTAAACATGATATCAACATTTAAAAAATATTAATTGGTATATGAATAATTTCGCTATTAGTTTTGGAGATATACAGGGTGGATGATGAAATCCGCCCCGACCTATACAGCTTTTAATTGAGATCGGATTGTTACGGTCGATATGCCAATCGAGATGGGTCAGTAAATACTACGTTTTGATGTAGTTAGAACATTTTCAGGGCCTACTAGATTTTAGCAGCGATAGCCAACTCTTTATTTTTAAATGGGCATCTATGTATATTTTTTGTAATTCTGAATAAGCTTTTTTTTCTGAGTTCAACGATGTATAATAAGTCACCTTACCATCACCTCTCGTGACTACCAATTTCGCAATTTGTTTTCAATAGTAGGCTTTGAGTAACAAAATATTGACATTACATTTGCCTATTACTATACATTTATTCTTATAGCAAGTATGCCCGAGTAAGCTGTTTCATTCCAGGTCTCGAAAGGGTGACCCTACGAAAGCAAAAAATATCTAGATGTAGATATATTAGTCTCACAATAATTCGAATTCTCAATGTTTACAAGCACTTTAGAAAGTGATATGTCAGTGTTAACTTAATAAAACTAGCTAATAGGAAAAAAACTGTCAATAAATTATCAAATATCCTAATATAATAGATAATTGGAAGTTGTTAGCCCTTAATAGAAAATCAATACTTGCTGAACGGTTACATTTGTAATGATATACGGGCTATTTATATCTGATTGACTGCAAACAACCAACAATTAGTTACGTTAGTGAACAACTGATGGATATTAATATTAGCCAGATGGACTATTAATATAATGCACGTTATTATTTATTCCAGTCAAGAGTTATTATCTGTGTACAATTAATGCAATAATTGCCAGTACAACGACATTTTTTTATTGTTCCTCTTCAATATATTCCAATTTTCTTGTTAAAGAACTTTAAATCAGTGATAAACAAATCCACTCATAAGGTGTATATAAATGGGCCACGTAGAATGAGGTTCCAGAGATACGCATACCGAGACCTCGACAATATAAATTCCCTGATTGCTGATTGTTTAACTACTGACAGCATTTTTAAAATCTTAAACTACACACATTAGATTCTCGAATAAGGTCGCCGGAAATCATTAATATTTCAATATAAATTTCACACATTGTAATAATTTTTCTTTTAAAAATATACCTTACCTACCACATCAAGGAAACAATAGAAAGACGGCGGTATAAATCCTTAGATATACTATAAATCCCGACCATTTTATAGCTGTAAACCTCAAATTTGCTAAATGATTCAGAAAGATTGCAAGACGTATTTTTTTGATAAGAATACATTTTGAGCTTTTGGTTGCTGACAGCTACGCAATTCGGTAGCAAATTTCATTCAACAAAATTGACCTAAATTATGTCATTATATAACTTCTCCAAATGCATTCTTTGTGTTCACAGAACAAGTATAATGTAAAATTTATGAGCTTTCTTGTATTCCTGGGTTAACTTAATTGATGTCTTTGTGGAACTGTAAATGAAACAAAGGAATAATAATTTTGCAGTTTTCAGTATTTTATTACTGCTAATTGAATATTGCAGCATTTAATGCTGTGGAATAAGTTAATTAGGAGATCTAAACCGAGGCGGAATAATTCATGGCTATTTGTTAAAAGAATCTGCTATCGCTAAATTAAAAACTCTGCTGTAAGTTTATTTTTAATTGAATTTACAAGTTGAAATTATCAGCTTCGCAGAAAGAACTCTAAAGCTGCAAATTTAATTACCAGGATTAAGTAAAACCAATTATCTTATCAAAGTGTTTAAAGTTTTGACATTATCAGAACATGGGAATTTAAACCAAACCTTCCAAGATAAAGGTATAATGAAATTCCAAGTTATTTGCGCAACGTTACCATTATTAGTCTATAACTTGCACATACTGATCAAAAGCTTTTAGAATTGATAGAGCACGCGTCCATTTTCCTTGGATGAAGATAATAACAGCTATTATACAATACCTTAACAAAGTTCATGTTCAAGTTGAAATTTAGTTATATACCATTTTTTCACAATGTCAGGGTTTTAACTTACTTCCAATTTTCCGTAGCGGAAATTTTGCTGTACCTTCGGCCTTCGCCGGATCTACTTTGATTGGTGGCGCATTAGGGGAACTTGTGTCCCAGTTTGATTCTTAGGTTCACAATATATTATTATACCTTAGCTACGTGTGAATGCTTAGAGGGTATGTTTTCACCTAACTTTCCGAACTTAACTTTACACAATTATAAAGTCGACTAAGCTTGGTAGAGTTGTAGTATTATTTTTGTACTCACTGCCTGGAAAACAATATTCCACGAACGCTACCGATGAACCGAAACGTCAATTTCCCGGTCTACTCAACCGGGAAAAATAGCAAAAAGCACTGTCCCTCTCAAACATATTACAAGAAAACCGTTGTAATAGTAATTAAGTTCAATTTATAAAGTGCTATTTCCGCGATTTTCATTCAATAATATTTACAAATAAAAGAAAAATCGCTAATTATATTTTAAAAATATTTGTGAGCGCCATCTATTGGAAGCGGGAATGTCAAAGTCAAAGGTTGCTATAACCTTAGTTTTTTTTCCCTTGCAATTCTAAAGGTATAAAAACTGAGTTTTTAATTTGTCAATAGTATTTTTGTTCATTACAAAGAATGTTGTACAAACCTTATGCGAGAAAGCGCCATGCCATCCGTGCATTCGCGCAATGAAGAATTCGCTCGCAAGCTCGCTCATGCAGGAAATTCGTCTTCCCGTATTTGGTTTGTAAATAACTATTATGGACATGAGGATTATCCAAGATGCTATATGACAACGATTGCAACATAAATAAAGTGTGAGAACCGCGATTAATTACTTGGACTACTGCTTGCTAAAGAGTGAAATTGGCAAACTTATTAAAAATTTATGTGGATGTTTAATCCTTGGTTTAATCCTCCATATATCGTGAAGTAAAAGGCTGTGGTCGATTGTTTACTTTCTCGATCACTTTTGGTCACTAATATTTATTTTCGTTAATTTAGTTTTGTTATTGTTTGTTTTCAGCCCTGCTTTGCTGGTTTTGCTGCTAAGTTGTTCAATTTTATAAGCAAAGGTTTTGATTGTTTGCACGATATTACACAAACGTCGCGTCGTCGTCCTCGAATTCTTGGTTTTGTAGTTTTCCAAATATCTCTTATCCAATTTTTATTTAATTTTCATCAATTAAATCTTCATTGAAAGATTAGAGTTAGTTAGTAGTAACTATAACTTGCTGAGTACAAGGGGTAACATTTTGGAATTTCAAACCCACAGAATCTGTGATATCTCGAGAATCTCTGGCATTACAAGAGATAAAGGATAAATTTGGCAAGTTTGCAGCATTAATTGAAATGCGTATTTTTTAATTTTAGTTTAAGGACTTGTAAGCAAAAACCGTAAATAATGATGTGTCTGTAATTTCTTTATTACAATTAATAATATCACTCACGAAAGATAATCTAGCTGTCGAGATCGCTTCTCTTGTATTAAGTAGACAATTTTCTTTTCTATAAGAACTCTACATTGTAAGACAGAGAACAAAAGAATGTTTATGTTATAGGTTTACATTAGTTAACCAATACATAATAAATATTAATGACCAAACGAATTTCAATCATCTTGCTCCTGAGACACAATAAAAACGACATGACTCTATAGCACCAGTTTAGTTCATGTTCATACTTTTGAACAGGTAAAATCAATCGGAAAAACGATAAACTAAGCCACCATCTGCTACGTTTCCTGAGAACGTCACACTTTATTTACTCACCAACAACCTATAATTTACACAACTTTTGAAGGTTTTATCAAACGCTCACCTCTCGTTGATTAATGAGTAATGTGCAAGTAAATGTAATAAGTATTGATTAATGTGCGTTGATCACAAATTTCTTTATTCCTTTATTATTAGTTCATCACCAAAAACCGAAGAAATTCAACCTTTTCTAATTTTTTTTATTAAAATACTTAAAACGCTTACAGGCACTGAAAAGCATAAAGTAGGAATCAAACTCCTTTGCTATGAGTGAGGTAGCTTTCAAGCCTAAAACTTTTCCCATTGAGCTTTTGATTATAATATTTAAACGAACAACACAATCGCCGCACAAGGAGAGTTATTCAAACAAATTTGTGAACGTCGGAGTTTAAAGGACGAAAATTCTTATAAGAAGATAATTGCCAAGTACACAAGTTACCTCGATCAATAAATCAATTAGATAAGCATAAAAGAGCAGGGGTTTCTCATTGTGGAAGATGTTATTGAAATAACGAAAAGACTTCAAATATAGGGGTGTCTGCAAACCGCATTGAGGAGTTCATTACCGCCTCGTTTTCAAGGAAAAGTAGGTATATATACCCAAGCGAATGTCTTGAAACTTCTGACTTATCCAATAATTTTCTTAGAAAGTAGGGGAAATGAAAGTTCGCTTATGAAATTTCCAGTACTTTAGGTAGGAGAAAATTGAATCACCCCCGCCTTACAAAATATTATTTGGTCAAAAACACCCTTCAATTTATATTATACTCCGTGCTACAAATTAATTCTAAAGAAGAACTATAACCAGTTATTGCCTCGAATGATGAAAAATGACAATCAGAAGTAAAATCGATAGTTTGTTGTAGTTATTAATTCAGAGCATACCCCGATACTGGTAGTAAATCATGGAAGCTGTCGTTTACTACCAATTTTCCAATGTCGTTTAGAAAGCTAATTAGATGATTGGTTTTAGCGAAAATAACAAGAAAAAGTGTTTAATGTGCAAATCTGTTTTTAAAAAAGTTAAATTATAAATGTCTTTTGTATTCAAGGACGAAACGTCGGCGGTTCATTCTTTGTGTATTTATCCTTCATTATTTAATACGTTCTACCTACTCAAAAAAATTTATTACAAAGTCTGTATTTTTCTTTATTCAAATAATGTTTTCAAGAACATGAAATAAAAATATACGAATTTTCCTTTCGAAACACGAAAATTATTTACTGCTACCACCTACACATGTGATACAAATCAATTTAATATTGGATATTATATTTACAATCAAATTCAAATTTTAAAAACTTATTCCGCGAGTAATCCTGTCCTCTCTAATATCTTTTTTCAATTCCTAATACATTTATTTATTTAATATTTCGTAATTAAAATCAAATTACCTCACACCGAACTCAATGGGTATAGAATAGGCCACAGTTAAAATTATAATTGCAAAAATAATTTGTATACAGTAAATCCATCAAACTCTAGATACACATTTCGAATCCGTGACAAGCAGGCTGTGAACATTAAGCTGCTAAATGTTGCTCTAAGTTAATATTAAAGATTTCCTCTTGTGTTGAAACAATTTGTAATTAAATTCCTGGCTTGGCTTTGTAATTTGACCCATTAAAGTGCTTAATACTTAATTCCTAACTTTGCTGCGTCGTCGTTTCAATCCAGGTCAAGATAATGGGGATACATCGACGAATTGTTAAGGGTACTGTTTGCACAGAGGGAATAATTTATGATTTAAACCCAGAGAGTGTACGGAAAAGAAGATGTATTTATGTAGTGGCCAAACATGCTATACATGAAATGTAAATAAAATGAAAAATAAATTAAAAATGTCTTTCAATTTCCATTTGTTGGTTATATTTATGTATTAAGGACGTAAAGAAGCTTTTATGGCGTAAGACGTAGTTTTGAGCTCGAGGTGGCAGCCGAGGGCTAAGAATACGTCCAAGGCCATAAAAGCAAGTTACGCCCGTGATGCATATACATAACTGTACAGATAAATATTTTTAATTTAAAAATATTTCTTAAATAAATTGAAAATATTTAGGTATAAAAAAATTAATTTTGCTTTCACATCTAGCGTTGCTTTGATCAAATTTGAAATTTGAAGCGTAAATGGCTACAACTATAGACTTTCATTATAATATTGTAAGTAACAAATACCATGGACATTTTATATTGGAAGGGTTACAAAATTTCCCTTAATATTTTTTGGTCGCTTTAAACATCCTCATGTAAGAACATTCCCCCGATAAATTATGCTTAGCAGAACCTATTTCATATGTAATCAAACGAATTAACGCCTACCAAGACAGAACCTAATAAAGTCATAAATCATATTGAAAACTAGGGGAGCAGTTAAGGTTGATATGAGTTACGTTGTCTGTTTGAGAAGGCAACTTAACAAATATTCTAATTTTAGGTCGAAATTAAAATTGCAAATTGCTTCCCACTTCGAAAGCGTTAATATTCAGAAGCCAATAAACGACGTTAATTTGATAAGAAATTGAACAATCAGATTTAAATTCAATGTTAATGAGTAGCTAACGCAAAGAAAACCTAAAAGACTCATGATTAATCTCAATTATTATTAAAGAGTCTTTTACTACACAAAATGTACAAATCATTTTCCTTTTTTTGAATTCTTCAATTGCCACCACAAAAAGTGATCTATATGAACAGATAAGGTACACAATGTTTTTTTATTTAGAATGGTAGTTATCAGGAGGTCTTGTTTTCAAATTTAATTCCTAATGCTTCAACAAGCACGCACTCGGTCAACATTTAGATTGGTGACCCTGACAATACGTTTACAAGGCGTCTATCTCCCACGAGGATTGCTCCCTATGGGTGAGTAAAATTTAATCCCCTTTATTCCCCAATATTTTTATTGTATATATTTACCCAATATATTTATTTATATATTTACCCAATATTCTGAAAAATAGACCTGTCTGTAGTGGAATGGATTATGGTGAACGCTGTAAAGAAAAAATTTAGACGATAATAATTAAAAGATATCAGTCAAGTCCAAGCACTATATAAAACGCCATCAATAAAATGAACATGTTATAAATTTTTTTTCTCAACTGATAGCATATAACAAACACAGTAACTGAAAAAGAGTGGACTGAAAAGCATACACTGTACCTACATTATGCCAAATTAAGATATTATTGTTGATAGATTTTCGAAAATTAATTTAAATATTTCATTAAAAAACATTCTTTACAAACAAAATTGACTTTTACTAAAATGTAATCCAAACTTAATACAATTTTGAGATTTAATAAACATCAACAAATTTCATTTCTGTATCCTGTAATTTTATATAGTACTTCATAATTTTAATATTTTCGAGGAAGATATTGTCAATATTAGTTCAAAAAGATTTCAAAGGTTTTTCGAGAATGAAATATATTTGACGTACGAAAAAGTAAACTTAAGGAAGCCTGTATAGTCAAGTCAAAAAGTTGTTGAGCTGTTCTTGAGTACATAACTGAATCTTAAAATTGAAAACTTGAAAAGTAAGTTAACTTATTTTCAGTAAAGCGATAACAGCGTAAGGAGAAAATACAATAAGAGGTAATGCTTACAAGATAAGAAAAAGTTTCCAGCTTGTTTGATAGTAAACAGAAAAGTTTTATTCAATAGTTTACAGTACTTTAATCGGTTAAAAAAATTGTTTTCCATTTCATGAATGAGGTTTTGAGAATTTTTCATAAAATGTCGACGCCTTCGTATTTCTCAAAATTATTCATTTTCATATAGTACACCATAATATGTTTGATCAGAATCAGAGATATGTAGCTCAAGGGATTAGAACACGCGCTGAGGCTGTAACTGACATATTATTTAACCGAGTATGCAGAGGTGGTTGGTTTCCGGCGAAGTAGTTGGAAACGTAGGTTTTGGTAAGGGATTCGTAAAGACTAAAGACACGGATAGTATGACCCTTGGCATTAAGGCTATAGTCTGTACCATCCGCGACCCCTAACTGTATCGCCGCCTCAAGAAAATGTAAACGTCATTGCCTCATTCTCTGTTATACAGGTTAAATGCAGCATAAGTTCAATATTTTAAAATGGGGGAAGCAATTCTGCAATTCGACGTCATAGGAAGATAGACGCGAACATTTCAATGGTTCTCGTCTATCTTCCTCTGATATCCCAACAGCTGAATTGTTCCTTTAACGAGTTTGGATTTACCTAAGAATCTTACAGGCACTCTTCGTTGACGATACACCCAGGAGTTATCTAATAGGATGGTCTAGTCTAGCTACACTATACCTCGGTAGTTGGTACTGTAATAGCAGGCTTCAAAAAAAAAATGATACTCCTACTGTCTCGTCATTTTTCCTGACATTTCTGGATATTATATTCCGAAGTTACTTTGCTCAGTTTGCAGTTTGAACAAATTCTCGATTGATTCTCATTTCCTATACAATTCGTCTCATTGAGACCCCTTGAATATCACTCGACTTTTAACGGTTCCTCGGAGTATTAATAGCGTGCGGTCGACTGATTTTTAGACGGCCCCTTAAAATTGAGGGTTTTTTTAGATAGCATCACATAATGATTTTGGATACATACATCTGAAAATTAATATGCCGTGCATTGAATACGGTTGAATATCGAACATAAAGTAATATCAAATACCTTTCATTGTGAAACTGTTTTAGGGATAATATTAACAAAACAGTTAAAATAAATCAATCAATCAATTTAGTACACCTATGAGGCAGGGTGCATGCAAATCGTGCTTTTGTCCAACATTTTGTCCATTTATCTTTCACTATAATGATTTACAAAATTCAAATCACTGCTGTAATTCAATAAGTCGCAATTTTTCATGTAAAGGTGTTGGTTTTATAACTTTGTAACCGAGCAGTGGATGTTAATCAAACCCTACTTGCAAGCTTTCACACTTCGTTAGGTCAATTTTACGGGCCTATAGGGTTTCGCATTCATACATCAAGTGGGTAACTAGAGCGCTGCCTACTTGTTTGTCAGTACACCCGGATATTTTCTGCCGATAGGTATTGACGTAAACACCCACTAACTAAACATGAAGGGGACTATATTAAATTAGCAAATATAAATAAATTATTGCGACGAATTTCGAGATAACTAGATTTTAAAAATCAGATTTAGAGGAGGATTGCGCAGAAAAATCAGATACTAATACAAATATTTCTGTTATTTAACTTTGGACACCTTCAGATATATCTCTATAATGTAGAAACTTTGAACTGTTTTGTTATTTATAGCACTTTTCAAGGTTTTGCACATTCAACTGTGAATTTGTATTTAACTTTCACAAAAAAATCAAGCTCAGTTAAGTGGAAAAATTTAAGAGAATTTATTCCAACAATTTGATAACTTCATCTTTCTTTTTACTTTCCCATACCACTACTGGTATATAAGAAGTATTGATATGAAAATTTTCGAAATTGAGATTTTCGCGGAAATACGTGTTTTGGACCTCCAGGAACCCAAAAAGTGGTTTAGAAAAACTGCCTGTCTGTGGGTGGGTGGGTGTGTATGTGACTTCAAAATGGCGAACGCTATGAATTTTTTTAAAAAATTGACTTTAACGCTCCACAACTCCAAAACCAGTTTATGATCAGGTTCAGCAACAATTTATTTGAAAACCCTCTGGCGGTATTATACCATGAAGAAAAATGTATTTAGTAAATCCAAAAACGGTCGCAACGACGTGCTTGAATTTTGAAATTTTTGAAAAATTTGTTACAAGAAAACCGGCTACTCGATTTTGTTTAAATTTTCTACACTTATGCAGCTTGGTGTTAGGTACATTTTCGTTTTTTGACGAATGCTAGAACAAGGCCAACTGTATATAACTTGGCTAGAATTTCACTGTGGCGCCCTCTACGAGGTTTTGAAAATCGGAAATTGATGCTCCTACAGCTCCTTTATTAACCAAATTATGAAAAAAGTTTAAATAGAAAAGTTGTTCAGTATATAGATTTGCATTCTCCTAAATTTATATTACGTATACAGGGTGTTTGCTTTTCACAGTACAATAAGCAACTTTGTTATTTTATATGAAACACCCTGTATATTATTATATAATTGAATGCAAAATTGAATTGTCTATCACATAGTATAAGGTAGTCATATAGCTAAAATGTACGGTTGATGAGAAAATCGCGAATTTCCGCTGTGTTATTAAATTAGAAGCCTGTCTCTCTTCTGTACATATCGAACCCGTATAGTCTGGGGTTCCTCGCTACGCATTCAAGTCATTTCCAAAGCTGCCTCGCGAACTACTGTCGAATACCAAAAACGAAATGTTTATTTTTAGTATGGAAAAGTCAAGGGGAGTTGAGCACCTCCACTTTTTTGATTTTATGGCTACCGTTATATCTAAGGATTTAACTATTCAGCTATTCTTCTGATTATTGACTTACAGTTTGGCTTCTGTATATAAACTAACATTGTGAGTTTTCTAGATAGAACTAAATTAAAGTCGACTAAAGTTTCCTTACGTAGTACGCGGAAACATTTTACATTAAGATTACTGCTGCTAAAACTTTTGAATACCTGGAGGTTATAGTATTATCCGAATGTTCCTCCTCCTGGTCTTAAAAGCTTTTATTACAGAATAATAATAAGCATTACACAATATTCTGCCGTCTATGTACAAAAAATATTTTTGTATTTCCTTAACATACGGATGCTCTAGCAAGGAAGGCCTACATTACATGTTTATAATAGAACATACCCCAGTTACCCAGTCTTCCTTTTTCAGGCACTCAGATGGCAAGTGAACGAACATGTCTCAGTAGCAGTACTTGCTCATTTAAGGCAGCTAAATATTTGCTGTAGTAAGGCTACCAAATAAATACAACCGGGTAATTAGCGTCAGCGTGTGGCAGGTGTCAAGATGACACAAATTTGTACTTTCCATAAATTAATTATTTACTCCAGTTCCTAACTATAGGTCATGAATTTAAATTTTGTCTGAAGAGATTCTACAAAACTTTCCAAATGTAACATAAAATTGTAACCAAATAATCAATCAATCAGTACAGTACGTGTACGTTTCTTTTGCAAACTCTTAGCCGCTATAAGTCGCAGTTTGCCATGACGCAAGCCAATATAGATCTTTTTTAAACTTGCCAGTTAACTCGATCATTTCCATTTCTGTTTCTTCCACTACATCATCTACCTTCACTTTTTCTCTAAGGCGTGTGCTTGTTCTCTCATCATTTATCATCGCTTTCTGTGTATCATCCTTAATTTTTTCGTATTCTTCATAATCAATGGTAAACTCCTGACTTTTATTATAAATCGGATATGTTTTTTGTGGATCTGGGATATAGATTAAGAGTACAATTATTCCTTTTGATGCTTTAATTTTCAATGAAATTGTATTTTTATTTATAAAATGGTCTGTGAAAACTCTTTTCTTTATATATTTTTTCCTTGAGATGAACACAAAGTTTTCCTCTCAAATGCCCCAGATAATGTTTGTAAGATATTGTACTTCAATACAACTTTTCAAGTTAAAGAATTCGAGTTTTAAGTTGAAGTCGCTGCCATTAAGAAGTTCAAGTCCACGTTCTTTAATTTACTTTTGTTGTTTTACAAGGTATTACGTTTAGTAATATTTTTTTATTTAATGGTACCTAACGTGAATTTTGATACAAAAACTACAATTTTACTTCTTTGCCTTTTCATTACTACGGTATGCACTAGCGGCTCCAGGGGATGCCTACGAAACTGTCATCTCAATGTTACTTTAAATACTTGATATAAAATATTACCCAACGGATATTACGTACCCCCTGCATAAAAAGCCGCACACACAACAAATTTTACAAAGTATTACAAAGTTTTTATCTTTAATAGGAACAAGAAATAAGCATTAGACTTTACGTGAAAAAGTACAAGGAAATGGTAATAAAAACCCAAGAGTTTAAGAAGACTTGTCGCCGTCGCGGATATATCTACCCACCCTAACCACCAACTCATATCATTGTGAGAAATAAACTTTCTTGGAAGTAGGTACCTCCTTCAACGCAGCCACTTCCGTGGTGTGTTGCTACACAGACCTAATTTTAATTTACTGAATATTAAACGTAATATGCAAAGTTTTAATTTCAATTAATTATTCATAACTCGTTTCAGTTTTTGAGTGGGTGATATTAAAATCTTGAATTCAAAATTAACATCAAGTGATTCTTGTTTGAAAGAAGAACTCTGTCCTTAAACGAGTTGGGTAACATATTTTAATGACTTCTCAAGCAATTTCCTAAAAGCCTAAAGTATCCTACCCAAGAATGGACACTTAAATCGGTACGTGCTAACAATGACACCCATTCCGAATCTTTCCTAAAGGAAATTTGTCACATTTCATAGCAATGTTGTTAAAATGCTAAGGTTTTGCTTGTTTTTTATACCTGACTTTGCGTCCTAGCAATTAACTATCATGCACTATTTTATTTTGTTAATTTACATTTAAATTTAGATTTGCGAATTTTGAGGATACGGAATCCGATGGTTTTGTGAATACTTTTTTATTTCGTCTGAAACACTGTAGTAGAAACTTTATGGCAACTTTAAGGATCAACAGACCAAAAGAAGAAGTCTTTTTTTTCTTAAATTCAATATACGTTGGATCTTCTTAAAGATTTAATTACATTTCGCACTGCGAACTGTAGCATTTAGGCTCCAGAAACTTTATCCAGTCTTTTCGTTTAATTTTATTTTATCTATACAACTCAATTAGTTAAGTAAACTTTAGTCTGTCGATTCTAGTTATTTCTAACAAATCTGAGTTCTGTTATAATTCCTGGGCCATATTTTAATATAATTTTATTTTATGCTCAAGTTACTACAGCGCAGGGTACAATAAAAAATGTATTGTAGGTATAATAATTACATATTCGTAAATGCGGATTTGATTAAATTTTTGTAATTACAGCAATTAGCCGAAACAGACTCTTCACTGAATTTTCCTGTATTTCGATTGTTGCAATTATTGGACTGTTTCAAATTTTAATACTACCTACCGTTTGTTACGAACTTGTTACCCCAATTATTTTCAAAGTCAATCACTTTTTATAATTATGCTATTGATTACATTCTGGAAACGTTGGTAACATTGCAGTAAATAATTATAATTGCCTAAAACTGAAAAAGAAACAAACTGACATCATAGCTTGCAGACATACCTATACATAAACTTAAAAAATAATTATTAAGCGGCGGACTTTATAATTTAATAAAAAAAAATGTAATACTGTAAAGGGTACTTTTATTCTTTGGGAATTGCAAAGGTAATTCGTTCCATCGACACAGGCTATTCTATTGTCATGACAAAAGGCCATTTAAGAAGAACCTGAAGGAAAAATGCACAGATCTCGCAATTCTTGCAACCATCGTAGGGTGTTGAAAACAAACACGATGTATATTTAATACGGTAATCGAATATACAGAGTGTGTAAAAGTTGTGGTGCAGGTTTCAGGTAATGCAGGATATCGCACTAAAAAGGAAACTAATTTTGATTTTGTATCTAAGTAATCAATAATAAAATTTTTCAAGTTGAACGGCAGCTACACATTTAGGCTACGACGGAGAGATGCAAGTTCGTGTTTTAAACAATAGTTTTGAGCAAAACTTTAATTAATTTCGATAAACCAAATACGGCTTATAATTCGTGGTATACGATTGGCGATTGGCTAAGGGAAACAATGAATTATTAAAAAAAATATATTTTGGTGATCTTGTGTTGTTTTCTGTAATGCTAGTGAGACAACATGATGGAAAACGGGATATCCAGATGTGAAAATCTTACAGCGATCATTAGAAAAATACAAGTTTAACGAACATATTATTTCTTCAGCCTGAAAACTTGTTCTTTTGGGAAAACAAAATATTACTGCGGTAGCTTGAATTTATTTTAGTTACATTTTTAATATTAAGGCTGTACTTTGGAGCTATAGGTTAAATTTAGACAGCATTTATTCTAAATTTATTAGGACACTATTTATTTTTTCTTCTTCTCCCATTCTTGCCATTTATGTTTTATATATTCTAACTTGGTAATAAGCACCTCATTGACTGTTGCTGGATATTTACATTTATAGTTGATATAATTTGTTGATGTTTAAATATTTCACAATCGTAAAAACAGCGATTACAGTCGACAATTAAATTGAAGTTAAGTTAAACGATCAATGGTAAAAAATTTTAGCTATTATCACTGAATATACTCATCAAGTAACTATTTTGAAAGAGCAGCATTCTTTACTGTTACCAATTTTGAACTTTGACGACTGTAAGTTCAGGAAGCGTTTGCCAGTTTTTTTGATATCAGCTTTTTGTCTTAGTTTTGTCTAAGGAATAACTTTACCTAAAGCTTTCACCACCATTTTTATACATTCTGTATAATGAACATTGTTTTGGTTTATAATGGTTTATTATAACGTTAACAATACAAATACCAAACAGACTATTATAACAGACTAGTATACCGAGTGGTTGGTATCTGAATAAGAAGTATACATTGCATAATCACGTTTATCCGAATTCCTGCCCCTAACTGTTATGGGAAAAATTGGTAATGGTAGTAAACTAAAGAGAATAATATTCCGCGTTAAAAATTCTTTGTGTACTATTTCTTCAACATAACAATTTAAAATTTAAAAATGTAGCTATTTAAAAAATAGGAGGTGCTACACTTGTCAAAACAAAACATACTCATATTTTTCGAATGTACTTTCATATGTAGGTATTTAAATTATATATTTATTTTTATATTATTTATTATACAAAGAATTCTTAAAATTGAACGACGCGGAATATTATTCTCTTTAATTTGGTACCATTACCAATTTGTTCCATAAAAATGGGGAGCAGGAATTCGCATAAACGTGATAAGCAATGTAAACGGCTTATGTACAGGGATATGACCGATATGACCAACCACTCGGTATAAATGTTGCTTACTTGGCTAAACTAATAAACTAAGTGAATACCTATACAGGGTGTCGAATTGAATTACGCTATACATGTGGAATTCAATGGTAAAATTTTAAAAGTCCCTTATTTTGGGGACAAAACCCTCAGCTTGGCACAATTTTGCGAAGATGCGTATAAGCTGTTCTGCAGCTCGATTACCCAAGTGTTTAATTGCGCAATCAAAATATATAATTTTATGAGAATAAATCAGAAACGAATATATAAGTGTGTATATTATAATATAATATTACAGAATATCAGCAGAAGAAACATTTGGTAAAAATAGATTATTATTACGTTCTGAACATTTTGTATTTTTTGGTTTTGTTTTCTTTTCCAGTGAAGGTATTCACAACAAAAATATTTTCGGATATTTTGTAAGGACAGAATTAACGCTTCTGGGCAAGCGCTTACAGAACAACGCGTGTAGTCCGACAACGCAACCAACTCCGCATGCTCGCACCCTGCTTAGATCCCGCGTGACGATATTTCGTGACGCGAGAACCTATAACTTGCCTCCGTATAAGTGTTTTCAACACTAAAACAACCAGACAACTTATGCTCATCTCATCCCAGCTAACATCTTTCTAGTTGCTCTGGTCGTAAAACCTATACAACGCCTATACCAAGACGAGAATCGTCTCTTTATTCGCGAAATGGAGCCTCTACCAAACTTTTCAAAATTTGTAAGATGAAATGAAAATCTACTGTTGTATACGTCTATAGTTCGGGAACTTTTAGCATAATAATTTTATTTATACTGAACAGAAACCTTTCAAACCAATTCTCGTAGCGTATATTTGATCATGATTACAAAACTGAGAAATCAAGTAAAAGAATCACACCAACAACACTTTCTAATTATTCTAATAAAAAAAGTAAACCGTTTCTTGCGTCGAATGACTCTTCCACGACTCTTCTTTAATACGTCAGATTATTGTTGCCACGGTGATGATAATAATTACATCTGAAAAATGAAGTAATAGAAGCTTCAGAATGATGTGGACTCTAATTGGCTCATTTTTTTTATATCTAAGTAAAACACGAATAATTTATGCAACAACTTCTAAGCTGATCACATATCTAAGAAGCACTTAGCTATGTACAGATATTATCAATCCGAATAGTAAGAGATTTCCCGTCTATTTGAGAAAATATCTCTCTGGGTTTTGTAAAACCATTAAATTACCGTCACGTTGTAAATGAATGACAGTTTGAGCACTTACTTCATTAGAATTATTTGGTTTGGGAATTTACTTTTCCTTAATTTATCTTCTTGTCAATTTTGGTACATTTTGTAATAATAGATGATGTTCTTAACTCAATAAATTATTTCCGCTATGACAACATTCAATTAATAATCCAACATTTTGTTGTTCAATAATTAACAATACAAATGCTAGTGATTAAGAAATATTACGTCACCCCTGTCAGTTTTTCTTTAAATCTGTTTGTAATATTATTATAATACTCTGAGTTAGGGACGTTACGTTGTGGAATTTTGTTAAAATACTTTTTTTATTCATTTTTTTAATTAACTCAATTTCTAGAGCGGCCTTCGTTATTACATTACAATTTAAAAGTGAAGCTTTTAACACTTACAACCTTTGCCTTTGTAGGAGGTGGTGCGTTTATTAATTTATTACTCATACCTAGCTCTTACAGTATGACACTTTAGTAAGTTGTAAAGAGAACAATAAATTACCCTGATTTCAATTATAAAAAATAATTCAAAAAAGAAATAATAAGCACATAAATCATTCTTGAAAAGGAATAAATATTTGAAAACAATTGATTTGATTCTGAATTTAGTAATAAAAGGATTGTTCAATTAGTGATAACTTTTCGCCCTTCTTCATCATAAACTGCAAATTTAATTTTGAGAGAAAAATTGTGCTCGCTGATATGAATTAATGATTTCCCCAGAGGTTCCAATAATAGGAAGATGAGGATTCTAAGCCTTGAATATTTTATTTCAAGCAAAATTCTCCTTAAACCAAATAAAATCGATATAGACACAATTAATTCTACTTTACGATCAAATCTGTCAATAAAAGTCTACGCCAACGTGCTGTGCTGTGTATAAATGAAACAACTGTTGCAACTTTGAGAAACGTTTGAAATTTTTTTTTGTTGTCGATTGAATATTATAAAAGAAAATGAAATTATAATTGAGGAATATATTTCTCTTGAATGGTTTTCATTTTTAAATGTTTTATTAACACTGGGGTGAGCAGTTATTCAAAAATCCAATCTTCATAATACTCAACCGAATGAACTCCCTTGAATTCCTTTTCTTGTCATAATGCCAATTTATGAGCAACAAGTGTAAAAGACTAAGTTCCTAATAATAATCTGATTAAGTCGGGAACTTTCTCATTTCCTTCACGATCTATTTTTCAACCTTCGGGTAGGAACGGAACCAACGCAAAACTCTGCAGGCATAACCTTTAATAAATGTTTTTTTTGTTTACGTTTTTTTACTCTAATTTTGAATTTTTTAATTTTAATTCTGCATAAGAGATAATATGAGTTTAGGAATAATTGTGTAGAATATTCAGAGAAAATGTTCGTCAGAGAAAATTTTCGAGATGAAGGGCATCTAGGTTAAAGTAGATGGTTAGGAACGAATGGGTAATAAAAAGAAATGATTAGTTTTCATGGACTATTAGTGCAACTTTTTAAAAGTAGCTTCTTTAATGTTCATACTGCAGACTGTTCTTAATTTGATAAAACACATTTTACAGTTTTAATTATGAATAATTATGAAAAATAACACATATTAATATGATTAGGGAGTTTCCTTTTTTTTTGTCTACAAAATATTGCTTTAATTAACCTAACAGCTCACTATTGATAAATACAGGTTCATCTATTTGTAAACTGGAACAAGTATTATTAAATTAGAGATGAAATTTTAATTAAACTTGACCTACATTAAATAAAACATAATTCTGTACAGAAACTGTATATCGTGTGCTTGCTTGCTTTTAGTACGAACAAACCAAAGCACTTTGCGTTTGTGAATACACAATTATTAATTTCCCAAAACTTCATCTTGTTCTAAACAGGAATTTAATTCTCATAATTACAGAGTTGTTACACGTGGATTTTGGAAGGTATGGAAATTAATTTCTAAATGAATGGCAATCATTCACACACTGCCACTGGTTTAACAATGAAATTTAATCAAAGATATGACTATACTGGCAGGAATAATGAATGTAATATAAAGAGTACAGATCATTTTCAAACAAAAAAAAAGTTATAATATTAAGAAACTAGTAATATTAAATATTAAAAAATTCTAAGGGAAATTTTGAGTAACTAACAGTAAACTCGAATCAACAGATAACAAAGATAAGTATATTCTCAAATTCCTCTGGTATGAATTACATTGAAACATTTTTGGTTAATATGTAACTTAGAAAATATTTAAGTATTCAAAAATTTTATTTTATTCAGTTAAAAGATTCAGCGCCTACACGCATAAATTCTCAGATAACTATAATTATTTTGTAAAAAGGAACCGACTCTACCTTCAAAACTAATGAAAAGTGTTAACGAGTGGAACTACAATATTCCTGCTAACAATTTCCTGCGACACAGCACGGTTTCCTGCTACTAGGGGTATTTCCTGCTAATCTGCAGTTCTCGTTATGGAATCTCACTGATAGAGGACGCACAGGTAGTGCCGTCCCTGACGTCAGCGCTTGGGGCGCTCCGGGCGCTGAGCGCCGTTAAAAGCTCGAAGACGCCGTTGCCAGGACAACCATTTGTCGCAGCTTCCTTGCAAAAGTACGCGTGCGTTGCATCAACAGGCGATTTATACTGCAGCCAAACATATTGGCATGCCGCTGAGCTTAATTTATATTACGTTACATAATATTTATGATGCTGATCCCTAAACCAGGGATTTAAAATTGCAGTTAGATAGTTATTATCAAAAATTTAGTATCTTTAAGGAATATCGACGAACACCGGATTAAAATTTGTTGATATCAATTCATAATAACTAACTCGTCGTAAATGAAGTATATTATAGACCTGCATAATAAATCACACGGAATTTACTCATTGAGCCCATTTGCTTCGTTTCAGTTTTTAGCTAAAGCCTGCAACCAGGGATGTGTGCAGAAAGCAGTTACCTGAAACGCTCACTGAACAATCAGTTATTTCGAAAACATAGAATTTATCAAAAAAGACTTGAATATTAAAGAGAAGGTTGCTCTAATTCTGAGCATCAGAATGTACATTTAATTATTTGAATAATAATCTAGTAGACATGCTGTAAAAGGTAGAATTCTATTTGTAAGCTGCTACTATATGCCGATCTATTCCGAAACAACTCCTTGCATCCAATACTCATCTATTCTGCGTGAAACACTACACATTACGTCATGTACACAACCAAAATTTGATATTTGAAAACTCCCTACTTTATCATGTTCAGGGTTTTAGGTGTTAGTATTTTTCATTTAAATATCTACATTCTCAGGCTTTTAAACTTCTGTTTATAGTCGCGTCTTCGGCGATTTTTCTCCAGATTTTTATGGTCATGGCTCATTACTGCATCCCTGGCAATTTGTCCCCTGCTTCAGTGTTTTATTATTTTTCACTACTCAGGATTTGTCTCGGATATTTCATTCTCTGTCCCTTTATATAAAATCCTTCAAGACTGTAGTTTTGAATAGAAAATATATTCTAAAAAACCCTTACCCCAAAATATGTAAAGAAACTAAACTTGTGACTTATTTTCTTTTTCTAATTCGTTGTTCATCCCTCGTATATCTTCCTGTTCTGTTCTGATTGATTGATCTTAATCCTTTTCAAATCTTGACAAACTCTTCTTCCAAACTATAATATATCCATGTTTGCATTGAATATATTACTTATATTATATTCTTGATTCTTCCCGTTAAATTTTCTGTTTCACTCTCTCGTTTTGTTTTCTGTTGTGATTGTTCATCCAAGATAATTAAAATTCATTTAGCCTTTCAAAACCATGTTTTCCCATTTCCAACCTTCTCTCTCTCTTTCTCTCTGTATCTCTCTTTCTTCTTGTCCAATTTTTTCATATTTCATATATTTTGTTATCCTGTGGTTTATTTGAAGCCCGTATTTTTGTCTCTTTACTAACCCTAATAATGTCCCTCTTCATGTTTTACTTTGCAATTCTACGCCTCTTTTGATTATACCTGGTTGAATACTGTTGCCAACAACGCGCACCTTACTAATTAGGAACACCTTTGTGTGCATACACACTTTTTCCACCACCGATTTTCTATGTTCCGGGATTGTTCCCATAAGTTGGCAAGTTTATACAGGACAGACACATCGCAGCCTGCAAACATGATATAATTACATTTATCCATAAGAAAAAGATTCATCTGTTCAGAACGTTAAATAACAAAAAAGTTATCTTAAAATTATGTACCTACATGCGTAAATAAACAAACCCTAAAGAAAAATTAAAGGCGTATTCTCACAAGGCGAATTTAATTGACCTACTTTTATTGATCAACATTGATGCCACAAAAGATTGATCCATTCAAACTTTGTCGTTCAATTCAACGAGTAATATTTGATTTTTAAAGACGTCAGGCGATTTAAATGATTGCAGCTCGGTGTAAATTTTTGTGTAGGGTAAAATACATATAAAATATAAAAAATGTCTGTAAAGTGATCGGAAATCAGTGTACAGTGGTTCTTTTTAATTGTATCAGAAGCATGACTCAAATCTTCGGCAACCAGTTCTCTTAGAAAACCTTCTGACGCTCCAAATGTATTTCTTCTCAAAATCCAGTTCCTTACTCAAAAAAGGTTGATTAAGCCTTTCTTTAAATTGTATTAGAGTCTTTCTTATAGCTATCGGTCTAATGTCCTGCAAATTGGTAAGTTTACATAAACTTATTGGAAGAACAGGTTGTTAGAAAAGTAATGTTTTAAGTGTAAAGAAAGCTTTTACATATCTAGGGTGGTACCCGATTAATTTTCAATCTACTCGAGAATTTATTGAAAATCACCACTTTCCGAGAAAATGGCCAGTTAATTCCTTCGCCTACGTTTGCACAGTTAAAAGCAGTGCGACATGATTTTCTCATTATCCCGCAACGCTTTGTTACAAGTAAGCTTTATGTAAAAATGTCTGAATTAATTATCAACTATAACAGCCCAAGGACAATGATAATACACGAAATAATTGTGATATAATCTGAAAGCAAGTTGCTTGGTATAACAGGCCAACGGGGTAACCGGAGGGCTGCTTGAAGAGATTGTGTCATAATTATTATGAGGCTTATCAATGTCCGAGGGTTATACGGTCAGATATTTTTTTCCACAAAGGAAAAAAAATTGAAATATAATTTATATGAATCTATGTTTTCAAAATCATATTTCGCCAAAACGTGACATTTTGCTTAAATTTGAAACTTCCAACTTTACAACTGCCGCCAAAAAATTTGTTGGTAATCAGCTACAGGTGAACATTTTTAAATGCTCCAATCAGATGTCCATTAGAGCGAGTGCTCTGACAAATATTCAAGAAAAACTCAGAATAAGAATTCTATTCGGATGACAATTCTCATCTCATTGACTGACTGAATATCAATTAAATTGCCAGTGTACAGGTGACTCAAAATTGAGAAATCTCATTGGATATAGGGATATGGAAAAAATTACCTATGTAATAATTTATCTACAGGGTGTCGCAGACAAGGTCGAATTGAGAACTATCCATTACTAATGAAAACAATAGCAAAAAACATATCGGTAATTTACCAAAAAGTTGTGGAGAATACCTAAAATGATAAAAAAAAGGCAGCAAATTTAAGAACACTTAAATGAAACTTATCTGAATCTACCTATTTTTAGAATTGATTTCACTTGACAGAAAGTTTCGCGTCTCTGTCAGCAACGGTAAAAATAAAATGCCCTGAAAGGCGCAGTGCGCGCAAAATACGCAGGGAAAAAGCCACTCGTCTACATAAGAGTTTATTCAATTTAAATACTCTGTCAAAAAGGATCGCTTCAAATAAAATGTTGATTAAATTTAGGAGCGTTGGAGATTGAAAAAAATCAATTTCCAGGCACGCAGAATCTATTCATATGTTCTGTACAATACGAGTTACTACTTTATGGAATTCGTTTTCCTCTAATAAAAGTTAAATGTACCTACCCTTAATAAACATGCACCTAAAACAAATAAATTATTTTGGTTTTACTGTTGCAAAAGTAATATCCTTAGTTCTTAAACAGTTTCAAGTTTCTGTTTCCTATGCGAGAACAGTACGATAAATCTAAGCTATTTAGAACAGAAATGGAAGGACACCCATTTTGCTTGTCAGATGAGAAATCGTGCACGTAAATAATTGTCAACTAGAATATCTAACTAAATACGTTTTGGTATTTGTACTTATCTATATTCAAATTAGCTACATTTTAGTTCATTTAGAGAATGTGTATGTATTTTATGAATTAAATTCAATGTTAAACTGAAAAGCGCTAGCAATAAGTAACAAAAACACGTAAACACCATTTATTTAAAAAAATGTGGGGATTCTGGTTTGTTGCAGGTCACGTCCGAAGGGTTGTGACAATCTGTTCACGGATACCCAACTTTTCTTTTGACAATTTATTCATTTATTGACAAAATTCTGTATTTTACTAATGTTTGTATGAAATACAAATATGAAACAATGAAAACAATAATTAGGTAGATCGCATACTCTTATGTGATATATTATAATAAAATATTGTACCAGTAAGAGCCTTTTTACACGTCAGAGAATTACTCCGAAAATTATTGTGAAAATTACTCTGAAAATTTTCAACAATAATTCTTTGACGTGTAATACAGCATTTTACTCCGAAAATTATTGTGAAAGTTATTATACCGTTATTAATTTTGCGAGTAAAATACTGTATTACACGTCAAATAATTATTGTTGAAAATTTTCAGAGTAATTTTCACAATAATTTTCGGAGTAATTCTCTGACGTGTAAAAAGGCTCTAGTAAATTTTGCTCGAAAAGAATTTCGCAGGTTTGAGCAAAAGTTGCTGTGATTCTGGGATGGTGTTGCAAATCCCTCACCACTTTAAAAATTGAGGAACATTTAATTATAAAATGCACTTCTTTGATAATAATTTACACCAACTATGTTCCTACAATTTAATTAGAAAAACACAACAGACACCTTGGTTCATAAAAATTGTAATTTAAAAAAAAGTTTGCTCAAAATTACAAAACTTATGCCATATATGAAAGACAAAAACCTTAACGTAACTAATTTTATGTAAATAAATTTTAATCAGTTTTTTTTTTTTGTAAAATGGATCTTTCCGATTAAGTAACATCTTAGCCAACACGTATTTAGATACATTTTGCGTAATTAAATTTAGTATTTTTTTCTATCAAAAAATTTCTTTACAGAGGTTAACTCTAAAATAATTAGGGAAGCAAATAAAAGAATATAAACATAAAGATAAACCGCCTCTGCTATTCTTATTCGTCTTCTAATATCTGTACCTATTTGTATCATTTTGATTTTTCACTTATGAACGCTTTCTGTCATTCTTCTGCGATCCAACACCGACGTTGCTTGCTCCATAACAAAAGTGACGAGCTTTGTGTTTTCAGAAAGCAGTAGGTACCTTCATTCAAGCCGTACACTTCTAAGTCAAAAAACTAAAGCTAGGTTTATGCACTCGCAATTTCCGATTGGTGGAATTCGATTTTTATTTTCATTGATTAAATTTGAATCTGTATTCAAAATTAACCAATGAAAACAAAAATTGCATTCCGCAAATTGCAAATTACGAGTGCATAATATGAATTAGCTTAATCAACCTCCATACGGGTGTAAAACATGTGCACAAGTATTCCTCGGTAAAATTGCTTGCAGGTGTGTAGAAAGGGCTCTTCTATGGCATGCTTTGAGTTACATTCTTGACATTGCATAAAGTCTGAAACACATCTGAATACGGCGTTTGTAAAAGCTTTCTATTATAATAAATGTAGGTAATAATTACATTTTCTAACTTTAAACATTCAGACGTTCCACAGAGAGGTCTATAATATAGAAATTTACAGAGTATTAAAATCGTACTGAATTATACTAAATTAACCCCTTTGGATTAAAGTTGCTAATATTCTTGTTTGTTGGCTGCGTTTCTGGTCTTTGTTGAAATAGAAGCAATATTTATACATCCATACAGATGTACGCTACAGATCTCATATTATATTCGCCGTCACGAATTTCAAGGTTCTTATTTGAAATATTCGCGGTTATAATTACTCACATCTTTCGAAGTGGCTGTTGAAATGAAACTGATTTTTTGCTAAACATAATATTATACTAATAGTTCAGAATTTAAGTTTAAACTTATAATGTGTACTTACGGTGCAGCGTACGTTATTATTCAGTCAAGATAGCACTAGAATTAACGACGATGTACTGTAATGGCTAATACCCTTGTGATTTTCAAGTGCAATACCACATCAATATAAATACTTGCTGCCAATTATCGGATTGTCTGTTATTAATTGCCTTATACGACGAATTGCTTTCTGTCCGAACACGATGAAAATTAACTGTTCTGTTCAGGGTTCAATTAGAATTAAATCGAAGAGTCCTTGGATATAATCGTAGCACTAATTTGAACCCCTAATTGTCTATTGGGGTTACTTGCTATAAACGTTATCAAACTCGCCACTTGGGTAACCTCTTGGGGTATTAAAATATTTTATTATTAGCTAACGACTGTTATAAAACAGAGTATTTTGTGGTAAAATTTGTTAGTTGGTAATTTCAAGACAATAAAAAAGGATAACCCGTCAAGGTTACAGTAAATTTGAATTAATACCACAAATAAACTTTATAAGCAATAACTTTACTTCCTGGTGTCTTAAATTTTAGATTTATTTGAGGGAAAACAAAGTAAGTTTGGAATATTCTGCACATTTACTTGAATAAATGGAAAAGGATATGACACCCCATTACTCTTTATAATTACTTGAGAAAATTACAAACGATAAATGGATAAATATGCTAGCAGCTCGTTGAAATATCATTTTCCTTCTAATGTTTGAGTTTCGTGTTAAACAAATGTCTAACAAATTATAACTACACATGCTACTTATAATTGTTTAGGCGCCTGTAGATGTCTATAGAGTTAAAAGTTTAACAGAAAAGACAAAATTTTGTACTTATTCAACAATATAGGAAATTTACAGTCATATGTTCAGGAGTGTTAAATTTATTATCAATTATGATTTTAATCTGCACTGTGCATTAAATTACAGTGTACTATTATGTGCGTGTTGAACAAAAATATACAAATATTAAAAATTTGAATGCGTTAGTAAATTACATTTCTATTTTTTATTCGGAGGGTGTAACAAAAAAACCCAGCTCTTTTACAGCTGGGTTTTTTTGTTACAGTGAAGAAATCTATAAAAACCTCCCTACATATGTGTTTTATTAATTTAAAAAAAATAAAGTATAGACTTAGGCGAATATGAAGATTTACAGCATACGCCAGTTCCTGCTATACGAAAATAATAATGAAATAAAAATGAAAAACCGTCATAATACCTTACCCTACTAAACCTACATTTTTTATGAAATAACGGCAACATTTTGGATCGTGTTTATCATCAATATCAACAGAGAGATCACGCGCTTTCAGTTTTACAGATCGTTTAACGTTTATTGAAGGATCCTAAAGAAAGATGTTCCATAAGCACTTCTCTCTGTATATAATCTCTACAAATGGTCGATAATAAACCTTGATGACATCAGGAGAGACGTTTCAACAAGCGCACGGAAAGGTTGGACGAAAGCCAAATAGAATCTAACTTAATACAAAATTATGATATTAAATACAATACACAATATACCCGAAAGGATTATTAAGAATTAGAGCTGTAATAAACTTTAATGCATAGTACTGTAAGCAATGAAAGGTGTTGGTATACAGAGTTCCTTTTTCTAAACGTTTAAAGTAAAATAATTTTTTTTTTATCATTTACTTTCCTGCAGTTGACAGATGTATCACATTTTGGAAAATAGTAGATTGTTTTATTAGGATGAAAAGTGTCACTTTTTTTGACGAGCAAATGTTGCATGTGTGAGGCGGAGCGTAGCGTAGCCGAACGGATGCGATATTGCGAGTCAAAAGAAGTCACTTTTAATCCGAATGAAACATACTATTTTTTCCGCAACCGGAACAACCGGATTCAAAATAATAAAATTAAGATGCGAGGAATTAGAGAACACTACTACTACTAAAATCAAGTCTTCTTAGCTTTTGTTTTCAATTTTATTTATTCTGTCAAACCCAGCCAAACCATCGAAAATGTTTGAACAAGATAATGGTAACGAAGATACACCACCAGAAATTTTAGACCGTGCAAAAGAAGTTGTATCAAATCTTCTGCCCAATAAATCTCGAGAAGTATACGAAGGTGCCTACAACAAATTTTAAAATTGGTGTAACGAGAAAACCGTAAAACGTACACGGAAAGCGTACTATTAGCGTACTTTTCCGAATTGTCCACTAAAATGAAGGCTTCTACTCTTTGGGCGCAATATACAATGTTGAAGGCAACATTAAGTTTAAAAAATGGGGTAAATATCGAAAAAGTTTCAAAACTCCGTGCCTATTTAAAAAAAGAAAATAATGACTACACACCGAAGAAATCGAGAATTCTTAGTAAAGAACAGGTGGCTCGATTCTTGAAGTGTGCTCCTGATAAGCAATACTTGATGATGAAGGTGTGTTTTAGTTTTAAAATCGAATATTTTACGATAATTAAATTTTGACGTTTGTAGGTTATATTAATTTTGGGTGTTGCTGGAGCTTGTCCCTGCGACGAGTTACTACATTTAAAGATTAATGATATTGAAGATCTTAAATCAGTCTTACTGATTAAAATTCCTAACACTAAAACTAATAAGGCTAGATCATTTACTGTGATGGGAGATGGCTATTTAAATATTTACAGAAAATTCTTTGTCTAATATCTTTGTAGTGTTTTTTCTTAAATAAATGTTATTCACATAACAAACCAAAATCTTAACCAAAAAAGTTAAAAGTAAAAGTTCCTAGGATGTAAAAGTACTTTTACTTCCTAGGAACTAAAAGTGTTGCCTAACAACACACACATTTTTTTACTAATAACAAAAACATCAACTTCAATGTCCGTTTTTGGTATTAAAAGTGATCACTTTTAAGGCGGTTGCGGAAAAAAGCAATTTTTGTACTCACTGCCTGGGAAACGACATTCCACGAACGCTACCGATTAACCGAAACGTCAATTTCCCGGTCTACTCAAACGGGAAAAATAGCAAAAAGCACCGGCCCTCTCAAACATATTACAAGAAAATCATTGAAATAGTAATTAAGTGTAATTTATAAAGTTCTCTTTCCGCGATTTTCATTCAATAATATTTACAAATAAAGGAAAAATCCCTAATTATATGTTAAAAATATTTGTGAGCGCCATCTATTGGAAGCGGGAATGTCAAAGTCAAAAAATACTATAACCCTACTTTTCTAATTCCAAAGGTATGTAAACTGAGTTTTTAATTTGTCAATAGTATTTTTGTTCGATACAATAAATGTATAAAGCGTATGTGAGAAAACGTCATCCGTGCATTCGCTAGCAAGCTCGCCCACTCGTGCAGGAAATTGGTCTTCCTGCATTTGGTTTGTAAATAGCTGTTATAGCATCCTACAATGCACATTTACAACGGCATTGAAACGAGCGAGGTAGAAGATAAAAACGATGCAATCGCAGGAACTGTCGGACTCAGAAATTAACATCAACCGCAGCAGTAGTTTTTATATCAAACTTCAAACGAATAGGTAAATTCAAATCGTATTAACTTTAGTGCAAATTTAAAATAACGAAAATCGGAAAAAAAGAACACAAATAATGGCAGAGAAATGATTAATCCTAACAAATAAATACTTTAAACAGAACTTAAAGGGAAAAATAATGAAAAGTTGACGGGAATAAGAAAGATTGATTGAAATTACTCAAGATAAGGGATCGATAGAGCAATTCACAGGTTACTAATTGGGAGAGGTAGGGCAAGACAGCTTATTACGTTCAGTGATTAAACCGCAACGTGAGTTAATTAGGAATTGGATATGAAAATTACACGCGCAGCAAAACAAACAATTTTAATAATTTTGACATTCAGGTAAACTGAATTTTTACGAATTGCCATTACTGTCCCTGAATGTAAAAGCAACTTATCATCAACCTAACATCCTTCATCCCCTCCCATCTGATCAAAAAATTCAGACAGTTTTCAGAAAAAATCGATTTCCCAGGAGAGCAGAGGGAAGGGGTGATTGAAGTCTGGCCAATAATTTCCCAGTGTCCAAAAAAAGAAGGAAGGCTATTAATAGTCTTCCCTCATTTTTTGAACCTTTTTTCAGCCCATTCCCAGAATGTAATATGAACAGTCTGGGTCTAAATAATTTTAGTTCCATGAAACTAGATTTGACGACTTATAAATACAGAAAGTTGCTTATTCTAGTCTACCCATGCAGAATTATTTTAATATCTTAGGTAACGTTGATATCAAGAGGATTTTTCTTAACAGACTCGTTGTGTATACTAAGTAATACCCAGAAGGTTAGGTATCTACCGAACAGAACGATAAACCCAACTTCGTAATGGAAAAATAAAAGTTTGGAATAAAAATAAATTTAATTAACAAACATGAAATATACATTCAAAAAAGTTACATTTAATATTTACTTTTCGTACATTCGGTT
The DNA here is from genome assembly GCA_963082805.1 of Hemicrepidius hirtus. Classification (NCBI taxonomy): domain Eukaryota; kingdom Metazoa; phylum Arthropoda; class Insecta; order Coleoptera; family Elateridae; genus Hemicrepidius; species Hemicrepidius hirtus. The sequence continues at coordinate 37,570,449 of OY720160.1, read as the reverse complement.
AGGAAAAACGATAAAATTTACTTCAAAGTTCTGCTTTATTACAAACTCATGATTCGCTTTCCGTTTTTCATATTTAATTCCTTTGAAGTCCGACGTAATAAAACGAATACTAATTTTAGCACTTCTGTTCTACAATAGCAAATAATTAAATGATATTTCTTTAGTATCTCGAGAAAAGGTTTAGTAAAAAGTTCTACGCTCTAAGACCTGCAAATCTTGATCTTGTAACCCTAGTATAAGCAAACTTTATCGCTGACGGCACAAATTTACCAGAATTGAAAATTTTATCTTGCGACAAATTGGATTTAATATTTGGTTTCCACACAACAGAAACCTCTTTTTAGTCTTTCAGTAGAATTTCAAACAAGAGAAGTGTTTAATTTATTTACTAATAATTCCACTGATTTTACCCTTATTACCATTAATTTTTTATTAATTACCTAGCCAGCTTTATTTAAAATTAATTTTATAATAGCACGAGACTTTAAGCCAATAGTGTACCTAATTATGATGTTTGGCATGATGAAGATTCCTCCTGCGAGTAGCAAGGTAGACCTAATTCTCAGTTAGACTGTACAATGGACCACAGCTGACCTAACTGCAATTAGGTGCCCGTGCCATGCATCTGCATACCGAGACCTCGACTCTTTACAATAAATAACGGAAAAAATCAGCAGGACCCCAATTTAAGGGAGATAAGGAAAATTAATTAATTAGAATCAACTCTTGCTGGTGTGCGTGGTTCATAAACTTTAGTTTAGTAAGGCGGGTTCTAACCTGGATTACGCCAAGACTTTTCCTAATACAGAATTAACCAAAACAGACCTTCTTCGTGAACAGGCAGTGCAACGGTAGGTCTCCTGGTAATATGTGATAATAAAGATCCCTCCTGGGGTTGGAAATTCCCCAGTTACGCAAAATCCTCATTTAGGGTGTCAATGATCAATAGCCGACGCAAGTACAGAGAGGTGACAGAGTACCACCGCATCCTATATTCATCAACAACTAAATTATAAATTACGATAGATAATATTATAAATAAGAACAGTAGCTGGGAGTTCCGGGTTTCATCCCTTAAGTCTCTAAAGCTACTCAATCTTAAAGTACCTAGAGTAACAATATTCTCGTTGGTTACATTATCTTTTCAACTGTACTAGGATTAATATTCCTTGTTTTTATGATTGCTCATGTGAAATAGTCCAGTATGAAGAATTTTATATAACTTTCCTCCTCTTTTATTTAATCCTGAAGTCTGACACATATCGATTTTTTAATAAAATTTTCCGGGTAAAAGTTAGAAAAAGTAAATAATGACAATTTGCTGCTGAATATTCAATTTTATCATGATAAGTGACAGGAAAAATTTAAATATTAAATTCTTGAAATTGATTTAACATTAACTAATTGTTTTATTATTATTCATAAGTGAAAAGTTAATTTAATGTCATCAAAATTGAAAAGTGATTATTTATGCAGAAATCCGAAAAACAAAACAAAAATATTTTTATTTTGAAAATTATTCTAAACATTTATTGACATTTTCAAGCGTAACTTTGTTGAAATCCATGATTATATAAATAATAAATATTAAATAAAATATCGATTTTTTTGGTAAAATTTCAGAAAAGATTGCTAAAATTATAAATAACACAAATAAATATAAAGTCACTTTTAAAACAAATAAAAATATTCTATACTCTCTTTTCAATGCTAAAGACAAAATTAATGATTTACTAAAATCAGGTATTTATAAATTAAATTGTTCACATTGTGATTCAGTATATATAGGTCAAACAATTAGAAATTTCAGTATTAGGCAAAAAGAACATATCCGTTGTTACAAATATAAACATGCACATAAATCAAATTTTGCTAAACATTTGTTAGAACAAAATCACACATTAACATCTAATAATACAATTATTAAATTTTTACACTTTTCTGATAACAAAAATAAATTAAATATTTTAGAAGCTTTTGAAATTTATAAACACACAAAAAACAACATACCTTTAATGAATGAGCAAATTGATCTCTTAGATTCTCCTTTACTGAAGATTTTGGAGTAAATATCTTTTTAAAACACTGATAAGCGACTGACCTCCGACGGGTTGACTGGGGCCAGCTGCTTCACGCGGTGTTAAAATAATAGAATCAAGGAGTTACTATATTTTGCATTTGTTATAATATCTTATATTGCTTTTGCCGATGGCACAGTGATGCCGAAATACGTATAAAGCGAATAAATCTTGTTATTTCCCGTTGAAATCGATATTTTATTTAATATTTATTATTTATTCTAAACAGTTTATGTTTTTAATATTCCAATTGAAGTCTACAAGGAATATGGTGTATTTCAAAAAAGGTATGGCGCAATACGTCATTTTAAATTGTTACGACTTTGCTCTTTAATAATACCCAACAAAACACCTCGAATTGTTCTTCGAATTGAATCTTCATTAAAAAAACATTATCATTTGTTACAAACAAATAATTAATTAATAATTTCGGAAAATGTATGCGAACGAACATCTCGAATAATACCGCAACCGCATTGTAGGCGAAAGCTCACCACGCCTTTAGTACTGACCGCAGTGTAAGTTGCAACACCGGCAAAGCTTGGCGGGTACGCAGCGCGCTCAGTAAGTCCGCGCACCGCATGAGCTTTCGTAAGAACTCGATAGCTTTTACCATTTGTCCCGGGATTTACGCTAGTCCCGTGTAAAGCTTAAGGCAAAGTGAAGGGTGCTGATGTGTTTATGATGTGTTTATATTAGGATTTATGCCAGAGTTCGACCTCACCCCTAAAAACTTTCGTTAACTACGGAGATGAACTTGTGCTAAGTATCTCAATATTTTGTTGGTATAACTATTCTGATGTTGAGAATGTGACAGCTTTGTGTTCCTCATAGTTAAAGTTCTTGAAAATAAATACTGAAATAGATTTTCTGATACATATATCTTTACTGAAAATTTTGGAAAAGACTTGCTCCTCTTCTGCATTATTTTTTGTAACATTTCTTTTTCTCTTTAGCGGTAAAATAATACTTCCTAAAAAAACTATTTTTTTTATTACTATATTTTCTTGAATACAAGTTTTCGTAGTTTTAAAACAGTTTGTCTATGTTTTAGAATAGAAAATTACGAAAAATCTCGATATTTTTACTAAAGCTCCTCGTAATAAAAAAAATCAGTTCAATGTTGGTATCATCAATCAACGCATTTAGATAACCGCATTTAATGAATAAATGAACGCAGCAGATATTTGTTAAGCCTAAAAGTGTTTTAAAATAGAGTCATATTTTTTATTTCTCTCTTTTGGTGACATTCGCACAGCTTGTACTACACTTCTTTCAACTCCTGTTCGCTTTTATATCCTAACTAAAGCTTCTTATGACGTGCTGCTATAAAATTATTAATGATCGAATAAGTTATTATTACCTAAAATTATATTTCTTAGTTATCACGCGACTTTCCTAAATTTTAATTAAACATAATTATACCCACGAACGATTAAACAAGAAACTAAAAAAAGTACATCTGTTACTTTTAAATTCAAGACCGTTCAAGACTGAATTAGAGTAAACATTAAAGATAACAAAAAATTAATTTCAGATCTTAATTAAATTATCTGTCACTAAATTTATGAGTTCATTGCGAAATAAAAGTGTCACCAGCATTTTACGTCCACTTAATTTCCGGGTAGTTTTACTAGAAATAAGAGTATATAGTTTCATTTAATTAAAAGAGGCGGTGATAAAGTAGTGCAGTAAAATAATCGACTAAATGCCTTTTAGAATTAACGTAATTAACTTTGTCATATTATAATCTGAGCGAGTTTTAAAAATTTCAATTACTAAAGTGCATCAAGCTTATATCCGCTGAAATTTTTGTACAATAACTAAAGCTCTCTGTTAGAAATTTAGCCATTTTCGTGCTTTTCCACTTGACAGTAACAGTGATATATGTCGTCGGGTGCCAGTTTTTATTGGAAAATTCATAGATGCGTGTAAAGAACATACTTTTTTGGTGTGAGATAATTAGTTGCGAAAGAAAATGTTTGTTCTGCCTTGCCGACTAAAACTGTTAGTTTTATTGGAATGTTTGTACCACGGGATACCAAGATAACTGTCATTAGTCTCGCCTTCAAGATATGTATGTGTATTTTGATCTGATAAGTATGAAAATATAGTAATAGTAAACTACTAGCAAAAGCATATTTTTTGTAGTAAATTCCTGTAAATCAGAAGATGTCTAACAAAATCTGATTTTGCTTGCAATAATTCTTGCCCATAGATTATTGTGATGAGTGTGTGAGATTTTACCTGAATTACAGTTGGATGTATTACTTCCAGTTCCAGTAATTCATAAATTGTATTAATAATTGTTTATGGCAAAACTACCCTCCTGTATTGATTGGAAAAATGAATTCCGTCCAATGTTATTAAGAATTGTTGATGGATTCCACTTGGATTTGCAAAACCAACTAATGCTCTCAATTTAATTAAATTTCTCATCCAATTAATGCATCGTAATACTCTTACAGCCAGAATGATACGAAATAACGTACTACGTATCTGCATTTAATCGAACGTAGGAAATTAAAATCGGAAATGGAAAACAAAAAAAAAACCCGACTGTATTATATTTGTTTGATTTAATTTTCGCTGATTTGAATTACCTGGAATGCTTGTCTTAAAAAAGTGACCAATAAGGGGTAATATCAAAAACTGAAATTAAGGGAGCTCAAGATGGACGCTCTAAATCAGCGATTTTTGAACTGAATCCCAGGTGGGGGGGGAGTCTATTTCCGAAGCGACGCCGACGGTCGATGACAAGTTGTCAACCAATCGTTAATGTGCTTTCACGAGAAAAAAAAACTTTAGGGGTATGGACAAAGCAAATGTCTTTATTGTATGTCAAAAAAGTCATTCAAGTAGTCATAGATTTTAAAGTAACGCTAGATCATAGCGCGAGTTTTATGAAACTGTCTTGAAGACTAAGAAAAATTTTATGAAAGAAAATTTTATTCTTGAAACTTTAAACTTTAAACATTTGTGTATAAGTCATTATAATAGCACCAGAGGGTTAAAATGCACATCAACATTTTTATGCAGTGAAATATAAAAGAAGTCTGGTTTAATGATTCAGCCATATGGCATTTCCTTGTGCTTGCGGTATTAAAAATTATCCATTTGTACCCGTTGCAGTAGTGGGTAAAAAATCTTGTACTTTTTTAAATTGTGCGAAGAACTATGTGTGAGTATCCTTAATCCTTTTTTTTTTACTAAAATTCCCAAACGGAAAAAGGATCGTCCTAATTGTTTTAAATTAACTTAGCAAAAGGTCAACACAGTATATTTTAGAATTACTTTTGAATCCCTTACACGGAACTTGTAGCTAAATCCTTTTACTTAGCATAACAAGCCCTGATAACGGCCTTATTAATCCTAACACTGTTTAGAAGGATTTCATTGCAAGAGTAACTTGTAAATTTGTAACTTGTAAAACTGCAAAAAGTATAAAACAACCGATTATACTTAATATTAAGTTCTTTATTGTGCATTTTAATATTTCTGGTAGTAATAGGAAGAAAACAGGTGACCTAATGGAAATTATTCATAAACATTAAATTAGTGGGATTTTCGTTAATCATTCATTTTCATCACAGCATTCCTCAAATTATGTAAATAATATTGAACATAATTTTCACATACCACCCTTTGAAATAAACATTTCGGTATAAATATCGAAATCCAAATAATTCAAAACAAATAATAATTTATATCTGTTGGCAGTATGCAGATATAACAACAAAAACTACTCAAATTGAGTTGAGCAATAAATATCTAAACTCAAACTATTTTCTCGTTAGTTCCATTGTAACACAAAACTTTTGGTTAGAAATCGATGTCTATTTTAGTGTTTTCTTGGTTTTGTTGCAAACTAAAAGCCTGTCACGATTTGAAGTCCCTTTAATTTGTCAATACCGAACCGGAAAACCCAAAAGGTTCCAATTTCAAAGCGGTGGAAAACTGGTGTTAAATTTTAACAGCCCAAGTTACGTGCTGAAACTGAAACTACTTGTCCACTGAAACGAAGGCAACAGAGTTTAAGCTACTTTTACTTTTGCATTTCCGTGGTTGCTACATTTACTTTAAGAATGATTTCTAAAGGCAACATAATACTAATATAATAGAAACTGTTGAAAATAAAGTTTCACCATCTGCAGAATAATTAATTCAATTATAAAAGAAAGTTGGGAAATTCTTTCCGGATTTAGTTTCAAAACAGAATAAACAGTAGATAACTTAAAAGTTACTTAAAATTACAATTCTGTAAAACTTCTTTTATTAAATAGTTCTGTTTAATAATTCAAGAAACAGACAAACCAACTCTCGCGAATAAGAAATCCATCTCTTTCAGTTTTATGACTAAAATTCCGACAATACTGTTCATAACTTTTAGAATTCCACTTTCTTCTCACCCTTTCAAGTTACTCATAATGTTGCAAGAGAGGTGTCGTAAGAGACCAATTTCCACAGTTATTATAATTTATAGTTGTTTTATTTTCTGTATGAGTGCTTTGTGTCTTTTGGCCTTTTCATCGTAAATTGTCATAGATTTGCGGCCGAAAGAAATTTATATCCCAGAAAGCAAGGGTTTTGGTTTCGTAAAAGCACTTTTTCAGTGACTTTCAATGGGGTGCCAATAAAAATATAACATGGTGTGCTAAATTTTACGATGTATCGGGTGAAAGGATGAAGAGAACCCTTTTATTTCATAAATTATTAGAAAGCGAAAAAGTGTATCGGAAGCAATTCCTCTTGATGAATTACGAGAACTCAAAATTGTATAATTTTCTAATTTTTACGCCAGAAAATGGGGCAATTTTCGAATATTATTAAACATCAATATCCGAATTGACAGAATCGACAAAAGTCACGTGGGTGAAACCATGAAAGACAATGCAATATTATTTAACAGAAAAATTTGTTAATAAATAATTTAGGTTGATCCGGAATTCATTACCATCCCCCCTTCCCCAATTAATGCCGGAAAAGTTATGTCCAAGAAAGAAATAGCCTTTGAATGTATTATTATTATTTATGCAAATAAAAATAAGACAACCCGGATAACACTGACTAATTCTGTGTATAACAGAAAAAAAATGTTACGTTAAAATAGGTTTTATGCCCTAGAACTAACCAACAGTTTTTTTTAAATTGAGAAAAATGTAACACCATCAACTTTGTTTAAAAATCCTATGTTGTCGTCCTAATTCTCTCTTAGGTGAAACAATGTGAGAAAAGATAATATCGTGGAAATTTATTAGGCAATTTCCAACCTCTTTCCATTACATTGAACTAATACTGAGACCTTCCATTACCTCGACAAATTTAGAGATCAGAACCGAGATTTACATCTGATAAATCGTATGAATGTTATTTTTGGGGAAACAAGATTCTAAACGTTACTCAAATTTTTTTTTTTTATATATTCTGAACATTTTTAATTACAAAATTAGAAAATCAGCAGCTAATTATAACCTGTGCTTGTAACGACTTGCACTTGGAAAATGTTACACAAAGGGTTTCATATAGCAAAGCAATTAACAGCATCCTATTCACTTTTATCAAGCACTCGTTAAGAGCTAACCGGAACCGAAGCAGCGAAACGCTTGAAATTTCTTTTAAATAACGAGAAGCAATTCAAGCTAAATGATCATTTTTGTAGAATTTTCATTTCTTTATTTAGTAAAACGATTTTCATATTCAACACCAAGGTAATGATAAAATATGTTAAAAGTAGTTACATAACAAAATACCAGTGTTAGCTACATTACCTTTGTTACCAACCGGACCCCTATTATTCTTCATTAAGGTGCAGGAAATTCAAACCCCGAATGTTGTAACATATCTCGGAATTTATTTGTGCTAACCAACAACGTTATAAGAGGTTATTAAGCAGCTGCTAAGCCACCGTTTTATACGTCACCCAAGAGATTTGTATGGTGGACTTCCAGTAAGTTATTTTATCAAACTATTTTAGGATACAGTTTCAGTGACACTTATAGCAATACGTATTGCCTCAAAGGAATACCTTCGAAAGCGACGACTGAAACGACTTTACAAACTTTATATCGTACCTCTAACTAATTTCCAAGAGAAAAAATAAATATTTCAGATTTAATTCCATAAAGTGGTTGTTTCTTTTTATTTTCGTTGTAAAGTCAAGGTTTGTTAGCTGATATAATAACAAATTGGAGTTTTATTATTTATAGCAAAACCGGACACGGTATATTTCATTTCGCTAACTGAATTTATGTTAGAAATTTGAAAATCTCAAGTATTGTGCGATATTGTTGTAGGAATATGGCAACAGTATATTTTTTTATAAAATAATAGCTTGGAGAAATATGGATCAATTTCAAATACCACCAGAACATGAATTAATGCTAGTCAGGATCAGGACATATTGTATAATTTAGATCCGGTTAACTCGATTCACTCAAATTCAGAACGCTGCAAATATGGACGAAACTTTCATTATTCATTTATGATTCATTATTGATTGGATCAGAGAAAAATTAGCAGTCATCAAACTACATTTAGTTATGCAAACTGCAAAATTTTATTCTTGCAAATCCGAGCGTTTTAGGTCAATATTATTAACATAACTCACTCCTGGGTTTTTCCTCGTAGTGTAGGTCCTTTAAAAATTAACAAAACAAGAATAAAACCCCATTATGGTCCAATCACGTAGATGGCAATGTGCCAAGCAAATATCTGAATTCTCTTGGAAATTCTAGGTGAAGTACTGAGAGCTGGTTGTGAAATACTTATTTTGAATGTCCTCAATTTTCATCACGTAACATTTTCCATCCAAAGTTTAATTGAACACTCGTCGATGCTTATGCTTATACAGACCTTTCAAAAGCTTTTTATATATAAGAATCGTCAGATTAACTACGAATATGCACTTTACAAGAACAGACAATGATAGGGAAATATCTACAAATTTAAAGGTTCTGAAATAATTTTGAATAATTTAGTTGAAATAAAAACGAGTGCGTCTTTAAATCATAGGTACACGTCCGACATAAAAATTAAGCCTAGAACAAAAATAAAACCGCTTCTTGTGAATTTATCAAGAATTCAAGATCTCCATATAACTATGTTAAGGGTCCTATTAAGAGATACGAGCTGTACGAGAACACGTACCACAAGACCGACTGGGCTTTTGTTCCAAGTTAAACTAGAACTAGATGAATATTCAAAACTTTCGAGGAATCCCTGAAGATACATGAAAACTAAATGGATCAATGCTAGTTACATTTCGTGTTCATACAAACAATATAAATATTTTCTAGACGATTTACGTAATAATTTGTAATCCGTTGGGAGTTTAGTAGTGCATGCGAAGCGCTTCGTTTGTTTACTTCCCTGAAAGTGAACGTTCGTTTGAGAACCTTCAAAAGGAAACGGAAAATGCTTTTGAAAACAAGTATACGCCGAAAATGTGGCTTAAAATATGTTCTTCAGAATAATAAATGATAGTTATTTACAACTAACTGATATAATCTAAACCCTTCGTTGATGACAGTGCTAAAAATTCTATACACTAAAAGCTTCTGCCTCTATTTTTCAAAATAAGCAAGAAAACTACTTTGCTGCATACATTAGTCATAGAAAACCCATTCTGAGATCATTATACCTTGTCTTTTGCATGCTGCGGAATATTTAAATCGTCAATGGCGCTAATACAAAACAGATGGTACTTTTACTTTACCAACGCTAAATAATAAACCTACAAGATTTGAAAACTCCGCAATAATCCTTGTTATGGTAGTTATATCGTTGCCCTCGATCCGACATTCTTTGTTTGGGATATTCTGATCAAATATCAAACGCTAGACAAACTACGCCACCGAGAACGATGAAGGTGTTATTCTCTAAAATCTTGTTTAGTTTAAATAAGAGATTCATATAAACTGATAAATAATTTCTAGATCAAACAATATGAAAATAATTTCCTGGGGGTAAATTGGATCTGTTTCGCCTCTAATGTGATATTGGTAACGTTTTCAAAGAACTTGATCCCGATTGCCTTGGATTCAACGATACCCCGAGTACAAACAAAGTTACTCATCCTCACTTATTGCGGAGTATAAAAGTTGTAAAATGTTGGTGACACACTGTTTGTCTCTCTGAAAATTTAATTCTTTCTTGAACACACAATTCACGTCATATTTCTGTACACATACAGGGTAAGGCACAGAAATTTGCAAGAACTGCATAAAAAAATAACAGGCCTTGATCCGATCAATGTTAAGAAAAATAAAGTGAAATATTTATACCGACTTCACTAAAAACATTGACCATGCTATAGTCGAGAATCGATTAATAAATAGTCTGACATATTTCCTCTGAAGAAAGTCTTTTTCAAAAATATTTTTGTTAGAAATTTCAGTAAAACGTTTTCCCTAAATATCTTTTACTTTTCTCATGTAATCTGATACCTCGTAGCTTTCCTTGCAAAACTAGGTAAGTACATCAAAGTTAATTAAAAGTGAATATAAACTGAATTTATAAAACACTTCCAACGTTAAGGATTAATAAACATTTTAAACAAGGTTGCGAGAATAATGCAGTGGGTATAAATTATATAAAGCAACCCCGGTCATAAAATTATTTGACGTTTATGATATAATCGTATAAAACCGACCATTAATCATTCTAGGAGATAAAATTATGCATGAATTTTAAAAACCCGCTAATTATAAATTATGATGGAGATGATGCAGCCAAAAAGTTTGGTTCAAATGCGAATGATAGCTAAATTTTAATCTTTTCGGCCTAATTTCATCCACTCTGAAGCGTAGGTCTCTCTTGGAACTCTTTCAAACAAAATGGTTTTTAGGTTTTTGATCTAAATTCCTACCTGCCAGTTTGTCGAAGTTTTCTTGAAATTGATTATAAAATCCGCAACTAAAACTAGAGGATTTTCGATTTATTTTAGAAGACACTGATTTCCGTATCCAAAGCAACAAAAGATTACTTTAGTTTCTAATATTATTATAGATGCCAAGTACAAATCTTATGCACTTTCTAGCAAGAATAAAATAATCATACATTATTCGCCCTAAGATTTACTGAATACATATGAATTTCAAAATAGCAAAGTCATTTTTCTGTAACATTGTCCTTCAAACATACATCTACCGCAGGGTTGCTTGTGTTTTTACAATATAGATCAGGCATGCAAAAGAAATGAAACTGGACCTCCCCTGTCAGATTCAATTCCCTGAAAAGGCGAAGATTAATTCGAGTTACTTACTACATAATATACGTCTTCCATGAAAGGCTGTTTTGTAGCATTTCGGTTTTTATACAAGCTAAGGAGAGTAGGTATAACAAAAATATATTAACAGTGCATACACAAAATTAATAATGTAAACGATTTAAGGGATGAAAATGACTACCTTAGGTAAATATTATTAGGTTTAAAAATTAAGTATAAAACATCGTATACTAACCTCTTTGATATTACCATGTCTTGCATTTTTTATTTTTAAAAGCTTTTAGAATATCTCTAACACAAAAATTGTATATTTAGGAATTTATTTGAAAACGCTCTTAAACAAAATAATATAAAGTATAGCAAGTTACGCACAGTGTAACTTTATTCTTTTCAATGATTGTGACCGTCGGCCGACTGTAAAGGCACATTCTCTAAATTAATGAACTTAGCATGAAACTAGTACCTACCAGAAGAATTTAAACCCGTGTAAATTATGGTAAGGCAATTAATATCAGAAACATTGCAAGTCCCCGTCCCCGGCCGTACTACTTGTAACCACTCAAGATTTGATTAGAGCCAAGACTAAACTTTTATCAATGACTTTAGAGCAGCAAACTTTAAAACCAGCATGCTATTCTTTCAAATATTTAATCTTCTGACTCCTATGCCCACGAAAGTCCCTCTAAAATAAAGAAGATACATCTTCAACATCACTTTCCAATAAATAAAGAGAGAAATAGTGTGAGACGACTTTCATGATTTTTCTCCCCAAAGAATTTCACTTTTATTTAGAATACGCAACTTTAAGATAAAAACCTAAATAGTAATTCAGTTCCCGCCAAAAAATTTAGTTCTGAAATTCATGAAAATATATCAGTAAAAAAAATCAAGTACCCATTCGGTTTTCGTTATAAGGAAACACGGGGGCGCTATTTATTATTTAATACCATTTCGACTCAGTGATGTACATAAAATATGAAATTACTAATCCACCCTTGCCTAATCGAAGCAGAATTAACCCTATAACATAATTCTGGAAAGGGATAACAGGTTTATACTTCAAGAGTTAATCTTTTCCTAATTCAAAATAAAACTGAAAGTTTGGACGGAACCTATATTATGTTTAATTCGAAGAGAAGAGTGATTTTTTAGAGCCTTCTAGTGTATTTCTTTGTCTTAGGCCGCTCCTTAAGATTACAATCGAAATTACCCCTCAAGTGAAATTTATGATCCGCAATAATAGACAGATTCTCAGGTCTTGATAGGATCTCGAAATTGATTAAAGGAGGCACCGGTTCTATTGTTATACACGAATATCATGTAAGACAATGATGGATAGACCTATTTACCATTATTAGACCAAGCGCACTATAAATCTTTTTCAACTTAATTCGCCTCATTTTATTGATTGTGTAAGCAGAAATTAAAGACTAGATAACTTTTCACGCTGTGCTACTTCCACTTCTTCTTTTTATACATTTGATGACTCTTTTTTTACTTACCACTGAAGAAAATTTTCTGTTGTTATTTCCTATTAGCAAGAAAAACCAATAATATATCGCTTTAATTCGGTTTAGAAACAGAATGTCTTAAAGGGATTTTCCGTAGAAAAATAGCACAGGAAAACTCTAAAAGGAATTCTTTTAACCTTAGGCGAACCATGAAATAATTTCTCAAAAGCCAAACAGCTTGCCACTTCTAATAAAATATTTCGTGTGTAGTCTTCAGGAAACATCTGAACAATTTCGTCACAGCTATTAAATTTTATTTAAGTTGCTGTTCCGATCTATTCCTTGTTTGACATAAACATTATTATTAGAGACAACATTTCCTGAGGTTATAATATCCTTTAAATGGTGCTTCTTAAGGAAAAATTAAATTAACATCTGATTAGACGTAGGAAATTCTTTGTTAAGAATGATTCAAAGAGCTTCCTTCTTTTTTGTTTTTTTTTTTGTTAAAATGAACCCTGTAATTATCTGACAAACGTTTAATTCTTTTAATTAAACAAACTTTGAGATCAAAAGAGTGAGCCTGATGGAGTGAACGTTTCTCGGAAACCCGTCTTCAAAGAAAGATTATCTGAACAATAATCTTGTAAGGAAACCCAAAAGTTTTTAAAGTTAGCTAAAAAATTTGTTCGAAAAGAAAAACCCAAGAATGATGCATGGTCGTTGAATTTCAAGAATAAACTAAATTAAAAGTTACAAAAAAGTAAGGAACCAACATTCTTATAGTAGCAGAACTATGTCAATCTAAAAATTGAATTGATAGAATCGGTTTGTTTACCCCTAGTCCTTGTATCTTGGCTGCGTCAAAGTTTATATTAGGTATAGTTTAAAACTTAAAAATTAAATGGAAAAGGTTATTTTTATTGAAGTTAGAAAATTAGATCGGTGTCTTACGTTAATACCCTCATCTATCAACCACCAATAAAGTAAAAGCGTATTTGGCTTGACTTTTATTAAGCGATTAATTAAAGCACTTTACTAATTAATGATCGCAAGTATCTTAATTAAATTTGCTAATTAGGGGTTGGTTAGTATATGCACTTCATATTACACATTCTCGTGATCCCACGTTTTACCAGAAGGGTGTCACTAATTAACTGAATGTACTAATTAATTAAAAGAAGTAAACTTTCTACTCACGCTCGAAAAACATTCAGCTCTCCAAATGGTTTGTGCTTTTCCTTGAATTGAAAGCATTTTAATTAGAAAGTTGAAGTGCGGTTTTCATTTGAAGAATTTTTGGCTTCAGGCAAAATTTGCATTTTACGGACATTTTAAACTTAATCTGAATTTTCATCTGCATTACGCGAAACTAATCAAAAAATTTTTAATGGCATAATATATTACGTGTGTACACTTCAACTTGTGTTACACCAGGAACTACTTGGAATAATAAAAGTTACAGTTCAAAATAATTGGCTTTTATAACTTTTAGAATAGCTCCGCGTAACTTCCATTTTTGTTTCAGAATCTTTTTTTTAAATTAGAAAAATTGATTTGTTATTACTGCTAATAGCTACTGACTGTTCGAAAAAATATTTCTCTCCTTCTGAGCTTTATCGGATTATGAAATTTTTTATCCAAACAGACTACCCGAATCCGTAAACAGAAAATTAGTACCTACCTAACCTCTTAAATCCTTGGATCTCAACTCACTTACACACTAAAATATTTTATAGGTACAAACCTTTCGGATGATTAAATTAGAAAGTTATAACGGTGCAACTAAATCCTGGATTACGAGAAATATTTAAATTTAATTACAAACTGCTAGTATTTACCTTGAACAGTGTTCTGAAATTTTCCTGAAGTCCCAATTTTAAGTTCACATGGGTAATGTTGAGGAACCTTAATCTACAATTAATACTTCTTTTGAAACCCCTTTAAAATTACTCGAGCTGGCAGACAGGCTTTCTTTTTTGTGTAATTTAATAACAGTAACACATGACTTGTAATTAATTATTTTCAATTACAGCGACTACAATCGCACAAATTAATGTCCGTAAAAAAGCGAATTAAATTTTCTACTGTGTAAAAGGCAGAAGCAGAATGAATATTTTCCACTGATCCGAAGTTTTATTATTACTATAGAGATTTTAAAAATATTTGAAAACGATTAACAAAAACAATAAAATTGGTCGAGAAAATGTACCTTAGGGAAAATCTTACCGGAAACATAATCTTCAGGAAAAATTTATTAATTATTTTTCACAATCCCACGAATACTTTAAAAGTATACTTCCTATACAACTTTTTCTATTACCAAAGTTCAAATTACATCAGCAGATCATCTTCAATTATACGTTTCTCCATTTCCTTAGCGTTACCTATACTGTAATATTTCAGATATTTGAACGAAATTCATGTTTATAGACGGAAAAGAGACAATTTCGTCATTATAAAGTATCCCAATGCATTCAAGGAAATCCTGTAAAAGAATTTCAATTTATTTTAATGCTTGCGCAGCTTTTTTAAAGCTGTACCAATACATGAAAAAGAGATTACTCCAATTTGCAAGGGAAATAAGCACGCGAAGCTGTCATATTTTATAAAAAATTGCTTTTTTATTTTAATTCCCATGCCCTACTACTTCTCGTGGTATATACCATTTAATTTTCATGAAGGCAACTTTACAGCCATGTGGTTATCACAGTTGGGTAAAGTTTCGCCTTATATGCACACTTGGGAGGTGATGTATTTTATTACAACACGTTTTAGGTTTTACATTTATACCACATTTTAAAACCAACGTATATCTATACGTTTTTTTATAAAACGAACAAAATTTATCAAAACCAAAATATGATTTTATAATTTCAGTAGTATACTACACATTTTTAAAACGTGTAGGTATATTATACCAACAAAGCTATTTTGATGCTCAGTTTTGCAGCTATGAAGTGTGAAACAATTAAAGTTAGTGTGCTTGAATGTGTTTTGTAAATATGAATACCGTGCAAAGTACTGGTACTGGAGGAGGACATGGAGTCAACAAAAAGGAACAGGAACGAGAGGTAAATATAGAATTACTCCATTTACTTAATGTTGTAGACTTTGACGTTAATTTTCCGTTCCACGGGTTTCGTGATATTAAAAACAAATACCTTACATATTACTGGTTTAAATGAATACTTAATATTCACTGTACACTTTGTTCATGCTGGATTTAACTTATTTAAGAAAGTTAAAAGATGTTTCTTGTTTATAGCCTTCATTTTCATTTTGTTCTATGCTTTTAGTAACAATTGATAATTTGGAAACTTAAGTCGTCTATCTACTACTGAATAGGTAGAACATAAATATAATCGGCCCTATTGCGTATTGTAATCGTTTATTTGACGACATACTTTTCATAAAGTAAACGATAACAAGTGTTGTTTTACTACTTCTTCATAAAAATTTAAAACTTAAAAAAAAAGAATATAAACGACCAATATATTAATCATCGAATAAAAACTTTAGCGTTCTGCCTACACTAGAGACATTGAGACACCTGCAAGGAATGGAGGCCCTGACCGTTCTACACTGTCAGCAACATTGTATAAATAATGGGAGACGTTGCTCTGCCAACTCCCCTTCAATGTTCTTTCCTTATCAAACCATCCTCGATCCTTTCTCTATGGTTATGAACCGAAACAAACTCATAACCAGATATCGCTAATAGGGTTTCAAAATGATATTTTGGAGCATAATAAAAAGACTACTTTAATTTCTGAGCTCGTAAGTTAATGTAAAAGAGAGTATGACAAACAAATAATTTGAAAACAGAATTGTAACTGCATTTAGAATTACCTAAAATCTGTTTCTCTTAATATCAATGGTTCAGTTTTAACACATCGTAGAGCTTGTAGCAGCGTAACCCTAAACATGTTAATTTCACTTTAGCTACACAAAGCAATATTCGCCTCACGTTCTAGATTATTGCTTTTCCGCCTTGTTTTATATTCGATACATGTGTGATTCGTTTTTTCCCTTTAAAGGAAAATGTTCGATGCAGTGAATTTCTAAAATTCCTGAAATGTAACTACACTTTCATGAGTTATGCATCAGTGTTTAGTTGAAAAGCTGTACGCTTTTACACACACCATATTTACTTTGAACAAAAAAGCAGTTACAATACATTTACACATTTACAATAGAAAATTTCTGACAACATTATACTGGATTTTCAAAGCCATGTTTCATTAATTTATATTTCAGGTAATTCAGGATGATTTGTTGTTTCGTAAATTTAGTAAATTCTAAATCTATAAATAATTTCGGTGGAAATTCGCTTCATGGATTATAAACGATTAGTACCCTCTTACTTACCTGCAGATATTTACAATTCCACGGCATTAAATTAAGAGTGAAAATCAGCTACATTATTGTTTATTATTGATGTTGTCTTACTGACGTGTTAAAGTTTTGACTAAACTAGCCTATAAATCTGCAGTTACGTGATTGATTTATCAGTAGGTTTAGGTGGTAACCCTTAACTAACCGTGCTTTGAGGATGGGCAGTTAACGCCATCAATACCAAATGCCATTGATGCCAACATCGTTGGCAATCATAAACGCCCGTTGGATACATTCTTCTGGGTGGGTTAAACTCATACTATCCTTACTATTGGAAATAAAATAATATTTTCAGTCGAAAAAAATCAGAATTAAAAATAAATAGAACACATTGCGCGCAGCAAGGCTTATATACAGGGTGGATGATGAAATCCGCCCCAAGCTATAGGTACAGCTTTTAATTGAGAGCGGATTGTTGCAGTCAACATGCCACTCGAAATGGGTCATTAAAATACTACGTTTTGATGTAGTTAGAACATTTTCAGGGCCTACTAGATTTTAGCTGCGATAGTCACGAGAGTAATTTTAAACAATTTTTTTTACAACTTTTTGGTTATAGTAAGGTGACTTATTATACATCGTTGAACTCGGAAGAGAACGCTTATTCAGATTTACAAAAATATACATAGGTGCCTATTTAAAAATAAAAAGTTGGCTATCGCAGCTAAAATCTAGTAGGCCCTGAAAATGTTCTAACTACATCGAAACCTAGTATTTAATGGCCCATTTCGATTGGTATGTCGACAATCCGATCTCAATTAAAATCTGTATAGCTCAGGGCGGATTTCATCATCCACCCTGTATATACAATTTTCCAAGTGTTGTAGTTGTCCTTTACTGAAATGGTTCTTTTTTGTCTCAAAAAGAATGTTTATTTAAAAAACACCTTATATTTCATGTATTGTTAAAAACTGTCTTTCTACATTTTTATAAATAGTGGGATTATCTCAATGTATGTCTACATCACCCTGTATAACCCTTTAGCAATAAAGCAATTCATTTGGGAACCATCCAATTCAATAGATGTCGTTCAAATAATTTCCCTTGAAGAACATACCGAGTGGGTACTTTCACAGCCGAACATAGGGGAATTACATTGTAACTGATCTTTATATAGATTCCTGCTCGCCATTTAAACCCACAAGGATGGTAATGTCTTTATTATAAAAACCCTCTGCTCTACTGAATACTCGTTATTATTCATATTATTTGATATTAATAACAGAAACATCGACTGATTTCAAATAATTTAATTGACAGATAAAAAAAAGTTGACAATCATAGCAACCTATATTATTTCAAAATAGCATTATTTTATAATTTTTTTTACAGAAAAAGATAACTAAGTACTAACATTTATTGGTACCATCAGATGCGCTGTATTTTTGTCGTTCTATTCATACCATTACCATCCTTGTGGGTTTAAATGGCGAGCAGGAATCTATATAAAGGTTAGTTACAATGCAATTCCCCTATGTTCGGTTTTGAAAGTACCCATACGGTATAAGAATTGAGTAGGTAAATATTTATAACTTTTCATGTATTTTTGGTATTAAAAAATAAGTACCACTCCCAAAAGATTACATAATGGTTTCTTCCTGTTCTTTCTTGTACCGTTTGGGGGGTTGTAATGCCTACTTTAGAACAGCGGATATTACAGCTTATCGAATGATCAACCCAATTCCCAAAGCGATGCGTTGTCCTAATGGCAGAAAAATGTTACACAACCCTCGCATTTAACACAAAAACAGCTATTCGAAGTGATTGCGAAAAGATTAGGCGAATTTTTGCATTTTAGAAAGAAAGAGAATACGCAATTTTAAGAACAGTTTCCTGATTTTGTTATACTACCTACTACGAAAACTTTTCAGGTTCCTAACTTTCTTACTTACATCTCTTGAATTAATTAGTAGACGCAAATTGAATACTAATGTAAAATCCTTGAAACATCTGCGGTATATATAACTAATGTAGCTCAAAGAAACAATTTTCCACCTCAATTCTCTACATCATAAATCTTCTATCTACACTTATAGTTTATTTAAGCATTATAAGTACATTTGTAGTACAGGGAGCTTTGTGAAAGTTCTATTAGTTATAAGAAACTATATCAGAGAAGGTTGCTTGCACGACTACTTACAGAATCAACATTAGATATCACACTTCACCCAAAGCCTCTTTGAAATCTTCATTAAAAATTTTGTTCCATATACCTATAATCTTCTTTGTTTTATCTTCTCTTTAAGAATGATGAGTTTGATTAAAGTTCAAGTGAAAAGAAGCCTGCAGGAAAACGATTGGGAAGTTCGCATTTATTCCCTGGTATTTTGTGATGCAACAAATGCCGATAGGGGGCATGTTTTATTGAAATTAGATAAACTTAACACAGACTTTCCTGTAAAAATTATTATTGTGATAACAGCATTGAAACACCAACCCATAAGACAAGGGAAACAACGTAAATGTTATTATTGGCTCTCGGAATTTGGACCGTTCTCTGAACTCAGGCCAATTGCCCATTGTACCCTAACTGAGAAATTCCAAGACTTTAAACTTCCAGAATTCCAACTCCCAGGATTGCTCTTTATCGAGCCAAAGATCGTAAGGACAAGGGATCTGCGGTTTCACTTCTTACCCAGGAAGAAGTCGTGCTTAAGATTTTTTTATATTATTAGAAATAATACCACACCAATCGGGTTTGAACTCGTGAACATGAAATAAAAAGACAAGCATGCTTACGTCTAAAGCACCAACGCTTACAGGAGCATAGTTTGTGTGGAAACTAAGCAGTAACTGAATTACATGTTCATATGTATAGCAATCAAAATGTGGTGTTTGCTCTTAGTACTAAATTGCTGCAAACTCTCTAAGCTGCGACAAATCAGTTTATATTTCTGACAACCACTACAACGTTATATGCATTAACTGAAATACCTACCTATTATAGATGTAAAGCAAAAACCTTTGTTCTTGCTTGAAAGTCATAAAAGGAAAAGCTCCTTTTGAGGTCATTAATTCAAAAGCTTACTCTGAATAATTTTCTCATATAAAATATTAATTAAAGTAGATGCAACAGGCGAGTTTCTCTATCTTCAATTTCTTTTGTTCATGTTATAATTTAACTTTCATTTAAATAGTCACATATTTTTTATTTGTAACAAACTTCGAGGTTCATTAAACAAAAAATCAATTCTGAACACTTTCTTATTCTCCTTTTCGTTTTTCTTTATAAAGGCTAATAAAATAAAAAACTATTTCTTTATTGGTATAAGAAGCTTTTGTAGTTTCTCATCAACCCAAGAAACTCCCAAATATTGGTTTAGGTCGATCTCAAGGGAACATCACGATCTGCTTCTGGAATTTTCAATGTAAATTCAACACATAATCGAATATTTGAACGGACTCTCCTTTACCTGCGGCGAGATAAAATTATTTTCAACCGCATTTAAAGTGAAAATTTATAAGGTTGATAACTTCTAAAATTGGGATCACAGATCAATCTACAAATTGCTGCTGAACACGAACAGTTTATTTTAGTTCTAACGATATCTTCATAGAAGGGTAGCATACGATCACTTATTCACTTAAACAGTAAGTTGAAACGCTAAAGGGGTTGCTCGATATTCTGCACGATATTAATAAACAGTTAATTTATTTACGCTAACGATTATCCCCCCACTAATATAGCTTTAAACATTCAACGCCTGCTTCTCATCCAAAACCTATAAATTGCAATCCAGGAAGAGAGACATTTAAACAGAATTATACTCGTAATATTTTTATGTGTATTTCCTTTATTATCTTGTTTTTGCAGAATTAATAATGTTAATGCGCACTTTCTTAATGAGAATTTTAAGGAGTTTAATTGGTATACCTTACATTTATTAAAGAAATCTTAGAATTTTTTGTTCGATTTTTAGGTTCGTGTTCTTCGGGGTGGTGTATAAGGCGACTCCTTAATTATTCGAAGTAAGCAACCAATTAAAGCATTTCAAAATTAATTTTAAGACTTTTCATGAAAATTAAAAGTTCCGAAATTTCAAATTTCAGTTCCTATATGAGCACCGATAGCTTGCACAGCAAACCTTCTTTAATTTGCAATTATATTTTGGTAATAGCATAGATATCTGTTATAATAAGCAAATTAAGGCGTTGCTTGTAAAATGGGTACCCTGTATAGTATTATAAGGATCTATCAAATTCCTTCACGAAGCCAGCAAAGAATCAAAATCCAAAGCTTGTTATCCCTCCGCAGCAAACAAAAAGGTGATCCGCATTTCAAATTGCACGTTCCTAGTTGCATAGAAAAACAAATAAGAAGATGACAACTTAATGGCAAAAACGTGTCGCAATTTGATGTAGTTAAACCAGAACAGAGCATTATTCCCTTGTCACTTTATGCAAATAATAGAGGGCTTTATACATATATTAGTGGAAGCTTTCATTCTGTTTATTTATGCAAGTTTACTTTGGTTAAAATAACTACGTTTGTGTATCTATAAATATTTTCCTGTTTTTGTACCGTTTATACAGTTACATCAATGTTAATTAATTTATACAAGGTAGCTGAAAAATAAATGTCGTGTTCTCTTACCTAGTGCATTATAAATGATTCCCACAAGCATGGGTTCGAAAGTATTGGGAAAGCAACAACTTGTGAGAACTTGTAACATTTATATTTTTAACTTCAGGATCATATTCTATGTACCAAGCCTATAAATCGAAAGGCTGTTTGTGTTGACAAACAGTTCATTTAAAAGTTTTCTAAATAATTCCCTTTTAATGAAACATTTAATTGTAATAAAAGCTCGAGTGTAAATAATAAAAAGCGTTTACCGATGTAGGCTCCCTCTTGCTGTAGGGTCAAAAAGAAAAGTGGGTTAGGATCCATACTTTAGAAAACCATTTTCCTTTTGTTGATATTTTTAGCGGTGTTACAAAATCCTTATTGAGAAAGCTGAAGTTTAAATGAACTTATTTTAAATATTCTCTGTACTATAATATAATAATCAACACGGGAGAAATTTTCGTTCTCCAAAGAATATAATTAGAAAAGTTTATTCCAAATGGTTTTGACATTATTAAGGCACTTTTAATACAGATTTCAAACCTCTAATTAAATTTTTTGTGAGTCACCAACTTTGTTTTTTTCGTTTTTTTCGAATATGCGTCATGTCACCGTTGCAAAGAGCTCTTTTTTTCCTTTTCGCTGATATAAGGGTTAAAGGAATTTATTTTAAATAATAGCTGAGTTTAGGGCCAGCAGGGCTTTTGATTTTAATTCACCACCAAACATAGCCCTCACCCCCTACCACTGTTTTGTGGTCCAGTTAGATGATTTTTGGGCTGTAGTACATTCTAATAATTTTCTATAATAACTGAATATTGATTACAATTTGCTGTGATGAGGATTTCACGACTTGAAGCGCGTCTTTCATAATAGAATACGTCATACCATGTTTAGAGCCTTAACTCTCTGAGCATCCTGTAAAATTAATTCTCGTTAAATGAAAGATGTTCCATATTTAGAAACCGGGATCAGTTGATACCGTTTTCAGTATTTAATAATGAATTATATTACTGCTGTATTAAGGTGAACAGTAGACCGGAAATATAAAGGTTCAAGTGATTTTTTTCATGAAAACTTTCAGAAATAATATTTGATACCCGAATTAAATCAATTGTGGCACTAAATTTCGAAACACTATGTATAGAGGTTTTTGTGTCAATTTCAATTTAATTTGTAATAAATAAAATAAGATGAAATAAAATTAAAATTCTTTTAGAATTAATAAAAAACGATTTAATTCCAAACGGTTCAGGAAAACATCCCTATGTCCTAATCTTGTTATACTAAACTAAAGTAACCCTCAAAACTGGTATAAAACCCTTTTAAAACCAAACCATTACTAGAAGAATTTTATTACATTTAAATGGTCCTTACTATTGTTTAAATTTTATTGAGCAATAAACTTTCAGTAATTTCGAACGAAAAAGGGTGTGTATCCTTTCTTGATCGCATAAACCGGTAATCCTTTTCTCTTTAACCTAATCTAATCACTATTAAAAGGGGGATCTTAAAAGGGGAATCTAAATAAGGCTGTTAATATTTAATTAAAAAAGCTTGTTTACATTTTCCCTGATGCCGCGTATTTTACCCAAGATTTAGTCAAAGCTTCAAACTTGCGCTACAGTATAGCGAAGCTTTCTTTGTCAGTCTAGACCCTAGATGGCGGCTTCAAAAGCACTCGAGATTTTCCAAGTAAATCCCGGCAACACTTGCAAGCCTGACTTGAACATCTTCGCAATATCGAGTTTTATTTACTCTTAGTTGTTTTTATTGCAAGCAGTCCTGGCTGTAACGTTTTATTTGATTATTTTTTTGAGATATAAAAGCACAGCTAGACGCCAGTTAGAGTTTGCGAATACAATGTTGCTTTAAGATTCTCGGTCTCCATGTTTAAAAAATTTAATTAATTTCTTTGTAATATTTCAGGCTGTTGAATGTTAAA
Organism: Hemicrepidius hirtus; assembly: GCA_963082805.1. NCBI lineage: Eukaryota > Metazoa > Arthropoda > Insecta > Coleoptera > Elateridae > Hemicrepidius > Hemicrepidius hirtus. The sequence goes on along the minus strand of OY720160.1, from coordinate 37,546,784 downwards.
AAAGTAATTAATTACTTTACAACTGGAGCTAATAATTACGATGTTGAATGTAATACGTAATTATTCAACTGAAAAATCCTTAATAAAACTAAATTTTCATTTAAATGCTGGTTATTAGAGGTTGTTCGAATCCAGTATTTGCATTTTAATTGACTATAACGAACAGCATCATTCTAAAGTTAATGCTATATGAACAATTATAAAACTCATAAACGTTTAAAAAATGGTGTATAGAGAATAATTCGGTAGGAATAATTGAAGTTAATAGCGAATCGAGACGATACATTTAATTGTTATAAAGGTCCTGGAGTAAAGTAACTGCTTCTCGTGTAACTCCTTCACAGAATTCTGAATTTAATTCAAAGTGCTATTTTAGGTGTAACGGACAATTATTTTAAAATGCGTAAATAAATAAACAGCCTGTCCGTAAAATTTAAGATTTTCCATCTCGGCCTAGCACTTCACTACGACATCAACAATAAATAAGCATTTCTAAGTATTATCCTTCTGAAAATTATAAGCTTTGTAAGAAATTTATAAGAACTATCTTCTGAATATATTAACATTAACAAAAAATTGAGATCTAGCTTTGAAATTTATTTTGCTTCTAATTACTATTTCATTTTCCTAAATTTCTTCCAGGGGCAATAATTTACTGTAGGAATTTTATTGCCTTCATATTTCTACTGTAAATCCCTCTTAAGAATAGACGGTAGGTATGCTTCAGATTAATGTTTCCATACTTTAGATAATACATATACGGTATATTAAAAATATTCTAAGATACAAGCTTCATAGTCGTTATTAATGGATCATAGCATTCGAGATGCAGCAAAGATGGGATGTTATTAAACTACTTCCAGAAAATTGCAGCTCTTACAGTTACGTAAGATAGTCGTGCTCTTATATACTCTTGCAGTTGTCATTCACAGCTGTTTGTTTTATTTGAAAGATATTCTAGAATTGTAATCCAAGGAACCAATAATAAAATAAAGTTTAGTTCGAGATTGGTAGATTTGGTCAGTTATGTCAACCGTAATAGCATGTTAGAAAATAGAACAGATATTATCAAATTAAACATTGTTCGATGTAACCAAATATCCAATATTTTCTAAAAAGGACGATTTTGAATTAAACTACAAAATACTTCCAATGTTTCAATATAAAATACCTAACGCACAGATTATTCTAGTCTTCACTCTTTACTGTTACTATGTGAAATAACAACAAATAAACGATGCGTGTTTATAAAGTGTAGAAAGAAACTTTGCAAAACGCTACAGAAAACGTTTTGGAAGCTGCTCATGAAACAATGTCCAACTTACTTTCGTAAATGTGTCTCTTAATTTTCTTGGCAGCAATATAAATTATTTCTAGGTTTTATTTCATTTAAGAAGAAATAAAACTTTTGTACAAAAAGATAGATGCAGCAGATTTTAACCCTATATGGACAAAATGTAGATGTAGTTGTAGATGCGTTTACTTACAAATGAAATTAAGAATCGAAAATATACTGTATAGATATACAGGGTGTAACTAAAATGCTTCACCCAGCTTTAAGAGCGTGTTCTCCACACCAAGAGAACAAAAAAAGTTCATATGAACATGGGTTGGGAAACGTTTTGTTAGGGTGCCCGCCGAAGGGGGCGCACGTAATTTAAATTTTAATTAATATCTCAGACATCCTGTAATATAAATTAATAAAATTTGGCATATAAGTTAGTACTAGTAAGTGCTATTATCTGACAGTATTCAAGTAAAATTATTTAAACCGGGGGCGTCCCAAACTGGGGGGCCTGGAACTTCTTCTTCATTATTTTTGTGATCTTCAATTGTTTTTAGAAATTTGAGTACATGGTACGATTGTACGTTCAAAATCACATAAAAAGTGTACTCTTATTAAAAGTCGATAAACCGAACCGTTTTTGAGATAATTCAATTTTTACGAAAAATCCAGTTGCCATGAAAATTCTGAAACTTCGCACTTTATGGATTAAATTCGCAGCATAGATTCAGGACATCAAGGCAATAAAAAAAGTTCATATGAACTTTGCCTTGATGTCCTGAATCTATGCTGCGAATTTAATGCATAAAGTACAAAGTTTAAATTTCATGCGCCCCCTTCGGGGGCTGCAGCACCCTAACAAAACATTTCCCAACGGATGTTCATTTGAACTTTATTTTCCTTCTCTTGGTGTGGTGAACACGCTCTTAAAGTTTGGTCAAGTATTTTAGTTACACCCTGTATACCTATCTAAGAACTAGTCTTGTTTCTAGCATCTGAAAATTGGAGAACATATTGGATGGAAATATTCAACAAGGAAAATTATAAAATAACACCACACGATTCTCTTTCCGGTTAACTTAATAGATTGGTGGTAGTTTTGACCTAACATAACTGGAAAAAACACTGAAAAACTGAAATATAATTCCTCACTTACGTTCATTTAAAAATCTATTTCTAAATTTCATTTAAAATTATCTCCTGCAGTTTGAATAAAGTTATCAGATTTTTCTGCATAAACATATTGGGTTAGGGTGCCCCCATGAAAGTAGTCGATGGATGTAAGGTCCGTTGACATCGAATGCCAAGAAACTGGACCACCTTTTCCGACCAAATAATCATCATACGAATTATTTAAAAATTCGGTTTTGCGGCTGATGGGAACCGTCCTGCTGATCGCATAACGTAAACTCAGTTTCGCAGAGTAATGATTTCCATCAAAAATCTCGAATTTTTCAACGAATATACATCTCGGAATAGCGCCTGTTATTTTTTTTTGAACCAGTTAGAATTTATCCTGTCCATGGGCGTTGTGTATTTCTTATGAGTGTAGGCGAGCGAAGCGGGGGAGATATGATAATATCCCGCGTCATCTCTTTAAGAATACAATCACAACACTTACGTATACACCCTTTGCATTACAGCTGCTAATTCCCTAATCAATTGTAGGGGGAAACGTTCCTCGTATTCTTTTTGTGCAAGAAAGGGTACCAGCTGTCCAACGAAACTTTACATATTATTCCTGCTAGTAAATATTAGCGACAATATATTATAACATGAACTAAAGGAATAACTTACTACATTTAAGGGAATAGATAATAAAATAATCACCCTGTATTATCTTCTCTCGGTAACAAAATTTTGAAGATTCCGTTTGCGAGAGAGTAGAGAGAAACTATAAAATAATGTCGCAAGACTTCATATAAATGGTAATGGTCACGGTCAGCAATATTGATCTTGGCACAACATACCTACACAGACAGGTAGATAATGCAGACAGTTGGAAAAACGGAAAATAGGGTAAAACGAGAACAATCGTCTCGGGTAAAGACAAAAAGATTATTTTTGGTTACGTTGATTGAGTTCAGTTCAAAGAATTATTGGCAGCAATTTGCTTAGAAAGCGAAGTTTTAAATGAAATAATGGTCCCTCAATAATTTAAATAAATTATATGTTCTGATACCCATAATAATTAAATACTAGCCGCCACTGCATAATGTATAACATAGGTATCGAGTTTCCTAAATGAACTAAATCCATAAGCACGTAGAATGCGTAGTAAAAGTACCTACCCTGCACATACACCCTATTAGATTAGTTAACTTTTTTAAACAACAAACTTCTTTTGTGTTTGACACTAACATGTCACCCAAGACAAGAAAATTCCAGAACCGCACCTAAATAAATCTGATATTCCATGCCATTGTTAAAAATTTAATAATGATGAAGTTTTTAAGAGAAATTTCCATTTTTATAGGAATAAGAATATATCAACCACTATCTTACCGAAACATTCAAGCGTATTGTAGATTACAAAAAATATTCAACAATTTTTCAGTTTTCAAAAATAATGTCGCCATCCTTTCTAAAGTGTACTTACTTCAAGACAAATGGTAATTGATAAAACCTCCAAGACTAGGATAATGGTTCATTTATCAAAACTTTCTACTTTTCTTAAAAATTCTTTGAAACCTGAGGCAACATTACGCAAGCAAGGAATAAGTTGCCTCAATTTGCAATCGGTGTGAAACATTTCTTTTCAACATCATAATATTATCGCAAGAGTTATTACCATGGCGGCAAATATCACGCAATAATATCCTGTTGAACCATCAAAGTCAATTTCAACCGTTAAAAATTGCTTGGTTTTCCACGAAGGAAAACAGTTATTTGCCAGTGTAAGTGGGGATTCTATTGGCTTTTCGTGAGAGCTTTGCATTAAACCGAACAGTTTCAGACGTTCAGTGTCTCCCACCGCCGGCACCGTTGCCAACAGAACGCTTTATTTTCGCCGAAATAAAACTAATAAAATTTAAATTTGGCACTCAAATTAAATTCAAGTGGCTGGAAATTTATACTTTGACGTCCTAAAAATTCATAAAATCGCTGTGATTTGTTGTGCAACCTTGAATCATTTGTTTACTCATTGCAACACATTCAACGAAAGCTCAAGCTTTCCACTTAAGTCTATATTATATATTTGTTCCTAACTTGTATTAAATGTTATTATTAAAAAAATAAATAAATAAGTGTGTGTTAAATGTTCGGTGTTAGTTGCTCGTTATAAACGACAGTTAATAATAGAATAAATGTTAGATGCTCTTATCTTTTGTAAAGCTTTACAATTTATACTATAAGCTGATGATGTTTATATGTCTGTGGTAATAGAAAATAGATTAAAAAAATTTGTATAATAGAAAGCAATAATAATCGACTAAACATTAATATTTTTTATAACATATTAAAATTATCTTTAATAACAAACAACTACAAACCGTCAGATTGTAAACGTGTTTCCTTCGAAAACGCACAACTTTTATAAAAATAACTGATAATTAATTTTAACTTTAAATGTCCTGCCGTTGACAATAAACTTAAGCAAAGACTTTTATAAATAAACTAGAAAAAACTTCATTAACTAATTCGTCCCGCCCAGAAGACTGCCATATTGAAATGGCCGCAGAAACACAACACAAAGTCAAAACTGAAGTTAACAACATTAAAAATACAACCAAAAGTACCATCAACAGGGTTAAGATCTCCGCACCTAATGTTGAGGTAATATTCGTAGTGTTTTTTACTATCCTTCTCTCACTCGCACTAAAACATAACTAGATCGTAATTTAAAAATTTTAATTATAATTACTAACCAAAAGCAAGACACATAACGGCTTCGTTATTTTTAATTTCGATTTAAATATTTTTTTATATAACCAAGACTCCCACCCTTTATTTTCTAACTAAATATTTTTTTGATATCACAATTACTTGCAAATATGTAAATGTAGTTATCTTAGAGAACTATTTGGGATCATATTACTTTGAAACCTAATCAGTTTGTAAGTTAATACTGTGCATACATATTCAAGAACTAACAAGCTATACACACCTACAATTATTATCGACAACAATATATTGGTATTAGAAGGAAAACAATAACTTGGTTGGAAACAAAACACCATGTTTAAGAAATGTTTAAAAATTATTTACAATTTCTTTCTTAATCCGTTTTGAATAAAATTTTAACACTTTTATAATTAACAGGTTTTAATTGAATTTTTCTTTAGCGCTTTTTACCCTTCGCTCAAAGTGGCTTAATAATTAATTCCTGATTAATTGCTAAATGTAAGCTTTAGGCGAACTGGAAGATGTAATCCCTGATAAATGAAACTGGTATTTAGAGAGAAGATCGATCAATAATAATACATTACACCCCTGTTATTGTGTGGACTTTTTCTAATTCAGATGAAAAACGTTTTCGACCTGCGTAATTTTTCACAGTTAGGACAGTTTTGTTATTAAGGGATACAATTGAGATTAATTACTTGAATTGCTTTTACTTTGCACTTTTAACAGAAATTTTCGTTGGACAACATGATAAATTATAATTTACTATGCATAATAAAAATGCATGCATAAAAAATGTTTAACAGATAAATTAAACCTAAATATACAAAAATTTTAATAACACCTTTTGTATCCATTGCTTGGCCTTTCGCACGGGCCTAAAGGTGCGGATAGACTAACGAATTTTTGCGACAATTATTGCACCAATTACTTGCTGTTGTGATTTGAGAAATTGCGCTAGCTCTTTAGACAACAAAAAATTTGTCTGTTTTCAAAAAACGCGTTACTTTTGGCAACAACAGCAATTGGCGCTAATATAATTACCAATCTACGAGATGCACGATTAGAGCCACACTCATGTAATTTTTTCGGTTTTTGCCGGTAAATTGAAAAAAATGTTTTAGACAAATGTTGTAATAGATAGCTTAAGAATTTTATAAATTTTTTACTTTCAAAAAACTATGGGGTGGTTATCAAAAAATCATGACTTGAAGTTTTTGATCGATCACCATTTTGTTATTTGAAAAAATATAAAATAACTGTAAATATAAATGTTGTAGAGAACCTAAAACTAATTTCAAAAATCTTTCGTTTTTTGAAATAGTTCCTAAACTAAGGAAATTATTACGATTCTTAAAAAAAATCAGTATTACCTACCTAACTACGAATCGGGGCCCCGAATCAAAAATTGAAACTAATAAAAGTTCTTTATTTTAATGAGTTTTAACTACCATTTACAGGTGCAACGGCTTAGTATTAACACCCAGTAGAATGACTATGTAGCCATACAGAATTATACACATTAAAGAACCACCCCTTTGTCCTATATTTGATTTACAGAGGGGAAACTAAAGTGGAAAATAGAATGCACAAAAATCTAATTTCCAAACGACTTTATGTTATACATTTTATGATCCTGAATATGGGCCATACTGCAAATTAAAATAATACAAAGAGTTTCGCATAATGTAGTGTGTAAACTACGTCAACACGCGGAAATACAATTATTTCGTGATTAACTTTTTTTTTGTTATAATTTTATTTGTGGTTTTGAGACTTTACTTTTTGTTTATTTTCGAAAGTTTATTATACAATCTGTTAACACAAATATAAACAATTTTCAGTATTCCGACTATTATAATTCGGCTGGCATTAATGATCAACATTTTTGTTTAGAAAAAAATAACCACGTTTAAAAATAGGTTTACGTCTTTACGATGTTATACGTTTAAAAATTTAGAGTTTGTGGTCTCGTATAGTACCGTCTTTTATAGTCGAAATGAAATACGCGTTATGTAAAACTGGATACATTAAGGGTAGTAAACAGTGTCGTGTAATATTAGATGTTATCTATTTTTCAAGCAAAATTGCCAGCACGTCTTGTTTACCAAATACACGGAACAAAGAAAGAAAAAGTTTTTATTGATTCTGGCTACTACCTACTGTAGAAAAGGCTTTTCCTTAAAAACTCAGGAAGAAAACAGGATCATAAATAAATATCCGAAGAAAATAAAATGACAGAATATGAAGCTGCTGTAATTGATGAACCTGCACTGATGTGTTGTGTGTGGTATTTACAAGTGAGCCTATTTTCAAAATAAAATTCTGGCTTCTACCAAAACGTATTGAAATAAAATCGGTACAATAATACAGTCCTTATAAATTATTGATTCAATGCAGAGTATGCGAATCAATTAATCCATGATTTTATATTAAAGATTGGGTACTACTTTCATGGCCGTATTATTTCTAATCAATATTCCACTGCAGTACTGAAATTTCTGAAACTTAAACAATAATAAATTTTATCTAAACATATGGGTTGCTTGTTGCATCCAAGGAGCCAAAATAAATATAAACACCGCTAAAACATTGCAGTGGTACACACACGTATTGGAAAGAAACACCAAACATCAACCACAACTACCGTTTATTGTTAGAGCCAACAGCAATTTTCAAATAATGTTCATCAAATGGAAATATTAACTTAATAATAATATGCACATATGTTTAAGTTTGATTTCATCCAATAATGTATTCTTATACGCATCTATTTTGCTTTCATTGTCGCGCAAACAGCGGATATTGATTTCTGTAATTAATCGTCATCTAAAGGCAGGTGTCCATGTGTTGCGTATCCGTTACCAATTTGCGTGGCAAAACAAGAGGCGAAGGGGTGAAGCAATTGAGGACTACACTTTTCACTTTACCCATCTGCGAAATCTGTAGTTTAAAAATTATTCTTGGGGTCTTTCGGATAGTAATTGATTTTCCACCAAAGAAAAGCCTGAATCTCCGACGATACAAAATGGTAACATTTCCTCCTCTCTCCCATTTAGAAGAATACGAACTAGTGTAGTTTGATTCCTATTTCAATTCCAGGGATACGCATTGACAATGCGCAAAAGAGTCAATATTTTACTTAACAAATTTATTGGACAACATTTATAAAAATTCAGTGATTAGTTAATTAGTTGTGGCTTACTAGTACAGATACTCGAACAGACTTCATTAAGGATCACCTGTGAAAAGTTTGTGGGATAATATTTCTGCAGGCATCGTCGCTACCTACTGGTTCATATTGCAAAATTCTTCTTTTGACGTTTCCGCAAAACGTAGAGGTTGTTTTCCTTTTCCTTCTTCTATGGCTCAACAATCCGTTGGGGGTGTTTAATCTTTTTTGTTGGGAGTCCCTAAAATTCGTTTACGTCAATAACAGCTGACTTGTACCTGAGAAGAAGTTTGCAAAATTCAAACCAATAAAGGTCTTACAGAACAAGATTGTCAAGAGAAAATTATCAGTCCCGCCGCGCCGTAGGGGCATAATCGTCAAAAAGATAATTAAAATATTTGGAAATTGTAGTAATATTCTACATTGCAGAATATATTCACAGTTTTGTCTTCCATAATACATAAAATCATAACCTATTCAAGTCTGCCTTTTTTCCTACAATTTTATAGTCATGTTTCGGGAGCAGACGAATTCGATTTTAGAACGTCTGAGTAAAATGGTAGGTGTTCGGAAAAGGAACTCGTTACTTCCACCACTGTTTTAACATTGCCTCCATCAAGGATTACAAAAACTATTTCAAACCGTTTACCTGAACAGGTAAAAAAATATAGTTGTCTTTTTAAATCTTTCTCTAGCACTTTTCGATTTAGGATTCGCAAATTTTGTCGTGTCAATTTTTAAAGAAACCTAAACGCTGATTTCTTAAAATATTTTTAATACTCATAGTAAAAATAATTTGCTCTTAATTTAATAAATTGTTCAAATTAAAGGATTCAATTACAGCAACATCAACAAAAGTAATATTTTAATGAGAAAATTCCTGATGTACAAACACTTTAAAGCTTAAGGTAATTTATTAAATGTCTTTCCTTCCAATTAAAACTAATTACATTTATTTTCCAAAATCTTATCAGCCGTTTGAGGATTGCATTTCAAATTAAAATACTTTTCTAATTTGATAATGTAGTGCTAGATCGCAAAGAAAAGATACGAAAGCATTGGTAGAAATGCAAGGAAAGCAGAAAATGAATGTCAATAAATCAAACTTTAATTAGGAATCTTCTCGAGGGGATAATTAATCTTGGTTTTTCATAAAACCCTAGAAGTATCCTATTGATTGTAACATTTGAACAGATGGTTCAGGGTTCGCAAATTTGAGACTAATTTATTTTTGTGTTAAGCGTCAATTCGAATTTTAGAACTGTTGTAATTTGAAAGTGAACATGCTATTTTTTTACATTATCTGAAAACATAATCTTCGTTATAGTTGAAATAAATTTAAATATTATATAAAAATAACTTAAAAATTAATTTTAGATTTATTAACCAGTCCCTTATCTTAATTTCGTTTCAAATAAATCACTCCTGAAATATAAATGCTTCACCACAAAAGCTCTTCAAGAAATATCAAACCATTCTGTAGAGATCCTTCTCGTTTATTACTATGCATTTATTCAAAATCTGGGTATAATTTGTTCATTTACATTCAAATAAAGACAGATTAATTCAGAACATACTCTGAATTAAACTACGTAACCTCCACTTCTAGAAGTGCTCACGACTTGACTTTCAAATACCTTTTTGAAACAAAAGTTATATTATCTTACCTTTACACGGTGTATAAGATTTAATTTAAAGTTTATGCATGGGCTTTAATTTAACATTCGCTAAAGATTACTTAACAAACCAACTCGTAACTAACTCTAACCCACCGGTTACACAAGCAAGTATTACTATCACTGTCACTGTTTTGACAATCAACTGGCACATGTAAACCCTTACTTGCTCCTAATTGTCACAGGCATGACAGTTTGTCATGACAATTGGCATGCCACCTTCTGTTTACACAAGCAAGTATTACTGTCACTGTCACTGTCTTGACAATCAACTGTCACGTGTAAACCCTACTTGCTCCTAACTGTCACAGGCATGACAGTGCTGTCGTGATAATTGGCAAGCCATTGAACGGACAGTTGTAGTAAGATTTTATCAATCCAAAATGGCGGAAACTAAAAAACACGGGCAATATGCATAGTAGGTAGACATAAATTATTTAACCTTGACACAGAGCTACGGTTACGCGGTTCATGCGATTATTCCAAATAATTTTAAGCGGCTTCTGCCGAAAATAATGTTTATAAATATTGTTATTAAAGTTTTGCTTTAAATTTTATTGCTTTGAAAGGGTATACATTACCACCTATTACAAAATAACGAGCCGTATGGAAATTTATATGAATTATTATTTGTTTGTTCAGTTATGTTCATTACAGTTGCGGACATTTCTTCAATTTGCGGCTCATTAATAAATCATTTTTTTTGTTTCCTTACTTAAATAATTATGTAAAACACAAGTAGCTTTTATTACCCAATGTAAAGAATTTAAATTAATTTCAATTGGTACCTATATGGACTATGGGAAATTCGAAATCTACTAGTAAGTCGACCAAAAGTGGTCTCCACAACCATACGTGCTCTACTAATTCTAAAATTTTTATAATCCTTGTGATCTCCCGTTAACAAATCTTTCAGTAAAATAGACTGAACATCGTACTTCAGTCTTTTTGATAAGAAAGGTTTTACCCAGTATTTTCTTTTATTTTTTCTTTCTTGCAGTTCTTCTATTTCTAAGAAATGTACAGCTAATACAGCACCGACTGCTGTTACTTGTTTTTCAGTTAACGCCATTTTAAAAATCATCGGTATGACAGTGAGAGTAAACGCATTTCTTAAATCTGTCATGATTGTACAAATGTCAAGACAGTGCCAGTGACAGTAATACTTGCTTGTGTAAACGGTGGGTAAATGGAGAGGTAGAAGTTTTAATTTTTTTTTCCTCCATTAAACGATCCCATGATTTTTTAGAACGAAACAAGTGTATAAAATCTTTTTAATTACATCTTGAGCTCCTGTAGAGAAGAGATAATTAAAAACAGGCAATGAACGATTTTCATTATTTCGGTTGGCAACGACTGTTCAAGTAACATAAGGTAACTAGAAAATCACGGTCGAGTATTTCAGGTCACAGGAGATTATTTTGTCTGCTGAGATATAAACCCACTGACACTTTTGATCACAGATTCGGATCAATTACTTATTGTTTCATATCTTGGTTTAAATCATTCTTAAAATTTGAAAATGTAGCTAAGATACCTACAATATCTGGTACATTAAATTAAGTTAGATACGTCTAATTTAAGTTAACATTAGATTAGCTTAGTATGCATTCAAATATAATGAAATTTCCTTGTTAACGAGAATTTTCAACCCATAAAGCACTCCCTTGTTAACGAACATAAATTGTCTAACCCGTAGAAGTTAACGTATTTAGATTTCAGAGGCACTTTAATAATATTTAGGAATCTAGTTTCAGAAATTAAATGGTTCTGTATCCCTTTTGAAGAAAGAATCCTCTTGGCTAATTTCTAATTAATAGATACATTCAAAAAGTAAGATGATCAAGGAAGTTCATGAAAATTTATAGTCACCATATGATCATAAAATCTCTCTCAAAATTCAGTAAAAATAAAGTCAGGTAAAGACGACGTAGGACATTTGTTGAAAACCAAATTTTTACGAATGTTTGTCATTACCTATAGACAAACGCCTAGCAGTGTGAATGAATCAGAATTCCGTTTACATCCCAATGACTGCCTGTACATAATTGCAGATAAAATTACACAACACAACAGTCCTTTTAAATTCTCGACTATCAGATTTTAAGAGATACATTCAGCTTCTGCTTAGTTTAAAACGAAGGCAAACCACGTGCTTAAGGGAAGCTGTTGTAAATTTCAGAGTTCCGGAAAACCGGCGCCTAAATATGTGTCCTATAGAGAGGTCAAGGACTCTGACTGAGAAAATAAAAAATGATTTACATTTTATATTTGTGGTCGGTTATCCGAAATATTTTTCTAGGCAGAAACAATTCTATGTTTCAACTCCCCATTGGATTCTAAATAATCAACTGAAACTTGAAAGGGGACAAGTTTTCAATCTTTCTTTTAATGCTTAGAAAACCTCAGAGGCGGCTATGAACTTGATAGGAATTAATGAAAACTCTGGCCTTCTCCCCAGTCTCTCCGTTGCCAGCAATCTTGGTTTTGATATATCTTAGAGCCTCAAGGGTAGCTTGACTGTCCGACCCTATATAAATATAATTGAAATAACGTTGTAGAATATTTTTTTGGGCATAAGAGAGGGTGGCAAACACCTACGTCGATAGTGAATTTTCTTTGGGCAGAAAATGGTTTTCCTTGAGGTTATCCGATACCTACCTCAACCATCCCCAATCTTCAATTTATCTATATTCCAAACAAAATCAAGTTTAGATATGTATTTAATTTTTGTGTTAAGACTATTTTTTCAAGACTTTGTTTCCTTAATTTTTATACTAAAATGAATATTTTCAGAATCTCTACCATGTATCTCTCTAGTTTCAGCATTAAAAATAAAGAAAATAAATAGAGCTTATGCTGACAAGGGATCCAGAATAAGATATAAACGTAAATCATAGGATAAGAGACGCCGGTAAATAAGAAAAATGTTGCGCGACAAACCTAGACTCGCTTTGAAGAACAAAAACAATCCTAGTTATGTACAAATTTCGGAAATATCTTCAGAAAAAATGAAATCCATTGATTCTGAAAATCGTATAGAACTTTTCTATTACATTTAAAAGCATAACTGAACATAATAAGTAGTAATCACGTAGTATCAGGCACAAGGAATATGATACAAATAAGAAATACTCATAAGGTTATAAAACAGGCTATATTTGGAAATAATAGGGTTCCAAAATTCAATTACCTTGTCATATTATAATACAACGATTGATCTGAGTTTTGCCCACAACATTTGTCATTCTGAATACGAGTTGCTGCTGTGACGAAAATAATATTAGGATCGGTACACGAGTAATTATTTTCCAAAAAAAGCAGCAACGAGTACTGAATGAATGACAAACTCAGAGTAAAAGTTGTATTCCGATGACAATAATTCAATGAAACAAAATTTTTTAAAATAATAATATTTTTTTGACGTTTGTTTGACGTTTATCTGACATAAATATTGTCGCTAGAAGACAGTGTCAGTGTAATAGCCTTCTGATTGGTTCAATTTTTAAATTAGGACGCTTCTGATTGGCTGACGGAATATGAATAGAATTGTCAAAATAAAAAACCCACTAAAAAAATATTTGGTTATTTTTATATTATGTGCATTAATTATACCAGTGGCGCAGCGACCTATTTAGATCTACAAAATGTTAATTTTATCTTGGTAAAAAAATTCATCTTGGCAACGGTGTTACCCAATTGTTCTATAATATATTTTCGTTTTTTAATATTCTTCTTAATTTTTTTGAAAACCCCCCTAATACAGAATTCTGGCTGCGCCACTGAATTATACCACCTGCATATCTACAAGACTGAGATCGTTGTTTATATTAAGCACGAACTTATGATATTTTGGAGGAGTTGTAGTTTGTGTCAGGGCAAGCACAGCGAGAGAGAAGCAAGGCAAGTCTGTAAAGTCATAGTTCGCAAGAGTTACAGACAAAATGTTATGTTCGATGGCCTTAGAAGTGGGTGTTTTCGGTCGCTAAAGGTTGTCAAAAATGATGTATTTTCGATGCAATAGAAGATAAAGTTTTTGTCGCTCGCTATTATAAAATGTAAAACTTCAGTTTGGCTTTTCAGGATATTTCAGTAGTTACAGCTAACTCGGATATCTTTCACCTTTAAAGTGACTTGTAACTTTTGGGGTTTCACGATACAATATTTCAATAAGACATTAATAATGGAATAAGGCCAATGTCTATAACCCTGAAAGTTGAAAATGGGTTGGATTTATGTATGAGGACGAGGACAGAGATGACATTTATTTACCCTACTCTATAGATATCAGTCTACATGGGCTGTCCTTAAAAACACTGCGTTTCGATAATTTTACAAATCAAAATTAAAATAGAATAAGAAAAGTCAGTTGCATTACCATTACCATTGCGGTACCTACTGTAGTTAAAGTCGCTTTTCTTTGAACATTGTTTATAGAAAACTTTCATTATTCATATCCTTTATTTCAATTATTAGTAACTAATTAGCAGGTGGTTACTCTGCTTAACAATATTGAATTTTTTCCTGAACCGTTCTTGACCTGAATTATGCGCGTTTCAATGTCAACTGCAGATTGAAAATGATTTCCTATCACAATCCTTTTAGTTCGTGGAAAAAATCGCAGGGGACTAAGTTTCATAAATATGAGGGTTCCAATGCTTTTGGGAGCCAAAAAGTCTATCTAGACATTGCCTTTTAGTGCAAAATCCAGTTTTTTTCTTATATGGCTAAACGACATTCATCTTCAGCGATGATCCAACCTCCCAAAAAATGTATGCTAAGAAAATGTATAGAACTAGCTACCAAAATTCTTCTGTCCAGTATGGATTAGCAGAACACATTATCGAGACCATTGAATCGCAGTTAATAAACACCACACTCTTAATAGCCATACACAATCTCCAATGTACTTCGTTTGCAATTCACAAAAATTTGATTTCTGTACTTGAAAACTGATATTCGTTTACAAACACATCTTTAAGAATGAAATACTCCATCGCTTTATATTAAATGTATATTTTCTTAAGGATATTTAGTAAAAAAGAAAACAACAAAAACTTCTTCCACAGCTCACAAAAAGAAATTTCCTGAAAAACAGCTCATTTATCAAAATCAACCCCTACGACTTAAAATCCGTCAAAATATGTTTTTAAAAGCAAAGCTTTGTACATTCGCCAAAGCCCATTTGTATATTTACAATTCCCAAACCCAGCTTTATTTTGCGTTTCCCTATAACTACAACAAAATTACTTTTGAAAATATAATTAAACCCTCTGTCCTAAATTCACATTTATCCTATCTTGTTATTCGGTGGCTTGCTAAAGCGTGAAAACATGTGCGTGATGTCATATTTCTGTTGGAAGTTGTACTTGTATATTATTCTCGTCCTGACAAGCACTAAATTAATTATCTAACACCTAACCTTGCTAGATTAGTGTGAAATTATTTTAAGTTCTCGCCTTTTAGTTAAATAAATCTTCCAAGTACATTACACCAGTTCTAAGAAAAAATATAGTTCGGATTTGTTATTAGTAATTTATTCATTTTTTTCCAGGAACTTGCTGCAAGTTCTCCAAGCGAAAGAAATTGGCGTGGTATCTTCATAGCCCTTCTAGTTATCGTAGCCGTATTAGGTCTCATCGTGTTCAGTATTGTCCTCGTCTCACCTCCAGAAGAAGGACCAAGGATAAAAGGAAGAAAACCCACACTAGAAGAAGTTCTGGGTAAACTTCCACCACCTGCACAATTTAATGGTACCTGGATATCAGGTAAATAAAAAACAAACAAATTTTTAATCCTTTTATTAATTCGGAAGGTGATTAAAATAATTTTATATTAAAACGGTTTGGTTCTTAACTGCCAAGAAATGAAAACAGAAGAAATTTTCTGTAAGGCGTCGCGTCGTAGCTAATAATGTTGAAGGCAAAACTAGAGAAGATTCTTCGTTGAACTGCTGTATTAGTAATCGATAAGGTTGCCTTGGAAACCGCGAGCTGTATGTATACGATATAGTGGGCGTTGCAAGCTTTGCCACATTTTTATACTAACACATCTTTTGATTGTGTAACAAAATTAAAAGAATAGATACTACAATATTATGATGTTACAACATTGTTTTCGTGCTTAACTTGGAATTATATTTCACGTTCTATTCCGAGAAAGAATAAAATTCCGGATTTGAGGACTATAATAAAATTATTAATTCGATTCAGCAAATATGTACATCTCTACATCATAAGAGATTTGGGATTTTACTTTCAAATGTCAAATTATAACATTTTCGCTTTAATACGCGATATTCCAAGATGTTTCAAATTCATTGGAGTTGAAAGACTTATTTGCAAAATCTGAAGCAGTTTCCCAAGATAATTCAGGCATTACCATAGACATTTACGACTTCCGAGTGTGACAAAAGGGAAAGGCAAATACAAATGTCGATTTTATGTATTTCTAAATATAAAAGGACGTCGCCTTAGCAGCGAAGGCTTTTGGAGATTCGCTTTGCCACTTACAGCTCTTCTCGACACTTGTATTAAATTTTATTTGTAATGTGTTAAACCCAACGAGAATGATGTTAATGCTTGAATTTATAGTCGTATTAGAAATTTATGCTTATGCTTCTTTTATTCTAACTAACGTTTTAATTACGTGGCGAATTTTATCAGCATATAAAATAAAATGAACATAATCAATATTTTCTGGAAGGCAGATTTTATCAATTTTTGCGTTTTAACACCGACACCGACTAAATAGCCAAATCAGGGTATAGTAGAAGAAAATAGTTAAGACCGGCTACGAACTAGTAGGTATATCGTTTTTATTTGCTACAACTTTGGTCATATGTTATTTTCGCATATCTTGCGACGTTTTGGCCATGTTGCAATTTTAAACCAGAATCGTTAGTTTATGCCAACGCCCAACTTCAAACGGTTCACAGGCCCAAATTATTAAAGTTAGACATACGCGTTTAGGGAGTTTCTTCTAGGAAATTTTATTTGCTACAACTTTGGGTTTATATTATTTTCCCCTATCTTGCGCCGTTTTGGCCATGTTGCAATTTTAAACCAGAATCGTTAGTTTATGCCAACTTCAAACGGTTCTCAGGCCCCAATTATTAACGTTAGACATACGTTTTTAGGGAGTTTCCTGTAGGAAATTTTATTTGCTACAACTTTGGTCTTATGTTATTTTCCCCTATCTTGCGCCGTTTTGGCCATGTTGCAATTTTAAACCAGAATCGTTAGTTTATGCCACTTCAAACGGTTCTTAGGCCCAAATTATTAAAGTTAGACATACGCTTTTAGGGAGTTTCTGCTAGGAAATTTTATTAGCTACAACTTTGGGTTCATATTATTTTCCCCTATCTTGCGCCGTTTTGGCCATGTTGCAATTTTAAACCAGAATCGTTAGTTTACGCCAACTTCAAACGGTTCTCAGGCCCAAATTATTAAAGTTAGACATACGCTTTTCGGGAGTTTCTTCTAGGAAATTTTATTTTATATTATTTTCCCCTATCTTGCGCCGTTTTGGCCATGTTGCAATTTTAAACCAGAATCGTTAGTTTACGCCAACTTCAAACGGTTCTCAGGCCCAAATTATTAAAGTTAGACATACGCTTTTCGGGAGTTTCTTCTAGGAAATTTTATTTTATATTATTTTCCCCTATCTTGCGCCGTTTTGGCCATGTTGCAATTTTAAACCAGAATCGTTAGTTTATGCCAACTTCAAACGGTTCTCAGGCCCAAATTATTAAAGTTAGACATACATTTTTAGGGAGTTTCTTGTAGGAAATTTTATTTGCTACAACTTTGCTCTTATGTTATTTTCCCCTATCTTGCGCCGTTTTGGCCATGTTGCAATTTTAAACCAGAATCGCCAGTATGGTTACATGATGCCTCATTCAGGATGTTACCCGACAACTTCACCAATTAACGATTTTATCCAACCTTGATAATACTTTCCAAACTTCAGATTCTTCTCTTGCAAGAATTTCCATTTATCGAGTTATGTTAATTTTCAGAATATGACATAGCAGGGGATTGAAGATCCTGAAATATATTCACCAAGGTGCCACTAAATTCTCAAACAATTGGTGTTTGAAGTGGTCTTAGCACAAGGAGGCTCGTAGGACCAATAAATTGAGTTTGAAGATACTATTACGACAGGCGATTATTGGCAACAAATTATGCTTCCCTATAAATTAACTTTATGATCATCAACGTCAAAATTGACTCAACAAGACGTGAACGACGCTACGTGAATTGTTAAACTGAATAATTAGTTAAAATATGCTTCAAAGATTTTATTTATTAACAGGAACGTTTAGATTTCTTAACTAAAAAAAATCCAGTTTGGCGTACAGTCACTACAAAAAGGATAATTACAAATAAATGTAATTATTCAAAGTTCTGAGTAAAAAGAATATCAGAAGAATGCATGTCACGTGAAAATATCATATCTAGAATAGGGAGGGTGGCATCCCTTGGCTTGTAATAAAATGTGCCAAATTCTGATTAATATTTAAAAAAAATTCACATCATAGGTATTTCATTTAAAAAAGTGTAACGTGGTTTGAAGTATTCTCTTTGATGGCTTAACCTCACTGAAAAATGTCATTTAGTAATTACAGTCGAATACGTTTTTCCATCCACAGTCACCCCAAATTACGATTCAAATTGATCACCCGATATTTATATAAATGCGACGTATTTCCGCTGAACATCGGATAATCGGAACTCAATACAGTTAGAAATGTTTCACCTAACTTTTAAAGGGTAGACAGTATTAACCTACAGAGATTTATTTCTCTATGATATCAATTTATCTTGTTTGTGTGTTTACAATATATGTAACAAGGGTTGAAAATTTGAGTAATACCGTCGAACACACATGTATTCCTGGTACATATTATGCTGAACGTTATTTCTGAATATGAAATTTTCACTTTGATAAATAGAGGCGCTGTCACATTAAAGGAGAGTAAATAAGGCTTGAAAGTGAAATTACGAATGAAGTTAGGATATTAGATATTCCACCAACTCTAATTTGGAAAATTGAATGTTTGAAACTTGTAAAATTGTTCGTTACAATGACGCTTTTTAATACCTTTAAATAAAAAAATTACCGATATTTAAAGAAATAAAACAAACATAAATAGAGAATTGAGAGTTTATAAGGGTGCAATATTTCTTGTGCACAAATTGGCTATACTAATAATTTCAGTGTGTCATCTAAATATTCTAAATTGAATCACTACTTTGTTATAGCACATTCTGATAATAAACATGGTCGATATAATAGGATAATTATGTACTCTCTGTGTTTAGCATTAACCTGGGTAATCTGTGGAGGGTACAACATAATAGGTATGTGCATCCATTACAATGAAAATTGATTAGAAATTATACGCTCTACGAACAGTTCCCCACAAAATATAATCTTTTTTTTATGTGTGAAACTGCTTTGTAAATAAACGATTAATAAATAATGTCTGATCTATAGCAAGCATTTTACAATACCAGTTTTCGACTATCTATCACAAGGATAAAAAGTATCGAAAAATGTCTTGAAACATCTAACCTCCATTTATCTTGAAAGAGATTTTGTGCCCTTTTAACATCTGTTATTTATTACCTTAAAACGCTGAGCATCGATCCTAAAAATAAAATTGCTGAAGTGTGTTAATTCTTTAGATTGAAAGCGTTCTCTTTAATTTCTCCCCAGTGACAGTCGCGGTTCAATTTGTTGAGTATTCTTTTAGAACAAATCATTATAGAAGTTTGTAAGATCCTCGAACTGTTTTAAACTCGCACTAATACCACCAAAGTTGTAACGTATCGACAATTTACGTAAATACAGAAATAATCTTGTTTTATTTTTACTCTTGTAGAAATAGGCAAGGAAAAATAGTTTCAACTTTGCAGAATAAGCACTCTATAGTACTACCGCAAAAAAAATCTAAGCAATTTAACACTATTACTTGGGGGGTTTAGTTGAATTCTTTTCACAGAACCAAATCTAGCAAGAGAATACAAAATACGAGTAGAACCACGAAACCGGGGGTTACTTCAGCCGGAAAAGCTTAGAGAACAAAAACAGAACTGGAACTAATTGCCGCCTAACCCTAGATGACACGGTTAAGATAATGTAAACAAGTGTGCTATAATTTCCTTCAACATTTTATCTTTATTGCTCGCGAAAATCATTCGATTAATGATAGTGTATGTATGGAAGACAAGCGAAATGTTACCGCTTAAGGTAACCGTGAATTTTTTATAAGATTCAACTTTGTAAATTGTAAATTTATTTTCATAAATGCGCTCCCCAATTTTCAGCTCGGTTACTTTAGCCTGAAGCGTTAAAAATTGCAGAATTTTTCACTATATGGACTTAATTTAGTTTCCGAATTACGAATATACTAGCGAAGAGTGAAACAATAAAAAACGACGACGATGATTTTTCCCAAACAGGGATTGTTTGCCTATAATCTGCTTTACTGCTCATTGAAACAGCTTTTCAATTATTGACTTACCGAATCAAGTACCACTCCCGATTTCGGAAAATGTTGGAAAGGTTTTGATATCAGGCATTTTTAAATGATTTTGTAATTTTGAAAATACGACAACTCTAAGTGAAATAAAACCTAAAAAATTATAGCAATTGGGACTAGCAAAACTACCATCAGGATCAAACGGAAAATTATAATCGTTTAAAAATAAAACAAATAAAAGTAATTTGGAAGCTTGAAATTCCAAGCATGGATAATAATTCATACCGACCTAAGTAGGTCTGTTCCCAACGGATATGATTATGAGATCAGGTCACCGGTTCAGAAAAAGAATCTCGCTGTTATTCATGAGTTCACTGGTAGATATATCTGTAACATACTAACAAGTTGAAGGAAAACCTTTCTCGAACTTTTTGCCTTCCTAAAGTTTGAAAGTGTGAACTGAAATGAAATTCCATATTCAAGAGCTATATGTAAAAAGTTGAAAATAGAATCCTTAGGTGACGTGGGGTGGGCTATATAATATTTAAATTTCATTTGTGTATTTTTTATATCCCTAAGAGTGTATATAATTTTGAAAGCAACTAAACCTCCCAAGATCTTTCTTTATAAGACAGATTACAAGTGTATAATATGACTGATTTTCTTTTAACGTGAAAGCCGAACACTCTCGCTTTTATTCCTATTTATTTGAAGATTAAACTACTGGTATAACTAAAAAGAAAATCCAAGAATTTCTAAAATTATTCACCTGACTGTGAACATAGGTACCTACCTACCTACCTACAATTAATTCTGCTCCAATTGTGTTGTGTTTAATACAGCGAGCTTAAATATAACTGCTTGGCGAACCTTGTGGTCTGCTTTAAATGTGCCTAAGGATATCATCAGGAGGAAAGCGTTCCCACTCTTCTACTAGACCTTGTTTCAATTGAATAGGTTTCGGGAAAGGGTCTGGGTGCGTCTTTATACATGTTCAATCTAATACAAATTCGTTATACCTGGCAGACAGTATACTTTGATTATAGAAAATTGAGACATGCAAGTAGCAGTCAGTCTCATACAAAATAATATTCGGAAAAATCAATTTCCATTATATTTCACTCGCAGATTACCTAGAAATTAATGAATCATTGCGAGCTATCAGAAACATTGTACAAAAGTACAATTCTCTGTTTTTCCTAGTAGGACCTATTTTGCAACATTATTATCCTCTAGGAAAGCGAATCAGTCCTCGGAATCGGAATCTATGAAACATATAAGATTTGTTACACCTACAAGCTCCAATCTGTACCCAGTAAAACGTATTTACATTCATCAGATCTGAACATGCACTGCGACTGTTGCATCTTGCATCTGTTAGTTTACTCGAATGCAATCTCTTGTGAGAATTGGGTTTTGCTAGTCCTGATAACATCGCACATCGCAGTGATCTTAAATTGTGTTCGTGTTATCTACGAACAGTTTAATCCTGTAGCTCTATACTTTGTATAAAGTCTTCTTAGAAATCATCAGTGGCGTAGCTACATATTCAGCGCCCTGGAGCAAATAAAATCGGTGCGCCCCCTTGTTTCTTGCAAAGTTGCAAGTTATTTTAAAAAACGTATACAGGGTGTTAATACTAAATCGTTACACCCGAAAATGGCAGTTAGAACTCATTAAAACAAACAACTTTTTTTAGTTCCAATTTTTGATTTCGGGCCTCTATTCGTAGTTATTGGATTTCTTTTGTTTTTCTAACAATCGTAACAACTCCTTCATTTTAGGGAATATTTGAAAAAACGAAAAGTTTTCAAAATAAGCTTACGATTCTCTAAAACATTTGTATTTACAGTTATTTTATATTTTTTCAAATAACAAAATGCCGGCCGATCAAAAATTTCAAATCACAATATTTTGATAATCACCTCATAGATTTTTTAAATATTTTTTTTTTAATTCTCAAACTCTATACTACAACATTTGTCTAAAACATGTTTTCTATTTACGCAAAAAAGAGGTCTTTATTTAAATTACAGAAGAGCATGTGTAAAATATCGACGAATTAAAAACAATTTAGATCGAAGTAGCTTTTTGGCATAAAAAAAATGAAACAAAAGAACAATTAGATTAGTGCACTAAACTGAACGAAATACGTTTTAAAATGAATAATTATCAAAACACTGAACTTCGTGACATGGTTTTAGTTTTCGGGGAAGCAAGGCGCAAGCAATGCACAGGAAGCCCGAAAAATCTATCGGAGAACCGAGAAGATACCCAAATCGCCATCAACCAGGTAGCCAAATTTTTAGATAGGAAATTAAAAAAAAATATTTACTCAATTATTTTTACAAATTTTGCGCCCCCAGGATTCGTGCGCCTGGAGCATTTGCTCCAACTGCTCCCCGGTAGCTACGCCACTGGAAATCATGAACGGTTGTTTTACAACTTCGTTAATTTTTTTTAACTAATGGATTACAACTGGATTACATAGGCTACCTATGATAATTAGAGTCCCTAGTAATATTTATACAGTTTCTGTATCCTTCCTGTATACCTATGGAAATTAAAAATTATAAGCACCAAGTTTTTTAATATAAAAGTTGCTGTGAGTTGCTGTTGGTCTCCTACTCAATTACGTACATTAAACACATAAGTCTTATTTCTTACGCGATTTATGTAAAAGCATGAACTTCTTCAGTATCCAAGCACTTAATTAATTACTGACAAGTCTATATAAATTCCGAACTTATTCATTTGCCTTCAAAAGCGTCTTCGAATTGAATGTTGATTCTACATAATCTTGTCTGGGATAATATACGTACACGAAATCCTGCCCGATGGTACTAAGTAAAATATTTTAATATTCCTTCTTATACAAAATATTGCTCACGCAGCAGTTCTTGATGTTTTCAACGAATTTATATGTAATACGGTTTAACCGAAATGTGTATTCGTAATTGAAAAGCAAATAAATGGAAGATCAGAAACAGAAACAAAATATTAATTTTATGAATCATATTAAGTTTAATTCGCAGTACAAGCCCCCTTTTCAACATTTCATTCCATAGTCTGTGTGATATTTTTGGCTCGAGTAATTTGCACGTGTAAGTAGCTACACAGTAGCACCTCGTGGGGAAAATAGACCCCTACAGCTGAATCTTTTTCTAAGAAAAATATAGTGATGTCCTATATCACTCTGAAACTCGGGGAAATCGAAATTTAAATTTTTATTTTAAAACTTTTTTGTTATATTTTTCAATCATTCACTATCTAGATCACAGATAGACAGTAGTATAATATAAAAAAAGCGGAAACTATGCGTAAAGAAATGTAGTAACAAATTTCTAGATTTCATAACTCCCTTGTAGATCAACATGTTATATAAAAACGAAAGTTATTTGCTTCGATTTATCTCCATTTACCCTGGTACACAATTTGTGTAGCCATCCTAGGAACAGATTTAGTTGGTACTTATTTTAATCCTGTCGTAGCCCTTATTCTTTATATTATGGAAATTTCCTAGTTCCTCTGGAGATTACTTCTGTTTTGATAAATATTATCTTTTGGACATGATATTTGACATCCTTTCCAAAACGTTGTCTATTACATTCAGGTCTGGGGATCTGCAGGATTTATTAACATTCTCTAGTGACATATGCAAAATATACGTATTGGTCTGTCCAATCTTTAATACTAAACGCACGATCCGCCAGTGGTTAGCTTATACAAAATTAAAACTTCTGAGTTGTTTAATGGTATATGCAATCGCTTTGTAGTTGAAAAGTGTTATACACAGTAAACGTTTAAGTTTAAGAAACAGACGATTTAAACTGTAGTGCCCGTAAAAGCTATTTTAGCAATAGCTATACGTCAACGAAAACTTAAAATACGATGCAGCTTTTACAAAATGTTTATGAAGAAAATATGAAATAATAATATTAAATCATTTCAACAAAACCGAATAAATTGAACTAATTATAAGCACAAACAAAAGTCTTTGAGAACCAACAGCACTTTGTATTATTGCAGAATCTACACCAGTAATCAAATTAAAAGTTCCAGCTGTTTGTAACAGTAGATTAAATCTGCATACTACAGTTCGGTAATCCAAAACAAATTTCAACGGTTATTAAATTAAATCCCTAACTTAACATAGGTGGAACAACACTGAATCTCTTTGTTGTTAAGAACAGCTACTCCTTTAACGTTTATGGAACTTCACTAAGAATTGCTGCAAGTTTGTCCAAGGAACGTGAGATCTAATCCCGTGACCTAGTTTTGTAATTGGGAAACCAAAATTTCAACTGCGAAACTTGGAAGGATTTACAAGAACGCATGAGGAATTTTACGAAATTAATTTGCGGCAGAATGTGTGTTTGATGTGTATCAAAAGTAGATTATAATCAATATTTTGTTTGATTACAGGAATTTCATAAATAAAATTAAAACTTTTATTTCAAATCTCCATGGAATATTTAAGATAATTTTACAAAACTGTAAAAGCGGAAGCTGCTGTAAAAGATTACTGTATTTTCGTTAAGATTGTCTCTTTTTACCACACTGCAAGAATTTTTCATTATATTTGCTATGTTTCAGGATATTTACTTTCGTCACTAGAGACGAAAGTTTACTTTGCGGAATATTCTCTCATTAGAAACGGAATTTTCGCCTTTGCAATGTCGCCAGTTTCAAAACCCTTAAATTGCTTTTTGCTTTAACAATTCTCAGTTGGGAGTGCTTTTCTTTTCTGATGAAGAGTATAATAGTGCACTTTTTTACACTTATACCTCTAGGTACCTATAGTTTTTACAGAAAGGTTTATAGTCTCTAGCAACCTTTATTAGTGATTAGGGCAGGACTCTTTGGTTAAAGACAGGCGGTTAAAGCTTGCAACGCTACAATTTAGGGCCGATAAACACCTGACACTGCAAATTATCTTTTAGGCCGTAGTATGTGGGACAAGATTTTATTAACGTAGTTGCAGTGAAATGTGATGTGAATGCATTTCATGTTTGTGTGACATTCAGATAACTGATGTTTGGGTAGGTACTGCTATCTCCAGCTATTTTCAGGTTGTTTACATGCGGGTTGCGTTTGGCAACGCGTCAGCATTGCAGTATAAACCATTTTTGGTTTGATACCCATCAACCTTTTGTTTGAAAGCAAACAAAACTTATTTTTCAAAAAAATTATAAGAAGCACCACGAGAACACATTCTAATCGCGTCCGTAAGCAATATTAGAAGAGAAGAAGCATTTATTCGTCCGGTCGTATCTACATTTAATTTAAAGAAAATTAGACTTTAAGTAGTTTGTGATTTGTGAAACACCCTTTATAGTATGTTAGAATAACTTTTATTATCGAATACGTTTCTGCGGTAAACTACTTTCCCAAATTATGTTCTTGCGTTTGATACACAAATCTAAAATTTTGATCAGAAAATTCCTTTTTCTTGTCCTACAATATTTCCTAGGTGTCAAAAGGTATAATTTATTAGTATACTTAAGAAACTAAAACGATTAACCAATCACCAGCAAGCTGTGCAACACCTTTACATGAGCGATACAATCTTATCGGCGTGTTACTAACACGAACATATTTTTCAAGGCGAATGTTTCAGTTTCTCCTTTTTTTTCAGATTCCGAGTTCGTGTACAGGGACTCTCATGGCGGAATAACATTATACAATGCCGACAATCTGACTACAAAGGTCTTAATGACTAATTCAACGTTTGTAAGTTCTTCGTGTTTTATTAAGCATGTTCATTCAGAAAAAAGCTTCTGAACTTTCTTTTGACTTTAGCTGCAAATGCACCCATTACCGCTTTGTACAAATAAGTCGAGAGCACTGTTGGCTTTGATAAATTGTTCTGTGGAGAACCGCACGCAAACAGAAAAGAATTTTCCTAAAGCTTTTAGAGTTGTAAGAACATACTCGATCCTAATGAAATGCTTTTGTTGCTTACAGAGACAGTACGACGCAGTTGACTTCAAAATCTCAAGTGACTTAAAATACGTGCTTCTCATCACAGACGTAATATATAATTACAAATATACGAAGTTGGCCAGGTACCATATTTACGAGAGAACTACTAGGTATGTGTGTTTGTATTCAGAAAAAAACATATAAATGCGAGGTTCTTCTGAATCTAGGATGATCCAATAATTGATTGCGTCTTCTTATAATAAAAATAAATTAATTCCTTAGATCTAGATTATATGCTTTTGACTTATTTTCACAAATGTGTGAAATATCTTGTTTTTAATTTCTTTCAGATTTATAAAACAGTTATCTCCGCTCGAATTAGACGAAAACGCACCTCATCTCCAACATGTCATGTGGTCACCAGACGGTACAAGCGTCGCATTTATTCATGAAAACGACATTTATTACAAACCCAAAGTGCATAAAGACTTAGTATGCAGGATAACGAATTCTGGAAAGCCAAATGTTATCTACAACGGTATACCTGATTGGCTATATGAGTCAGAAATACTTCAAACAGATCACACAATTTGGTTTTCACCTGATGGACAGTACTTAATGTATTTATCTTTCAACGATTCCAAAGTAGGAGAATACAACTATCCATGGTATGATAGCAAAAATGTGAAAATACGATACCCAACCATTCGGTCCGTAAGGTATCCTAAAGTGAGTATTTTTCTTAAGATTCTCAAGATTTTTTGACCGAGATATTGAACTACCACAAGTGTTTCTGGTATTGTTTAAATTAAACTAACGTCAGCAGGAGGTATAATTTTATACCCTAGACTAGCTCCATAAAGGACGTGGGTTCGAGTCATATACTGGGCAAAAATTTTCCTTAATAAACTGAACACGTCTCTTATGGATATTATAACTTCGCGATCTGAAATATTATTAGTTTATTCTAAATTATTTTCCTTCTAGGTTGAATTACCAAATCCAGAAGTTAAAGTTTGGATAGTAAACCTAAACACACCGAAATATTTATTTCCTTTGGAAATAAAACCAACAAACAGTGTGGAAGCAGGAAGCTACATTACAAGTGCAAATTTTTTTGGTGATCATCAAGTAGCAATAGTATGGTTGAACCGCAGACAAAACGTGTCTGTAATGGTTACTTGTAAATCTCAAAATAATTTTAATTGCACAGATGTAAGTATAGATAAGCAGGCATTCAAATTTTTAAAAACACCAACAATAATATCCTTCAGTTTCATATAGAAAAAGAGAGCTGTGGTTGGACAGAGCCAATATTCCATCCTGTGTTTTCTTCAAACGGCGCTCAAGCTTTAGTGAGATTACCTGTAAATGATGGGGATAACGGGAATTATATGCACGCCTGTCAAATACATTCCAATTACGTCATTCCGCTAACACATGGAGCCTTTGAACTTACCAAAATATTAGCATGGGATGAAGAAAATCACCTAATGTAAGTTTCCGTTATTAAACTAATTTTCATAACGTTATGGAGTTAAAGTTCTAAATTTCATTCACGAATTTCCGTGAATGACTACTAATAATGTTCCTAATCTAGGGATGTTATTAAGATAACGTACCTACACAGTTCCTCATGAAAATTTATCATAAATTAACTAGACATTGTGTGGTTCCGCAGATTATAATCGGATAAGTTACAAAGTTCCCTTTATGACACTGGTGTGTCACCTGCCACATACATAGTACATACACGTTTCACTCAACTTTGTCATAAATAGGGTGTAGGTACCTTTTAACCTGGCATTGATGATCGACATACCATTAAATAACAATTTCAAACAAATTTGCCTGAAGCTTTATTGACTTTTTACTGATTTATCTTTCCGCTCTGTTTGTTCAGAAAAGTCTGTCAAGGTTTGTGTGAGGTCGCAAAAATTTGTTTCTGGTTTCTTAAATGCAACAAGTTGCTTTGGGCTTCCCTTTTTATAGCACATTTAGTTTACGACTTCTTCAGCTGAAATGATTTGATACTTGAACAGTGCTGTGTGACAAGGATCCTTTCAGTACGTCTAGATGAGGCAGAAATTTCCTTCGCGTCTAATAATAATCGTAATCTTGTAGCTTGTTAACTTGAATTTAGGGATTTTATGTTACCTACCCCAGCAAGAACTTGACATTATATCATAAATTATTAAGCATTCCTTTTCATGTTCAAGAATTAGTAAATTCAGTGCCTTTGTAATAGTAGACTAAGATAAGTAAGTTTCCTTGAGGATAGTGACTCGAATTTTAAATGACTGCGACAAGAGAACAGGAAAGAACAGCATTAGGATTCGATATTTTGAAAATGCAAATATTGGTGGCTCTTCGACAAAACACAGAACTTATTATACAATTGGACAACTGAAAACTAAACTCGCGGAAGAGCAACACCCCGAACGAACTCAAGTCGGATATGTGTGAATCCGTCTATAGCATTTTATCGGACGGAACTGACCCGGACCGGAGAGACGGCACCTGGCTCGGATATATGTAAATGCATGTACCTTTACAAACTTCGTCCGACTAACAGATTCGGTACTTTCTATTGTATAAACCAAAACTAATGACTAATTTTTTGTAAATATCTAAAACATTAATTAACAAACAAAAATGACAAAATAGAAGGCATAGGTACTTAAGTAGTTCAATTGTCCAGCGCCGACTTGGCCGCGTCGAGTTGACCACGTCCACTTTCCCATTCCGTGATCAGACGTATCTATGTTTCTATCACCATTTTTGATATCGAAGTCAGTTAGATTTGAAGCTTCACCCATGATGGTTTGCATCTACCCATCATTTGAACCAGATCAACTATTAAAGAATTTGAGGACAACGACGATAATAAGAAAACAAAAAATAAATATCATTTGAGTAATTTTTTAGTGTTTTTTTTCATATGGAACGGCTTCTGGTATGTATAAGGGCTTCACATCCTCTGTGCAGTTTTTGCGATAGCGCTATCAATGATTGGTTGGTGTATTTCCCTCCATTCTTTTATAAGGGCGTCGCTCAATTACTCTAATATCGTTGGCTGATGAAGACGCTTTCATAACTGTCACTTTAATGTAGACCAAATATTTTCTATTGGATTTACATCCAGCGTTTTGGAAATTTTCATTAACAATAGCCGCTGTATGAGGTCTTGCGTTATCGTCTACTAATAGGAAGTTGGGACCAATAGTGTTAGTGGTTGCAAGCACAATGGGTTCAATAAATGTTATCGGTAATGTAACGGTGAGCTGTTATAGATTGGTTTCTGAACACTCTATGAGGTCTGTACGACCCCCGGTTCGCACACCACCACAAATCATTATAAAGCCGCCACCAAAAGGGACACGCGACTGCATACAGGACTCGATATATCGTTCCTAGTGTCTTCTCCAAACCCGCATACTTCCATATCAAACAATCCGAGACTCATCTGTAAACTGGACCTTACGTGTCTAATGTAGGTGTCCTTTTCCATAACGCAAACGAATTATTCCATGTTCTCTGGATAACTTCGGATGATAAGCCGGACGTCTTTACTTAAGTTCTGTTTCGTGAAGTCTTTCTTGTACCGTAGACACTGAAGTTGGTCTTAGGCAGAATTGTATAAAAGATTTGACTCCCAGTTCAGCTGAACCAAGAACCACGATCAATTGTCATGGATGCGATTATTCTTAAGAATCATATCCAGGACAATTTATTGATAATTGTTCAACTGAACTGGGAGTCAAATGTTTTATACAACTCGGCCTTAATCTCTTTATTTTGGCATATTCCAAGTAATCGAAGATACCTTTTCTTTAGCAATTTTGCACACAAGTTATCAACACCGTTATAACTTTTGTGTTATTAAAATAATACTACAGCAGCAATCCCTTTTGGCAATTAATTGTTGATAATCCGATAAATTATTCATCGTATCATCAGCGTATTTACTTTAGTTAATGGTGCCCCATTAGCTAACATCCCCTGTTTCCTCAAATAGGACCTCTTCCCAGATTGTTTCGCTATAATAGCGTGAGCAGAAAAGGAGACAAAACGTAATATTGGCTTTATTTGCTGTGTCTTAGCCATTTTATATGTAATTTACATAATTATATTTTGTAATTACTGTGATAATAATTTACCCTGTAATTATGTTGTTACAGATATGCAATAGCAACCAACGAAAACAGTCCAGGAGTTCGACATTTATTCAAGATAGGTGATACAAACTCTTCACAACCATGGACATGTTTAACATGTCGAGCAACTATAGACTTCAATATGACCTACGATGAACCCGAATATGTAAACGAAACTATTTTTAATAATACCATGCTAGTCGAATATGTTTGTGAATACAATAATGTGATATTCAGTAATGCAAATAGATTTTACATTCAGGAGTGCTTGGGACCAGATATTCCTGTAGTATTTTTAGTTGAAACTGCCACAAACATTAGATTAGCTGTACTTGACTCAGGCCAAATTTTAAAAAACAAAGTGAAACTTCTTTCAAGACCTCAGATTAGGAAATTTCAAGTAGAAATCGAAGCAGGCTACAAAGCCCAAGTCAGGCTGTTCTTCCCGCCCGTTCTAAGGGAATACGAAGAGGTCGCTTTTCCCATGATTTTGTTAGTGTAAGTATTTTGAATAATTATACCGAAATTAGCTTAAGTAAACAATATTGGTAAACATTTCGGACACAACTGTTTCCTTCCTCTCAAATTAGGATACGGGCAATTTAATCAACAAAGAGAGAACAGAGCAGGATAAGGGTTTGTTTACTTGTAACCGATTGATAAACTATCGCAGATATACACACAGCCAGGCCAGTACAATCCCTTTATTTGCCTGAAACTTAAAATTAGTTTCAGCGCAGTAAATAGCACGGTTACATCAAATCTCCTGAAAACTAGCCCTAAATTGAAGGCATTATTGTTTTAGAAACTGTAAACCAGGATCACAATCTGTTTCTGAAAAATGGGAGTTATCATGGCCGTGGTACCTGGCAAGTACAAAAAATTTTGTCGTTGCTCAAATTGATGGTAGAGGATCAGGTTTTCAAGGAGAAAGAATGAGAAGGGAAATCCAATTCAAGTATAGACAAAATAAACATTTAACAAAATAAATTTTAATTCTTTTTATTTAACACAGCTTTGGCTCTATAGAAGTTGAAGATCAACTCGCTGTGCTTACTTATTTGGAAGACACTTTCAAATTTATAGATAAAACAAGAGTGTGTCTAGTGGGAAAAGGTCATGGTGGGTACGTCACAGCTATGTTGTTGATGCAAGATTTTCATCGAGTGATTAACTGTTCTGTTAGCATTTCACCAATTACCAACTGGCAATACTATAGTAAGTCAATTAATTGGACGTTTGTTAATAATTACTTATTAATTATATTTTTAGATTCGTATTTTACGGAAAGATATTTGGGTTATCCTTCAGAACACCTCGTAGACTATGAAAATGCAGACTTAACAAAAAGAGCGGGAAATTTACGGGATAGGCATTTTATGCTGGTCCATGGAACTGCTGATACCACAGTTAAACCACAACATTCAATTCTATTTGCTCGAGCTTTAATAGATCAAGGTGTCCTCTTTAGACATCTGGTAAATATTTGCATTGGTTCTTCCATTAACAATAATTTAATGTTTATGTTTAAGGTTTATCCAGATGAGAGACACGACTTCAGTAAAAACTCGCAAAACCATTTATATAAAGAAATAGATCAGTTCTTTAACGATTCATTTGGGCCCAGCCTTGACGACTGGGATGATGGAACTGGATTTTTTATACAATAATTGTTGTTTCCTAATCTAATTGTTACACCGTTGCATTCGAAAATGAATCAAACAATGACTTGAAGTTGAATTTGTATGACTGATTGTAAATGTGATTATTATGTTAACAGATGAGATTAGTTTTGTGAAACAAAACTTGACAAAAACATTTTCTTAGTATTAATATTAATTACTTACATAAAAACAGAATAATTAAGAATATAAATTAGAATAGAAATTGTTACATTCTTAATATACAAACAGAGATTAATATTATAATATCTTATAAAATAAAGAACACAACAAGAAAATTGTAGTCATTTTTTGTTTCATTAATTTAAAATGTAAAGATTTGATTCATTTTCCTAAATATAAAACAATGCCATCTTCTGGATGGGCCCTTCCATTTGGACATTAACGTCTAAGTGCTTTAAGCTTAATAAGAAATACGTCCATTTCCCTTTGCTGGTTGTTGGAGTGTGGGCTGTTCATTAGCATCTTTATTTGAACACAACGAAATCCTAAATTCAGAAATGTTAGATCGTAGGTTTTATAAATTTGTAAATAATGTATTTAGATATGAAGGGCTTACATTCCAATTTTTTTTAATGTATATATGTGCCTAACCTTAGCTTTATGGTTAAATGTTAATAAATAAATCAAGTATATGTTATTACATCAATTTTTGTTGCTAAAATATGTAATAAATACCATATTTATTGTTAAAATGTTATATTTGTATAATATGTACTGATTTGTAAATGTGACACCAAGCCAAATAAATGTTAACGTAATTCGTAAATACCCCTGCTTTTGTTTACATTTGTTTAGTCTTTATTTATGTTAAAACATTATTTTTAGTATACTTATTAAAGTACTATATTTATATTCTAAATTTTAGTTTACTAAAGTAAGAAGTTAAATTGTATCAAGAATTAATTAGGAATTTTTAAAAATATCATCAAAGGCGTGTGATGCAAACATGTTGAGGGTTTTATTTCTACAGTTTTGTTATTCAAGCAAATAAGTAGGTAGTATGGGAAGAATAATGAAAATACTAGAATATTACTGTACAAAGACATAGGGTATCATTTTGAACACCATTAATGTGGTAAACGGGAGCTGAATTAAGAAGACTTCTATAGGTACACAAAGAAGTTTATGCGAACGCCAGTCGCCATGGTAATCTCAACCGCTAAATTTATCGACACAGTATGGAAAGGAATTCTGCTTATGTAACAACAACCAACTATCGGTCAATTCATCTAAATTCGAGCGACTATGGAGATGCTGCTCGGACTCATGGTTAAAGGTTGAGCCAGAACCCTTGCCCGAATCGTGTCATGTAGACCAAGCTGCAGGCGGCAATAGAAACACACTCAGAAGTGCTTTCCCTTTGCACGCGGGAGTAACTCCGAGTAGCTCGGCGCTACTCTGTACTACTCGGAGTACTGCTCGAAGTTACTGCCGCATGAAATGGAAAGCGCCTCAGGAGGATGTCGGACATACCAGAGTTGCCTCTGGGAAAATTCTATCCAACCTTATGTCCTTGTCTGGTTTATAGATGGGTCGCGAACCAGGGAAGGTAACGGAGCGGGAAGGTAAATACCCCACAGTCATCCAACCGAAAATCGTTGCAATACTGAACTGCAAAAAATAAAACCTCAGAAGAGGATAGACAGACAGAGGTAGACAGATATGCTCCGATAGCCTCTAGCCAAACTTTTAGTAGAGAATTACGTGCAGATTTTCTGGGACGTGTCAAGAGCCATAGTGGATCGATTGGTGGTAATAAGAAAGCTGATGCCTCAGCTATAACCGGGAAGAATAAATCTTTAACGGGGCTTTCGGAATATCCCCAAAAACATGTGACGCGTACGAGATCTGTAAATGCGTTATGCGATATTTTCTGTCATCTTAGGTTTCTATAGACAGACACCCAGACAGGTTAGAGGTTTTATCAAGCGCTCTTCAACTAATTCAGTAAAGTAACGGGTCTCCTAACAACGGACGGAAACCTAAACAGTCATCTCCTTTCCTATAGATAGATACTACTGCGTGCAACCACAAATGGCCAAGGGCCAAGGATAAGGTTGCGGATGGGAATGCGTTAAACTACAACGACTTAAGGGCGGGTTTTATAGTGTCTGGTTGGCCGACGGGTGACTGCACTACGAGTAATTATTGTCATGCTTAAATTCTTAAAAATAATCGTATCCATGTCAATTGACCGTGGTTTAGTCAACCGTCGGTCAACCAGACTTTATAAAACCAACCCTTAGGGGAACGACCAACAGAGATGCGGTAAGTAACTCTAACGAATCTCCGATCTTTACAGTCTGTTACAGTTCCTTATACGCATACACATTCTCTCCTTGTTTAACCTTCGACCGAAACTACATTGCACGTAGGTACTTTTTGATAGATTGTACCGGATGTTATTTGCTGCCGATACACGAAAAAAGTGAGCTCCCGATTAACATACCACTTTGACCAATGCGCACACCTAAGGCACCAGCAACCTTATCCTTGGGCAAGTGTGCCGATTTAGAAAATATCAAGAACAAGGGGAAACTTCCCAGCGCATCCTCGTGTCTCGCCTTTCCCAGGACCCAGTAATACACCACTGAATAGGATTTTGTCCTGTCCCAAGAGACAGACCTGTACATTGAGTAAGGGTCCTAACGGTCTCGCTTTGCCCTACACGAAAAGAAAAACTAAAACTAAACCATTTTGACTTCGTCTTCTTCTGTGAGTCTTTATTCGAACCACTGCGCTGCTAGAAATGAACCTCTTTACGCTTTGAAAAGTTTCTCTATAACAAACTTGTGTGTGCGCTTGTCGGTATCACACATTCTTCAATTTGTGATAAGTACTTAGTAAGTATATTTTTCAATCCCAATTATTAAACTTCAAGCTTAAAGTTAGGAAACAAATATTTAAAGCGAATAACGGGTAGGTACGTGGTGGAGACGGTTTGGTGCCTGAGCTGAAAAGATATGGAGGTGGAAATTGGGCTTAAATCGCCGTAGGTACTAATTGGATTACATATTCTGAGTAATTACTCATTATCTATCAGTTACACCATCCATGGTCGGATATACGCAGTAACCCTCCATGCCGATCTCTTACTATAGGTTCTCCATAGCACTCCTCAGGGACTCGCGTCTTGTGAGTACGGGAACTGGCAATCCCGAGGTACCCTAGCTGGAACTGTACTCTTCTTCAACTTTTCTCAAGTCAGCTCCCTTCGCTTTCTATCTTTCCCACTGATCATACTCGATCAACTCATCTTCTTTGCAGACAGCCGACAGCGATGTTATTAATGCAATACTTGGGCAAATGAATAGCTCTATCAACATGAAGAGTAAATAAAAGTAGTACTACAGATGCTCGGAAAATTAGGAAGATGGGCGAGGGATAACGGATATTACGCAATGGAGACCCAGGCGAGGAAGAAGAAGGCCTACTCAGATGAAAACGAGATGGACAATCGATTGACGATATAGTCAAGGTGGCTGGGAAGACATAGATAAGAAACCATGCAGTCGGATTCGACCTTATTTTGCGGCTGGTGCGAACTTCAGTGCACGCATGTCTAGTTCTACTTTTCCGCTTCTCTCTTTCTAGTTGCTTACTTCGTAGTAAAATGTGAGTAGAATAATTTTATTGGATTACACACGCGGTATTCAAATTCAGACACCCCTATTTCGTAGGTAAGTCGTAACGATTCATTCATCAACGATTTCCGGTCTTTGACTGATTTATCGTTCAAAAGTTACTCTGCGGGGTATAGGAGAGTCGTCACCGATTGTCCTTTTAGAGAATAGGGGTGTTATTAGTCTAGTAACGTTGAAAACATTTAAATTCCCCTATTGTATAAACTAGGCAGTACCGTAATGACTCGTCGGACGTTTAGGTAGTACTTTCTTTGTAATTTATTCTCGCATTCAGCGCCGTGCGGTAAAGCCTGAATTTGACGCTCCATCCATATGCAGAAACGTAAAATCTATTAAGGGTATTTTTTGTATGTATCGACTATCGAGGACGCTAAACGACTTAATTCTGTGGTGCCCGGGGCGAGGGCTCTCCCTCCTTCGCACGGACCTGTTCCGTGGTACAAAATTTAAAGTTTATTTCTAAAAATATTAAAACTAGAGTGCTTTGTTGATAATGTGACAGACATTATCAAGGCACTCTAATTAAAGCCACCCCCTATTACGTTATCTGTTGATCAATCTATGAATAAAACGAGAAATTAGATGGAGGTTTATTTACAATTTCTAGATAAGATAAAAAGATAAGAGGTGCGATTTGAAATTTGTTTGATCGAAAGTTAAAACAAAGAGTCGGCTATTTCGAATTCAGAAATGAAAGCCACTTTCGCCAAACTTGTAGGTATTCGAAATGTTAATGAATGAAACAGTGGAACTGGTTTTTCCTAATTCCTGCATCAAATATGAATGGTTTTCCTCTTCTTCCCACCACGTCGCGACTGCTCAATGCGGAACACGCACACTCCATTCACCTCTGATAAATATTCAATATGGCTCCTTGACAGTGACGTTTGTGTTTACATAATTGCGTGTGTTCTAGTATTTATCGGAATATCGTAAACAGAAAATCATAAACAGAATCGAAACACAAAGGAAATTGATTAATACATATTTTTACGAGGCCTAGAAAACTATAAATGTTATCAATCGATAAAAATGAGTATTTATCAGTACACGTGATAAGTATTGTGAGAATGATGTTAACCAGATAAGTGCAAGTTTTTCACTAAATTTGCATTATTTATGATGTTCACCATATTCTACAATGTGTTCTGGTGGTAACTGCTCATCATAACACCTTAGTGTAAGTATTTTAGCATAAAACAGGATAAAGAACTGACAGCTGACATTTAAGTAGAAAGCTCACGGTTTAGATCCGTTTTTGCGACCCAAATACCAGTGAAACAGATAACGTTCCTTTTAATCTCATCCTACTGTTTAGTCTTGCTCATAAATTTCATTTTTATTCGTATTCAGGCAAGTAAAGTATGCAAATTAACTCCAATTATGTTGCAACTTGTGAACTTGATCCCTTTTAAGGTAATTCCCATTTTTTTTTGCCTTTTCCCTAAGGAAATCTCTTTTAAAATTCCTTAATTGTTAATAGCTGAGGTCATCATACCCCAGATTAGCTTAATTTACAATCAAACGTTTTAATACCTTATAGAATACATCTGGAGAAATGTTCAGTACTACTTTCTATTGACAATGTGAATGTGAATAAATTACTATTTTGAAAAGGTGGACTAAAAATATAACTGTTGCTTAATTTTATTAATACGTTTTATTTAGTTTGATTCTTTGTGTGTACCTATAGTTAATAAAAAAATTAAATAATTGCAGATGATGATGCCTTCACTGGTATCGCCATGGGAACACCAGGCGATAAGACTAATATTAGAGAGGTAGTACGCAGACTTTCTGCACAACAAGAAGATACAGAGGAGCCGGAAGAAAGTCCGGCACAACAACCTGCCATTGAAATAGGTGGTGAATCATCTGCTTCAGAAGATCAAACTGATCCCGTAGCAGGCATGACTGTATTAAGTTCGCTACCTCAATTTAGTACTTTCATTGATTATAGTCTTAGCCCATCATTGCCACAAAGCAGTGAGAAAGTAGAAAATATAACAACACCAGGATCAAGTGTAAATTTAGAACAAGCACGCATAGAAGATTACTTTAGTCAATCCAAATTTTATCCTAGTTCATCGGAAATTTTACAACCGCTTCCTGTTTTACCACCACAGAAGTTGCCGAAGCCAACCAAAACATTCCTTAGCCTAGCTGAACCTGGACCTTCAGGACTACAAACTCCAAAATCAAAACCTGTAGCGAGTTTAACGAAGTTACACCCTAAACGAACTAAGAAAACACAAACGTCACAAAGTAAGAAATCGCATGTGTGTCCTGTTTGTCAAAAAAGTTTTCAAAATAGTGCAAAATTAGCAAAACATCAAGTAAGTCATAACGGGAACTCCCCTTTCAAATGTGAGCACTGTAAAAAAACGTTTAGTTCAAAATTTAAATTAGTAAGACACGCTTTAATACATTCGGATCGTAAACCTTTTAGTTGTTCCGTATGTGAACGCACCTTCCATAGAAAAGACCATTTAAAAAATCACATAAAGGTTCATAGCCCTAGTAAAAAGCATTACATTTGTGAAAAGCCTAATTGCAAAAAGGAATATACTTCTCTATTAAGTTTTAAGAAACATACAGCTTTACATGCAGCAGAGGAGGGCAGCTTGGTGTGCCAGATATGTTCAAAAACTTTTCAAACAAAAGAGGACATCCTATACCACTTAAAAATCCATGCAGGGAGCAGAACTGTGAAAAATCCCAACGAAAAAAAATTTACATGTGATCATTGTGACCGAAAATTTTTCACCCGTAAAGATGTTCGCCGTCATTTAGTTGTTCATACCGGAATGAGAGACTTTTTATGTCAATTTTGTCCACAAAGGTTTGGTAGAAAGGATCATTTAGTTAGACACATTAAGAAATCGCATTCGAAAAATTTTCCTTTAGAAACGCAAACGCTAGAAACTGCCATTAAAAGCGAGATTAAGAGTGAAATGCCCGAAACAAGTATTAAATCTGAATTGTCAGAGTCGAGTATTTCCAATCCAGAACCGTTTGATCCTAGTGCTGTAGAGTTTCCTATCGAATTAAAGCCAGAAAAAATTGATATTGCCGATATCGAAGTAGGCAGTTTATTTTTTCCTCAAGGATTCAGCGAACTCAACCCGATACTGCCATCGACTTCTGAGCAACTTCAATTTCTACCTAGTACATCGACACAACCAGAACTGAAAGATTTAGGAAGTGCAGTTTTGGAAGAAATAGATTCGTCACAAGGCAGCCTTACTTCAGAATTATTAGTTGGTGAAAGTGTGGAGCCTCCAAGTGAATTGTTGGAAGAACCTGTACTTTCTGATACTGAAATTATGAGACTACTACAAACTACTGAAGATAAAAATTTACCATTGCCAGGTTTTAGCCAAACTTTCCAGTCACCTCCTCCGCAGCCTCCACCACAACCACCACCTAC
The DNA here is from genome assembly GCA_963082805.1 of Hemicrepidius hirtus. NCBI lineage: Eukaryota > Metazoa > Arthropoda > Insecta > Coleoptera > Elateridae > Hemicrepidius > Hemicrepidius hirtus. The sequence continues at coordinate 37,507,475 of OY720160.1, read as the reverse complement.
ACAGTGAAATTTATTACGTTATATTTTTTAAATTGTTATAGTATTTTTCATCCCTTGCTTATGATAAATTTTATTTTCAGTGTGCATGTTTATAAATACTAAACTTATTTATAAGATAGAATTTCAGTTGTGTTCCCAAAGAGTATTTTTAAACATGTAACCTGTAAAGAAGAATAATTGGTGCTATATAAATTATATCTTAGATAAATTATAAATATATATGAATATATAAAGAGAAGCTAGTTATATATTTTTTTAGATATCCGTATATTTTTAATTCGCTAAAAAAATTCGTCACTTACACCTTCCAAGTACAAAACAAATTGTTTTATCAGTATTCTGCTTTTTGAAACGGTTTCAAACAGTAAAGGAGGAAATACTCTGTAATATTCAACCACTCTAAATTATGGTGAAAGTCTTAGCAGAACACTAATAAAATTCATTCCCCCTTTAAAATATTGTTCCATATTAATGATGAATCTACCTCATTGCAACAATCATTGCTGTACAATCAGCTAGTCATAGATGTAAGTGAGTAACAGTTTTAATTTCATACGTTTATAAATATTTTATGCATTGGTTATGTAAATAGATATATAATCTAAAAGAAATATGTACAGGTAATATATTTTTATACAAAATATAGTATTATTTATACATTTACTTGTTTTCAATTTTTAATACTCGCTCGCTTGCTCGTTAAGTACACCTTTCAATTTCAATTTACATACAGGGATATTTGCATTAAAATAAGAATGTCCTGCGGTTTATTGCACAATTCATTACTTCATACAAAACATTTTTTTATAACCATGTAATTGATATTCCAAGACATGAACACATCATTCTAATATAAACATTGCTAACAACCTTGAATATTATTTTCTAAAATCTCTTTTAATCTAATCTTTAATTTTCTACTACTTGTTATTAAATAACTATTAATAATTTTTTATTATAGATTTTTATATTGCGTTGTTTTTTTAAACGATAATGTTTATTAACATTTTTTAAATTTTTTATTTCTTCCTAATATACAGTGTGTTTGACTTTAAATGAATATAATTAAAATTTTTACCAGTTAGGTAAACTTTTGAAATGCATCTTTTTGGAGGAATATTTTTTTTTAATCAAAATCTAGCCAACTATGATTAAAATAAAAAATGGGGTTTCAAGTAAAGTCATAGTAGGGATTAAGATAGAGCAAAAAAGTATTAAAAAAAGTTGTTCTAAATTGTAAAAAGATTCTTAATACGAAATTTCGAGTCTGTAATAATTTTCTGTTTTCATCACAAGTTAAGTACCATGAAACAACAAAACATAGGAAAAACTTCAAACAATTTTTAATTGTTTTGTTGTTTCATGGCACTCTTGTGATTAAAATAAAAAATTATTACTGACTGCATAAAAATATTGAATATTAAAAGACTGAAATTTTTCAGCGAAACTTCGAATTTGGGGCCTTTTTACGATTTCAAACAACTTTTTATAATACTTTTTTGGTCTATCTTAATCCCTACTAGGACTTTACTTCAAACCCCACTTTTTATTTAAATCATAGTTGGCTTGATTTTGACTTTTAAAAAATTTTTATTCTTACAAAAAGATAATAATATCTTAATGCTCTTCATAACCGGTAAAGATTTTATATGAATTGCTTTAAAAATAAAAAAGTTATATGTGATATTAACTCAAATAAGGAAGCCATAAATGAAAATTTTTATTATCGTGGCATGAATGAATCTAAATTATATAAACATATAGGACATCAATGAATTTGCATTCAATACTACATTGCATAACGATCATCACTGTTACAAAAATCAACATTTAGCAGGTCAGGCTAAGAATCTATAGTATTATCGATGTCTTTGAATGAACAAATTCAAATTTCAAATATAGGTCAATTAATTAATTTGCATTCAATGCGAAATTGCATAAGGAGGATAACTGTTAATGAGAACCTATTTACTTTGATAACTTGGTCAATCATTATTAGCATAACTTCCTGAAGGTTGGAAGAACCCCCCAACATTTTTAGGAATAAATTAAAATTATTCAGGTTTAGAATTGAATTATGCACCATGGGGATTTCAATGCAAATCTCCCCTAATTATTTTAGAGCTAAACTGTTTATATTTTTGTAGAGAAAGAATTATTTATTACGGATATTCTATGATTATGATTTTATTGCCTGTTTTTATACAATTTATACACGTATTTACAGATGTCAAGAATAGAAGAATACTGTATGATATAATATATATAAATGAGCAATTACATGTAATGTGAAATAATAATATGATGTACAGTTGTATTCAAATCATATAAACAGTTTTTAATAAGCAGGTAAAAGTAGGTGCATAGCAAAACATTTCGAAAAACTCTCAGACAGCCAGATCCTCTGTTGTTAAGAACTCGTCTATCGAGTAGAATGCTTTAGCAGTTAAAATTCGTTTGAGTTGAGTTTTAAATTTTGGTTCATTTGACCTTTTCATATCGGGTGTTAATTTATTGTATATCTTTAATCCAATATAATCGACATTTTGTTGCGTTTTTGATAGCCTGGCTAAAGGTAGGTACAACTTTTCTTTGTTCCTAGTGTCGTGTCCGTGCACATCTTGGTGTAATTCTCGCTTTTTGTCTCGGTGAATGCGAATAGCAGCGTTTAGTATGTATATGCAGGGAAGTGTTAGGATTTTATATTTTCTAAAGGTGTGTCTACAATCACTTTGGTACGGTATGTTGCCTATAATTCTGATAACTCTTCGCTGGATACCAAAAATTCTGTTTGCTGCTGCAGATTGTCCCCACAGGAGGATACCATATGTCATTATACTATTAAACATTGCATGATAAGTGGTTAGTAGGACATCAAGGGAAACAATTGGTTTTAATTTCCTAATTAGGTAAGTGATTCTTGAGAGTTTTGTGGACAGTTCGGAAACCTGTGCATGGTAGTTTAGTTTGGTATCGAGGTGGATACCAAGCAATTTTGTGGATTCGGATATTTCGTTGTCGGGTACATTTCTCATGGCATGCCATAGGGTTTGAGTTTTGTTGTCATTGATGATCAGATTATTTGATGAGAACCACTTCTGGGCTGACTGTTCTGAGGCCTCCGTCAGGCGTAGGACATCTTCATGTCTTTTTGCTACGTTCAAGCAAGTGGTGTCGTCCGCGAATAATATTAAGTTGTCTGCAATGACATTGTCAAAGATGTCATTTACGTAAATGATAAATAATATGGGTCCCAGTATAGAACCTTGAGGAATACCCATTTTGACAGGGTATTTTCCAGAGTTAGTGTTGTTTTGTTTCACAACTAAAAAGCGATTTGAAAGATATGATTTAATTAATGAGACTGATGAATTTTGGACCTTGTAGTAATTAAGTTTTTTGACTAGTATCTCATGAGATATACTGTCAAACGCTTTCGTGAGGTCCCAAAAAGTCCCCTTTACGTAATTACCCTTTTCAAAGGAATTGTAGACTACATTTACATAATTTAATAGGGCATCACTGGTGGAGTGGGATTTTCTAAATCCATATTGATTTCTATGAAAAAGCATATTATTTTCGAAATGTTCAACAAGTTGTTCTTTTAGGATCACTTCGAATACTTTGGATATTACAGATGTTATGGAGATTGGTCTATAATTTTCTGGGTGTCCAGGGTCACCTTTTTTATAGACTGGGGTGACAATTGAAGTTTTTAGAATATCTGGGTAAAGGCCTTGTTCAATTGATTGGTTTATAAGGTTTGTAAGTGGTGATATTAAAAGATCTTGTACTGATTTTATTAGTTTGGTTGTGAATCCGTGGTAATCCTTAGCATGACTGTTTGATAACGAGTTTATTACATCTCGTATTTTTGTTTGGGATACGCATTTAAAACGCATCTCAGGTATATTTTGGTTAATCGGTTTATTTTTTATCAGTTCATCTGGTGACACATTGCTTTTTGGGATATTTTTTAGAAGTTCACTAACACAATCTGCAAAGGATTTGGCAAAATCGTCAGCGGATGGGCCATTTTCTGGGGGTGAACTTATTTTTACAGGATTATGGTTGCCTTTTATTATATTCCATTTAGCTTTACAGGGGTTTTGTGAGGTGCGTATGTAATTATCATTCGCGGATCTTTTAGCCTGTCGAATAGCTTTCCTGAAGAGATTTTTTGCTGTTTTGATTTCATCATCTAAATCAGGGTGATTACCGATTAACTTTTTAAGATCATATAAGTCTTTGATTTTGCTGCGCATATCTCTCAAATTTTTGTTGAACCATGTTACCTCGTTTTGATTGCTTTTTTGTTGGAGCGTTTTTGTTTCGAAGCAGTCTAAATAAAGTGTGCTAAGCTTGTTTACAAATTTTTCAAATTTGGCATGAACATCACTACTGGTCGCTAACTATTGGTTTTATATTTTAGTTTTACAGAAAGAAAAAAAATGCAAAAGCTTTTCTCCTGAATTTAAAAATCGCTCGTTGTTTTTATTACAGAACTGTCAGTTTAAGTTATGTTGGTTGTAAATTGTAAATAAATGTGTAATTTACACGAATACATGAAATCGTTCTTTTAATATCCTCAATTGGATTTGCGAAATCTGTTCTAGGAATCGTTTAATTCATCAATCTTCACAGAAATTATTTTAAATAAAGTGCGCCAATTTCAAATTCGGACGCTCTCCAATTTTTTTCTTTACAAAAAACTTCAGAACAGTTTAGCTCTAAAATAATTAAATAAGCGTATTTTTTTATTGCTATCCCTAAGGTGCATAATCCAATTCTACACCCTGTATAAACTTCTTTTTAACTAATCCCATTTAACTACCTGTGTTATATTAAGATTATATCTTTGTACTATTTGGATTTTCAAGGAAACACTCGATACATTCTGTATTATTCATACTTATTGGTTTTACGAAATTAAGTGCCTATTAACAAAATGACTAATGCTTGATTTATTGTAAGAGGTTGATAAAAATATCCAGATATAAGTATTTTTTACAATTTTATTTTGTTTGATGTGATTATCAATGATTTCCACGAAGTACTTATCTACTAAAGTGGTTTAGCTAGAACAATAGAATACCCCCATTAGTACGCTACTATTTTTAGAACTGTAATTTGTATTTATTTCCTTGTCCTCTTTTAATTTTTTCCACAGTAAATTTTATTGGTTCTGTAGATTTGAAATCTGAAGAATAGAATATTTTACGAGATTCCTTAAGGGGATTCCCTCTATAGATTTAAGTTTAGTTCGATCACTTAACAGAGATTGCGTTTTCCAGAAATTATTCATGAACACCCTGTACTATATGTTAACCTCCCGTTAGTTGTATGTAGAGCCACAGTCGATGTCCTCGAGGGTACTTAAAATTGTTGGTTATGTAAAAGTAAACATGTTCGGCTAAAATAATGTTTTGTGCTTTAAAATTTAATTCTAAACAATAGTTCGTGGCAAGTTTAACTGTGAATAACTTAAACACAACGCTGATAACAAATTACATTCCAAAATGGGTCTATTAACTGATCCCAGTGCAGGACAAGGAAAGTTGACAAGAGCTCTTGCAAAGTATCACTCCAAGTTATCTATTTTACTTTATTTAAGTGGTGTAGTATGGTTTTGTCTTCTTGCTTATGCACCATTGAATGCAAATACTTATTTCTCTGAAAATGCTCTTCTACCTGGTTTGGTTAAATCCGAATTCGTGGACGAGGTTTCTGCAAGACAGTTTTACAACGAACTTCAAGATGAAATGCAAAAATATGATGATTCAATTCCATATCCATGGCTATTAGCTAAATTTCGTCAAATTGGGCTTGATACTTATACCCATAATTTTACTTTGAACTATCCTTTGGGTAAATCACAGGTAAGTGACGATCTGTCAATATAAAGCGAAGTCGGGGAATGTATGAGTTTTCTTTCCATGAAGAAAGCATTTGTTGGGAAGAACGTGTATGGTATTTTACGTGCTGCTAGAGCTGCAAGTACTGAAGCGTTAGTGATGAGTGTTCCGTATAGACCTCCAGCAAATATTCATCCGACCACAGCTCCATCAATCGCAGTAATGTTAGCATTCGCTAAGTTTGCAAATAGTATGTGTTTAAAATATTGGTAAACACTTTTGATACACACCCAATATTTTTAGGAGAAAAGTACTGGTCAAAGGATATAATATTTCTTATTACCGAACATGAACAATTAGGTGTTCAGGCATGGTTAGAAGCATACTATAATGTAGCTTGTGGTCAGCAAGGTATTCTCGAACGTGGAGATTTACGTGGACGAGGTGGTGCAATACAAGCCGCTATTAATTTAGAATTCCACGATCTTAGTATAGGTAAAATAAATTGGGATCGGTTAATTTTGCATTCAATCGAAAATTCTCCTTTCAGGAAAAATTGATGTTAAAGTGGAAGGTCTTAATGGGCAGTTACCTAATTTAGATTTATTTAACCTTGCTACAAGAATGTGTACAAAAGAAGGGGTTGCACATACCTTTAAAGGGAGAAAAAATAAAAGTTTCAGGGATCCTTTTAAAGATTGGAGTTATTCATTTAAAACACTTCTGAGTATGGTTTTCTCGCAAGCTACTGGAGTAAGTTAAAACAATTCAGACATGTTTGTAGTTAATTCATATAAAAAAAATCTATAGATACCAAACGGGAACCATGGATTATTCCATAGATTTGGGATACAAGCTTTAACATTGGAAGGTGTTATTACAAGAGAAATTAATCCAAATCATGTAAATTTTCTTTCAATGGGTAGAATTTTGGAAGGAATTTTTAGAAGTTTAAATAATCTTCTGGAACGTTTTCATCAAAGCTACTTCTTTTATTTATTACCATCATCCTTAAGATTTATTTCTATTGGTTTGTTTCTTTTTTGATTATTTTCTTTAAAAAATTCTTAAATTACATTTTTAGGTTTATACATGCCTGCAATTTGCCTTATAGCAGGAGCTTTGTTTGTTAAAGCTTGTGGAAAATGGTGTCAGCTTCAACAAAATCCATTATCTACAGATTCAAAAGGTACATGAGTGTTAACCCTATGAGATTTAACTTTAAATATTTATTTGTTACACTTTTGTAGAGAATGAGAGCAGTGATAGCTCGCCAAAATCTGGAAAAGGGGAGGGGGATCATGTACCTGCTCCAGAGGATACTCATGATAAAAAAAATATTAATTTAGTTCAGATTGGAACAATATTACTATTAACACATATAATTGGTGTAACTATAATGAATTCTCCGAATAATATTACCAAAATTGGAGCAGAGTATGGATATAATACCGAAGTATCCATCTATGGAGGATTCATGATATTGTCGCTGGTTTTCTTAATTGCTCCCTTATTTATCACGATTAAAGGCTGTAATAAAAGCATGACAGTCTTAAATATTCTTGTACTTCTTGAGCTGGCAACTGCTTTAATTTGTTTATCCATGTACAATTTCTCATTGGGACTTCTTACTGGAGTCCTTTATGTTCCTTTTGTATTGTTTATCAATCCAAGTAATTGTCGGTAAGTAATAATGAGTAAAGTATGATAATACTTACGTAATATAACAAAAAATTCCACAATTATTTTTCAGATTGTGTTCAATTGTTCAAAAGATTTTATGGTTAGCTGTCCATCCTCTTCTTGTTTTAACAGCAACAATCTTAGTTTGTACTTTCTTGTCATTCCCTGGAGAGACTTGGAAAGAAAATATAGTACGAGGATTTGTAGCAACCAGACAAGCTATTGTGTTTAGTATTGTCGATTCCATGATTTATAGCAATTGGTTGTATAGTGTTATCACCTGCGTAATATTACCAAACTGGTTATGCTTCTGGGTTGTATTGTTTGCTAGCCCTAAACCAAAGATTGTGATTCCAAAGGTTGAGTCAGAAAAAAAGAACAATTAATGTTTTATTGTGAAAAATCATCCATTCATTTAAACATTTCATTTTTTTGTGTAAGTTTTCGTTAATAAAATTGTAATGTATGCAAACCTTATTTTCTTACCAATTATATATTTATTTTTTGTTTTATTAACACTTCCAGAAATAGTCTAATGTTCTATGAAAAGGAAATTGATTTACATTTTTGTTGTGTTTATCATTTACAGAAGAAGAGCAACAAAAACTGCAGGCGAACGTAAACAGGAAGAAGGGGAGAGGACAGGAGACAATGGATGGACCTGTAAAGGAAGACCTAGGAAAAGAGTAAACCAAAATGGAAAGCAATAGTCTGAAAAGGTAAGGGCCTAAGGTGATTCTAGATTAAGTACCGTAATTTATACGACAATTTGTCACGGCTGTTACTCTAGCACAGAGTAAATTTAATATTGTGCAAGTTTTTGTACATAGCGCCGTGGTTCCCTTTTCCAAAAAAATGACGTTACGCCACTGAAGAAATTTATTAGAACTATAGGTCCCATGTTGAAAGAATTCTTCGGGAATGGTTGCGGTCTCGTCGAGAATTGGTAGTGGGAGTGAATTTTTATTCCCAGCCGGCCGTTTTGTGGTTGCCTATTGGTTACATTTTCCAAACGCCGCCGCTTCGAGCTGCGCGATGCGTTGATGCGACAGTGAGGGATCAACGCAGAGGACTTCCAAACAAATCAAATTTCGTCAGTGGCGTAACGAACGTTTTTCAAAAAAGGGGAACAACCTAGCTAGGTTTCTATACTTTACGGCACGACTGCTGACTTCGTGATCGCGCGAGGTTTCAACCAATCCCAAAACGACGTCGTATTCTAAAATTGAAATAACGCGAATCCTGATTGGTTGATTTGAAAAAAGTTTTTTATGGATACACGTTGACAAGGAAACATCAGAGCTACTGCTTCCTTCCTGGAGGTCCAAAACACGTATTTCCGCGAAAATCTCAATTTCAAAAAAATTTCATGGGATCAATACCTACTTCCCTTAGTTATAGGTACTTGTCAGTGGTGGTATGGGAAAGTAGGTAAAGCTTACCATTCTTTTCTCCAGAAATATCCACATACGGACCTGTAGCCTACGCCATTGAAGGAAAAACTTTTTAACATTTAATTTCTGGTTATTTCTGAAAAAATAAAACTTTTTAAAGTGTTCACGAGAATACGCATTTTTTTCCAAAATTTAAGTTTTATTTAAAAAATATTGTCTCTGAACCCACAAGCTAAATTTTCCACCAATCAACTGTTTACTGTAAGATCCTAAAAGGGCTGTTATTTGGTCTCGCTAACAAATTTTAAAACTGTCGATTTTGAACAAATTTTTGACAAGAAATTTCTAATATTTCCAAAAATATGTTTGTGTAATGAGTTTATAAAATCTGTTCCTTTTTTGTTTAGAAGTAATAACAATACAATATGGAGAAATAATTTATTACCATTAAAGCAAATTACAACCATATATTTTAATCTTTATGTCCATTACAATAATTCTGCGATATAAAAATAAAAGGTTTCAAAGAAACGCTTCTAATTACAACATGTAGGTACCTGCAGATACAGTTGTAATTAATAAAACTTTTGTAACTGTGAAACCTTCGTACTTAGTATGGGGTACCCCTTGCACATAAAAACTTTACAAAATAACTTTACAGTAATAATTTAACAAAAAAATTCTACGCCACATCTAAATTTTACTAAACGAACTGATACCTGCAACAAATCAAAATTTTAGATTTTAACGCATTTTGTAAAAAAAATAAGTTTTGGGAAATTGTAATAAAAATATAAAGAAATAAAATAATTAAAAAAATAAAAAAATACCTCTTTGGTATTCAAATAATTGAAGAAATTTTAGCCAGAAGGGGGGTTCCATTATACAGAAATTGTAGTTCGATAAACAGCATGGACGAGGGGGTCTGTTGACGAATACATAGACTAGGCAGCCCCTTTGAAGTAGTACTACCGTTGATTGATGTATTCAATCAACGGTACTACTGACTTTACAAGAAATAAAAAAAATAGCTGTAAGAAATTTAAAAACTAAATAAATCTGCTCTCCATTTTTTCCTCCTCGCTGGCATTCTGTATAAAAACAAAAATAACAAAGAATAAAAACAGGATAATATTATAAATGAAAACCCCTAAAATTGATAGCCATCAATTTAAACAGAGTACAGTGTACACATAGGTAAATATTATAGGTACATTACACCGTAGAGCTGCAAAAAGTGCACAGCAGTGTTGCTGTGTAGTTTTTGACTGACCTGAAATCCGTTAATTTTACCTGTTCGTTTTCTACTTTGAAAGAGTTTTCCATTGTCCTCTCCTTATTATTTTCTTTGGAATATTATAATATGAATACTGTTTTTCAAAATAATTGTGTTTTAAAATTGTCTGGAATCAAATTAATATAAACTAATGAATTTTTTATCTACTTACCTTGCTATTACACTCAACCAAACACTTAGTTCACTTCACTTCACTTCACTACTTCACTTATACATTAGTAGGGCTCCAAATTTGCGAAGATAGTTAGAGGAGAAAAATAAAAAAATCGGCGGCGACTCTCTATAATGATTCATACTGGAATCGAAAAAATCTGCTTCTACATAACGTAAATGTTGTATAAAGTCTTTGTTCAATAAAGTGTATGGCCCTGAAAATATTCAAAATATTCTAGGAATTTCCTAATGAGATCGGAAGGGGTGAGGAAAATTTCGGAAAAAAGATTCATAGCGCCCCTCATTTTGGTTTCGGTAAAAAAAACTGTTTCCCTTGAATTAGGGTCTTCGTTCATATCCGCTACTAAGATTTGTAAAATTCTGCTTCTGAAATTTTTTTGAAAAGCTAGACAGACATTTTTTCTAAACCATTTATTTGGGTCTCAATTTCGAAAATTTTCATGATATCAATACGAGTATCAATCCTTCCTGTATTCCAGTGGTGGTATGAGGAAGTAAAAATAGTAATTTATTTTTATATTACTTTAAGTAAACGCAATATTGCTATTCTTAAATTCACTTTGCGTCAAGTTAAAGGGGCCATTAAAAAATTTACTCGATTGCACCCTAGGATGCCAATTAAAAACAAATTAATTTTTATTTTTAAATCTCGGAGGTTTAACAGCTTTTATGAGTTTTAAGACATTTTTAAATATTAAACTTTTAAAAACAATTTGAAAAGGAAACAGAAAAAACATTTTAGTATATCATTTAACAGCCGTTCTTTCAAACTTGATATCAAAAGCTTTTTAAAGTGTACACTTTTCACACAAAGAACTCATTTCAAGAAACATGAACAGGTGCTTTTATATCCTTTAGAAAAACTGAACTTGCGTGAAAAATTTTGCTATTAAAACTCATTCAATTTGTAAGAGGTTTTAAAAGGCATGCGAAACTTTGAAGTACCCACATACTTCTTTTTGATAACCTTAGAGACCTGCCCGTTATTCGTTCAATATGAGCCATTTCGGAAAGTTTGTATAGGAACCCATAAAAGGTTATGTCGAGAATTTTAAGAAATTTGAATTTAGTTGTAGACCATGCCGCCTCATTAACCACCATTAATAAAGTTAACGAACATAGCTGCTTGCGTACTTATTAAACTTGAAACGTTCACTTTTATACTCTTATTTGGTTACTTAATAAAAATATATTCCCATTAATTTTCATGTCTGGAAAATGTGTTACAAAAGTGAAATTAAGTGAAGCTAATTTGTTTTTATTAAGGACCGACCTTTATACTTCTACCGGAAAAGACTGGGGCAATGATCGTGAAAAACGAATGAAAATCAAAATTAATAAACAGAAAACGGGACACGTTTTGAAGTTTGTCGATCCTTAAAAATTATTTTTTATGCTTCAACGTGCTCAAGCTTATTCAGTTTTATTCAGAAAATTATAAAGTCGAAGAGTGCATTGTACTAAAGGGTGATTTTTTATTTTTAATGTAGAGAGGTTGGAGGCTTTAAATATAAATTACGAGAGATTGTCTAAATTTTCCGGTGCGGTGATTCAGTAATTATTATGCTTTGGTATGACAAATCTTATGACACAGGAAATCGTGGACATAAGCATTTCTAGTATACAGGGTGTTTCCTAAGTAGTACGTGTAGAAAATGCAGGAGGTGATTCCTGGGCTAAAATTAAGGCTACTGTTTGGTATTAACTTGTATCCTAAATACTTCCCTGAAGAGGAACTGCCTACCTAGACTTTTTCCTTCAGCATACCTTATTATTTGATAAATTATTTTGTAAATCTTCAAGCAGTTTCGTAAAAAGTCAAAGTTATCTCCTATCTAAATTGTCAGTCAACAAATAAGTTAGGCTAAAATTTCACCACCATTATTATTGGGAATTATGAGTAACGTCTTGTGAAATTTTGATAATTCAAACCTGAAAACTACCGCTAAAAAAAGTTTGTTGATTAAGTACAACTTTTTTAAACTTGCTTACAACAGAAATCTTATTCAGTAATTCCTTTACGCTTTCCATCGTTACAGTCATTTAATCTTTATTTGCGCCCTCTCCTGCAATTAAAACGAAAATCGCATTATCCCCTCAAATGTTCTTCGCAACATTTATCTTAATCTTTATAAAAGAATTAGGAAATCATTTGAGAGTTTTTCCTGAGTCTTACAAAAAGTTTTCAAACATTCACGTTTTATTAGAAAATGAAAGGTGGTTTCAAGTTTGAATTTAAGTAACTAGCAGAAGTGTAGTTCTCGGATTTACAATAGAGGTCCTTAACCGAAGTAAACAAAATACAGTTTTTAATTTTTTTTATGACTCAATTTGAAGCGAATAAAAAATAATAAATAGTAGAATGAATTCCTTATAAAATTACCTTTCCAATGATGTACCACACATGGTATGTTGCCGTTTAAATTTTAGAAAGGGTGGCTGTGAGTCTGTGACGGTTAAGGGGTTGATGCAAACGTCCGGATTTTACGTAAAAAGATGTCCTCCTTGCTGTCTTTGTTGATATATCTTGACGATTTTCAAGCAAACAATAGTTTTGAAAGATACTGAGGGTGTCTATTTTTATTTAAAAACCCTGTATACAGGGTGGTGATTATTTCGATGCTCACCATTGGTATCTCGAGAACGGTAAACGATACGAAGTCGGTTACATTAGACAAAAGTTGCGCTTTTTTATGACGATTAAGAATCTGAAAATAAATCCAGGATATTTTGATTGCTTCCGGATTTATCACGAAAAAACTGAAAATAGCGATTTCAGAACAAAATTATTATCTTCAATACCATTGACACTATTTTAATCAAACTTGGTAACTTTATATTTTTGGCCACCCCGAGTTGAATGGTGCCTTCAAAAACTTTCTAGGCCTTCTAGATTTCAAGCTGCGACAGTCAACTTTTTTATTTCTTATGGCCGCCATATTGGATTTTCGCACCATTAGATAGGAAGAAAATTAGCTTTTCAGATTGGTAACTAACATAACCATTTTTCCTGAAAAATTTTCGAAAATTTTCGAAATTTTAATTTTTTTGTTAATTATTTTTATAAAATCACGAAGGCTTTGAAAAACAATTCGCAACAAAAGCCTTCGTGATTTTATAAAAATAATTAACAAAAAAATTAAAATTTCGAAAATTTTCGAAAATTTTTCAGGAAAAATGGTTATGTTAGTTACCAATCTGAAAAGCTAATTTTTTTCCTATCTAATGGTGCGAAAATCCAATATGGCGGCCATAAGAAATAAAAAAGTTGACTATCGCAGCTTGAAATCTAGAAGGCCTAGAACATTTCTGAAGGCACCATTCAACTCGGAGTGGCCAAAAATATAAAGTTACCAAGTTCGATTAAAATGGTGTCAATGGTATTGAAGATAATAATTTTGTTCTGAAATCGCTATTTTCAGGTTTTTCGTGATAAATCCGGAAGCAATCAAAATATTCTGGATTTCTTTTCAGATTCTCAATCGTCATAAAAAAGCGCAACTTTTGTCTAATTTAACCGACTTCGTATCGTTTACCGTTCTCGAGATACCAATGGTGAGCATCGAAATAATCACCACCCTGTATAGGTACCTAAAGTCGAAAACTTAAATCGGAAAATATTTAAAATGACAGCTGAATAAGCTTTCCATTTACAAAAGAAACTTTCCTGTATTTACTAATTTCGTGAATTCTTATAGAGAATAAGAACAAATCTGTGCGAAGTAGAAAAACAGAAAAACGTCGGCGCGTCAAAATACGGGAGGTGCTTCCTCAGCGAATGCGATTTATCTTCTTACTTTTTAGGGAATTGGATTTCAGGAACCGACTACAACTTACACTATCTCCCCATAACACAATAGTCGAGTTGACGGCCTGAATTCGATCCTGGGTCAGGACAGTTATTCACGGGTGGTTGCTTGCATTGAACAACCTACCCCACATTTCAACAATGTGATGTAATACTTTAAGGTGTAATAAATACAGATACTACTATCTAACTACATTTCTAATAATAATACATAAGTGATAACAGTGATTGTGACATTTAACATTATCGGTAAGTTAGATGTATCAGATCGCGCTTTGAGAAAACAGGACACTTCAAAAAACCTGTAGTAACAAAATTACAGAATAAAATATATATTGTCATCACGTATTTCGCTAGAGCTGTATCTTTTTAGAAACAGAAATTTGATTTTGACAGTAACTCCTTTACACTGATGCAGGACGGCTCGAAGAGTCCATTGTTTCGATTTACACAAAGACCTAGTTGTGTAGCAAAGATGAAGAACACCATCAAACAAAAGCCATTGAATATTAAAATTGGCTATAACGGTTTTAATTTCAATGATACGCGGAGAAAGTGAAGATATGTCTATACTTTAGCATGTAACAGTTTGTGCTCAAAAACAATTGGCGGTTAAAGAGTATTATTGGTAAAAGTTGAGGTAAAACGTGTATAAAATAATTTAATAACAGCACACGCAGGAATATTTGGCAGGCGCTGCCATTGTTTAAATATTCAGCTAGGTGAGAGCAATATTTTCTCTTGCAATTTTATGCAATATTTGCAGTAGCGATGCAATAATAATATTTTAAAGGCAATTAAAATATTTAATATGCAGTAAAGGTTGTGCACGTATTTCTCATTAAATTTCAAGACTCTTTCTCTTATGCCATCGCGTTTATCATTTTGATCCAATTAAAATATTTATATCTGTTATTAAAGTGGTTTATAGAATTTAATAACAAACAAAACAATCGTTAAATTAAATCTAAAATTTAATTAACATACCAATGCAAAAATGCAGAAACTGCGATACCAAGGAAGGGAAAATGGCTGTATTAAAAAATGTTACAAGTAGCTAAACTGTTACTGTTGCGTATAATAAGACGTTGGTCTGCAAGTTTTAAGTTAGTCGAACGTCCCGCACGCAGGCGGCAGCAGTTTAAGGGCGCCAATTTGGAGAAAATACACATAGTATTTTTACAATTAAATATTAACAGGTACCAATCTTTGGGGCGGCAAAAATTTTGCACGCAATCGGGTGATCCCTCTGGAAAGGGACTGAGTCAAAGGGTAGATTTTCTTTGAAAAGTGTACCTACATTTTAAATTCTAAATACCAGTTTTGGACCTCCAAAACGTGGTAACATGTTTTTTGAAAATCTCGTTAAATAATTTTCATAAAAAATCAAGCGGATAGTAATCGCAATTCTTGTTTAAACCATAGAATTTTAATAAATAATTAATGAACTACCAAACGCAAAATACTAATAGACACTAATCAGATTTAAAATATTTAAATTAAAAAAAAAATTATTTTTAAAATATTAAAATTAACAAAATATACTGTAAGCGATTCAGGAGTGTGTCCTGGTATCTTATTTCTTTCCACCTTCTCCTGTGTGTGTTGTTTCCAATTATTAACTTCCAAGAATTTTAAAACTTCCCAAACTTGATCTAACCATTTTAATTTGGGGGCCTTCTCCTTTAACTTCCATTCTAAATGTTTTCAATGAATATACGCAGAAGAATTCTTCCGGAAACAATGCAAGAGGGTCTTCTCTATTTTATAGTAGTTGCAGTTTGCAGAACTGCGTTATAAATATGCAGAAAGACAGTGTAGTAGTACCCGAAAATGATAGAGTTAATTCTCTTTTGTCATTTTATCAAAGAGAATATCCTTGCAATACATAATAGAGAGTTCTCTATTCTGTGCTTGCACTTTGAACTATGAGTTAGGTGGAGGGTTTTGTTTATATAGTAGCGAGCTATCTCCGGGATGTTACGTTGTCACTGCAACAATTAAACTCAGGTACTCGTCATTATATAGCACCTACTATATAGGGAATATCCTCCAGTATCTAATCGATAAATCTGTTTAGCTCTTTTCCTTCCTTCTCTTCTAGATGGCTCCACCAATATTAAGAAGGTAGTTTAATAATTTCGCTCCTGCTCTAAATATTCCACTCATGTAAAGAACACTTGTTTAGACATACATTATATAAAACACTACTACACAATACCTTTTTCTGTAATCTATAATCTGTCGGTCTTAGGATGTGTCCTGTGTCTTATCCATTGCCACTTTCGTTGTGCTCTTACCCTTAGCATGTCTTCATTCTGTTGCATTCATTTGGTTTTCTTTCATTTCGGCTTGAATATAACACATTTCGTTCCATGTTCATCTACCGTATATATTCATTTTCTGGTTTCCATTTAATTAAAGTCTTTGAAAGTAATTTCTAATCCTATATTAATTTTTAATTTAATAAGAATTACATCAACCGTTTATCTAAGCTTTTCACGATTGTATGATCAGAGAACTTAAAGAGTCAATTTCAAATATTCCACCAGGCATAATTTAGTGTTGTTCCCCAAAGGAAAAATATGTAAGCCAATTGCATTATGTAAACACTGTCTTATGTAACCTTTTGTTCCTAGATTGATTGTATCCAATCCTCAGCATACTAGATATTGCTTTCGTTTCTTAAGGTAGCGGGTAGGAACTTTTCTAAAGAGATAATCCTACTTCAGGGAATTGAGTGACCCTGCCTACGCGAACTCCAGGTTCTCCCTGATCTGGGGAGTTTTAACCCTTGCCCAGGGCTACGGGCTAAATTCTCAACAATCTAAGCAACAGAGAGAATGATTTTGTATCGGCGAGAATAATAATAAAACATCTGAAACATTTAACAACCCCAATCAAAGTCGTGGTAAGAAAAACCAGAACTTACTCCTCAAGTCACGTTGTAGGTTGCTTCTATAATGAATGATATCTAGGAATTATCTTTATATTAAATAATTCTCTAAACTTCATTCCCTGAGACCGCGACTACCATTTAAACAAAACCACGTGACATATGGCCGTAGTAGGATCTGTGATTGGTTGCTTACAGAAATTCCCTGTAAGCAACCAATCACAGATCCCACTACGGCAATGTGTCACGTGGTTTTGCGTACATGCTAGTCGTGGTCTCAGGGAATGAAGTTTAGATAGATACACGTAATCAGTTCTGTTAAAGTTTGAGAAGAATTTCTTGAACATTACTTTAGAATTTCTTTTCAATTTATATTCTGCACGTTTCAATTCAGTATGGATAGATTGGTTTAAATGCTATTCGCTTTATCAGCTGTACTTTGTCTCTCTTTCAGCAGTCGTATTCCTTATCGACTTCCTGATTTACATTCATGTCACCTTTTCCGTCATCACAAAACAACTTTTCAAAAACCATTGTCTGTTCGTGCCTGACATACCTACTACGGTGATAAAACTGATAAATTAATTAAAAACTTTTAAAAAGCGGTTTTGTGAATTGAATTGTTTACAGGTTTTTAGAGTTTTTTGTTACTGGCATCTTTCCAGTGTTTAGTAAGGTATTGGGAACAGGTTTATAGTAACAGCCCACTAAATACAATTTTACACTACAACAAGGATGTTCTAAAAAATTATTTAATTATTAAGATGTTCATGTGCGGTTTGATCCATTCTAAGAGTTACTCCTTCTTCAATTACAGGTCGTGTCCAGTAAACCATATCTTTGATCTGGCGATCTCGTCGGCGACGTGTTGGCCCCGTCCCGATAATGTCATCTTCCTGGGTAAGTCATTAATCCAATTCCTCAAATGTAAATTATTGTGTGTATCGTATTTAGCAAAGGATATTAAAGTAAAATCATAGGATCTTTGAAGAGGAATAATTCTGAAACTAGGAAATCAACGACAAAATTCAACTAAAGAATTTTTTACTCATGTACTTCAAAGAAAATTGTGTTTTCTGCACCCCTTCAGATGCACCCTCCTTCTGTCTATTATTATATTGCTTTAGTGGTTGACAGCGTTCAAATATGTTGACCTAATTACCCTTAACCTTCGTCATCACCATATGATGTTTCTTTCCCTATTAGGGTGTTGTTGAGAGGCCACCTCGGTCGCTGTTGTGGTTTAAACGGTTTTAGTAATTTTTTTAATAATAAAACCCAAAAATCTATTAATAATAAATCTTATATGTTAATTGGAACTATATAGAACGAACTTGCTTTCCCCCCTCATTCAATTTCTTTACAATTTTTCATCTATTTTCATCGTTGGCGAATATAAGGGATGTTCGAAGTTTAGAACCTTATCCTATACCAGCTTTTACGTTAATGTAAAGAATAAGGTAACACCTGGTTCCTTATTAAATTTACTTCGATCTTGTCAGAGTGTCAATTAAATTATTATTCCCCTTAGAGTACAGTCGATTAGATTTTACAGAGCCGCATTTATTTGGGAGTCTTTACAAATTGGCAAGTTCTCCAAAAGTAGGTAAACTTTTTAAAATATCCAGTTACCATGTAATTAAGTACTGATTTATGTGTTGTCGTTAGCTTGAAAAATCGACAACGGTTGTTTTAGGCTCAACTTCTACCTCTCAAAATTAAGTGCTTTACTAATTTAAAGTGTCCTTAATTCTCTCAGCTCGACTTTCAGAGAAACGTATAGAGAAGGGTCGAACTTGCGTTTTAAAGTAGGGAGTATAATTTAATATCCCTTACGAGGCGAGGTTTCGTGCTTTATTGGATATGCTGGAATGAAGCGGTGGGTTCTTGGAATTAGTCAAAAACAGGGTAACTGTGATTTCAAAAGTTTTACGCTAATGTTCCTGTTCTGTTGAGTAAATCAGGACGTACCTATATTTTCAGGGTTTACAAAATTCAACGAATATAAATTAAGTGTCATTTGCAGACTTTTCTTGGTTTGATCCGTTTAATCTTCCGGATATTATTTTAGCTGTATAGAAAATCAGACTGGATAGTATAGGTAATTTCAAATTTTTAGGATATATTTATATAACTGTCTATACAGAGGGTTTCATTTTTTATTCCATATTAAACAACACGTAACCAATCACTTATTCGGATGCAGAATGACATCCTCAGGCGAAATCCGTCAAAAATGTATGGGGTGCCATTTAAAAAAAATAATCTGACGTCACCACAAAAAATGACTGTGCAAAAAAAAATAGAAACACCTGCGCCATAATTTAAATCGCTATAGGTACCTGTGCGAGCGTTTTTCAGAAAAAAACATTTCTTTGGGAGATTATGAATTTATTCCATATTTTTTACTCACCCTGTATAAAATATTTCCAATTATAACAATTACTGTAGATACATTTAGGATTAATTGAACTATTTTACGATAGTTTATTTAACTTCTATTGTAGGGGAGAGATCGACTGTCTATAATGATAATTATTGCCAATAGAGTGTGAACGAGGTGAACACTGTTTTGCCTATAATACTTATATAAAATCGATACGAAACCTGTGGTAATTAGGGCGACAGCGAGACCACCTTGTTGGCACCGACGTTAATGGCTTCTTTCATCTCAAGCTCTTGCCTCATTTTCTTCAACTTACTGTGAAACCGCCTCTAGAGCTTTTACCTACTAATAGCCGAGTAAAAACTTTTTCACATTTCCAGATTTACCTGTGTAAAACTTTTATAAAGGGGTTACTTTATAATGACTACAATTAATTTGAATTTAAAACTTTATTCCTAAGCCAGGTTTAAGCGAACTGGCAGGAAATTCGCTCAAAAACCGCCTGTTTATATTAGGGACCGGATTTTGTATACCCATAAGGCATTTTAATCTTGAAATATGCGCTATTATATAATATCTCTTTTATATTGTTTTATAAGCAGTTTAAAATTTAAGACTCCAAAAATATTTTTCAAAAGCATTGTTTTATTTAATTCCAGAAATAGGTACCTACTAAGTAAAAATATTGAAGATAAAATAATCAACAGGTAGATAGAAACAGTGGCGCAACTAGCCTCTATAAACAGGCAGGTATTGGATTTCTCAAAAAAGCGCCAAAAATATTAAAATGGTCAACTTTTGTGTTTCTTTATGGACATCATATTAAATTTTTGCATTTTTGATGCAATTCCGGTGAAGACGCAAGAACTAATTAGGACCTGCTTAGTTTCTTAACAGTCTTAATTAAAAATTCGTAGTTTCACTTGTTTTCATTTTATCTGCGAAAAAAAAAATCAGGAATTCAATTTTTTTTTTAGATATTTTCTAAATCTAAACTAAACGTTGTAGGTCAAATTTCTTTTCAAATTATTGATCAGCATTAAAATACGCAACTTTGCCCCTATTTAACCGACTTCGAAAAACGGACCAGGGTGTCCGGGGTATATCAGGGTATATCAAATATAAAAAAATAAGTAATAGGTAAAAAATTAATATTATTTTTCTTTTCATTAAAAAATAAATAATAAGTACATATAAAATAGGCGGATTTCCTTCTACACGGTTTACAGGCCAGGTCAATTTATTAATTATGGCATAAAAAACCTTCCAATCCACCAATTTTGTTAATTTTTTTATTTGCTGGTACCCAACAGTTTGTTTTTTATTTGTAATTTATTTGGGGCGCCTTTTCATAAGTAGCCGACGTAGCTACCTAACCTACCCATTTTGTGTACATAGTTGCTAAATTCTAACCAACTGTTGTTTTTATTATCACAAATGTTTGATGCTTAAAATTTAAAAGGAATTGGTATTGTGTAAGGGTCCGGATGTCATAAATAATGCTAACACGTGCGGTGGTCCGGCAAAAGTTCGAGATTTACACACTAAAGAATGTTTTGGAAAATGAAGCTTGTTAGGAAGACTGAAGACATTGTACTAAAAGGCGCCTTAAAACTCCACAGATGTGACAGATGGGTGAGGGGACTAGGCTGACCCCCCCTTGTTGCGCCACTGGATAGAAACAGAATAAATGGACCTTAGACAACCTACCTATACTCGTATATCAGTTCATCTTGTTTTTTAAAATTAAATTTACATTAGAAATCAGAATAACAATAAATTATTCTATGATCTACTTATATGTAAGGAAGATCAAAGATTGTGAAGAGATCACAACCAATAGCGTTTCTTCCAGAATGCAAGGTTATCTATCTCCGTATGTTTTATTGAGGTATGTTAGGTAGTTCATTCTTCCAACAGATCTGTCATACGCTGTTGAAGATTTTTTTAAACTATAGACCCGTTTCTAATCTTCTGCAGATCCAACTCGTCCCATAAGTTCTGGATTGGAGCGGGTCAGTCTTTCTGTACGGTTTTTGCGCACTTTCGACCATAACCAGATCTTTTATCAAAACTTCCTATCTCTTTTTCTAAATACGGATTCCAACCACCAAAGTATTCTCTTATAGGTCTGATATCCATATGTTTCTCAATTTAGTTCGGTTAAATGTTTTCCCTATGTATGCGGAAGAAGTGGGTTTGGAACTCAAATATTTTTTTCTTATTTTGAAATTTAATAAGAAAAATAAAAAAAAGGTGTACTCGATCTGAAATTCTAGTTTTTATTTGTATGAATAATTTATTATTCCTATGGTTTGTTTCTCCAAAACCATAAAAAAACAGAAATTTGTTACAACGATTTAGGTACGAGAAAAGAAGCAGGAAGTTGTAGGTTAAGGTTAAAGTTTGTTAAAATGAGGTTTCCGTGTTTTCGCCAATACTTTATGTTGTCCACAGCGATTTAAAATGAAATGGCTAGCTGCCAATAATATCATTGCAGCATTTCCGTCTGGATATACTTAATATTTTTCTATAAATGACTGCTAACGATTTTTGATTTTGACAAATGTACGAAGCCAATATTGATGCGATGTCCTATTCGTTCGTGATCGCCAAGCAAAGTGCTGTTCAGTTTGATTTATAATTTATAACTAACAAAGTCTGCAGCAAAATAGATGTGATTTGTATCTGAAATTTAATATTGAAGATACATGAGGCATACAGGGTGGTCTCAAACCTTATTCGCATCTTCATTATTTATATAAAGTATAAAATAATTTTATTAAAGTCTATATTTGGAAGTAGAGAAGTCCCCTACAAAAATAAACGATTGTGAAAGAACGATATATACTTGAAACCCCTCTCAACCTTGAGCTTTATGATGGCCCCAGTTTACCCCCCGGTTTACCTCTATAAATAATGGAAGTTGTGGGATGCCAAGACTAGTAGGTTACACTCAGATGCAGTTTTTATATTAAACTCGGTTATGTGATACATGAAATGTTTATAAAATTATTTTTAAATTTACTGTCGCATTCTAAAAGAAAATGAAATTCTTTGTGGAATTTTTAGTAAAATAAGTCTGTTTAAATATCCCTTTAATCATTTCAATGAATAAACGAACGAATTTTTTGTATAAACTTGCCTCTATATTACTTGTACCTATCAAACGGTTCTTTTTTAACAAACATTGGAAAATAACGAAACAAATCCCCTTTGAACATCAATGATCTGTTTTGTGTGAAAGTTTTTATAAAGCGAAACACGCTTCCTAGCAAGTTTCTGGATCAACAAAAACTGTATAAACCTAGGGTGTTAGGGCATGTGACAGAGGTTCATACAAATTATCACAGAATGGTATCCTTGCGAAGCACGAAAACTCCGGTTAACTAAAATTGAAAAAATAACACCACATTCGTATTCGTTACCTTCTTCACCAGAAACATTGTTGGTAAAATGTGGAGAATAATAAGTATGTGTTAACCCCTGCAGGCTATCTATTTAATAATGTTTTCATTAAAAAAAATTATAAAATGGAGAAAAACAACAAACAGAGTTTGCGGGAATATTGATTTAACTGTACAACACAGAATCAAAGATAGTTGGCGGTTGAAGCTGAAAAGAAGTGTTGAAGTCGCGTATTATACTTTCAGATAGTGGAATATTTTACCTTTTCACCTTTTACAACGCTTATCTTTGCGCTATTGTGCATGAAAATGTGAGCCGCCAACCCTTTTATAAATCCGGCATTCGTTTGTGTAAAAAATTTATACCACGAGGTGACCAAGAACGTACAACGCATTCATTGTGGAAAGACGACAAAGCCTTCATGCTTGCGAAGTGTTTTTATTTCAACCGAGCTTTTCATTTCTCTTGAGCTGTCAAATCTTTTGTTGAAACATCCTTCGCGCCTCTTTTTGCTGTAGCTTTTATTTCCATAATTAACTTTGATTTTAAATAAAAAAGGAAGTTGGAAACTTCCTTTACATGAACGTAGAGTGTTTTCTCAGAGCTTTCGAAATAACAGCAGCTGTTGATAGTTGAAAGAAGGGTCTACCGTCTATTGTTCATATAGTTCCAATAATAAAACAATGCAATACGTGTCTACCGCTATAATATAAGTCTCGAGGACACAGTTAATCATAAGTTTGGAAAAAAACAATCAGAAACTTACGCAGTTTAATAATTTCTGTGAAATTTTAGTATCTAATGTATAATAATAATCAATTATTATTATAAATATTATTTAATTATTCTTCTTTGTTTCCTCTATTGGTTCGACGCCTCCAACTTCCAAAAGAGTCCAAGGATAAGGTCACTTTCTTGTATTATGGTATTGATATGTGTCTTGTATTTCAGAGATGGTCTCCTTCGTCTTTTTCCCCTTTCAGGTTCCCAATGAAGTGTGATTTTCGGCCATCTCTGTTTCGGCATCCTTTCAACCTGTTCAAACCACCTCAAAATTCGATTTCCGAATTTTTTCATAATTGACTGTTCGGAAACGTTTTATACTTCTTACATAATTTTAATGATGGAAGTTTGTAAAATTCTCACAGTATTATTATACTCTGGAAGGATATAGACCCAACAAATAATAACACCATAGCCATGCACCAGCTTAATCTAGTTGGGAAAAACGATTAGCTGCCCTACTTGTATTAGTACTCGTGTTTGATAGCGATCCAATAATCGGTTGTAGGTAAATTATGTTTGCGATTGTTTTATTAACCAACTGTTGAACGAATGACTGTATTACAGAATTTTCAGTTAAAAAATGTTTTGTCTGTTCAATCAATTAAATTCCGTTAAATTCCTTTCAAATCATTCCTATAGTTAAAATTTTATTCTCGATCATGTGTTTTAGTTTCAAAGTAAATTTGTAGAACAGGTAAAATGTTGTTTGTCAATACAACCAAAATCAATAAGGGTGAAAGAAACCTCCTGAATTTTTACTAGACGTATGGAAATTCGTGGATTTCCATATTAACGCGGACATGCCCAAGCGAGCGAAAAGTTGCTAGCAGTTCCATCTCATCCTGCAGATTGAACGAGATATCAGAAAGTTGCTCTGGGAATATGCTAAAAGTTCGATGAATTTCTAGAGAAAAACGAAAATTGGAATATTATCACGTTTTACAGCAGAGTGCAATACGCTGTCGAAATTGATACAACCTCGTTTATTTTTAAGATAACATTCGATCTAATGAATTTTTATGAAGAACGTTGGCGATGTAGACTATAGGGACTTTAAAGAATTATATCTGGTTACCTCTTTTCCCTGTCAATAGAAGATGGAAATAAACGATCGTTCTATTTTCTGATTTGTATTAAGAAATGCAGTGTGTAGTATGCATAATAATTATTACATGTGTCACGAATTATATTTCTAGACACTTTTTCTGATGCCTTAGCAAAAAAACAAAAAATACATGGGCGTATTGTACACCAAACTTGCTAAGCAGCAATCCCAAATGTTGCAGAATTTCGCAAACTCTGAGTAGGCAAGAAAGACTTTTTATAGAGGTTGCTACGCGTCGCAATGTTCTTAGTTTTTGCATTTTCATAAGATTCCTCACTATATAGAAATATCAAGATTCACAGCAAACCTTCCTTAACTGCAAGTCAAAAGGATCGCCCAAAAATTTTTACAAGGTCATAACGTATTCCAGTTGCAGAAAAATAGTACCTCTATAGAAACTACTTAGCTCCAAACTACTGATCTGGATTAGCCAGAAACCACTACAAAACCGCACGTTACATTTAAATTTATATTCATAATCTTACAGATTTTTTATGTCAAAATCCATAGTCTCCATTTACTGAGCTACATCTAAAGGAATTTTGAATTTATAATTTAACGTCGTCCTATTTCTGTCATTGTAGCTTAACATGGACACTAGAGAATAATCCTACTGTACGGAAACTGATGCATCGCTATTGTTATTTTCTGAATGCTATAAATATGGATTTTTGAATGCTGGCCGTGGCCTATTTCTCGTCCATGCGTGCATTATCGTTCTTATTTCAAACCGTAAGGAATTTAAGTCACCGTTTTTTATACAGAAATTTTCAGATCATATTATAGTATTTGTGAAAAAAAGGCGACCATAAATTTTTGCCATAAATCACATTTATAAAATGCGTTGATATTTTTCATATAATGATTAAAAGAGGAGCTTTGTCAACATTCATCTTTCAGCTTTTACCCGAAAAATGTGTAATGGGGGTTGGGTAATGTCATGTCGCGAATAAAATATGAATCATTCAAATGTTGATCTCCTTTAATGTTAAAGTTGAAGTCAGGGTTAAACGAAAGTGTAAAGCGCTAGGTAGCATAGAAACTAGAGTTTCTCATGGAGAAAGGAAATAGATGAAAGATCTTTCGAAATTTAACGTATTCTAAGATTTATAGTTTTTCCCTGTTTTTCCCCAATTATCCAGGAAAATATTCTATAAGTAAATAAAATTTATTAGGGATAGAAAATACAATTTCGAGATGTAGATAGAGAAAATATAATTTTTATAAATTCCTGATAATGAATATAATTGACTTCGTTATTAATTTTAACAGTTTAACAATACCTTGTTACTGATAACACAATTAGAACAAAATATATTTCATACACAATGGCACAATTAAATTGTAAGTCTGTGTACAAAGCTCTGATCATTAAGCTTTGACTATATTGCACCTGAGCAAATTGGGAGCAACGTGACAGCATCAAAAAGTTCTATATATTAACACAGTTTCGAAAGGTAAATAAAAGTGTAACTTCGTTTCCGAATTCTGTCTTTAATCAAAGCAAGAACAAGATGAACCAATTTCCCAGTCATATCACGAACGGCGGTGCCTTTGATTGCCTCTCATTATAACCGGAAACGAGCTGAACAGGAAGCGCCAATGCATCACGTGACCGGAGTTCTGAAACGTGCGTCGCAATGTTGAAACGTCGGTCGCCTCGATCGTCTTGGTTATGCGTACCTGTTTGAAAAGTTCTCGTTCAATTGCTAAATTAGGAACTAAATTTTAACTTTTATAGAATTACTATTCAAAGGCTACGGTTAAAGTAATCTGAGATACTTGATTACTCAGTATTCTATCAATTTAGATTTCTTTTATTGTATACCCGTTAAGCTTTGAAATAATTAGAAACCCTGTATTCAGGGTAGCGATCTACTTATCCTATTTCATTTAAAGTTACTCAGAACAGTTTTAAAAATTAGTTCTATTACTTTTATCTTCCAGTTTATTAAAGTTAGCTTTTGCTGCAACCACTGCATATTGCCAGACGGTACGAAGTTATCATGGAAGGACCTACGAATAGTAGTGGGGATCTTTGAACTGGCAATGGTAAACACTGAACAGCAACACTTCAGTGACCGTGTTCTCTAGCTGTTAACCCGAGGGATGGATGGCTTGAGTGATACCTGATTTGGAAACCTGTATACAATCGAGAATTATTATGAGAGATAACCACAGCCTGCCACTTGCAATAAATTTCAGGTTCGAAATCTCCGTCTTTCGAACCCTCGATATTTAGAAAAATGTTCCGCATATCGTGGACAGGATACGTCACAAGCGAAGAGATGCTAAGATCCGCAAGTTGAAGAAGCTGCTTTTGGCTGTAAAATATTAGACATTAGACACACATGGCTACCAACGCTTCAAACGGGGACACTAAAGAACGAAAATTGAATTGAAAAGGAGAACAAGAAGAAACAATACAATGCATCCTTATCTTCGAGGCCCTGTCTGATGGAGTCTATTTTATCTTTGAAGTTTTTTATTCTGTAATGCATTTCTGCATTGATTTATTGAATAAATCGCTGAGCCACTAAACGTGGTAATTAGATAACCATGCAGTGTATGATACAAAAATAAAACGAAAACCAACCTCCAACTGTTGATAAAAACCAATCAGAACAAATCAGTGTAAATTCTGTAGCAGTTTTGTCAATTAAAATTTTGAAGAAAATGATCACGTGTTATGTCAATAAAATGAAGGTTGATCTGCGGAATTTAAAACATTTTGGACCTTAAGTGAATTTTTATAACTCTTCTTTATAGCGCTCTCACCCCGTCAATGAACTCTTGGGGGTTAAATTATACTCGGATAAGAACCCCTAGCGTGTAGGTCTAGTCTGTCGTCAAGGGTTGAGGTTGCGAAGTTCACTTTGGTTCCTAACCACTTCGCCTGAGCCTGTTGTTAACATACTCTAGACTAGAAAATACATTATCTTATGCATTATATTATGAATTATTGAATGGAAATTAATATTTGTTTGCTTTTGGACTAGAACACGAAATAAAATAGTAGTGCAATGATTTTTTTGGCCTTGTAACTCCCTAATGAGAAAGAGATTTTAGTACAGGATTGCTTGATTGTCTATTAACCATAGCGATCTCATGTGGATTTATTATTTTAATTTTCAATTACGTTTGACTTCTCTTAATAAAAATAAGTCAGTACGGATCTGCTTCTATGCATTCTATAAATGTTACTGATTTGATGTAGTGGACCCTAAGCCACATTTTGAACGCGGTTAGAACTTTATGCAACCAAGAAAAGACAAGTTAAAAGTTACACAATTAATTCCTCATTAAACTGTAAATTTCTTTTAATACCGAGGAAGAGTTATGCGGTAATACCCAAATATTATTTTAAGTTTACTTGCATTAATCATTTTGCTCGAGTATTAGATAGGAATTGACTAACATCCTATAACCCGATCACGTCAACAAGCATCTGTGTAACGTCAGAAGCCACTATATTAAACATGTGGTTGCAATGCATAAAGTTATGGAATACGAATAAAGAATATTGAATGGGAAGAGGATAGGTATCAATGTACTAATATGATATTATTTTTATTGTAACGAGCAGGTGAATTTTGTAATACAATACTCTTAAAATCTATCCGTTTCCAATACTTGCGGTTCTCTACATTTAAAATTAAACGTTTTAACTTGGGACAGTAGAATAGGTAGCACCATGCTTTAAAAAACTCCCTTGGGGTTGGCTGTGACTGATTCTATAAAATTAACATTAACAAAATTATTTCTTTTCTCTCATATGAATTATAATTAATTTCGGTTTTCGGTGATATTTATTAAAAATTCCTGTTTGCATATTATTTAACATAGAATGATGTGTTTTTAGATATGAAAAAAGAGTTATCTGATAACGTGAGATTGCATAATTTAGGAGGCCGACGATGTCTTGTAGTTCAGGACAAAATGTGATGCGTAGTCAAGTGCTTTTTAAAATGTATGAAGCTTGTTAGGAAAACCCTTTCGGCAGCTCGGCAGCATGCAGTTTTTTACTTTCCTATACCGCCACTGGTATATGGGAAGTATTGATATCATGAAAATTGTCCCGATTTATTATTACTGCAGATGTGTTTCTTTCTTCTGTACATATCGAACCCGCATGGTCTCGTTTTTCTCGCTACATATTTAAGTGATTTCCATGGTCTACTTCGCGAACTATACTGTTGAATACCAAAAACGAAATGTTTATTTTTATTATGGGAAAGTCCGCGGAGGTACGCACCTCTACTTTTTAAAATATTTATTGCAGTATGCAGCTAGTATGTGGGAAAGTTATCCAAAGTATCTCATTATGGGTTTTCTTAGGGCCGGTTTTATAAAATCTGGTTGACAGATGGGTGCCTCAACCACGATAAATTGTAATAGATATGATTCTTAAAAGCAATTGTATCCATGACAGTTGATTGTGGCTAACTATCGGCAGCCAGATTTTATAAAACCGGCCCTTATAGCGGTTACTGTAGAATTTAAATCATCTACGTATTATTTTATGTCGTTGACATTTATTTATCGGATTATAATTAAAACTGTAATAAAAGTATATTTTCAACTTGATTTCCATTCCGGTAATACGATTTTGTAATAATGATCTTATGTTCCTTTTGAAACAAATTTAATTACAATCTGCTCAGATGTTAAATAAATGTCAATGACAAAAATAATTGAAATAAATAATTTCAAAGAAAACTTTTAAACTCTACATGAACTGTCACTCTTTGATCATATTTTAATTTATCGAACGACTACTTTTACCGAAAAGTATGTTTATCGAAAGCTAAAGTTCTCAAACAATTAAAGGAAATTAAAATACAATATACACTTGTAAATATTTCATTTATCTATTTTATGTTATCTATAACCTACAAAAAAATAAAACTTTTATAACTTTACCACTCATTCTAAAGAATATAACTTCTCCTAAACGGAAACGCCATTGGATTACTTTGAGAATTGTTAGATATGAGATTGAAGTTCTCCTTAAGAAGCATTTGTTTCCAATCGTATTAACTTGAAAGCTCTTATTTGTTTCACGTTGTGAACTACTTAAACGAGCAGTTGAAGCTTACACAAATAAACGAATAAGATTTTTATAGTACTATAACATCCAAGATAACATCACTAATAAATGATTTTTTTTATAAAATTAAAAACCATTTATTCAAAGCAATTTTCATTGAAGCAAGGGAACCGCAATTAACGTAGTTTTAATACCCATTCAAAAGCAAAATTAATCGCGGTTTTATAAAAGCCCCCACTTCTAATGTTTCAAAAGGATTTTTTATAAATGGGCTTTGCTCGCAGAGATGTGGTTTTTAATTCATTACCGACAGCAGAGTTTAGACTAAAGAAAGAATTTAAAACTCCGAATCGGCACGTTGTTAATTTATACTTCCAGCTAACTTGTTCTAACGAAAATTCATCTTTTACGTTCAGTTTTAAATTATAATTTTAAATCGTTCAGTTTATGCAGTTTTGTAGGAAATTTCTTATTTATTTATTTATTTTTAACGGTTTGTTTGACTTGTATGCGCTTGACGGTCGAATGAAAATATGCAGCATTTGCGTTTCTGGAAAACTACCAAAACTCTTCTCTTTTCCATTTTATATGCAGTTTTCAGACTACGGCTTCGACTTTGAAGAATGTTTATGAGTTATGACAGTTATGTATTTATGCACAGAATTTACCATTTAAAGGAAATCTTTTGCATCATTTATTAAGTGCACTTGGAGAAAATGCTTCTGGCATGGAAATATAAGCGTTTTCAAAGCACAAAGCGGTTTAATAATAAAGAAATACTAGTCTTTATAGTATAACTTAATCATATGACGGTTTTTCTAAAAGGATTTACTCTGTTACGAGAGAAACCGGAACAGCGCAGGAAAATGTTATAACATTGTTGAACCTTCATTGAAGCAGTTCCACTGAAACGATCTCGAAGCTTTATGATGATCCGTTATTCCTAGGAATAGGAACATAAAAATGAAACATAGTTACCTTGTCTAGGACTAAAACCTGCTTTATTAGACTCTGTTGTGGTTCAAGTGTAAATTACTAATTATATGAAATTTCTCATTAACTATTTAATAACTTTACAAGTAAATTTAAATTTGTTTGTTACGCTCTTAAGAAAGCAGATAAATGTCAGTTACATTACAGCAACTAATTTATTTTTAAACTACACCAGCATAATATTACATAAAGCTTGCGATTTAGTTTTACTGTATTATTTTTTGCATTGCTCTCTCGTTATGAAATTATATAATTCCTTCCAAGTAATTCAGAGATGTTCTCGGAAAATATAGTTACAAAAGCTTTATCAGAACGAACCAGGCGTTGAATTGGATGAGTTTAAAATTTAATAGTTTAATTGTATTACTTTTGAAATAAACCAGGACTGGAAATGGATTCATTTACAAGAAAGAGAAAGTTTCGTGTGTAAGGAAAGTAATTAATTTGTTGGATGTAGTAGTGATTCTTTGTTCAATTTTCAATTCGTTTTTTAGTTAAGTTACTGTTTCATTTAAACTTTTCTAGAACACGAACAATAAGGATCAGGAAAAGCAGAGGAACAATAGGAACGTGAAATGTAAGTTGTGTTACTTACTTATTTATCAAAGCACGTTTCGTTGTTTGTTAAATAAAATTCATGCATATAAGGTGTAAATGACAAATTGTTCTGAGGATCGCTCCTGCTTACTCTCAAACTAAGATATTGAAAAAATGAGCCAAATCAATTAATATACAGGGTGTTTTTTGGCCGAAATCTAAAAATTAGTCAAGAGTAAACTGTCTTTATTTTAGCAGATATAAAAGTTGTTTAAAATTAAAAGTTATTGAAGATTTTCAACTTTTATACAAATCAGCCTACTTTGATTTTTTTCATCAACATGAGATTTTTTATTTGTGGTTTTAATGACCCATGCATGAAGAGTAATTAAACAAAGTACTTGAAAAACAAATAATTATTTATTAAAAATACTAAACCTTATTTGTTACAAACATGAGTTCAAAAGTACTATTGGATTAGATGAAAAAAACAAAGTAGGCTGATTTGTATAAAAGTTGAAAATCTTCAATAACTTTTAATTCTAAACAACTTTTTCTAATACAGTTTTGTTATATCTGCTAAAATAAAGACAATTTACTCTTGACTAATTTTTAAATTTCGCCCAAGAAAACACCCTGTATATTAATTGATTTGGCTCATTTTTTCAATATCTTAGTTTGAGACTAAGCAGGAGCGATCCTCAGAACATGAAGATCCAACTCTAAAAAAAATTGTCAATTACACCTTATATGCACTCAATCCGTGGACACACTGTATATATATTTTTTTCAATAATTTTGTTTATAGTTTTGGTGATATAACTTACAAACGCATGTCTTATACTTCAGTTCAACCCTGACTATACTCTGTCCCATATCTTGGCATAGAAATTCGACTTAAAAGTTCGAAGATAAGAATTCTCTTAGGCGTGCATATGAATTTTTGAATTGAAGTTTGAATATCGTAATTCGTAAGATAAATTTCAGACGCAAGCGAAATTGTCATCCATACTGTCTACAATAGGTCAAGCGGAAGAGTTTCCACCGAAAAATCATAAAATTTTATGAGGCGGTTTAGTACATGCTCTTTCACGTCCATGTCCAACAAAGTACGCGCCTAAAGCTTGGAATTGCTACAACGGTAATATTTGATATCCATAGTTTATGCTTTGGTTTATGCAAATCTTCAGAGAGTAAAGTACAATATAGTTTATAAATTGTAATTATCATTTTAGATCATTCATAACTTGAAATTCGAACTAAAAAAAATCGACTTATTTTCTTGCAAAATATCGAAATTTTGAATGTGTGTGGTAGACGCGTATCCAGGAGGATTCTTTTTCATGAGAGGCTGATAGAAAATCGTTCTGTGAAATATTTTTCTTCTTCACCAATTGCCAAGGAAACATAGCACCTCTTCTAACATAATAATCACGTTTTGGTAAGCAATGCACTTAATAGCGATTGCAAGCATCGCGACCGCTTAATTAGGGCGACTTCTGAATTATGTACCTAATGTGCCTGAAATTATAACCAAGTAAAAGGTCAACATTTTTAAAGGAAAATTAAATTACAATATAAGTCATACATCACAAAAATCAAAAAATTAAAATGAATTACCTCTTCATTTTTTTCCGTGGGTGTCGTCGTTAGGCACCGCGACCAGTACGTCTTCTTTGAGAAAACGTAGGGATGCGGAAGAATCGTCCCCCACATTTCGCCCCCCACATTTCGCCCCCCACATTCCGCCTCCGCACATGCCGCCCCTGCACATTTCGCCCCCGCACATTTCGCCCCCGCACATATCACCCCCGCACATTTCGCCCCCGGGGGTTATAATAATACACTAAAAATAATTTAATAATTTAAAATATTTTAATTTCAAAGTTGAAATAAATGAACCCCGATTTAAAAGTTAAATAGTTATTTGGCCTTAATGGCATCTAATGACTATTTTGATGGGCTTTCACTTACCTTTTAGGATAATTTTAAATAATGAAACATATGAAATTAAAGTTGGTTGCTAGGAATCCAGTGTCTGTGAGAAACAAAACCTACGCAGCGATTGGGGCTCGCTTGCAGACTATCGCTGCAGACTTTGAAAATAGAAATATTTTAGAATAATTAAGAGGCATAGCCTACAATTATACTTTCTAATTTTATAATAATAAAAATATTATTAAATATTATCAATAGTCATTAGATGCCATTAAGGCCAAATAACTAATTAACTTTTAAATCGGGGTTTATTTATTTCAACTTTGCCAATAAAATATTTTAATCACCTGGGGGCGAAATGTGCGGGGGTGAAATGTGCGGAGGCGAAATGTACGGGGGTGAAATGTGCGGGGGCGAAATGTGCGGAGGCGGAATGTGGGGGGCCAAATGTGGGGGGCGAAATGTAGGGGGCGTATTCGATTATTACATGTTCTGTAATTTGAGTCTAAATCGTAAGTCATGGCTTCGATTTAAAAGTTCGTAAAATGTAAAAACTCCCTTCAGTTGAAGTCCTTTTTTAGAAAAAAATTTCGGGCGGAGCTACAGCTCCCTTAGCCAACCCCTTGCATACGCGCCGGGTATGTGGAATATTATTTAAGTAATACTGTAAATTTTATCGCCTTAGGCGATCGCCTAAATCAACCCTGTTTGAAACAGAAAAGTTAGTTTACTCCAAGTTTTGCATTAAACTGTAGTAGTTTGTCGATTTTAAATCCATTAACGTTGTTTTTAAGTTAACAAACATTCCTGAAGTTGTTTTAGAGTCTACCACGTATTTCATAAAATATTTAGCATACATTATTATACTACTAAACTATAAACAGTGCTTTAATATTGTTAGCGGGATCTTATAAGTACATATTTAACAATTTAAATATTTTGAAACATAATTTCTTCCAGAAAAGTTATTGTACTAACAGTTAATAACAGTAAAAAATTATGAAAAGATTTGATAGTCTGTTCGGTCTTTTTATTGACATCGATATCTAGATTAGAATGCTGGTAGTGTTCGGCTTATCATAATATTATCCATATTTTTTCAGTGATATTTTCCGAGACGCGAGAGGTTTTCCAAAGAGTTGACTTTCGCTCGTGAAATGGTATGAAAAATAGGGAACCGTAAACATAAAATATTTAATTAATGTTTTCATATTTTAAAGAATTATGAAAACCTTGGCTGTAACATGAGATAAGGAAGCGAAAATTAGGACACTTAATTAATAATTGTCGCCGTCATAAACGAAAATGAAACATTAAAAGCTGCTAAAGGGTTAACTTAACGATTTAATGATCTTGTTTTAAGACAAACATTCATCACAGACCTTACGGCTCCTGATTTATTGAGAAATGAGCTTTTGCATTGTGGTAGGACTCCTAGGAACCATTAATATATCCACCTGACTACGTTGGCCTGTAGTTGATCGTGTCGTATAAATCTAATCGTATTCGGTTTTGACACCTACACAAAGCACGTCGATAGCCGTCTGCCCAATCGGTTAGGTAAGGCATGACAATACGAATGATGGTAAAACGAGCTACTTTTAGAAGCACTTTACTGAAGTGTCCCCTAGGGTAGTATTTTTCAATTGAACTTTTTAGGTAACATGAAATGTGCTGAATCCTTTTGTTAAAAGCGTTACAGGAAATTGGTTTTCAAGAGTAGTGTTGCGTTAAACTACGACTACTTTACCGTTTGGGGATTCCAAATCTTAGGGAATAACGAGCAAGTACTTAGTAGTAACATAAACTCAGATATGGTCGCTTTAAACTCAACTAGCGGAGTTGATAAGTGGCTCTACTATGTGTCCCTTCCCGCCGCGAATTGTATTAAAACTAAACTGCGTAAACGCTTTGGCTTTTGGGTCTAACTCACCCAACCGCAGAAATTATTTCATGTAGAACTTAAACGGATAACAAAACCAGAATGAATATATGTGAAAGTAAAAAACTTATTCTGCTTGCTAGAAGTTTAACTCTGCATATTCGTTTCCGTACCGTAAAAGCAAGCTTTGGATACAGAATCCATAGGTACTTGTAAGGATATTGTCGATTTACGAAATACCCTGTATGTTTTACAAACAACAAATTGAAAAGCATTTTACTTTTGGATATATTTATGTAACCTTTGAGATTATTCTACTGTTACGCGATGTCAAGGAATAAGACTACCACACCAACAAATTCCACCCCCATTATGTTTTCCGGCAAGATACATTGTGTTCCCTCCTTTATTCTTATTATAATAAAGCTGTATACAGGGGTATACTAAAAATGAGGTAAGAGTGGATATTATTAAAAAATTCCCCTAATAAAAGTTATAGATCAATTACAAGCTGTATTATGGACTATTCCAAAAGCTTTGAAATATGTTGTCATCATGTGACAAAAAATGTTTCATATTTTTTTTACTGTACCTACCTACTCTTACTTGGTTGCTTATTATTTTACTTTTATTTTTTTATTTATTTTATTAATTTAGTAGTGGGTAGACCAAACTTAAAAATTAACTATCGGTTTAATCAAGTTCCTGAAGTGGTTTAATGGAAAGGTACATGAACTATTATCCTTTTACATCGTAAGAGTAATAGGTCCTGTTATGTCTCATACTATACGTAAGTATAACCATTATGGGGATAACTGTTTTTCTCCGGATCCGTAAGGATAAAGAAGTAATTCGGTTGGCCTGAAGGTCTATCTAAAAGTTGTATTTTGTTGAGATGAATGAAAATTTTCGAAAAAATTACATACAGTTGTCGCTTTATTTTCCAGAAATTAGAAGATGTGTGCATGCGTTCTCTCGATCAATAAACCGAATATTTATTTAATAAAAATATTAGCATATGCGTCTTAAGTTCATTTTACTGTGACGGTGTAACCTAAATAAGGCAACATTTAAATAATCAATAGAAAGTAGCTTTATTGAATAATATATTGAAGCATGAAAGGATGGATAAGTTCCTTCCCTACATTTTGTTCTGCTTAATACATATGCATTTATTTAAATGCTGTACAAACTTTTACCATACTGTATGTAGATATTATATGATTTTATAAAAACAGTATAACTTTATTATTTTAATATGAATACTTTTATTGTGATATTTTTAAAAATTCGTTTAACTTTTTTATTTTCCTTTGTAATTTTTTTTAAATGAAATATTTAACACATGTTGTTTTTAGGGAACATTAAAATAACTTTCCACATCTACTGATGTAACCAGTTCAAATTTTAAGTACAAAACATCCACTGGTTGGTTCTATGATTTATATTCTCGTGTTGACCTTCTAAAACATTTGAAATTTTTTGCAGTTTCAATGTCAGTTTCAAAGTTTTTGTTATCGAGAAACTAAAATCCGGTTGTGTTGTTCCTGATAGCTCTTTGTTATGTTATTATGTATACATGTCAAGAAATGTACATGTATATACAGACTTTGGATTATAAAAAATTAATGAACAATTTAACAATTACATAAATAAAATTAAAACTGTTCGTTTATTATTACCGAACCATTATCAATACTTGAGATGCAGTACTTGTAGTACTCTGGTTTATAAGTCCCTAGTTTGGAATAATTTAGAATCTCAGTAGATTTAGTACAAAAACTTGTAAGAGCGTTAAGATTTTGCCGGAACAAATCACCCACGATCTTAAACCTTTGATCAATACAAATGCTTTACAAAGCTTTGTCACGTCAAGCACGATTAATTAAAACGCGTATTCTAACATGGTTACATTAATCTTGATTTGCTTTTATTTAAGGGATGGGAAAATTAGCTGCCTTATAGGCAAACAAGTTGCAGAAGGTAACTGATGTGTACAAGGAATCCTTTGAATATAATGCACCTTTTAGTAAGATACGAAATGCTTTGAATTTGCTTTGCCTTCCACAGAGCTTTACAGTACCTAAGCAAAGAAAAAAAAAATAATGTTTACTATAAAGTGCGGTAGGAAACATCAATGAAAACAAAAATGATGTTTAATAGCATGGATAGTGCAGATGTAGGATCAAGACCATAATAACCATGCCATAAGGAGAATATTATTTCCGGTTCGTAATTTTTTCCTTCTGGCATTTGATTTTGCAGTAAAAATGTAAATTTTTGTTTAATGTTCCTGAATGGCTAGAACTGCCAAAGTTATCTTTAGTAAACTAATACACATGTCGAAATAAGTTCATAAACCATAGCCAACTATTACCAATGTTGTTATTTTTCCACACTCATTTTATGAAACTTTGAAATCAATGCGCAAGTAGTTTGATTTACTGTACATTGTAATCACTAATTGGCATGGTTTGACCTGATCGTCTGATCATCCTTCCTACTACTGCTTGTTTGTTACATTTCTTCTCTCTTCTACCTAATATCTGTTTAATTCACATTTACAATTCATTTTTCTTACATTGTCTATGCTAGCAAACAAGTTGATGACTGTTAGTAATAAATTTAACAGCAATTGGTTTTCCATCAATGCGGCTGCCATGTTGCAATGAAAAACACATTATGATAATGTTACCAAGATCTTTGTATCGTTCTAGTTTCATCAATCGTTAACGTAGTCACAATGAGATTCTCACAAAATTTCCCACAGAAGGGAGATTAAGAAATCAGGTGTTAAATATATTTCATAGACTATTTACGTTCCATATACCTTGTTCCGAGTTCCAGGCACGATGGGAAGTCTTCTAATTAGACGCCAAATAATGCATTGTTGCAGCTTGAGTTTAATGCCTTAATATTTAAAAATAGCAAACTCAAGTACTTCGGAAATATGTGAAAATCATTCATAAGGAAACGCAAGCCCCTTTAAACCAAACGATGATTTGTTAGAAAAATAGAATTGTAGGTTAAAGAATATGGAATCAGTTTGGAACACAAACCTTCTCCAAGATATATTTGGAAAATCTACTTTGCATTTGTGGAAATTTGCGTATATGTACGCTGTTCGAAATGAAATATGTCAATATATCCTCTCCCTAGATAGCATTTCTCACCTGT
Source organism: Hemicrepidius hirtus (assembly GCA_963082805.1). Taxonomy (NCBI): domain Eukaryota; kingdom Metazoa; phylum Arthropoda; class Insecta; order Coleoptera; family Elateridae; genus Hemicrepidius; species Hemicrepidius hirtus. The sequence goes on along the minus strand of OY720160.1, from coordinate 37,469,106 downwards.
CGTGCTACTTGATACCTCTGTATTTGATATATTGGGAAATTTTGTTTGAACGGCTTGTCTGTGCAGACTTACACCTGTTCACGTTAGGTTATTGATTTTCACATCAAAATTGGCATGTACTTTATCTTTAAATGAGAAATGTTGAACGTACATCTTCTAGGAGCCGCATTCATATTAGCACAAAACCTTAGATCGAGTACAGATTTGTTGAATGAGTATAAACAAAATGCGACAATAAAATAAAATTCTACAGGTATTGAGAAATACTTGACTTTTATGAAATTATGTAGCTCTTATAATGCTTATCGGAAAACACCAAATGATGCCCATTTCGAGTAAACTGAAGCCATATATCAGTTATAACCGGGAAGCACATGGCAGTTATTATTAATTTACGAGCATCACGACTTTACTCTGTTTTAGTAGATGCATCTGTGCACACGGTATACTGAACGATGCACAATTTAAGTGACGCTAAATGAATATTTCGCTGTTTAGAAGATTATGAAAACTCTGGCTATTGCATCGTAACCCTGAGATTTGAATATTTGATCTTAAGTTGAAGGAAGTAGCATATGTACATTTCGAATATTTTCAATCTACTCCGTTTTGCCCTACTTTTTGATTTTGGTTTTGCGAATGACACTGACTTGCACTGACCTAAATTCATGCCATATTACTGTATATTATACGAAATTAGTTTGTGACAAAAAAGATAATCACGGAATTCGTTGTGGTAAACCGGGGCCTTCGTAAGTCCCGCTCCCGGGTAAACGGAATGATTGGGAATGCTTCCGTAATCGACTTCCAATTTTGTCTAAATACGGATAGGACGAGAAAAGTTGCGAAAAAATGCGGGAAGTCATTGTTATTTTCTTTGAGGGATGTTTAGCGCATATTTTCCAAGTGTTTAACCTTCATATTATATTTTGAGAATTTTCTAAGCAACTGGGAAATGTGAGAAAAGTTGCGTTTTCTGTTTCTGGACCTTTTTTTCACCGCTTGAGATATCGTTAGGATTTGCACAGAATGTTGTTTTGAGAGTGTACACTTGGAAATTATTGGGCAAACTTCCCTCACCACCTCCCGCTGCTCCCTGCCTGGTCAAGAAATGTTTAGGAATGGATTTTTTCTAAAACCTTTCTGAATTTTTTTTGACAACATGGGTAGGGATGAGGGATGTTTGGCAGGTATTTTTCAAGTCTCTGGCCTCCATATTACATTCTTGGAATTTTAGAAGGAAATCGGAAGGGGTGAGAAAAATGACCATAAAAAAAGGAAAGACTACAGTCTTTCCTCATTTTTTGAAAAATTTTTTGACCCCTTCAGATCTCGTCCGGATTTTCCAAGAATGTTATTTGGAGGGTGTACGCTTGGAAATTATGGGGCAAACTTCCCTCAACCCTTCCCACTGCTTCGCAGCTGGTTAGAAAATGTTCAAAAGTAGATGTCTTCAGAAAACTTTCTGAATTTTTTTTGAACAGGTGGAAGGGGTTGGGGGATGTTTGGCAGGTATTTTTCAAGGCTCTAGCATCCATATTACATTCTGGAAACTTTAGAAGGAGATCGGAGGGGGTGCCAAAAATGACCAAAAAAAAAAGGAAAGACTATAGTCTTTCCTCATTTTTTGGCAAAGAATTTGACCCCTTCAGATCTCGTCAGGATTTTCCCAGAATGTTATTTGGGTGGTGTACGCTTGGAAATTATGGGGCAAACTTCCCTCAACCCTTCCCACTGCTTCGCAGCTGGTTAGAAAATGTTTAAAAGTAGATGTCTTCAGAAAACTTTCTGAATTTTTTTTGAACAGGTGTGAGGGGTTGGGGGATGTTTGGCAGGTATTTTTCGAGTCTCTAGCATCCATATTACATTCTGGAAATTTTAGAAGGAGATCGGAGGGGGTGCCAAAAATGACCAAAAAAAAAGGAAAGACTATAGTCTTTCCTCATTTTTTGGCAAAAAATTTGACCCCTTCAGATCTCGTCAGGATTTTCCCAGAATGTTATTTGGGTGGTGTACGTTTGGAAATTATGGGGCAAACTTCCCTCAACCCTTCCCACTGCTTCGCAGCTGGTTAGAAAATGTTCAAAAGTAGATGTCTTCAGAAAACATTCTGAATTTTTTTGAACAGGTGGGAGCGGTTGGGGGATGTTTGGCAGGTATTTTTCAAGTCTCTAGCATCCATATTACAGTCTGGAAATTTTAGAAGGAGATCCGAGGGGGTGCGAAAAATTACCAAAAAAAAAGGAAAGACTATAGTCTTTCCTCATTTTTTGGAAAAAAATTTGACCCCTTCAGATCTCGCCCGTATTTTCCCAGAATGTTATTTGGAGGGTGTACGCTTTGAAATTATGGGGCAAACTTCCCTCAACCCTTCCCACTGCTTCGCAGCTGGTTAGAAAATGTTCAAAAGTAGATGTCTTCAGAAAACTTTCTGAATTTTTTTTGAACAGGTGGGAGGGGTTGATGGATGTTTGGCAGGTATTTTTCAAGTCTCTAGCATCCATATTACATTCTGGAAATTTTAGAAGGAAATCCGAGGGGGTGCGAAAAATGACCAAAAAAAAAGGAAAGACTATAGTCTTTCCTCATTTTTTGGAAAAAAATTTGACCCCTGCAGATCTCGTCAGGATTTTCCCAGAATGTTATTTGGGTGGTGTACGCTTGGAAATTATGGGGCAAACTTCCCTCAACCCTTCCCACTGCTTCGCAGCTGGTTAGAAAATGTTCAAAAGTAGATGTCTTCAGAAAACTTTCTGAATTTTTTTTGAACAGGTGGAAGGGGTTGGGGGATGTTTGGCAGGTATTTTTCAAGTCTCTAGCATCCATATTACATTCTGGAAACTTTAGAAGGAAATCCGAGGGGGTGCGAAAAATGACCAAAAAAAAAGGAAAGACTATAGTCTTTCCTCATTTTTTGGTAAAAAATTTGACCCCTTCAGATCTCGTCAGGATTTTCCCAGAATGTTATTTGGGTGGTGTACGCTTGGAAATTATGGGGCAAACTTCCCTCAACCCTTCCCACTGCTTCGCAGCTGGTTAGAAAATGTTCAAAAGTCGATGTCTTCAGAAAACTTTCTGAATTTTTTTGAACAGGTGGGAGGGGTTCGGGGATGTTTGGCAGGTATTTTTCAAGTCTCTAGCATCCATATTACATTCTGGAAATTTTAGAAGGAAATCCGAGGGGGTGCGAAAAACGACCAAAAAAAAAGGAAAGATTATAGTCTTTCCTCATTTTTTGGCAAAAAATTTGACCCCTTCAGATCTCGTCAGGATTTTCCCAGAATGTTATTTGGGTGGTGTACGCTTGGAAATTATGGGGCAAACTTCCCTCAACCCTTCCGACTGCTTCGCAGCTGGTTAGAAAATGTTCAAAAGTAGATGTCTTCAGAAAACTTTCTGAATTTTTTTGAACAGGTGGGAGGGGTTCGGGGATGTTTGGCAGGTATTTTTCAAGTCTCTAGCATCCATATTACATTCTGGAAATTTTAGAAGGAAATCCGAGGGGGTGCGAAAAATGACCAAAAAAAAAGGAAAGACTATAGTCTTTCCTCATTTTTTGGAAAAAAATTTGACCCCTTCAGATCTCGCCCGGATTTTCCCAGAATGTTATTTGGAGGGTGTACGCTTGGAAATTATGGGGCAAGCTTCCCTCAACCCTTCCCACTGCTTCGCAGCTGGTTAGAAAATGTTCAAAAGTAGATGTCTTCAGAAAACTTTCTGAATTTTTTTGAACAGATGGGAGGGGTTGGGGGATGTTTGGCAGGTATTTTTCAAGTCTCTAGCATCCATATTACATTCTGGAAACTTTAGAAGGAAATCCGTGGGGGTGCGAAAAATGACCAAAAAAAAAGGAAAGACTATAGTCTTTCCTCATTTTTTGGTAAAAAATTTGACCCCTTCAGATCTCGCCCGGATTTTCCCAGAATGTTATTTGGAGGGTGTACGCTTGGAAATTATGGGGCAAACTTCCCTCAACCCTTCCCACTGCTTCGCAGCTGGTTAGAAAATGTTCAAAAGTAGATGTCTTCAGAAAACTTTCTGAATTTTTTTTGAACAGGTGGGAGGGGTTGGGGGATGTTTGGCAGGTATTTTTCAAGTCTCTAGCATCCATATTACATTCTGGAAACTTTAGAAGGAAATCCGAGGGGGTGCGAAAAATGACCAAAAAAAAAAGGAAAGACTATAGTCTTTCCTGATTTGTTGGTAAAAAATTTGACCCCTTCAGATCTCGCCCGGATTTACCCAGAATGTTATTTGGAGGATGTACGCTTGGAAATTATGGGGCAAACTTCCCTCAACCCTTCCCACTGCTTCGCAGCTGGTTAGAAAATGTTCAAAAGTAGATGTCTTCAGAAAACTTTCTGAATTTTTTTGAACAGGTGGGAGGGGTTGGGGGATGTTTGGCAGGTATTTTTCAAGTCTCTAGCATCCATATTACATTCTGGAAACTTTAGAAGGAAATCCGAGGGGGTGCGAAAAATGACCAAAAAAAAAGGAAAGACTATAGTCTTTCCTCATTTTATGGTAAAAAATTTGACTCCTTCAGATCTCGTCAGGATTTTCCCAGAATGTTATTTGGGTGGTGTACGCTTGGAAATTATGGGGAAAACTTCCCTCAACCCTTCCCACTGCTTCGCAGCTGGTTAGAAAATGTTCAAAAGTAGATGTCTTCAGAAAACTTTCTGAATTTTTCTGAAACAGGTGGGAGGGGTTGGGGGATGTTTGGCAGGAATTTTTCAAGTCTCTAGCATCCATATTACATTCTGGAAACTTTAGAAGGAAATCCGAGGGGGTGCGAAAAATGACCAAAAAAAAAGGAAAGACTGTCTTTCCTCATTTTTTGGTAAAAAATTTGACCCCTTCAGATCTCGTCAGGATTTTCCCAGAATGTTATTTGGGTGGTGTACGCTTGGAAATTATGGGGAAAACTTCCCTCAACCCTTCCCACTGCTTCGCAGCTGGTTAGAAAATGTTCAAAAGTAGATGTCTTCAGAAAACTTTCTGAATTTTTTTGAACAGGTGGGAGGGGTTCGGGAAGTTTGGCAGGTATTTTTCAAGTCTCTAGCATCCATATTACATTCTGGAAATTTTAGAAGGAGATCCGAGGGGGTGCGAAAAATTACCAAAAAAAAAGGAAAGACTATAGTCTTTCCTCATTTTTTGGAAAAAAATTTGACCCCTTCAGATCTCGCCCGGATTTTCCCAGAATGTTATTTGGAGGGTGTACACTTGGAAATTATGGGGCAAACTTCCCTCAACCCTTCCCACTGCTTCGCAGCTGGTTAGAAAATGTTCAAAAGTAGATGTCTTCAGAAAACTTTCTGAATTTTTTTTGAACAGGTGGGAGGGGTTCGGGGATGTTTGGCAGGTATTTTTCAAGTCTCTAGCATCCATATTACATTCTGGAAATTTTAGAAGGAAATCCGAGGGGGTGCGAAAAATGACCAAAAAAAAAGGAAAGACTATAGTCTTTCCTCATTTTTTGGTAAAAAATTTGATCCCTTCAGATGTCGTCAGGATTTTCCCAGAATGTTATTTGGGTGGTGTACGCTTGGAAATTATGGGGCAAACTTCCCTCAACCCTTCCCACTGCTTCGCAGCTGGTTAGAAAATGTTCAAAAGTAGATGTCTTCAGAAAACTTTCTGAATTTTTCTGAAACAGGAGGGAGGGGTTGGGGGATGTTTGGCAGGAATTTTTCAAGTCTCTAGCATCCATATTACATTCTGGAAACTTTAGAAGGAAATCCGAGGGGGTGCGAAAAATGACCAAAAAAAAAGGAAAGACTATAGTCTTTCCTCATTTTTTGGTAAAAAATTTGACCCCTTCAGATCTCGTCAGGATTTTCCCAGAATGTTATTTGGGTGGTGTACGCTTGGAAATTATGGGGCAAACTTCCCTCAACCCTTCCCACTGCTTCGCAGCTGGTTAGAAAATGTTCAAAAGTAGATGTCTTCAGAAAACTTTCTGAATTTTTTTGAACAGGTGGGAGGGGTTGGGGGATGTTTGGCAGGTATTTTTCAAGTCTCTAGCATCCATATTACATTCTGGAAATTTTAGAAGGAGATCCGAGGGGGTGCGAAAAATTACCAAAAAAAAAGGAAAGACTATAGTCTTTCCTCATTTTTTGGAAAAAAATTTGACCCCTTCAGATCTCGCCCGGATTTTCCCAGAATGTTATTTGGAGGGTGTACACTTGGAAATTATGGGGCAAACTTCCCCCAACCCTTCCCACTGCTTCGCAGCTGGTTAGAAAATGTTCAAAAGTAGATGTCTTCAGAAAACTTTCTGAATTTTTTTTGAACAGGTGGGAGGGGTTGGGGGATGTTTGGCAGTTATTTTTCAAGTCTCTAGCATCCATATTACATTCTGGAAATTTTAGAAGGAAATCCGAGGGGGTGCGAAAAATGACCAAAAAAAAAGGAAAGACTATAGTCTTTCCTCATTTTTTGGCAAAAAATTTGACCCCTTCAGATCTCGTCAGGATTTTCCCAGAATGTTATTTGGGTGGTGTACGCTTGGAAATTATGGGGCAAACTTCCCTCAACCCTTCCCACTGCTTCGCAGCTGGTTAGAAAATGTTCAAAAGTAGATGTCTTCAGAAAACTTTCTGAATTTTTTTGAACAGGTGGGAGGGGTTGGGGGATGTTTGGCAGGTATTTTTCAAGTCTCTAGCATCCATATTACATTCTGGAAATTTTAGAAGGAGATCCGAGGGGGTGCGAAAAATTACCAAAAAAAAAGGAAAGACTATAGTCTTTCCTCATTTTTTGGAAAAAAATTTGACCCCTTCAGATCTCGCCCGGATTTTCCCAGAATGTTATTTGGAGGGTGTACGCTTGGAAATTATGGGGCAAACTTCCCTCAACCCTTCCCACTGCTTCGCAGCTGGTTAGAAAATGTTCAAAAGTAGATGTCTTCAGAAAACTTTCTGAATTTTTTTGAAACAGGTGGGAGGGGTTGGGGGATGTTTGGCAGGAATTTTTCAAGTCTCTAGCATCCATATTACATTCTGGAAACTTTAGAAGGAAATCCGAGGGGGTGCGAAAAATGACCAAAAAAAAAGGAAAGACTATAGTCTTTCCTCATTTTTTGGTAAAAAATTTGACCCCTTCAGATCTCGTCAGGATTTTCCCAGAATGTTATTTGGGTGGTGTACGCTTGGAAATTATGGGGCAAACTTCCCTCAACCCTTCCCACTGCTTCGCAGCTGGTTAGAAAATGTTCAAAAGTAGATGTCTTCAGAAAACTTTCTGAATTTTTTTGAAACAGGTGGGAGGGGTTGGGGGATGTTTGGCAGGAATTTTTCAAGTCTCTAGCATCCATATTACATTCTGGAAACTTTAGAAGGAAATCCGAGGGGGTGCGAAAAATGACCAAAAAAAAAGGAAAGACTATAGTCTTTCCTCATTTTTTGGTAAAAAATTTGACCCCTTCAGATCTCGTCAGGATTTTCCCAGAATGTTATTTGGGTGGTGTACGCTTGGAAATTATGGGGCAAACTTCCCTCAACCCTTCCCACTGCTTCGCAGCTGGTTAGAAAATGTTCAAAAGTAGATGTCTTCAGAAAACTTTCTGAATTTTTTTGAACAGGAGGGAGGGGTTGGGGGATGTTTGGCAGGTATTTTTCAAGTCTCTAGCATCCATATTACATTCTGGAAATTTTAGAAGGAGATCCGAGGGGGTGCGAAAAATTACCAAAAAAAAAGGAAAGACTATAGTCTTTCCTCATTTTTTGGAAAAAAATTTGACCCCTTCAGATCTCGCCCGGATTTTCCCAGAATGTTATTTGGAGGGTGTACGCTTGGAAATTATGGGGCAAACTTCCCCCAACCCTTCCCACTGCTTCGCAGCTGGTTAGAAAATGTTCAAAAGTAGATGTCTTCAGAAAACTTTCTGAATTTTTTTTGAACAGGTGGGAGGGGTTGGGGGATGTTTGGCAGGTATTTTTCAAGTCTCTAGCATCCATATTACATTCTGGAAATTTTAGAAGGAGATCCGAGGGGGTGCGAAAAATTACCAAAAAAAAAGGAAAGACTATAGTCTTTCCTCATTTTTTGGAAAAAAATTTGACCCCTTCAGATCTCGCCCGGATTTTCCCAGAATGTTATTTGGAGGGTGTACGCTTGGAAATTATGGGGCAAACTTCCCTCAACCCTTCCCACTGCTTCGCAGCTGGTTAGAAAATGTTCAAAAGTAGATGTCTTCAGAAAACTTTCTGAATTTTTTTGAACAGGTGGGAGGGGTTGGGGGATGTTTGGCAGCTATTTTTCAAGTCTCTAGCATCCATATTACATTCTGGAAATTTTAGAAGGAGATCCGAGGGGGTGCGAAAAATTACCAAAAAAAAAGGAAAGACTATAGTCTTTCCTCATTTTTTGGAAAAAAATTTGACCCCTTCAGATCTCGCCCGGATTTTCCCAGAATGTTATTTGGAGGGTGTACGCTTGGAAATTATGGGGCAAACTTCCCTCAACCCTTCCCACTGCTTCGCAGCTGGTTAGAAAATGTTCAAAAGTAGATGTCTTCAGAAAACTTTCTGAATTTTTTTGAACAGGTGGGAGGGGTTCGGGGATGTTTGGCAGGTATTTTTCAAGTCTCTAGCATCCATATTACATTCTGGAAATTTTAGAAGGAAATCCGAGGGGGTGCGAAAAATGACCAAAAAAAAAGGAAAGACTATAGTCTTTCCTCATTTTTTGGAAAAAAATTTGACCCCTTCAGATCTCGCCCGGATTTTCCCAGAATGTTATTTGGAGGGTGTACGCTTGGAAATTATGGGGCAAGCTTCCCTCAACCCTTCCCACTGCTTCGCAGCTGGTTAGAAAATGTTCAAAAGTAGATGTCTTCAGAAAACTTTCTGAATTTTTTTGAACAGATGGGAGGGGTTGGGGGATGTTTGGCAGGTATTTTTCAAGTCTCTAGCATCCATATTACATTCTGGAAACTTTAGAAGGAAATCCGTGGGGGTGCGAAAAATGACCAAAAAAAAAGGAAAGACTATAGTCTTTCCTCATTTTTTGGTAAAAAATTTGACCCCTTCAGATCTCGCCCGGATTTTCCCAGAATGTTATTTGGAGGGTGTACGCTTGGAAATTATGGGGCAAACTTCCCTCAACCCTTCCCACTGCTTCGCAGCTGGTTAGAAAATGTTCAAAAGTAGATGTCTTCAGAAAACTTTCTGAATTTTTTTTGAACAGGTGGGAGGGGTTGGGGGATGTTTGGCAGGTATTTTTCAAGTCTCTAGCATCCATATTACATTCTGGAAACTTTAGAAGGAAATCCGAGGGGGTGCGAAAAATGACCAAAAAAAAAAGGAAAGACTATAGTCTTTCCTGATTTGTTGGTAAAAAATTTGACCCCTTCAGATCTCGCCCGGATTTACCCAGAATGTTATTTGGAGGATGTACGCTTGGAAATTATGGGGCAAACTTCCCTCAACCCTTCCCACTGCTTCGCAGCTGGTTAGAAAATGTTCAAAAGTAGATGTCTTCAGAAAACTTTCTGAATTTTTTTGAACAGGTGGGAGGGGTTGGGGGATGTTTGGCAGGTATTTTTCAAGTCTCTAGCATCCATATTACATTCTGGAAACTTTAGAAGGAAATCCGAGGGGGTGCGAAAAATGACCAAAAAAAAAGGAAAGACTATAGTCTTTCCTCATTTTATGGTAAAAAATTTGACTCCTTCAGATCTCGTCAGGATTTTCCCAGAATGTTATTTGGGTGGTGTACGCTTGGAAATTATGGGGAAAACTTCCCTCAACCCTTCCCACTGCTTCGCAGCTGGTTAGAAAATGTTCAAAAGTAGATGTCTTCAGAAAACTTTCTGAATTTTTCTGAAACAGGTGGGAGGGGTTGGGGGATGTTTGGCAGGAATTTTTCAAGTCTCTAGCATCCATATTACATTCTGGAAACTTTAGAAGGAAATCCGAGGGGGTGCGAAAAATGACCAAAAAAAAAGGAAAGACTGTCTTTCCTCATTTTTTGGTAAAAAATTTGACCCCTTCAGATCTCGTCAGGATTTTCCCAGAATGTTATTTGGGTGGTGTACGCTTGGAAATTATGGGGAAAACTTCCCTCAACCCTTCCCACTGCTTCGCAGCTGGTTAGAAAATGTTCAAAAGTAGATGTCTTCAGAAAACTTTCTGAATTTTTTTGAACAGGTGGGAGGGGTTCGGGAAGTTTGGCAGGTATTTTTCAAGTCTCTAGCATCCATATTACATTCTGGAAATTTTAGAAGGAGATCCGAGGGGGTGCGAAAAATTACCAAAAAAAAAGGAAAGACTATAGTCTTTCCTCATTTTTTGGTAAAAAATTTGATCCCTTCAGATGTCGTCAGGATTTTCCCAGAATGTTATTTGGGTGGTGTACGCTTGGAAATTATGGGGCAAACTTCCCTCAACCCTTCCCACTGCTTCGCAGCTGGTTAGAAAATGTTCAAAAGTAGATGTCTTCAGAAAACTTTCTGAATTTTTCTGAAACAGGAGGGAGGGGTTGGGGGATGTTTGGCAGGAATTTTTCAAGTCTCTAGCATCCATATTACATTCTGGAAACTTTAGAAGGAAATCCGAGGGGGTGCGAAAAATGACCAAAAAAAAAGGAAAGACTATAGTCTTTCCTCATTTTTTGGTAAAAAATTTGACCCCTTCAGATCTCGTCAGGATTTTCCCAGAATGTTATTTGGGTGGTGTACGCTTGGAAATTATGGGGCAAACTTCCCTCAACCCTTCCCACTGCTTCGCAGCTGGTTAGAAAATGTTCAAAAGTAGATGTCTTCAGAAAACTTTCTGAATTTTTTTGAACAGGTGGGAGGGGATGGGGGATGTTTGGCAGGTATTTTTCAAGTCTCTAGCATCCATATTACATTCTGGAAATTTTAGAAGGAGATCCGAGGGGGTGCGAAAAATTACCAAAAAAAAAGGAAAGACTATAGTCTTTCCTCATTTTTTGGAAAAAAATTTGACCCCTTCAGATCTCGCCCGGATTTTCCCAGAATGTTATTTGGAGGGTGTACACTTGGAAATTATGGGGCAAACTTCCCCCAACCCTTCCCACTGCTTCGCAGCTGGTTAGAAAATGTTCAAAGGTAGATGTCTTCAGAAAACTTTCTGAATTTTTTTTGAACAGGTGGGAGGGGTTGGGGGATGTTTGGCAGTTATTTTTCAAGTCTCTAGCATCCATATTACATTCTGGAAATTTTAGAAGGAAATCCGAGGGGGTGCGAAAAATGACCAAAAAAAAAGGAAAGACTATAGTCTTTCCTCATTTTTTGGCAAAAAATTTGACCCCTTCAGATCTCGTCAGGATTTTCCCAGAATGTTATTTGGGTGGTGTACGCTTGGAAATTATGGGGCAAACTTCCCTCAACCCTTCCCACTGCTTCGCAGCTGGTTAGAAAATGTTCAAAAGTAGATGTCTTCAGAAAACTTTCTGAATTTTTTTGAACAGGTGGGAGGGGTTGGGGGATGTTTGGCAGGTATTTTTCAAGTCTCTAGCATCCATATTACATTCTGGAAATTTTAGAAGGAGATCCGAGGGGGTGCGAAAAATTACCAAAAAAAAAGGAAAGACTATAGTCTTTCCTCATTTTTTGGAAAAAAATTTGACCCCTTCAGATCTCGCCCGGATTTTCCCAGAATGTTATTTGGAGGGTGTACGCTTGGAAATTATGGGGCAAACTTCCCTCAACCCTTCCCACTGCTTCGCAGCTGGTTAGAAAATGTTCAAAAGTAGATGTCTTCAGAAAACTTTCTGAATTTTTTTGAAACAGGTGGGAGGGGTTGGGGGATGTTTGGCAGGAATTTTTCAAGTCTCTAGCATCCATATTACATTCTGGAAACTTTAGAAGGAAATCCGAGGGGGTGCGAAAAATGACCAAAAAAAAAGGAAAGAATAGTCTTTCCTCATTTTTTGGTAAAAAATTTGACCCCTTCAGATCTCGTCAGGATTTTCCCAGAATGTTATTTGGGTGGTGTACGCTTGGAAATTATGGGGCAAACTTCCCTCAACCCTTCCCACTGCTTCGCAGCTGGTTAGAAAATGTTCAAAAGTAGATGTCTTCAGAAAACTTTCTGAATTTTTTTGAAACAGGTGGGAGGGGTTGGGGGATGTTTGGCAGGAATTTTTCAAGTCTCTAGCATCCATATTACATTCTGGAAACTTTAGAAGGAAATCCGAGGGGGTGCGAAAAATGACCAAAAAAAAAGGAAAGACTATAGTCTTTCCTCATTTTTTGGTAAAAAATTTGACCCCTTCAGATCTCGTCAGGATTTTCCCAGAATGTTATTTGGGTGGTGTACGCTTGGAAATTATGGGGCAAACTTCCCTCAACCCTTCCCACTGCTTCGCAGCTGGTTAGAAAATGTTCAAAAGTAGATGTCTTCAGAAAACTTTCTGAATTTTTTTGAACAGGGGGGAGGGGTTGGGGGATGTTTGGCAGGTATTTTTCAAGTCTCTAGCATCCATATTACATTCTGGAAATTTTAGAAGGAGATCCGAGGGGGTGCGAAAAATTACCAAAAAAAAAGGAAAGACTATAGTCTTTCCTCATTTTTTGGAAAAAAATTTGACCCCTTCAGATCTCGCCCGGATTTTCCCAGAATGTTATTTGGAGGGTGTACGCTTGGAAATTATGGGGCAAACTTCCCCCAACCCTTCCCACTGCTTCGCAGCTGGTTAGAAAATGTTCAAAAGTAGATGTCTTCAGAAAACTTTCTGAATTTTTTTTGAACAGGTGGGAGGGGTTGGGGGATGTTTGGCAGGTATTTTTCAAGTCTCTAGCATCCATATTACATTCTGGAAATTTTAGAAGGAGATCCGAGGGGGTGCGAAAAATTACCAAAAAAAAAGGAAAGACTATAGTCTTTCCTCATTTTTTGGAAAAAAATTTGACCCCTTCAGATCTCGCCCGGATTTTCCCAGAATGTTATTTGGAGGGTGTACGCTTGGAAATTATGGGGCAAACTTCCCTCAACCCTTCCCACTGCTTCGCAGCTGGTTAGAAAATGTTCAAAAGTAGATGTCTTCAGAAAACTTTCTGAATTTTTTTGAACAGGTGGGAGGGGTTGGGGGATGTTTGGCAGCTATTTTTCAAGTCTCTAGCATCCATATTACATTCTGGAAATTTTAGAAGGAGATCCGAGGGGGTGCGAAAAATTACCAAAAAAAAAGGAAAGACTATAGTCTTTCCTCATTTTTTGGAAAAAAATTTGACCCCTTCAGATCTCGCCCGGATTTTCCCAGAATGTTATTTGGAGGGTGTACGCTTGGAAATTATGGGGCAAACTTCCCTCAACCCTTCCCACTGCTTCGCAGCTGGTTAGAAAATGTTCAAAAGTAGATGTCTTCAGAAAACTTTCTGAATTTTTTTGAACAGGTGGGAGGGGTTCGGGGATGTTTGGCAGGTATTTTTCAAGTCTCTAGCATCCATATTACATTCTGGAAATTTTAGAAGGAAATCCGAGGGGGTGCGAAAAATGACCAAAAAAAAAGGAAAGACTATAGTCTTTCCTCATTTTTTGGAAAAAAATTTGACCCCTTCAGATCTCGCCCGGATTTTCCCAGAATGTTATTTGGAGGGTGTACGCTTGGAAATTATGGGGCAAGCTTCCCTCAACCCTTCCCACTGCTTCGCAGCTGGTTAGAAAATGTTCAAAAGTAGATGTCTTCAGAAAACTTTCTGAATTTTTTTGAACAGATGGGAGGGGTTGGGGGATGTTTGGCAGGTATTTTTCAAGTCTCTAGCATCCATATTACATTCTGGAAACTTTAGAAGGAAATCCGTGGGGGTGCGAAAAATGACCAAAAAAAAAGGAAAGACTATAGTCTTTCCTCATTTTTTGGTAAAAAATTTGACCCCTTCAGATCTCGCCCGGATTTTCCCAGAATGTTATTTGGAGGGTGTACGCTTGGAAATTATGGGGCAAACTTCCCTCAACCCTTCCCACTGCTTCGCAGCTGGTTAGAAAATGTTCAAAAGTAGATGTCTTCAGAAAACTTTCTGAATTTTTTTTGAACAGGTGGGAGGGGTTGGGGGATGTTTGGCAGGTATTTTTCAAGTCTCTAGCATCCATATTACATTCTGGAAACTTTAGAAGGAAATCCGAGGGGGTGCGAAAAATGACCAAAAAAAAAAGGAAAGACTATAGTCTTTCCTGATTTGTTGGTAAAAAATTTGACCCCTTCAGATCTCGCCCGGATTTACCCAGAATGTTATTTGGAGGATGTACGCTTGGAAATTATGGGGCAAACTTCCCTCAACCCTTCCCACTGCTTCGCAGCTGGTTAGAAAATGTTCAAAAGTAGATGTCTTCAGAAAACTTTCTGAATTTTTTTGAACAGGTGGGAGGGGTTGGGGGATGTTTGGCAGGTATTTTTCAAGTCTCTAGCATCCATATTACATTCTGGAAACTTTAGAAGGAAATCCGAGGGGGTGCGAAAAATGACCAAAAAAAAAGGAAAGACTATAGTCTTTCCTCATTTTTTGGTAAAAAATTTGACCCCTTCAGATCTCGTCAGGATTTTCCCAGAATGTTATTTGGGTGGTGTACGCTTGGAAATTATGGGGCAAACTTCCCTCAACCCTTCCCACTGCTTCGCAGCTGGTTAGAAAATGTTCAAAAGTAGATGTCTTCAGAAAACTTTCTGAATTTTTTTGAAACAGGTGGGAGGGGTTGGGGGATGTTTGGCAGGAATTTTTCAAGTCTCTAGCATCCATATTACATTCTGGAAACTTTAGAAGGAAATCCGAGGGGGTGCGAAAAATGACCAAAAAAAAAGGAAAGACTATAGTCTTTCCTCATTTTTTGGTAAAAAATTTGACCCCTTCAGATCTCGTCAGGATTTTCCCAGAATGTTATTTGGGTGGTGTACGCTTGGAAATTATGGGGCAAACTTCCCTCAACCCTTCCCACTGCTTCGCAGCTGGTTAGAAAATGTTCAAAAGTAGATGTCTTCAGAAAACTTTCTGAATTTTTTTGAACAGGGGGGAGGGGTTGGGGGATGTTTGGCAGGTATTTTTCAAGTCTCTAGCATCCATATTACATTCTGGAAATTTTAGAAGGAGATCCGAGGGGGTGCGAAAAATTACCAAAAAAAAAGGAAAGACTATAGTCTTTCCTCATTTTTTGGAAAAAAATTTGACCCCTTCAGATCTCGCCCGGATTTTCCCAGAATGTTATTTGGAGGGTGTACGCTTGGAAATTATGGGGCAAACTTCCCCCAACCCTTCCCACTGCTTCGCAGCTGGTTAGAAAATGTTCAAAAGTAGATGTCTTCAGAAAACTTTCTGAATTTTTTTTGAACAGGTGGGAGGGGTTGGGGGATGTTTGGCAGGTATTTTTCAAGTCTCTAGCATCCATATTACATTCTGGAAATTTTAGAAGGAGATCCGAGGGGGTGCGAAAAATTACCAAAAAAAAAGGAAAGACTATAGTCTTTCCTCATTTTTTGGAAAAAAATTTGACCCCTTCAGATCTCGCCCGGATTTTCCCAGAATGTTATTTGGAGGGTGTACGCTTGGAAATTATGGGGCAAACTTCCCTCAACCCTTCCCACTGCTTCGCAGCTGGTTAGAAAATGTTCAAAAGTAGATGTCTTCAGAAAACTTTCTGAATTTTTTTGAACAGGTGGGAGGGGTTGGGGGATGTTTGGCAGCTATTTTTCAAGTCTCTAGCATCCATATTACATTCTGGAAATTTTAGAAGGAGATCCGAGGGGGTGCGAAAAATGACCAAAAAAAAAGGAAAGACTATAGTCTTTCCTCATTTTTTGGAAAAAAATTTGACCCCTTCAGATCTCGCCCGGATTTTCCCAGAATGTTATTTGGAGGGTGTACGCTTGGAAATTATGGGGCAAGCTTCCCTCAACCCTTCCCACTGCTTCGCAGCTGGTTAGAAAATGTTCAAAAGTAGATGTCTTCAGAAAACTTTCTGAATTTTTTTGAACAGATGGGAGGGGTTGGGGGATGTTTGGCAGGTATTTTTCAAGTCTCTAGCATCCATATTACATTCTGGAAACTTTAGAAGGAAATCCGTGGGGGTGCGAAAAATGACCAAAAAAAAAGGAAAGACTATAGTCTTTCCTCATTTTTTGGTAAAAAATTTGACCCCTTCAGATCTCGCCCGGATTTTCCCAGAATGTTATTTGGAGGGTGTACGCTTGGAAATTATGGGGCAAACTTCCCTCAACCCTTCCCACTGCTTCGCAGCTGGTTAGAAAATGTTCAAAAGTAGATGTCTTCAGAAAACTTTCTGAATTTTTTTTGAACAGGTGGGAGGGGTTGGGGGATGTTTGGCAGGTATTTTTCAAGTCTCTAGCATCCATATTACATTCTGGAAACTTTAGAAGGAAATCCGAGGGGGTGCGAAAAATGACCAAAAAAAAAAGGAAAGACTATAGTCTTTCCTGATTTGTTGGTAAAAAATTTGACCCCTTCAGATCTCGCCCGGATTTACCCAGAATGTTATTTGGAGGATGTACGCTTGGAAATTATGGGGCAAACTTCCCTCAACCCTTCCCACTGCTTCGCAGCTGGTTAGAAAATGTTCAAAAGTAGATGTCTTCAGAAAACTTTCTGAATTTTTTTGAACAGGTGGGAGGGGTTGGGGGATGTTTGGCAGGTATTTTTCAAGTCTCTAGCATCCATATTACATTCTGGAAACTTTAGAAGGAAATCCGAGGGGGTGCGAAAAATGACCAAAAAAAAAGGAAAGACTATAGTCTTTCCTCATTTTATGGTAAAAAATTTGACTCCTTCAGATCTCGTCAGGATTTTCCCAGAATGTTATTTGGGTGGTGTACGCTTGGAAATTATGGGGAAAACTTCCCTCAACCCTTCCCACTGCTTCGCAGCTGGTTAGAAAATGTTCAAAAGTAGATGTCTTCAGAAAACTTTCTGAATTTTTCTGAAACAGGTGGGAGGGGTTGGGGGATGTTTGGCAGGAATTTTTCAAGTCTCTAGCATCCATATTACATTCTGGAAACTTTAGAAGGAAATCCGAGGGGGTGCGAAAAATGACCAAAAAAAAAGGAAAGACTGTCTTTCCTCATTTTTTGGTAAAAAATTTGACCCCTTCAGATCTCGTCAGGATTTTCCCAGAATGTTATTTGGGTGGTGTACGCTTGGAAATTATGGGGAAAACTTCCCTCAACCCTTCCCACTGCTTCGCAGCTGGTTAGAAAATGTTCAAAGGTAGATGTCTTCAGAAAACTTTCTGAATTTTTTTGAACAGGTGGGAGGGGTTCGGGAAGTTTGGCAGGTATTTTTCAAGTCTCTAGCATCCATATTACATTCTGGAAATTTTAGAAGGAGATCCGAGGGGGTGCGAAAAATTACCAAAAAAAAAGGAAAGACTATAATCTTTCCTCATTTTTTGGAAAAAAATTTGACCCCTTCAGATCTCGCCCGGATTTTCCCAGAATGTTATTTGGAGGGTGTACACTTGGAAATTATGGGGCAAACTTCCCTCAACCCTTCCCACTGCTTCGCAGCTGGTTAGAAAATGTTCAAAAGTAGATGTCTTCAGAAAACTTTCTGAATTTTTTTTGAACAGGTGGGAGGGGTTCGGGGATGTTTGGCAGGTATTTTTCAAGTCTCTAGCATCCATATTACATTCTGGAAATTTTAGAAGGAAATCCGAGGGGGTGCGAAAAATGACCAAAAAAAAAGGAAAGACTATAGTCTTTCCTCATTTTTTGGAAAAAAATTTGACCCCTTCAGATCTCGCCCGGATTTTCCCAGAATGTTATTTGGAGGGTGTACGCTTGGAAATTATGGGGCAAACTTCCCTCAACCCTTCCCACTGCTTCGCAGCTGGTTAGAAAATGTTCAAAAGTAGATGTCTTCAGAAAACTTTCTGAATTTTTTTGAAACAGGTGGGAGGGGTTGGGGGATGTTTGGCAGGAATTTTTCAAGTCTCTAGCATCCATATTACATTCTGGAAACTTTAGAAGGAAATCCGAGGGGGTGCGAAAAATGACCAAAAAAAAAGGAAAGACTATAGTCTTTCCTCATTTTTTGGTAAAAAATTTGACCCCTTCAGATCTCGTCAGGATTTTCCCAGAATGTTATTTGGGTGGTGTACGCTTGGAAATTATGGGGCAAACTTCCCTCAACCCTTCCCACTGCTTCGCAGCTGGTTAGAAAATGTTCAAAAGTAGATGTCTTCAGAAAACTTTCTGAATTTTTTTGAACAGGTGGGAGGGGTTGGAGGATGTTTGGCAGGTATTTTTCAAGTCTCTAGCATCCATATTACATTCTGGAAATTTTAGAAGGAGATCCGAGGGGGTGCGAAAAATTACCAAAAAAAAAGGAAAGACTATAGTCTTTCCTCATTTTTTGGAAAAAAATTTGACCCCTTCAGATCTCGCCCGGATTTTCCCAGAATGTTATTTGGAGGGTGTACGCTTGGAAATTATGGGGCAAACTTCCCTCAACCCTTCCCACTGCTTCGCAGCTGGTTAGAAAATGTTCAAAAGTAGATGTCTTCAGAAAACTTTCTGAATTTTTTTGAACAGGTGGGAGGGGTTGGGGGATGTTTGGCAGGTATTTTTCAAGTCTCTAGCATCCATATTACATTCTGGAAATTTTAGAAGGAGATCCGAGGGGGTGCGAAAAATTACCAAAAAAAAAGGAAAGACTATAGTCTTTCCTCATTTTTTGGAAAAAAATTTGACCCCTTCAGATCTCGCCCGGATTTTCCCAGAATGTTATTTGGAGGGTGTACGCTTGGAAATTATGGGGCAAACTTCCCTCAACCCTTCCCACTGCTTCGCAGCTGGTTAGAAAATGTTCAAAAGTAGATGTCTTCAGAAAACTTTCTGAATTTTTTTGAACAGGTGGGAGGGGTTGGGGGATGTTTGGCAGGTATTTTTCAAGTCTCTAGCATCCATATTACATTCTGGAAATTTTAGAAGGAAATCCGAGGGGGTGCGAAAAATGACCAAAAAAAAAGGAAAGACTATAGTCTTTCCTCATTTTTTGGTAAAAAATTTGACCCCTTCAGATCTCGTCAGGATTTTCCCAGAATGTTATTTGGGTGGTGTACGCTTGGAAATTATGGGGCAAACTTCCCTCAACCCTTCCCACTGCTTCGCAGCTGGTTAGAAAATGTTCAAAAGTAGATGTCTTCAGAAAACTTTCTGAATTTTTTTGAAACAGGTGGGAGGGGTTGGGGGATGTTTGGCAGGAATTTTTCAAGTCTCTAGCATCCATATTACATTCTGGAAACTTTAGAAGGAAATCCGAGGGGGTGCGAAAAATGACCAAAAAAAAAGGAAAGACTTATAGTCTTTCCTCATTTTTTGGTAAAAAATTTGACCCCTTCAGATCTCGTCAGGATTTTCCCAGAATGTTATTTGGGTGGTGTACGCTTGGAAATTATGGGGCAAACTTCCCTCAACCCTTCCCACTGCTTCGCAGCTGGTTAGAAAATGTTCAAAAGTAGATGTCTTCAGAAAACTTTCTGAATTTTTTTGAACAGGTGGGAGGGGTTGGGGGATGTTTGGCAGGTATTTTTCAAGTCTCTAGCATCCATATTACATTCTGGAAATTTTAGAAGGAGATCCGAGGGGGTGCGAAAAATTACCAAAAAAAAAGGAAAGACTATAGTCTTTCCTCATTTTTTGGAAAAAAATTTGACCCCTTCAGATCTCGCCCGGATTTTCCCAGAATGTTATTTGGAGGGTGTACGCTTGGAAATTATGGGGCAAACTTCCCCCAACCCTTCCCACTGCTTCGCAGCTGGTTAGAAAATGTTCAAAAGTAGATGTCTTCAGAAAACTTTCTGAATTTTTTTTGAACAGGTGGGAGGGGTTGGGGGATGTTTGGCAGGTATTTTTCAAGTCTCTAGCATCCATATTACATTCTGGAAATTTTAGAAGGAAATCCGAGGGGGTGCGAAAAATGACCAAAAAAAAAGGAAAGACTATAGTCTTTCCTCATTTTTTGGCAAAAAATTTGACCCCTTCAGATCTCGTCAGGATTTTCCCAGAATGTTATTTGGGTGGTGTACGCTTGGAAATTATGGGGCAAACTTCCCTCAACCCTTCCCACTGCTTCGCAGCTGGTTAGAAAATGTTCAAAAGTAGATGTCTTCAGAAAACTTTCTGAATTTTTTTGAACAGGTGGGAGGGGTTGGGGGATGTTTGGCAGGTATTTTTCAAGTCTCTAGCATCCATATTACATTCTGGAAATTTTAGAAGGAGATCCGAGGGGGTGCGAAAAATTACCAAAAAAAAAGGAAAGACTATAGTCTTTCCTCATTTTTTGGAAAAAAATTTGACCCCTTCAGATCTCGCCCGGATTTTCCCAGAATGTTATTTGGAGGGTGTACGCTTGGAAATTATGGGGCAAACTTCCCTCAACCCTTCCCACTGCTTCGCAGCTGGTTAGAAAATGTTCAAAAGTAGATGTCTTCAGAAAACTTTCTGAATTTTTTTGAAACAGGTGGGAGGGGTTGGGGGATGTTTGGCAGGAATTTTTCAAGTCTCTAGCATCCATATTACATTCTGGAAACTTTAGAAGGAAATCCGAGGGGGTGCGAAAAATGACCAAAAAAAAAGGAAAGACTATAGTCTTTCCTCATTTTTTGGTAAAAAATTTGACCCCTTCAGATCTCGTCAGGATTTTCCCAGAATGTTATTTGGGTGGTGTACGCTTGGAAATTATGGGGCAAACTTCCCTCAACCCTTCCCACTGCTTCGCAGCTGGTTAGAAAATGTTCAAAAGTAGATGTCTTCAGAAAAATTTCTGAATTTTTTTGAACAGGTGGGAGGGGTTGGAGGATGTTTGGCAGGTATTTTTCAAGTCTCTAGCATCCATATTACATTCTGGAAATTTTAGAAGGAGATCCGAGGGGGTGCGAAAAATTACCAAAAAAAAAGGAAAGACTATAGTCTTTCCTCATTTTTTGGAAAAAAATTTGACCCCTTCAGATCTCGCCCGGATTTTCCCAGAATGTTATTTGGAGGGTGTACGCTTGGAAATTATGGGGCAAACTTCCCTCAACCCTTCCCACTGCTTCGCAGCTGGTTAGAAAATGTTCAAAAGTAGATGTCTTCAGAAAACTTTCTGAATTTTTTTGAACAGGTGGGAGGGGTTGGGGGATGTTTGGCAGGTATTTTTCAAGTCTCTAGCATCCATATTACATTCTGGAAATTTTAGAAGGAGATCCGAGGGGGTGCGAAAAATTACCAAAAAAAAAGGAAAGACTATAGTCTTTCCTCATTTTTTGGAAAAAAATTTGACCCCTTCAGATCTCGCCCGGATTTTCCCAGAATGTTATTTGGAGGGTGTACGCTTGGAAATTATGGGGCAAACTTCCCTCAACCCTTCCCACTGCTTCGCAGCTGGTTAGAAAATGTTCAAAAGTAGATGTCTTCAGAAAACTTTCTGAATTTTTTTGAACAGGTGGGAGGGGTTGGGGGATGTTTGGCAGGTATTTTTCAAGTCTCTAGCATCCATATTACATTCTGGAAATTTTAGAAGGAAATCCGAGGGGGTGCGAAAAATGACCAAAAAAAAAGGAAAGACTATAGTCTTTCCTCATTTTTTGGTAAAAAATTTGACCCCTTCAGATCTCGTCAGGATTTTCCCAGAATGTTATTTGGGTGGTGTACGCTTGGAAATTATGGGGCAAACTTCCCTCAACCCTTCCCACTGCTTCGCAGCTGGTTAGAAAATGTTCAAAAGTAGATGTCTTCAGAAAACTTTCTGAATTTTTTTGAAACAGGTGGGAGGGGTTGGGGGATGTTTGGCAGGAATTTTTCAAGTCTCTAGCATCCATATTACATTCTGGAAACTTTAGAAGGAAATCCGAGGGGGTGCGAAAAATGACCAAAAAAAAAGGAAAGACTATAGTCTTTCCTCATTTTTTGGTAAAAAATTTGACCCCTTCAGATCTCGTCAGGATTTTCCCAGAATGTTATTTGGGTGGTGTACGCTTGGAAATTATGGGGCAAACTTCCCTCAACCCCTTCCCACTGCTTCGCAGCTGGTTAGAAAATGTTCAAAAGTAGATGTCTTCAGAAAACTTTCTGAATTTTTTTGAACAGGTGGGAGGGGTTGGGGGATGTTTGGCAGGTATTTTTCAAGTCTCTAGCATCCATATTACATTCTGGAAATTTTAGAAGGAGATCCGAGGGGGTGCGAAAAATTACAAAAAAAAAAGGAAAGACTATAGTCTTTCCTCATTTTTTGGAAAAAAATTTGACCCCTTCAGATCTCGCCCGGATTTTCCCAGAATGTTATTTGGAGGGTGTACGCTTGGAAATTATGGGGCAAACTTCCCTCAACCCTTCCCACTGCTTCGCAGCTGGTTAGAAAATGTTCAAAAGTAGATGTCTTCAGAAAACTTTCTGAATTTTTTTTGAACAGGTGGGAGGGGTTCGGGGATGTTTGGCAGGTATTTTTCAAGTCTCTAGCATCCATATTACATTCTGGAAATTTTAGAAGGAAATCCGAGGGGGTGCGAAAAATGACCAAAAAAAAAGGAAAGACTATAGTCTTTCCTCATTTTTTGGAAAAAAATTTGACCCCTTCAGATCTCGCCCGGATTTTCCCAGAATGTTATTTGGAGGGTGTACGCTTGGAAATTATGGGGCAAACTTCCCTCAACCCTTCCCACTGCTTCGCAGCTGGTTAGAAAATGTTCAAAAGTAGATGTCTTCAGAAAACTTTCTGAATTTTTTTTGAACAGGTGGGAGGGGTTCGGGGATGTTTGGCAGGTATTTTTCAAGTCTCTAGCATCCATATTACATTCTGGAAATTTTAGAAGGAAATCCGAGGGGGTGCGAAAAATGACCAAAAAAAAAGGAAAGACTATAGTCTTTCCTCATTTTTTGGAAAAAAATTTGACCCCTTCAGATCTCGCCCGGATTTTCCCAGAATGTTATTTGGAGGGTGTACGCTTGGAAATTATGGGGCAAACTTCCCTCAACCCTTCCCACTGCTTCGCAGCTGGTTAGAAAATGTTCAAAAGTAGATGTCTTCAGAAAACTTTCTGAATTTTTTTTGAACAGGTGGGAGGGGTTGGGGGATGTTTGGCAGGTATTTTTCAAGTCTCTAGCATCCATATTACATTCTGGAAATTTTAGAAGGAAATCCGAGGGGGTGCGAAAAATGACCAAAAAAAAAGGAAAGACTATTTATAGTCTTTCCTCATTTTTTGGTAAAAAATTTGACCCCTTCAGATCTCGTCAGGATTTTCCCAGAATGTTATTTGGGTGGTGTACGCTTGGGAATTATGGGGCAAACTTCCCTCAACCCTTCCCACTGCTTCGCAGCTGGTTAGAAAATGTTCAAAAGTAGATGTCTTCAGAAAACTTTCTGAATTTTTTTGAAACAGGTGGGAGGGGTTGGGGGATGTTTGGCAGGAATTTTTCAAGTCTCTAGCATCCATATTACATTCTGGAAACTTTAGAAGGAAATCCGAGGGGGTGCGAAAAATGACCAAAAAAAAAGGAAAGTCTTTCCTCATTTTTTGGTAAAAAATTTGACCCCTTCAGATCTCGTCAGGATTTTCCCAGAATGTTATTTGGGTGGTGTACGCTTGGAAATTATGGGGCAAACTTCCCTCAACCCCTTCCCACTGCTTCGCAGCTGGTTAGAAAATGTTCAAAAGTAGATGTCTTCAGAAAACTTTCTGAATTTTTTTGAACAGGTGGGAGGGGTTGGGGGATGTTTGGCAGGTATTTTTCAAGTCTCTAGCATCCATATTACATTCTGGAAATTTTAGAAGGAGATCCGAGGGGGTGCGAAAAATTACCAAAAAAAAAGGAAAGACTATAGTCTTTCCTCATTTTTTGGAAAAAAATTTGACCCCTTCAGATCTCGTCAGGATTTTCCCAGAATGTTATTTGGGTGGTGTACGCTTGGAAATTATGGGGCAAACTTCCCTCAACCCTTCCCACTGCTTCGCAGCTGGTTAGAAAATGTTCAAAAGTAGATGTCTTCAGAAAACTTTCTGAATTTTTTTGAAACCGGTGGGAGGGGTTGGGGGATGTTTGGCAGGAATTTTTCAAGTCTCTAGCATCCATATTACATTCTGGAAACTTTAGAAGGAAATCCGAGGGGGTGCGAAAAATGACCAAAAAAAAAGGAAAGACTATAGTCTTTCCTCATTTTTTGGTAAAAAATTTGACCCCTTCAGATCTCGTCAGGATTTTCCCAGAATGTTATTTGGGTGGTGTACGCTTGGAAATTATGGGGCAAACTTCCCTCAACCCTTCCCACTGCTTCGCAGCTGGTTAGAAAATGTTCAAAAGTAGATGTCTTCAGAAAACTTTCTGAATTTTTTTGAACAGGTGGGAGGGGTTGGGGGATGTTTGGCAGGTATTTTTCAAGTCTCTAGCATCCATATTACATTCTGGAAATTTTAGAAGGAGATCCGAGGGGGTGCGAAAAA
Source organism: Hemicrepidius hirtus (assembly GCA_963082805.1). NCBI lineage: Eukaryota > Metazoa > Arthropoda > Insecta > Coleoptera > Elateridae > Hemicrepidius > Hemicrepidius hirtus. The sequence continues at coordinate 37,444,705 of OY720160.1, read as the reverse complement.
TTACCAAAAAAAAAGGAAAGACTATAGTCTTTCCTCATTTTTTGGAAAAAAATTTGACCCCTTCAGATCTCGCCCGGATTTTCCCAGAATGTTATTTGGAGGGTGTACGCTTGGAAATTATGGGGCAAACTTCCCTCAACCCTTCCCACTGCTTCGCAGCTGGTTAGAAAATGTTCAAAAGTAGATGTCTTCAGAAAACTTTCTGAATTTTTTTGAACAGGTGGGAGGGGTTGGGGGATGTTTGGCAGGTATTTTTCAAGTCTCTAGCATCCATATTACATTCTGGAAATTTTAGAAGGAGATCCGAGGGGGTGCGAAAAATTACCAAAAAAAAAGGAAAGACTATAGTCTTTCCTCATTTTTTGGAAAAAAATTTGACCCCTTCAGATCTCGCCCGGATTTTCCCAGAATGTTATTTGGAGGGTGTACGCTTGGAAATTATGGGGCAAACTTCCCTCAACCCTTCCCACTGCTTCGCAGCTGGTTAGAAAATGTTCAAAAGTAGATGTCTTCAGAAAACTTTCTGAATTTTTTTTGAACAGGTGGGAGGGGTTCGGGGATGTTTGGCAGGTATTTTTCAAGTCTCTAGCATCCATATTACATTCTGGAAATTTTAGAAGGAAATCCGAGGGGGTGCGAAAAATTACCAAAAAAAAAGGAAAGGCTATAGTCTTTCCTCATTTTTTGGTAAAAAATTTGACCCCTTCAGATCTCGTCAGGATTTTCCCAGAATGTTATTTGGGTGGTGTACGCTTGGAAATTATGGGGCAAACTTCCCTCAACCCTTCCCACTGCTTCGCAGCTGGTTAGAAAATGTTCAAAAGTAGATGTCTTCAGAAAACTTTCTGAATTTTTTTGAAACAGGTGGGAGGGGTTGGGGGATGTTTGGCAGGAATTTTTCAAGTCTCTAGCATCCATATTACATTCTGGAAACTTTAGAAGGAAATCCGAGGGGGTGCGAAAAATGACCAAAAAAAAAGGAAAGACTATAGTCTTTCCTCATTTTTTGGTAAAAAATTTGACCCCTTCAGATCTTGTCAGGATTTTCCCAGAATGTTATTTGGGTGGTGTACGCTTGGAAATTATGGGGCAAACTTCCCTCAACCCTTCCCACTGCTTCGCAGCTGGTTAGAAAATGTTCAAAAGTAGATGTCTTCAGAAAACTTTCTGAATTTTTTTGAACAGGTGGGAGGGGTTGGGGGATGTTTGGCAGGTATTTTTCAAGTCTCTAGCATCCATATTACATTCTGGAAATTTTAGAAGGAGATCCGAGGGGGTGCGAAAAATTACCAAAAAAAAAGGAAAGACTATAGTCTTTCCTCATTTTTTGGAAAAAAATTTGACCCCTTCAGATCTCGCCCGGATTTTCCCAGAATGTTATTTGGAGGGTGTACGCTTGGAAATTATGGGGCAAACTTCCCTCAACCCTTCCCACTGCTTCGCAGCTGGTTAGAAAATGTTCAAAAGTAGATGTCTTCAGAAAACTTTCTGAATTTTTTTGAACAGGTGGGAGGGGTTGGGGGATGTTTGGCAGGTATTTTTCAAGTCTCTAGCATCCATATTACATTCTGGAAATTTTAGAAGGAGATCCGAGGGGGTGCGAAAAATTACCAAAAAAAAAAGGAAAGACTATAGTCTTTCCTCATTTTTTGGAAAAAAATTTGACCCCTTCAGATCTCGTCAGGATTTTCCCAGCATGTTATTTGGGTGGTGTACGCTTGGAAATTATAGGGCAAACTTCCCCCACCCCTTGCCACTGCTCCCTGCCTGGTCAGGAAATGCTCAGGAATGGATTCCCTCTGAAAACTTTCTGAATTTTTTTCGAACAGATAGCTGAGGGGTTGAGGGATGTTGAACACTCGGGGGTAAAAGTAGGGTCTAATTGTTTTAGGACGATTTCCTGGACTTCTCGAACGATTTCATCCTGGGGAGGACATCGCCCACTTCTTCCAGGAGTTAGCGGAAGATCATCAGTCCTGAGGGAGAGACGGCCCTTTTTAGGGATGTGAAGATAAAAACAGTCCTTTATAGGGCTAACAAAAATTTTAAAGAAAGGTTTTCCTAAGAGATAAGCAGTACGCTGTAAAAAAATGCATGAAGTTTTGTAATTTATGAAAATTTGTCTGAATGTTTAAGTATTTTGCGGTGTGAACACAACCTTAGTTAATGAAAGTTCCGGTGTGAACGCACCTTTAGCTAATAAAAGTTGCAGTGGGAACGCACCTGTAGCTAATAAAAGTTGCAGTGTGAACGCACCCTCAGCTAATAAAAGTTGCAGTGTGAACGCACCTTTAGCTAAAAAAAGCTGCAGTGTGAACGCACCTTTAGTTAATAAAAGTCGCAGTGTGAACGCACCTTTAGCTTAAAACAGGTGCAGTGTGAACGCACCTTTAGCTATTAAATTACGTTGTGTGAAAGCACCCTTAGCTAGTAAAAGTTGCAGTGTGAACGCACCTTTAGTTAATAAAAGTCGCAGTATGAACGCACCTTTATAAAAAAAGGTGCAGTGTGAACGCACCTTTAGCTAATAAATGTTGCTGTGTGAACGCAACTTTAGTTAATAAAAGTCGCAGTGTGAACGTACCTTTAGCTACAAAAAGGTGCAGTGTGAACGCACCTTTAGCTAATAAATTACTTTGTGTGAACGCACCCTTAGCTAGTAAAAGTTGCAGTGTGAACGCACCTTTAGTTAATAATAGTCGCAGTGTGAAAGCACCTTTATAAAAAAAGGTGCAGTGTGAACGCACCTTTAGCTAATAAAAGTTGCTGTGTGAACGTACCTTTAGCTAATAAAAGTTGCTGTGTGAACGTACCTTTAGCTAATAAAAGTTGCAGTGTGAACGAACCTTTAGCTATTAAAAATTACTGTGTGAACGCACCTTTAGCTAAAAATAGCTGCAGTGTGAACGCACCTTTAGCTAATACATTATGCTGTGTGAACGCACCCTTAGCCAGTAAAAGTTGCAGTGTAAACGCACCTTTAGCTAATAAATGTTGCAGTGTGAACGCACCTTTAGCTAAAGAGAGCTGCAGTGTGAACACACCTTTAGTTAATAAATTATGCTGTGTGAACGCACCTTTAGTTAATAAAAGTTGCAGTGTGAACGCACCTTTAGCTAAAAAAAGTTGCTGTGTGAACGTACCTTTAGGTAAAAAAAGTTGCTGTGTGAATGCACGTTTAGCTAATAAAAGTTGCTGTGTGAACGCACCTTTAGCTAATAAATTATGCTGTGTGAACACACCTTTAGCTACTAAAAGTTGCTGTGTGAACGCACCTTTAGCTAATAAATTATGCTGTGTGAACACACCTTTAGCTACTAAAAGTTGCAGTGTGAACACACCTTTAGCTAAAAACAGTTGCTGTGTTAACGCTCCTTTAGTTAATAAATTATGCTGTGTGAACACACCAGTAGCTAATAACAGTTGCTGTGTGAACGCACCTTTAGCTGATAAATTTAGTAGATAAAGGTACGTTCACACAGAAAGTTTTATTAGCTAATGGTGCGTTCACACAGAAATTCTTATTAGCTAAAGGTTCGTTCACACTGCTACTTTCATTATCTAAAGGTGCGTTCACACAGCACCTTTTATTAGCTAAAGGTGCGTTCACACAGCAAATTTTAGTAGCTAAAGGTGCGTTCACACTGCAACTTTTATTAGCTGAAGGTGCGTTCACACAGCAAATTTTCTTAGCTGAAGGTGCGTTCACACTGCAGCTTTCTTTAGCTAAAGGTGCGTTCACTCTGCAACTTTTATTAGCTAAAGGTGCGTTCACACAGCAAATTTTGTTAGCTAAAGGTGCGTTTACATTGCAACTTTTATTAGCTGAAGGTGCGTTCACACTGCTACATTTATCAGCAAAAGGTGCGTTCACACAGCATATTTTATTAGCTAAAGGTGCGTTTACATTGCAACTTTTATTAGCTAAAGGAGCGTTCACACTGCTAGTTTCATTATCTAAAGGTGCGTTCACACTGCTACATTAGCTAAAGGTGCGTTCACACAGCAAATTTTATTAGCTAAAGGTGCGTGTACACAGCAACTTTTATTAGCTAAAGGTGCGTTCACACTGCAACTTTTATTAGCTGAAGGTGCGTTCACACTGCAACTTTTATAAGCTAAAGGTGCGTTCACACTGCAACTTTTATTAGCTAAAGGTGGGTTCACACATCAAATTTTATTAGCTAAAGGTGCGTTTACATTGCAACTTTTATTAGCTAAAGGTGCGTTCACACAGCGTAATTCATTAGCTAAAGGAGCGTTCACACTGCTAGTTTCATTATCTAAAGGTGCGTTCACACTGCTAGTTTCATTATCTAAAGGTGCGTTCACACTGCTACATTAGCTAAAGGTGCGTTCACACAGCAAATTTTATTAGCTAAAGGTGCGTTTACATTGCAACTTTTATTAGCTAAAGGTGCGTTCACACAGCAACTTTTATTAGCTAAAGGTGTGTTCACACTGCAACTTTTATTAGCTGAAGGTGCGTTCACACTGCAACTTTTATAAGCTAAAGGTGCGTTCACACTGCAACTTTTATTAGCTAAAGGTGGGTTCACACATCAAATTTTATTAGCTAAAGGTGCGTTTACATTGCAACTTTTATTAGCTAAAGGTGCGTTCACACAGCGTAATTCATTAGCTAAAGGTGCGTTCACACTGTTACATTTATTAGCTAAAGGTTTGGTTAGGTTAGGTTAGTTTAGTTTAGGTTAGGTTAGCTAATGAGTTGGGTTGGGTTAGGTTAGGTTAGGTTAGCCAAATGAGTTGGGTTAGGTTAGTTAAATGATAGCTAACCTAACCTAACCAAACCCATTATCTAACCTAACCCAACTGATTAGCTAACCTAACCTAACCCGTTTCCTAACCTAACCTAACCTAAACTATTAGTAATTTAAAGTCATTGCGGTGTCGCGTTTCAATATTACGACATCCTGAGTTATCTCCAGCGATTATCTCCAGGAAAGACTATAGGTAGTCTTTCCTCGTTTTTTGGAAAAATTTTTGACCCCTTCAGATCTCGTCCGGATTTTCCCAGAATGTTGTTTGGAGGGTGTACACTTGGAAATTATGGGACAAACTTCCCCCACCCCTTCCCACTGCTCCCTGCCTGGTCAGGAAATGTTCAGGAATGGACTCCATTTTTTCTGAATTTTTTTTGAACACATGAAAGGGACAAAATTTGCGTTTGGGATCGTTTTCAATTTTTCCTAAATTACAACTTAGATTGTGACGCTTCTTTTGGGAAAATCTTACTTTAAAATTTTTGTTAGTCCTGTAAAGGACTGTTTTTATCTTTACATCCTTAAAATGGACCGTCTCTCCTTCCGAACTGATGATCTTGGGGTACCTCTTGGAAGAAGTGGACGGCCTCCGCATGATGAAATCGTCGGAGTACTCCAGGAAATTGACCTAAAACAAATTATTTGGAACCTACTTTTAGCGTTCATATGACATTCTGGGAATGAGCCAAAAAATGAACGAATGACGTCTTTCCTCAACTTTTCGCAACTTTTCTTACCCTTTCTGATTTCCTTAAGAAATTCCCAGAATATAATATGAAGGTTAAATATTTGGAAAATATGTGCCAAATTTCTCTCAACCCTTCCAACTGCTTCCCACCTGGTCTACAGAACAGGAGTTTTTCTGAAAACTTTTTTTGGACCAGATGTGTATCTTTCTTTCCCGTTCGTCTGTCCTCTATTTTCTTACCCATGCTTTTATTAGCCTACTTAGTACTTACTTGTAGCTAGAAACATACCGTCACATTGAAATTGTGATAATTGTGGCTCATTTTCATAACGTGAATATGAATTAGAAGAGAAGAGATACTTCACGTGTAAGGTCGGTAACGTAAAATCAATGACTTAGCGCAAATTCTTCCCATAGCAGCACTGAATTATGCATTTAAAAGCACGCCACGCCACGTCACTTAACAAAGTTAATCAGTTCATTAGACGCTCGCTTAATTCCCTAAATTATGTACATTAAGTTAATAAGTTTCATTAATACTTTGCTAATAAACGATCGTGAGATTTCAGCTACTAAACCTGAAAGTTACAGCAGGTTGAAAAATTGTTGGCATTTAATATGTCTAACTGTAATAATACGAAATTTTCCACGAATATCTAACACTTTGTAACTGTGCATTTTCAGTAAAGTTAGTAATTGCATCGCATTATGATTTTAATTTAATTTAATCACCGAGATTTTCCGTTTAAATTTTAATTGCTTATTTTTTGTAGCGTGTGGCTTTCACGTTGTTTCCATTGTAAGATTTCGTTAGCTACGCTACCAACTTTAATACTACTCATTAAAACGGTTCAGATTCAATGTTCGCTAATTATTATTAGGGTAAAAGGAGAACAAACAGAAGCGCTTTACCTATGCAAATGGCGCTGCCATGTGTTAACAATCTCGCAAAAGATTATTACAAGTCGTATTACCGAAAGTGTATGTCCGTTATGGCAACATTAACCGTTACCACTTTCAGTAGAGATAAGAGCCCCCGCCATTATCATACAGTAGATTAATTTTCTATAGTTATATGGAAAACTACTGAATTTTTTCGGATGTAGATACAGTACTCCCAATTAAAGATACGTTTAACTTTAATTACTTTCAAACTTTGTCCGAGGGCTTCCAACAGTAACGCACCTCGAATATGTTGATAATGCGAAATTATTGTTTAAACATTGGTCTCATTGTTTTGTTAGTCACAAATTTTTACGATTACCTGAGTGGCGGCAGCGATGTTTTTTTCCGATATAAGGTTGTCATCCAGGAAATGATCTTTGAATGAAGAATTAATTTAATGAAATAAAAATAACACGTGTTAGGCCAACTCGTCATAAATTGCCGAAAACCAGAGTTCGATGAACAAGCAGCACGGCATTTCTCCACAAAACACCCCCTGAATTAATCTCGCAGGACATTGTTGAATTAAACACTGGAATGCAATGAATCTCTTCTCTGGGTGTATTTAACAAAAGCTTTGTCTAGAATCACAATGGTGATGAGACGCTGTGGTTTCGTACGTTAACCTGCACCTAATTATATTCGATTCAATAGAAATATTTTCTTTGGGAAATCTGAATGAAATAAGTGGTAGGTAGTTCTCATTCAGAACCAGAACACAGTAGTGACAAGCAGAAAAGGCAGAAACTCTATACTTGTAATGGAAAATGCTTGAATTTGATCTCCACTTAATATTCATATTTATTTGTACACATATTACACAGTTACATATCTTTTAAGTATTTAAATATTATAGTGACTTATTTAGTTATTATATTTATTAAGACATCAAAAAAATAACATAAAGATGTGCACTATAGCAGACAATCACTTTAAAGATTTTTATGGGAACCAGACAAAATTTACACATTCATTTACTATTAAAGTTAAAAGATAATTTGTTTTTGTTGCGGTTTAACATTATTTTTTACAGGAAGAATTATTCTTAGAATTTACATTTAATTGCATTTTTTATATTATTTTCAATTATTTTTTAATATATTCTAAGTCAGTGATGATGGAAGCGCGTGTCTTCTTTAATAACAATAAAAGGGGTTCCAAAATCACTGACACTCTTCTTATTACCCTATTACTCTAATTTAATAAACAAATATGCCGTACATATTCAGGCAACCGATTTTGGCGCAACAAACTGCAATAACAAATTTCGAAATTTTAGGGAAGAAAAGTTATAAGTTTTAGTAAGTCTATCTACTAAATACGATATGTCTATATAAAAGCGAATAACATCTCTTTATTAAACGAATAAATTTTATTAATATTTATTTCCTAATACGATTTATCTCCCGTTTTGTATAAAAGACATCTAACAATATGCTAACGTCATGATTACAAAAAGTAATACAGTTATTTATTTTTACACAAATTTCTGTCATACTTAATAACAATGAGTCAGAATTGTGACTACAATATAGTACATACACTTCAAATATCATCATAAATTTCTATTAAGTAGTAATAATTGTAATCTGGTTAAGCGTTACACAAGACACCCTTCCATTGCCGTACAGTTCTTAATATAATATTATGTAGATCAAAAGTAAGAAATTCATAGTTAGATAGAAAAGGAATAAAGCATAAGGTTAACATTACAATTAAGATTAGGACTTTGAGCAATAATCAACCCTCTGTTGACTCATTGTTAAAATCTTAACGATGCAATTTTTACAGGCATTCCTAATTCAAGGATTTTCGTTGTTTTAAAGTATCAAACTTGCTACGTGAATAATTATTAACAAAGAAAACCTTACTCAACTTACATTATTTGTAGACATACCATTGGTCCGTGTACATATAAGTAGATTAATATTACTTTTCCCTCTGTACATAAAAATATGTGCAATTTCTGCTTAACTGTAATTGAGACGTAAAACAGATGCATATAAATCCGGTTTCATATAACTTACCCCCTGAAGCTCCCATTATTTTTTCAGTCTTCTTGAATGACCATTGACCACCTGAAATTTATTTAAAACTCAAACGAGTTTCCCTATGTTGCTTTATTCACGAAACTGTCAGCAAAATCCAAGTAAGATTGAAATTATCAATCGTGGAATACGAAATAGGACGTTTCAGATAACAGCAATATTGTAAAATAATTGATACTTGTTCGGCAATAATTTGTCTGTCGGGAGGGATGTCGACTCATTTACTACTAGTAAACATAATAATCGTTTACTAATATCCATTCAATTGATACAAATTTTTATTGTTACCTTGGGAAGCTTTTGTAATATTCTGTTGTTATTAACGCATAATTTGTGATAATAGAATAATAAATAGAATGCCATACAATAGTTCCCTGTAATGTGAAATATAAATTAATTAATTTCTAGTTCGTATTTGAATGTCAAAAATTTGATGATGAACCGAATTTATTTAACAGCAAACATAAAAGTTAATAAATTATGCTTTTTACTGAACCATTTTATTTATACTCTAGAGTATACAAAAAATTAAATAAAGTAATTGGGAATTCCCAGTAAATACAAAATTGTGTGCACATGTATTTGTGAAGCTGATTTTATTCGATTTTGAAACATGGAATTTATTTTAGGGTCTGATGGGTTGATGCTTTTGTTACTAGAGATTATTTTAAGGGTACGAACAGACTGGCAAAAAAGCTTGCGCGAGTAGCAACAACAACAACTCGAGTTTCCTCGCCAGTGTATATCCGCCATAATATTAGTTGCATAGAAACCAGCATTAGGCTTGATATAAATTTACACAGGAGTATTATAATCTCGAACATACAGTGTGTCCACGGATTGAGTGCATATAAGGTGTAAATGACAATTTTTTTTAGAGTTGGATCTTCATGTTCTAAGGATCGCTCCTGCTTAGTCTCAAACTAAGATATTGAAAAAATGAGCCAAATCAATTAATATACAGGGTGTTTTTTGGCCGAAATCTAAAAATTAGTCAAGAGTAAACTGTCTTTATTTTAGCAGATATAACAAAAATATATTAGAAAAAGTTGTTTAGAATTAAAAGTTATTGACGATTTTCAATTTTTATACAAATCAGCCTACTTTGATTTTTTTCATCAACATGAGATATTTTATTTGTGGTTTTAATGACCCATGCATGAAGAGTAATTAAACAAAGTACTTGAAAAACAAATAATTATTTATTAAAAAAATACTAAACCTCATTTGATACAAACATGAGTTCAAAAGTATTGGATTTTGATGAAAAAGATCAAAGTAGGCTGATTTGTATAAAAGTTGAAAATCTTCAATAACTTTTAAATCTAAGCAACTTTTTCTAATACACTTTTGTTATATCTGCTAAAATAAAGACAGTTTACTCTTGACTAATTTTTAGATTTCGGCCAAGAAAACACCCTGTATATTAATTGATTTGGCTCATTTTTTCAATATCTTAGTTTGAGACTAAGCAGGAGCGATCCTCAGAACATGAAGATTCAACGCTAAAAAAAATTGTCATTTACTATATGCACTCAACCCGTGGACACACTGTATATTACTTGCTCCTTTATGGAAAGAGCATATTACTTGAAATCGGCTCAAAAAAGATTGACAAGGAGACACATAATAGAAATTAGCATTTTCTGCGTATGCCCGCGATAATTTGGAGCGCGGTAATTCGTCACTTCATAAAACAAAAAAGGGGTAAGTAACCAACGCAACAATGCATTAGTTGTGTACACATTGTGTACATCTGTACACAGCCATCTTTGTATTTAAAATTTAAAAAAAGGCACGAAATCCAATGTTTGCAACGAATTGAATTGTTTGAAATTTATCATCAAAGACATGATAGTAAGCCAGAAACAACAGCACTTTAATTAGGTGGTAAACATTTCACAAAAAATATAGTTTACCCTAAAACCCTTTTTTTCTGAAAAATTAACTAAAAGCGTTATCCTTTTGTTTCCTGCTTTTAATAGAATTCGCTTTGTCTGCAAGTTGGCTCCACGTAATCGAAATTTTTCTTATTAACCAAAGTGTTTCTACAAAGGAAACTTCTTTTATTCTCTTTTAGGTCCATTTTCATAATTCAGTCTGGTTGTTGTTTCCTAATATCACATGCCTGAGTAATAATTTGGACATGGAACATAAAGCGTATGTAACTGAAAGTCGTGAAAATACAACCACACGCTATAACTTTGTGGGCTTCCAGTTTAACAAAATTTCAGATATTTGGATCTTTGCCAATATTGCCTTTAGCATATTACTTGTAAAATAGATTTGGTAATAAGAAATTGTTTCAGGGAGACGTGTTATAAAAGAATCGTTCTCCTTCAGATAAAAATGTATAGTAAATTATTACGAGATTCTTTCTAAAATTATTCCAATAAACAGGAATATTTTTAAATAATGCCGGAATCGTGCTCTAAAATTATTAAAAAAAAATTATAAAGAAAATGCTGAAATAGATCTATGGCTCATGATTTTGAACGTCCTAATCCACTGATATTTTTATATCTGTGGATTCCTGTGATTGATCGATTGATGTTATCTTTACATCATACTTCTACTGACTTTTTATCTTGGAATTTACTATTCTCTGTGTGGTATAATAAAATGGGATAATAAAAAGTTTAATCTGCGTAGTACATAGATATGTTTACGTCTCTATTACAGGTTAACATATAAACAATAAATTATCATCTATGCTTAAATTTGTGCAATCTGTATATATTTACCGATTAATAGTAACCCCGTAATTTATTTAAATTAAATTAAGATTAACAGCTCCCGTCATATAATCCTCTCTTAACAATGGAACTAATGTAGTTGCACGCCTGTAACAAGATACAAAAGTTTAATAAACTACATAATGGTTACAACGAGTTCACATTCATTTAGAAAAAACAAGCAACAGAAATGGAAAAGTTTATGGGCATCCGTGCAAGACACTTTGGACACTTTTGTAATTAACTTTGTCTAGCAAAAACTAATTCGTTGTAGTTTATAAATAATTTATTTTTAAAACCCTTTTATAACTTTGGAGATTTGTTTTGCGCCTCTTAAATTACAAGCAGTAGTTTTTAATTATTATTGTATGCATAGTAAATATGTTTCCGATAACTTATGTTCCTAGAAATCAGTGCAGGTTGCTAAAGATTGCTCTTTTAAAACATGCATAGGTACGATATAATTTTCTATACAAAATACCGATAAAAATATTTCACTACTTTAAGATAATTTCGAAAAACGTTCAAAAATATTATTTCAATAAATAAAACTGAAATAAAATTTAAATGTGCAAGGAACCGAATGAAATTACTGACTAACCTTAACGGCAAGGTCGGTCACGACAGAAATTCAAATCTTTCTAAAATAGAGACACTGTTCGTTCTGGCTATAATTTTTCGTGGAGAACTGGGTTTTTCGAAACAATTCCAGCCTACAGGAAGTGCGTCACTAATGCAAAACCTAGAAAATAGAGACAAGCAAACAATCTTATTGTGGAATTATTACTCCAAAGGCGTTTTAAACTGAACATCCTCCTTTAAACCATTTGTATTTTAATGTTTTCGTTTATTTGTTGATTTAGTAAGCCTACACGTGCATTATTTATAACAGCACAGGAAGATACAATTTATTACATGCTGGCTTCCTCAACATTGACTAGGATTTACCTCCAACTTAAATAATATTCTGAAATTATCTATTACATCCTAGGAAGATATAGCAAAGCGATTTGGATACCGTAAGAAGTTTCTTTTGAGGAATTTTCATGTCTATTTCAATTTATTTTCTTACGTTTCTCTTCCAGACAATATACAGATGGTTTCTATCGTTAATGATTTCGTATTTCAAAATAAATAAAAAAACGTACTATATCTGAAACCAGAAATTATTTTATATTTAGAGCCACGAGGAGCTAGAAAACGTCAGCAAACATGCAGAATCACTAAGAAACCTGACACCTACATTATTAGTAGCTAACGCTGAGTTTTCCAATGATTTGCAAGAGTCGTGAAAAAAAGATATAATTCTGTTTCCATAGAGAAATTATTTTAACGTTACGTAGACCAAATCTGAGATTGAACCATAAACAAATATCACGGTCAGTTTTGAGATTAGTTTTTTTTCTAAAGCCTTGGTTTCCTAAAAAAGTGGTGCCGTAGTATATCGGGCGTAATACGACGTCATAACCGTGGAAAAGGGCCGGTTTACCAATTCCCTGCTAAACTAACAAATTGTTGCAAGAATTGTATCATGACAATTGACTGGTGGTTAGCTGAACAAGTTAACTACGGATTGACAAACCGGCGCTGAAGCGAGCGACTCTGTACTAAAATTAAGCCTCTGTACCTATAGAAAGGGGGGTGACATACTCTTCTGCCATTTTGGGTCCAGACCCCATGATGCTATCTTTTATGGACTACCCTCTATGTTGGTGCACGCGGGATCGAAATATGTGCCAATCTGTAGTTAACTTCTTGTTAACTTGTTGCAAGAATCCTATCCATGACGATTACATAACTGTTGGTTAGCGACTAACAAGGAGTTAACTAGGGATTGATAAACCGGCCCTAATAAATGGATGTAGTTTTATTTAGAGCGGTGTACAACACCGTACCGAAATGAAACGGCTATTTTTATTATATTGATCTGTATGACCACTTGTTGCAACGTCTTTTGATGGCGAGGAAAAGACGGAGGAAATCGGTACCCAAAAGACCGACGCTAGAAGGAAGGTACCGAGGAAGATTTTCAAGAAAATTAGACAAATTCTAGAAATGAAAATATTGTTATTATTTCCTTCGCTCCTTTGGCTTTAACCATGCGCCGTGCCGAAAACGCCTTGTTTAGGCCCTTGACACGTAAACAACTATTATTATTGGTAGTCATCTCAACCATATAATAACTGTAACAACTATCACAACCTAACTACAGAATGCAGGTGATTGTCAATTTTAAATTATATGTTTCATAATGCAAAGATAGATACTTAAATTCTCCAATCTTTTTCTTAAACAGCTTTTTATCTCTTGATGCACTCATTACCACGTTCCAAATTAACTGAGCAATTTGTATATTTAGCCTGTCGATATAAGTATGACAGAGTCATATCCTACTTATATTCTCTGATTAGAGTGACGTATAACATTATTTTAAATTTATAACTTACTAAACTCGCCCATTAAGATTTCTGTAAGATTTAGACAAGACGCTTGACGAAAATGTAATTCCCTCTAGATTCCAATTACAACTACAAGTGTGGCTATCCAAGCTGCTACAATTACACGAAACTGAATAAACGCTTGAGAAATTTAGCTAGCATTAGCTTTCGTAAATTATTATTTAACGCAATACCCAATTCATTTCCGAGAAAAATCCCTACAAATTGACGGTTAGCTTTGAACCTACAAACGAATAGTGTAAGTTTCCTGGAAGATGTTAATAATAAATCAGGTACCTCAATTTGTTTAGTAAATATTAACCATTCGCCTAGTTACCTAAGCTAAATATTCATTTTGTTAGTAACGTACTACCTACTTAAGATCTGCATACGCAAAGCTTGTGTTACAACTAGAACTTGACTAAATTTTGAATAGACCCGCTTGCAAAACCTCTTGTAAAGGAGAAATCTCAACATTAAGTTAGATTTGAATTTTTGCTTTACAGAGTACCTAGGTATCTACACTATTTTACTTTGAAAACTTCCCATATATCATATTTGCATTCAAAAAGAACCAAAACATTTTACATTTAAATTTAATAACTTTTCTGATCTAATATGCAAAGGAAGCCAGCATACACCAAGCTTGTGTAGTGCACGCATACATACGAACATCCACAACATAGAGTTACAACAAGAACTAAAAAAACTTACTCAGCGGTTCCTCTTTGAAACGTCGCTGGCATTTGCTTTGCTTGTGCTGCTCGAGCACGGGCTAAGAGGCTCATAACTGTTCGTTTGGTTGGGGTCATGGAAGTTCTCGGCCCCCCCGTAAGTAACGGCCGTTTGCGACCGGCAGGTATCCCTAAATTTGAAGCACTAGCCACGCCGTTACCTGGAGATATTTGAACACCATTTCCGGTTGGAACGGAAGTTACCAAATCTGATGACGTAGGTGATGATTCTGAAACAAAATTATTATTTTAAGTTATTACGTTTTTATCGAGTTTTTATAAAAAAAAAATATGAAAAACAATTTCTGCAACATTGTAGATAATTATTCCTCTGGATCTTTTGGTTACCAAACAGATATGACTAATAATCGTAAATAATATATCGACTGACCCAAAATCAGATTCATCAAAGCTTGCCATGATAAAAATAATTTATTGCCTAAATCGCTGTGATAAATGATTTGATATGTTTCAAATCTAAACATGCCCTGAATGTCTATCTTTGTCTTCCTCGGCCCTCTTTGATGAAAATACTATTCCCGTTTTTGACAATAACAAGAGACCAAGAGAGACGAAATTCCTGTGGAATTTCCGACACAGTTTATTATAACAGTTCTGCAAAACTTATCATGTCTGTTAGTTTAGTACAACCATTGTATTTATATTGATTAGTATGATAACCTTATGGATTCTTAAGGCAACACTTTTTGGATGCAAGTAGCTCCTAATCGCTCTTAGTACTGGATGCAGATGCTGGGAGAGCGCTCAAAATCCGAATAGTTTACTGTGACTCTGAATAGTTTTATTTTTTCAATACTTTGTAATCCAAAGGAAGGTACCGCCAGTACCGCTTCACATTTCAGGTTTAAACCAACTTCAATTACCCCCGCCCCCTGCCCTTCTTCATTTTACCAATATTTCAATCCTTTCAACATAAGTTGTTGGTACATTACTTTTAAAAATGAATACGTTACAATTACTTTTTAATTAGTGGAAAAAGTAATGCATTATAATTCATACCCTTATTACTTCAGGAAAGAAATGTATCACTTAACAAAAAGAACTAAAATTTAATTTAAATTATTGACACTTTTAAGCGTTACTTTGTTAAAATTCATGATTATAGAATTAATAACTATTAAATAAAATATCGATTTTAACGGGAAATAGTACAGCCCTACTGACATCACGAGATATAATTTACCCTTCGGTCTGTTAACGCTCTCTGATAGAGTGGAGGGTGCTACATTCCTCCTGAAAAACTTGAGGGAATCCCTCAATCGGATTTCGAGATATTCTAAACTCACGACATACATTTGACCCTCTATTTTGTGAACGGTTTATTATTCTTTGAGCCCTACTAACATCACGAGATACCATTTACCCTTCGGTCTGTTAACGCTCTCTGATAGAGTTAAAGGACATTTTGGGCCAGCTCCGCCCTCAGGTAGCTGCTTTCAGATTTTACGATTCAACTGGCATTGAAAATGTTATGAAACTTTAGAGCCTTTAACTTTTTTGTTTGTAAAGATACGAATACGATTAAATAAGCAAAATTGTAGTATTTTTAATTTCTGATTCAACGGCGCACACGACAATCTGAAAAAATTATTGGTTGCGGAGTTACAGCCCTTTGACCCTTTGTCTTAGTGTTTTTTCGTAACGCCCTGTATATATTTATGATGATTGGATGTATCCAAGTGTTCTCTATCTAAAAGTCTTATGTGACCCTTTCAAAATAATTACAAATAACCGAGTTAAAGGGACATTTTGGGCCAGATTTGCTCCTTTCAGATTTTACGTTTTAACTTGCATTGAAAAATTAATGAAAATTTACAGGCTTCAACTTTTTTGTTTGTAAAGATACGAATACGATTAAATAAGCAAAATTGTAGTATTTTTTATTTCCGAATTAATGACGCACACAGAAATTTGCAAAATCGACTGGTTGCGGAGTTACAGCCCTTTGTCCCTTTGTCTTAGTGTTTTTTCGTAACGCCCTGTATATATTTATGATGATTGGATGTATCCAAGTGTTCTCTATCTAAAAGTCTTATGTGACCCTTTCAAAATAATTACAAATAACCGAGTTAAAGGGACATTTTGGGCCAGATTTGCTCCTTTCAGATTTTACGTTTTAACTTGCATTGAAAAATTAATGAAAATTTACAGGCTTCAACTTTTTTGTTTGTAAAGATACGAATACGATTAAATAAGCAAAATTGTAGTATTTTTTATTTCCGAATTAATGACGCACACAGAAATTTGCAAAATCGACTGGTTGCGGAGTTACAGCCCTTTGACCCTTTGTCTTAGTGTTTTTTCGTAACGCCCTGTATATATTTATGATGATTGGATGTATCCAAGTGTTCTCTATCTAAAAGTCTTATGTGACCCTTTCAAAATAATTACAAATAACCGAGTTAAAGGGACATTTTGGGCCAGATTTGCTCTTTTCAGATTTTACGTTTTAACTTGCATTGAAAAATTAATGAAAATTTACATGCTTCAACTTTTTTGTTTGTAAAGATACGAATACGATTAAATAAGCAAAATTGTAGTATTTTTTATTTCCGAATTAATGACGCACACAGAAATTTGCAAAATCGACTGGTTGCGGAGTTACAGCCCTTTGACCCTTTGTCTTAGTGTTTTTTCGTAACGCCCTGTATATATTTATGATGATTGGATGTATCCAAGTGTTCTCTATCTAAAAGTCTTATGTGACCCTTTCAAAATAATTACAAATAACCGAGTTAAAGGGACATTTTGGGCCAGATTTGCTCCTTTCAGATTTTACGTTTTAACTTGCATTGAAAAATTAATGAAAATTTACAGGCTTCAACTTTTTTGTTTGTAAAGATACGAATACGATTAAATAAGCAAAATTGTAGTATTTTTTATTTCCGAATTAATGACGCACACAGAAATTTGCAAAATCGACTGGTTGCGGAGTTACAGCCCTTTGACCCTTTGTCTTAGTGTTTTTTCGTAACGCCCTGTATATATTTATGATGATTGGATGTATCCAAGTGTTCTCTATCTAAAAGTCTTATGTGACCCTTTCAAAATAATTACAAATAACCGAGTTAAAGGGACATTTTGGGCCAGATTTGCTCCTTTCAGATTTTACGTTTTAACTTGCATTGAAAAATTAATGAAAATTTACATGCTTCAACTTTTTTGTTTGTAAAGATACGAATACGATTAAATAAGCAAAATTGTAGTATTTTTTATTTCCGAATTAATGACGCACACAGAAATTTGCAAAATCGACTGGTTGCGGAGTTACAGCCCTTTGACCATTTGTCTTAGTGTTTTTTCGTAACGCCCTGTATATATTTATGATGATTGGATGTATCCAAGTGTTCTCTATCTAAAAGTCTTATGTGACCCTTTCAAAATAATTACAAATAACCGAGTTAAAGGGACATTTTGGGCCAGATTTGCTCCTTTCAGATTTTACGTTTTAACTTGCATTGAAAAATTAATGAAAATTTACAGGCTTCAACTTTTTTGTTTGTAAAGATACGAATACGATTAAATAAGCAAAATTGTAGTATTTTTTATTTCCGAATTAATGACGCACACAGAAATTTGCAAAATCGACTGGTTGCGGAGTTACAGCCCTTTGACCCTTTGTCTTAGTGTTTTTTCGTAACGCCCTGTATATATTTATGATGATTGGATGTATCCAAGTGTTCTCTATCTAAAAGTCTTATGTGACCCTTTCAAAATAAATACAAATAACCGAGTTAAAGGGACATTTTGGGCCAGATTTGCTCCTTTCAGATTTTACGTTTTAACTTGCATTGAAAAATTAATGAAAATTTACATGCTTCAACTTTTTTGTTTGTAAAGATACGAATACGATTAAATAAGCAAAATTGTAGTATTTTTTATTTCCGAATTAATGACGCACACAGAAATTTGCAAAATCGACTGGTTGCGGAGTTACAGCCCTTTGACCCTTTGTCTTAGTGTTTTTTCGTAACGCCCTGTATATATTTATGATGATTGGATGTATCCAAGTGTTCTCTATCTAAAAGTCTTATGTGACCCTTTCAAAATAATTACAAATAACCGAGTTAAAGGGACATTTTGGGCCAAATTTGCTCCTTTCAGATTTTACGTTTTAACTTGCATTGAAAAATTAATGAAAATTTACATGCTTCAACTTTTTTGTTTGTAAAGATACGAATACGATTAAATAAGCAAAATTGTAGTATTTTTTATTTCCGAATTAATGACGCACACAGAAATTTGCAAAATCGACTGGTTGCGGAGTTACAGCCCTTTGACCCTTTGTCTTAGTGTTTTTTCGTAACGCCCTGTATATATTTATGATGATTGGATGTATCCAAGTGTTCTCTATCTAAAAGTCTTATGTGACCCTTTCAAAATAATTACAAATAACCGAGTTAAAGGGACATTTTGGGCCAAATTTGCTCCTTTCAGATTTTACGTTTTAACTTGCATTGAAAAATTAATGAAAATTTACATGCTTCAACTTTTTTGTTTGTAAAGATACGAATACGATTAAATAAGCAAAATTGTAGTATTTTTTATTTCCGAATTAATGACGCACACAGAAATTTGCAAAATCGACTGGTTGCGGAGTTACAGCCCTTTGACCCTTTGTCTTAGTGTTTTTTCGTAACGCCCTGTATATATTTATGATGATTGGATGTATCCAAGTGTTCTCTATCTAAAAGTCTTATGTGACCCTTTCAAAATAATTACAAATAACCGAGTTAAAGGGACATTTTGGGCCAGATTTGCTCCTTTCAGATTTTACGTTTTAACTTGCATTGAAAAATTAATAAAAATTTACATGCTTCAACTTTTTTGTTTGTAAAGATACGAATACGATTAAATAAGCAAAATTGTAGTATTTTTTATTTCCGAATTAATGACGCACACAGAAATTTGCAAAATCGACTGGTTGCGGAGTTACAGCCCTTTGACCCTTTGTCTTAGTGTTTTTTCGTAACGCCCTGTATATATTTATGATGATTGGATGTATCCAAGTGTTCTCTATCTAAAAGTCTTATGTGACCCTTTCAAAATAATTACAAATAACCGAGTTAAAGGGACATTTTGGGCCAGATTTGCTCCTTTCAGATTTTACGTTTTAACTTGCATTGAAAAATTAATAAAAATTTACATGCTTCAACTTTTTTGTTTGTAAAGATACGAATACGATTAAATAAGCAAAATTGTAGTATTTTTTATTTCCGAATTAATGACGCACACAGAAATTTGCAAAATCGACTGGTTGCGGAGTTACAGCCCTTTGACCCTTTGTCTTAGTGTTTTTTCGTAACGCCCTGTATATATTTATGATGATTGGATGTATCCAAGTGTTCTCTATCTAAAAGTCTTATGTGACCCTTTCAAAATAATTACAAATAACCGAGTTAAAGGGACATTTTGGGCCAGATTTGCTCTTTTCAGATTTTACGTTTTAACTTGCATTGAAAAATTAATGAAAATTTACATGCTTCAACTTTTTTGTTTGTAAAGATACGAATACGATTAAATAAGCAAAATTGTAGTATTTTTTATTTCCGAATTAATGACGCACACAGAAATTTGCAAAATCGACTGGTTGCGGAGTTACAGCCCTTTGACCCTTTGTCTTAGTGTTTTTTCGTAACGCCCTGTATATATTTATGATGATTGGATGTATCCAAGTGTTCTCTATCTAAAAGTCTTATGTGACCCTTTCAAAATAATTACAAATAACCGAGTTAAAGGGACATTTTGGGCCAGATTTGCTCCTTTCAGATTTTACGTTTTAACTTGCATTGAAAAATTAATGAAAATTTACATGCTTCAACTTTTTTGTTTGTAAAGATACGAATACGATTAAATAAGCAAAATTGTAGTATTTTTTATTTCCGAATTAATGACGCACACAGAAATTTGCAAAATCGACTGGTTGCGGAGTTACAGCCCTTTGACCCTTTGTCTTAGTGTTTTTTCGTAACGCCCTGTATATATTTATGATGATTGGATGTATCCAAGTGTTCTCTATCTAAAAGTCTTATGTGACCCTTTCAAAATAATTACAAATAACCGAGTTAAAGGGACATTTTGGGCCAGATTTGCTCTTTTCAGATTTTACGTTTTAACTTGCATTGAAAAATTAATGAAAATTTACATGCTTCAACTTTTTTGTTTGTAAAGATACGAATACGATTAAATAAGCAAAATTGTAGTATTTTTTATTTCCGAATTAATGACGCACACAGAAATTTGCAAAATCGACTGGTTGCGGAGTTACAGCCCTTTGACCCTTTGTCTTAGTGTTTTTTCGTAACGCCCTGTATATATTTATGATGATTGGATGTATCCAAGTGTTCTCTATCTAAAAGTCTTATGTGACCCTTTCAAAATAATTACAAATAACCGAGTTAAAGGGACATTTTGCGCCAGATTTGCTCCTTTCAGATTTTACGTTTTAACTTGCATTGAAAAATTAATGAAAATTTACAGGCTTCAACTTTTTTGTTTGTAAAGATACGAATACGATTAAATAAGCAAAATTGTAGTATTTTTTATTTCCGAATTAATGACGCACACAGAAATTTGCAAAATCGACTGGTTGCGGAGTTACAGCCCTTTGACCCTTTGTCTTAGTGTTTTTTCGTAACGCCCTGTATATATTTATGATGATTGGATGTATCCAAGTGTTCTCTATCTAAAAGTCTTATGTGACCCTTTCAAAATAATTACAAATAACCGAGTTAAAGGGACATTTTGGGCCAGATTTGCTCCTTTCAGATTTTACGTTTTAACTTGCATTGAAAAATTAATGAAAATTTACAGGCTTCAACTTTTTTGTTTGTAAAGATACGAATACGATTAAATAAGCAAAATTGTAGTATTTTTTATTTCCGAATTAATGACGCACACAGAAATTTGCAAAATCGACTGGTTGCGGAGTTACAGCCCTTTGACCCTTTGTCTTAGTGTTTTTTCGTAACGCCCTGTATATATTTATGATGATTGGATGTATCCAAGTGTTCTCTATCTAAAAGTCTTATGTGACCCTTTCAAAATAATTACAAATAACCGAGTTAAAGGGACATTTTGGGCCAGATTTGCTCCTTTCAGATTTTACGTTTTAACTTGCATTGAAAAATTAATGAAAATTTACAGGCTTCAACTTTTTTGTTTGTAAAGATACGAATACGATTAAATAAGCAAAATTGTAGTATTTTTTATTTCCGAATTAATGACGCACACAGAAATTTGCAAAATCGACTGGTTGCGGAGTTACAGCCCTTTGACCCTTTGTCTTAGTGTTTTTTCGTAACGCCCTGTATATATTTATGATGATTGGATGTATCCAAGTGTTCTCTATCTAAAAGTCTTATGTGACCCTTTCAAAATAATTACAAATAACCGAGTTAAAGGGACATTTTGGGCCAGATTTGCTCCTTTCAGATTTTACGTTTTAACTTGCATTGAAAAATTAATGAAAATTTACATGCTTCAACTTTTTTGTTTGTAAAGATACGAATACGATTAAATAAGCAAAATTGTAGTATTTTTTATTTCCGAATTAATGACGCACACAGAAATTTGCAAAATCGACTGGTTGCGGAGTTACAGCCCTTTGACCATTTGTCTTAGTGTTTTTTCGTAACGCCCTGTATATATTTATGATGATTGGATGTATCCAAGTGTTCTCTATCTAAAAGTCTTATGTGACCCTTTCAAAATAATTACAAATAACCGAGTTAAAGGGACATTTTGGGCCAGATTTGCTCCTTTCAGATTTTACGTTTTAACTTGCATTGAAAAATTAATGAAAATTTACATGCTTCAACTTTTTTGTTTGTAAAGATACGAATACGATTAAATAAGCAAAATTGTAGTATTTTTTATTTCCGAATTAATGACGCACACAGAAATTTGCAAAATCGACTGGTTGCGGAGTTACAGCCCTTTGACCCTTTGTCTTAGTGTTTTTTCGTAACGCCCTGTATATATTTATGATGATTGGATGTATCCAAGTGTTCTCTATCTAAAAGTCTTATGTGACCCTTTCAAAATAATTACAAATAACCGAGTTAAAGGGACATTTTGTGCCAGATTTGCTCCTTTCAGATTTTACGTTTTAACTTGCATTGAAAAATTAATGAAAATTTACAGACTTCAACTTTTTTGTTTGTAAAGATACGAATACGATTAAATAAGCAAAATTGTAGTATTTTTTATTTCCGAATTAATGACGCACACAGAAATTTGCAAAATCGACTGGTTGCGGAGTTACAGCCCTTTGACCCTTTGTCTTAGTGTTTTTTCGTAACGCCCTGTATATATTTATGATGATTGGATGTATCCAAGTGTTCTCTATCTAAAAGTCTTATGTGACCCTTTCAAAATAATTACAAATAACCGAGTTAAAGGGACATTTTGTGCCAGATTTGCTCCTTTCAGATTTTACGTTTTAACTTGCATTGAAAAATTAATGAAAATTTACAGACTTCAACTTTTTTGTTTGTAAAGATACGAATACGATTAAATAAGCAAAATTGTAGTATTTTTTATTTCCGAATTAATGACGCACACAGAAATTTGCAAAATCGACTGGTTGCGGAGTTACAGCCCTTTGACCCTTTGTCTTAGTGTTTTTTCGTAACGCCCTGTATATATTTATGATGATTGGATGTATCCAAGTGTTCTCTATCTAAAAGTCTTATGTGACCCTTTCAAAATAATTACAAATAACCGAGTTAAAGGGACATTTTGGGCCAGATTTGCTCCTTTCAGATTTTACGTTTTAACTTGCATTGAAAAATTAATGAAAATTTACATGCTTCAACTTTTTTGTTTGTAAAGATACGAATACGATTAAATAAGCAAAATTGTAGTATTTTTTATTTCCGAATTAATGACGCACACAGAAATTTGCAAAATCGACTGGTTGCGGAGTTACAGCCCTTTGACCCTTTGTCTTAGTGTTTTTTCGTAACGCCCTGTATATATTTATGATGATTGGATGTATCCAAGTGTTCTCTATCTAAAAGTCTTATGTGACCCTTTCAAAATAATTACAAATAACCGAGTTAAAGGGACATTTTGGGCCAGATTTGCTCCTTTCAGATTTTACGTTTTAACTTGCATTGAAAAATTAATAAAAATTTACATGCTTCAACTTTTTTGTTTGTAAAGATACGAATACGATTAAATAAGCAAAATTGTAGTATTTTTTATTTCCGAATTAATGACGCACACAGAAATTTGCAAAATCGACTGGTTGCGGAGTTACAGCCCTTTGACCCTTTGTCTTAGTGTTTTTTCGTAACGCCCTGTATATATTTATGATGATTGGATGTATCCAAGTGTTCTCTATCTAAAAGTCTTATGTGACCCTTTCAAAATAATTACAAATAACCGAGTTAAAGGGACATTTTGGGCCAGATTTGCTCCTTTCAGATTTTACGTTTTAACTTGCATTGAAAAATTAATGAAAATTTACATGCTTCAACTTTTTTGTTTGTAAAGATACGAATACGATTAAATAAGCAAAATTGTAGTATTTTTTATTTCCGAATTAATGACGCACACAGAAATTTGCAAAATCGACTGGTTGCGGAGTTACAGCCCTTTGACCCTTTGTCTTAGTGTTTTTTCGTAACGCCCTGTATATATTTATGATGATTGGATGTATCCAAGTGTTCTCTATCTAAAAGTCTTATGTGACCCTTTCAAAATAATTACAAATAACCGAGTTAAAGGGACATTTTGGGCCAGATTTGCTCTTTTCAGATTTTACGTTTTAACTTGCATTGAAAAATTAATGAAAATTTACATGCTTCAACTTTTTTGTTTGTAAAGATACGAATACGATTAAATAAGCAAAATTGTAGTATTTTTTATTTCCGAATTAATGACGCACACAGAAATTTGCAAAATCGACTGGTTGCGGAGTTACAGCCCTTTGACCCTTTGTATTAGTGTTTTTTCGTAACGCCCTGTATATATTTATGATGATTGGATGTATCCAAGTGTTCTCTATCTAAAAGTCTTATGTGACCCTTTCAAAATAATTACAAATAACCGAGTTAAAGGGACATTTTGGGCCAGATTTGCTCCTTTCAGATTTTACGTTTTAACTTGCATTGAAAAATTAATAAAAATTTACATGCTTCAACTTTTTTGTTTGTAAAGATACGAATACGATTAAATAAGCAAAATTGTAGTATTTTTTATTTCCGAATTAATGACGCACACAGAAATTTGCAAAATCGACTGGTTGCGGAGTTACAGCCCTTTGACCCTTTGTCTTAGTGTTTTTTCGTAACGCCCTGTATATATTTATGATGATTGGATGTATCCAAGTGTTCTCTATCTAAAAGTCTTATGTGACCCTTTCAAAATAATTACAAATAACCGAGTTAAAGGGACATTTTGGGCCAGATTTGCTCCTTTCAGATTTTACGTTTTAACTTGCATTGAAAAATTAATGAAAATTTACATGCTTCAACTTTTTTGTTTGTAAAGATACGAATACGATTAAATAAGCAAAATTGTAGTATTTTTTATTTCCGAATTAATGACGCACACAGAAATTTGCAAAATCGACTGGTTGCGGAGTTACAGCCCTTTGACCCTTTGTCTTAGTGTTTTTTCGTAACGCCCTGTATATATTTATGATGATTGGATGTATCCAAGTGTTCTCTATCTAAAAGTCTTATGTGACCCTTTCAAAATAATTACAAATAACCGAGTTAAAGGGACATTTTGGGCCAGATTTGCTCCTTTCAGATTTTACGTTTTAACTTGCATTGAAAAATTAATGAAAATTTACATGCTTCAACTTTTTTGTTTGTAAAGATACGAATACGATTAAATAAGCAAAATTGTAGTATTTTTTATTTCCGAATTAATGACGCACACAGAAATTTGCAAAATCGACTGGTTGCGGAGTTACAGCCCTTTGACCCTTTGTCTTAGTGTTTTTTCGTAACGCCCTGTATATATTTATGATGATTGGATGTATCCAAGTGTTCTCTATCTAAAAGTCTTATGTGACCCTTTCAAAATAATTACAAATAACCGAGTTAAAGGGACATTTTGGGCCAGATTTGCTCCTTTCAGATTTTACGTTTTAACTTGCATTGAAAAATTAATAAAAATTTACATGCTTCAACTTTTTTGTTTGTAAAGATACGAATACGATTAAATAAGCAAAATTGTAGTATTTTTTATTTCCGAATTAATGACGCACACAGAAATTTGCAAAATCGACTGGTTGCGGAGTTACAGCCCTTTGACCCTTTGTCTTAGTGTTTTTTCGTAACGCCCTGTATATATTTATGATGATTGGATGTATCCAAGTGTTCTCTATCTAAAAGTCTTATGTGACCCTTTCAAAATAATTACAAATAACCGAGTTAAAGGGACATTTTGGGCCAGATTTGCTCTTTTCAGATTTTACGTTTTAACTTGCATTGAAAAATTAATGAAAATTTACATGCTTCAACTTTTTTGTTTGTAAAGATACGAATACGATTAAATAAGCAAAATTGTAGTATTTTTTATTTCCGAATTAATGACGCACACAGAAATTTGCAAAATCGACTGGTTGCGGAGTTACAGCCCTTTGACCCTTTGTATTAGTGTTTTTTCGTAACGCCCTGTATATATTTATGATGATTGGATGTATCCAAGTGTTCTCTATCTAAAAGTCTTATGTGACCCTTTCAAAATAATTACAAATAACCGAGTTAAAGGGACATTTTGGGCCAGATTTGCTCCTTTCAGATTTTACGTTTTAACTTGCATTGAAAAAGTAATAAAAATTTACATGCTTCAACTTTTTTGTTTGTAAAGATACGAATACGATTAAATAAGCAAAATTGTAGTATTTTTTATTTCCGAATTAATGACGCACACAGAAATTTGCAAAATCGACTGGTTGCGGAGTTACAGCCCTTTGACCCTTTGTCTTAGTGTTTTTTCGTAACGCCCTGTATATATTTATGATGATTGGATGTATCCAAGTGTTCTCTATCTAAAAGTCTTATGTGACCCTTTCAAAATAATTACAAATAACCGAGTTAAAGGGACATTTTGGGCCAGATTTGCTCTTTTCAGATTTTACGTTTTAACTTGCATTGAAAAATTAATGAAAATTTACATGCTTCAACTTTTTTGTTTGTAAAGATACGAATACGATTAAATAAGCAAAATTGTAGTATTTTTTATTTCCGAATTAATGACGCACACAGAAATTTGCAAAATCGACTGGTTGCGGAGTTACAGCCCTTTGACCCTTTGTCTTAGTGTTTTTTCGTAACGCCCTGTATATATTTATGATGATTGGATGTATCCAAGTGTTCTCTATCTAAAAGTCTTATGTGACCCTTTCAAAATAATTACAAATAACCGAGTTAAAGGGACATTTTGGGCCAGATTTGCTCTTTTCAGATTTTACGTTTTAACTTGCATTGAAAAATTAATGAAAATTTACATGCTTCAACTTTTTTGTTTGTAAAGATACGAATACGATTAAATAAGCAAAATTGTAGTATTTTTTATTTCCGAATTAATGACGCACACAGAAATTTGCAAAATCGACTGGTTGCGGAGTTACAGCCCTTTGACCCTTTGTCTTAGTGTTTTTTCGTAACGCCCTGTATATATTTATGATGATTGGATGTATCCAAGTGTTCTCTATCTAAAAGTCTTATGTGACCCTTTCAAAATAATTACAAATAACCGAGTTAAAGGGACATTTTGGGCCAGATTTGCTCCTTTCAGATTTTACGTTTTAACTTGCATTGAAAAATTAATGAAAATTTACATGCTTCAACTTTTTTGTTTGTAAAGATACGAATACGATTAAATAAGCAAAATTGTAGTATTTTTTATTTCCGAATTAATGACGCACACAGAAATTTGCAAAATCGACTGGTTGCGGAGTTACAGCCCTTTGACCCTTTGTCTTAGTGTTTTTTCGTAACGCCCTGTATATATTTATGATGATTGGATGTATCCAAGTGTTCTCTATCTAAAAGTCTTATGTGACCCTTTCAAAATAATTACAAATAACCGAGTTAAAGGGACATTTTGGGCCAGATTTGCTCCTTTCAGATTTTACGTTTTAACTTGCATTGAAAAATTAATAAAAATTTACATGCTTCAACTTTTTTGTTTGTAAAGATACGAATACGATTAAATAAGCAAAATTGTAGTATTTTTTATTTCCGAATTAATGACGCACACAGAAATTTGCAAAATCGACTGGTTGCGGAGTTACAGCCCTTTGACCCTTTGTCTTAGTGTTTTTTCGTAACGCCCTGTATATATTTATGATGATTGGATGTATCCAAGTGTTCTCTATCTAAAAGTCTTATGTGACCCTTTCAAAATAATTACAAATAACCGAGTTAAAGGGACATTTTGGGCCAGATTTGCTCTTTTCAGATTTTACGTTTTAACTTGCATTGAAAAATTAATGAAAATTTACATGCTTCAACTTTTTTGTTTGTAAAGATACGAATACGATTAAATAAGCAAAATTGTAGTATTTTTTATTTCCGAATTAATGACGCACACAGAAATTTGCAAAATCGACTGGTTGCGGAGTTACAGCCCTTTGACCCTTTGTATTAGTGTTTTTTCGTAACGCCCTGTATATATTTATGATGATTGGATGTATCCAAGTGTTCTCTATCTAAAAGTCTTATGTGACCCTTTCAAAATAATTACAAATAACCGAGTTAAAGGGACATTTTGGGCCAGATTTGCTCCTTTCAGATTT
Organism: Hemicrepidius hirtus; assembly: GCA_963082805.1. Taxonomy (NCBI): domain Eukaryota; kingdom Metazoa; phylum Arthropoda; class Insecta; order Coleoptera; family Elateridae; genus Hemicrepidius; species Hemicrepidius hirtus. The sequence continues at coordinate 37,416,547 of OY720160.1, read as the reverse complement.
TACGTTTTAACTTGCATTGAAAAAGTAATAAAAATTTACATGCTTCAACTTTTTTGTTTGTAAAGATACGAATACGATTAAATAAGCAAAATTGTAGTATTTTTTATTTCCGAATTAATGACGCACACAGAAATTTGCAAAATCGACTGGTTGCGGAGTTACAGCCCTTTGACCCTTTGTCTTAGTGTTTTTTCGTAACGCCCTGTATATATTTATGATGATTGGATGTATCCAAGTGTTCTCTATCTAAAAGTCTTATGTGACCCTTTCAAAATAATTACAAATAACCGAGTTAAAGGGACATTTTGGGCCAGATTTGCTCCTTTCAGATTTTACGTTTTAACTTGCATTGAAAAATTAATGAAAATTTACATGCTTCAACTTTTTTGTTTGTAAAGATACGAATACGATTAAATAAGCAAAATTGTAGTATTTTTTATTTCCGAATTAATGACGCACACAGAAATTTGCAAAATCGACTGGTTGCGGAGTTACAGCCCTTTGACCCTTTGTCTTAGTGTTTTTTCGTAACGCCCTGTATATATTTATGATGATTGGATGTATCCAAGTGTTCTCTATCTAAAAGTCTTATGTGACCCTTTCAAAATAATTACAAATAACCGAGTTAAAGGGACATTTTGGGCCAGATTTGCTCCTTTCAGATTTTACGTTTTAACTTGCATTGAAAAATTAATAAAAATTTACATGCTTCAACTTTTTTGTTTGTAAAGATACGAATACGATTAAATAAGCAAAATTGTAGTATTTTTTATTTCCGAATTAATGACGCACACAGAAATTTGCAAAATCGACTGGTTGCGGAGTTACAGCCCTTTGACCCTTTGTCTTAGTGTTTTTTCGTAACGCCCTGTATATATTTATGATGATTGGATGTATCCAAGTGTTCTCTATCTAAAAGTCTTATGTGACCCTTTCAAAATAATTACAAATAACCGAGTTAAAGGGACATTTTGGGCCAGATTTGCTCTTTTCAGATTTTACGTTTTAACTTGCATTGAAAAATTAATGAAAATTTACATGCTTCAACTTTTTTGTTTGTAAAGATACGAATACGATTAAATAAGCAAAATTGTAGTATTTTTTATTTCCGAATTAATGACGCACACAGAAATTTGCAAAATCGACTGGTTGCGGAGTTACAGCCCTTTGACCCTTTGTATTAGTGTTTTTTCGTAACGCCCTGTATATATTTATGATGATTGGATGTATCCAAGTGTTCTCTATCTAAAAGTCTTATGTGACCCTTTCAAAATAATTACAAATAACCGAGTTAAAGGGACATTTTGGGCCAGATTTGCTCCTTTCAGATTTTACGTTTTAACTTGCATTGAAAAAGTAATAAAAATTTACATGCTTCAACTTTTTTGTTTGTAAAGATACGAATACGATTAAATAAGCAAAATTGTAGTATTTTTTATTTCCGAATTAATGACGCACACAGAAATTTGCAAAATCGACTGGTTGCGGAGTTACAGCCCTTTGACCCTTTGTCTTAGTGTTTTTTCGTAACGCCCTGTATATATTTATGATGATTGGATGTATCCAAGTGTTCTCTATCTAAAAGTCTTATGTGACCCTTTCAAAATAATTACAAATAACCGAGTTAAAGGGACATTTTGGGCCAGATTTGCTCTTTTCAGATTTTACGTTTTAACTTGCATTGAAAAATTAATGAAAATTTACATGCTTCAACTTTTTTGTTTGTAAAGATACGAATACGATTAAATAAGCAAAATTGTAGTATTTTTTATTTCCGAATTAATGACGCACACAGAAATTTGCAAAATCGACTGGTTGCGGAGTTACAGCCCTTTGACCCTTTGTCTTAGTGTTTTTTCGTAACGCCCTGTATATATTTATGATGATTGGATGTATCCAAGTGTTCTCTATCTAAAAGTCTTATGTGACCCTTTCAAAATAATTACAAATAACCGAGTTAAAGGGACATTTTGTGCCAGATTTGCTCTTTTCAGATTTTACGTTTTGACTTGCATTGAAAAATTAATGAAAATTTACAGGCTTCAACTTTTTTGTTTGTAAAGATACGAATACGATTAAATAAGCAAAATTGTAGTATTTTTTATTTCCGAATTAATGACGCACACAGAAATTTGCAAAATCGACTGGTTGCGGAGTTACAGCCCTTTGACCCTTTGTCTTAGTGTTTTTTCGTAACGCCCTGTATATATTTATGATGATTGGATGTATCCAAGTGTTCTCTATCTAAAAGTCTTATGTGACCCTTTCAAAATAATTACAAATAACCGAGTTAAAGGGACATTTTGGGCCAGATTTGCTCTTTTCAGATTTTACGTTTTGACTTGCATTGAAAAATTAATGAAAATTTACAGGCTTCAACTTTTTTGTTTGTAAAGATACGAATACGATTAAATAAGCAAAATTGTAGTATTTTTAATTTCTGATTCATTGACGCGTATAGAAATTTGAAAAAACTATTAGTTGTGGAGGTACAGCCCTTTGACCCTTTGTCTGTTTGTTTTTTCGTAACGCCCTGTATATATTTATGATGATTGGATGTATCCAAGTGTTCTCTATCTAAAAGTCTTATGTGACCCTTTCAAAATAATTACAAATAACCGAGTTAAAGGGACATTTTGGGCCAGATTTGCTCCTTTCAGATTTTACGTTTTAACTTGCATTGAAAAATTAATGAAAATTTACATGCTTCAACTTTTTTGTTTGTAAAGATACGAATACGATTAAATAAGCAAAATTGTAGTATTTTTTATTTCCGAATTAATGACGCACACAGAAATTTGCAAAATCGACTGGTTGCGGAGTTACAGCCCTTTGACCCTTTGTCTTAGTGTTTTTTCGTAACGCCCTGTATATATTTATGATGATTGGATGTATCCAAGTGTTCTCTATCTAAAAGTCTTATGTGACCCTTTCAAAATAATTACAAATAACCGAGTTAAAGGGACATTTTGGGCCAGATTTGCTCCTTTCAGATTTTACGTTTTAACTTGCATTGAAAAATTAATGAAAATTTACATGCTTCAACTTTTTTGTTTGTAAAGATACGAATACGATTAAATAAGCAAAATTGTAGTATTTTTTATTTCCGAATTAATGACGCACACAGAAATTTGCAAAATCGACTGGTTGCGGAGTTACAGCCCTTTGACCCTTTGTCTTAGTGTTTTTTCGTAACGCCCTGTATATATTTATGATGATTGGATGTATCCAAGTGTTCTCTATCTAAAAGTCTTATGTGACCCTTTCAAAATAATTACAAATAACCGAGTTAAAGGGACATTTTGGGCCAGATTTGCTCCTTTCAGATTTTACGTTTTAACTTGCATTGAAAAATTAATGAAAATTTACATGCTTCAACTTTTTTGTTTGTAAAGATACGAATACGATTAAATAAGCAAAATTGTAGTATTTTTTATTTCCGAATTAATGACGCACACAGAAATTTGCAAAATCGACTGGTTGCGGAGTTACAGCCCTTTGACCCGTTGTCTTAGTGTTTTTTCGTAACGCCCTGTATATATTTATGATGATTGGATGTATCCAAGTGTTCTCTATCTAAAAGTCTTATGTGACCCTTTCAAAATAATTACAAATAACCGAGTTAAAGGGACATTTTGGACCAGATTTGCTCCTTTCAGATTTTACGTTTTAACTTGCATTGAAAAATTAATGAAAATTTACATGCTTCAACTTTTTTGTTTGTAAAGATACGAATACGATTAAATAAGCAAAATTGTAGTATTTTTTATTTCCGAATTAATGACGCACACAGAAATTTGCAAAATCGACTGGTTGCGGAGTTACAGCCCTTTGACCCTTTGTCTTAGTGTTTTTTCGTAACGCCCTGTATATATTTATGATGATTGGATGTATCCAAGTGTTCTCTATCTAAAAGTCTTATGTGACCCTTTCAAAATAATTACAAATAACCGAGTTAAAGGGACATTTTGTGCCAGATTTGCTCTTTTCAGATTTTACGTTTTGACTTGCATTGAAAAATTAATGAAAATTTACAGGCTTCAACTTTTTTGTTTGTAAAGATACGAATACGATTAAATAAGCAAAATTGTAGTATTTTTTATTTCCGAATTAATGACGCACACAGAAATTTGCAAAATCGACTGGTTGCGGAGTTACAGCCCTTTGACCCTTTGTCTTAGTGTTTTTTCGTAACGCCCTGTATATATTTATGATGATTGGATGTATCCAAGTGTTCTCTATCTAAAAGTCTTATGTGACCCTTTCAAAATAATTACAAATAACCGAGTTAAAGGGACATTTTGGGCCAGATTTGCTCTTTTCAGATTTTACGTTTTAACTTGCATTGAAAAATTAATGAAAATTTACATGCTTCAACTTTTTTGTTTGTAAAGATACGAATACGATTAAATAAGCAAAATTGTAGTATTTTTTATTTCCGAATTAATGACGCACACAGAAATTTGCAAAATCGACTGGTTGCGGAGTTACAGCCCTTTGACCCTTTGTCTTAGTGTTTTTTCGTAACGCCCTGTATATATTTATGATGATTGGATGTATCCAAGTGTTCTCTATCTAAAAGTCTTATGTGACCCTTTCAAAATAATTACAAATAACCGAGTTAAAGGGACATTTTGGGCCAGATTTGCTCTTTTCAGATTTTACGTTTTAACTTGCATTGAAAAATTAATGAAAATTTACATGCTTCAACTTTTTTGTTTGTAAAGATACGAATACGATTAAATAAGCAAAATTGTAGTATTTTTTATTTCCGAATTAATGACGCACACAGAAATTTGCAAAATCGACTGGTTGCGGAGTTACTGCCCTTTGACCCTTTGTCTTAGTGTTTTTTCGTAACGCCCTGTATATATTTATGATGATTGGATGTATCCAAGTGTTCTCTATCTAAAAGTCTTATGTGACCCTTTCAAAATAATTACAAATAACCGAGTTAAAGGGACATTTTGTGCCAGATTTGCTCTTTTCAGATTTTACGTTTTGACTTGCATTGAAAAATTAATGAAAATTTACAGGCTTCAACTTTTTTGTTTGTAAAGATACGAATACGATTAAATAAGCAAAATTGTAGTATTTTTAATTTCTGATTCATTGACGCGTATAGAAATTTGAAAAAACTATTAGTTGTGGAGGTACAGCCCTTTGACCCTTTGTCTGTTTGTTTTTTCGTAACGCCCTGTATATATTTTGGATGATTGGATGTATCCAATTGTTCTCTATCTAAAAGTCTTATGTGACCCTTTCAAAATAATTACAAATAACCGAGTTAAAGCACATTTTGTAGCTTGCTCCGCTCTCAGGTAGCTCTTTTCATGAATTTACAATGAAAATACAACATTTAGTTACAATTATGTTATTTTCAGTTGAAATTGATATTTTATTTAATATTTATTATTTCTATAATTGTTTACGAGTCAAAAAAATATATAACTGCAACACGACTTTGTTCAAAACAAATTTTATTTAACAATGGTTCGACACACAAAGCAAAGCAACTAAGAAACTATTTAATCCAACAAACACTCGAATTGGTTCGGAACTGGCCGGAGTGTGCGCAAATTGAAATTAGCGTTCCAACAAATACGGAACTTATCCTGGTACTAGTTCACAGAGCGTTCCAACGTCGACAGAACTAATTCCGAACCGATTCGAGAACGGTGAAATCAGTTCCTGGTCCTGACTTAGAACTCATAGGGACGATTTCTTAAAGCATGCGCGCAATGATCGTGGTCATTTGTGATACGTTCCAACACGCAGCAGAACCAGTTCAGAGACAGTACTTTTTTAAGGCATGCGCATAAAATCGTTCCTGAACTGATTCATGAACTGTACCAGAACCGCTTGTTGGAACAAACCTATAGGTGGCAGTACCTCACGTGCAGTATTTTGTGTCACCAGTTTTTCTTAACAAGTTATCATACTAGTCAATATAAATACAAAATACAATGGTACAACCATAAATGAAATTACACTTTTAGTACCACTTTCGATTGACAATACAATTTTATTATACATTATAAAATTTATAGACAAGATGAACTATGATGATATAGAAAAACAATAAATAACGATTAGCAAAACTTGTATAGTAGTAAAATTTCTCTTGAAATCTGGTTTTCGGGAAGTTCCCTGAATGTTTCTAGCTTATTTTCATAAAGTAGTGTTTTAACAGCGAAAAATTACTCACGAGATTAAATTTAACTTCTTATGAGATTACGGACTCGTCTCAAAAGATTAAAGTTTTTATAAAACTATGTTATGACTAGGTAATTTAATCTAAATTATTCCAACTTTTCTTAACAATAACAAGCTTGGCAAGCTCTAGTCACAATACATGTTTCGAAAGTTGGTTGCAGCTATATGATTCTAAAGTTTGTCTGGAGTTTCCCAAAGTGCAAGGATTGTGGTTTTCTACACGTCACTGCTGTTCTTGCAGGGTAACTACATGTTGTGCTGCACTAGCACAAGTTTATTATTATGGTGGTTTTGTACAATTCATAGTTGCACTTGAGGCTTCAGTACAATCACACTCGTAAATGGAATTAGACTTTGTAGGACAATGAAAAACAGTTGGGTACAATATATTCTGGTATTATGTAAAATAGAACAAACAAAGCGTAGATATTGCTGAAATTATGCATGTTTGAGACACGTATGTAAATGTTCCCTTTTCGATTCTACTTTCCTAAAGCTCGACAAATGTGTTTGGAGTTTCTGAATGGATCTTTACTTTTGAAGAAAAACTTATTTCGTTTCACGTAACACCTTTCTACTAAATCTACAACTACCTACAAGATTTTAAAACTTTATAATTTTTGTGTGGAACAGTTTTTCTGGTATTTAACAACTCAGTTAGAGCTTTTATCCCCTGAGTTACAGTTCAGTGCTAAGATCGATTACTATGCAAGGAAGACAGTAGTACATTTAAGTTTTCGTACGTAAATTTTTTGGGATCATCTGTTTTCTAGCGTAAACACCCCCCAACCCCTCGGACAATATGTGCTCCCTTTATTATATTATTATTCGTCTTGTAGAAGGCGAGTTTGACCATACAGTTGTATTTGAGGTAGTGTCAGTTCCAGTTACTCACTGGGCAACAAATTTTCTGTAGGTGGAAATTATAGCCATGCCGATGTGTCGAATACAGTGCATGTTCTGTTAGAGGGGGAAAAATAATTAAGACCCTGACAGGTAGCGCTTCCACATGCATGTCCGAATTTAAAAAGGTTGCAGGTAGTGATTTGATGTAATGTTGTAAAGCCAAGTAGAAATATTATTACATAGTATCCTTCCAGATATCTGTAATAGTCTCACGTTCCTAACCCCATTTGGACTGCACTATCAAAAATATTTCATTTATAAATTATCAGTATCTATTTCACATTTATATTCCAACATCAAGAATACAAATTTACCACTTCACAATTTCATCATCATGGACTTCAATCAAGAATTTTATCATCAAATTCAACAAAATTATGGTTCAAGAAGCTCAGAAATATTCATATTTTTTATATTTAATTCTGAAGAAGCCTAAACGGCGAAACGTTAAAAAATTTTTTTAAATACAATATGTATGACATGAATGAAACTTCTTGTTTTATTTAAATTAACGTATCAATTGGCTGCTACTCCAAACCAAGTGGATACAATTTCCCAGCTGTTTATTTTTAATTTTATAAATTATGTAATTGCCTATTTCTAAAGTGCAGGGATAGAAAAAAATAGATGTAGACACTATTCATTATGTTTTGCATATTTTTTGTATTTCATATTTACTGATTAGATATATTTATTTACAAGCACTAATGTTACCCAACACAACAAACCTGTCACATAAGAACAGTTAACTAGCCAAAGGTTAATTTGAAACGGATGACTAGAGGATGCGACCGTCAGTTAATTTACCCTGGCTTACCACTTTAATTAGGAATTGAAAGACCAAACGTGGGTCTCAGTCAGGTCTGAGATAGGTATTATATTAAGGAGTCAATCACAACTATAAGCCCTTCTTAATGTGAAAACAGATACACGAATAAAATCGTCTATCAAAAATTTTGGTAGGTATAGTAATCCGATTTCAGAACTAGGGCAAATAAAAAAAATAGAGTTAGAAAAATGTGGGTTAGATACATCACAGCTTTACCTAAGAATTATAATTGGTAACAGATCTACCGATCGAACGATTTGTTGCTGAATGAGAACCCTACTCAAAAGACTAGGGATACTAAACAACAGACATATTCTAAAATATGAATTGAATGATTCTGCAAGGATTTTTCGGTTGCTCGCGCTCGGTGCAATCTCTCGGTTTTCAACTTCTAAATTACAAGCATATTGCATATAAAATTTATTACTGGCTCGTAATGCACATTTCCAAATGCAAACTACAACTGGCATAATTCAAATCTCAATTAGCATCTACCGGCTTGCATATAATACTTCATGCTTAATTTAACAGTCAGACAGATGCGGCTACGTTGCAACTATATTCATGGATGGGAGATGTTTCAAAACACGTACATGTATCATTTATTCAAATGTAATTTGCAATTTATACAAGAAAAAAGTAAAACTGATATGTTACCTGAATCACTGTTTATTTAAAAATTGCTTGGTAAGCATAAGCTTATATAAGAAGAGTGAACGGGGTGTTTTTTAGAAGAAGATAAAATAAGAAATATCGCTGTCCATATCCAATGCACGTTTAAACCAGCGACACAAAAACCTCGAGGGTGTGCTTTCCATATTGAACCGTTACTGCGCCTATTAGTAGTTATTTATTCTTTCTCCAAGGTTCCTTTTAAAGAAAACCCGGCAGTTTCGATTGTGATACATTCAAAGATACCAATAAATCACTAGGGAATGCTGGGAAGCCATAGGACTGCACAGAAGCTAGTAGTGCTAAAAGAGGAGCGAAACTAAACCAAGTTTATAATATTATATCAGGGGCGTGGCCGTGGTCGTGTGCATGCAAATCCGCATAGCACTGAGGCGACACGGGTTCGATTCCTCCTTGTAGGTTATTCATACTTCAGTAGTAAATATTTTGGACACGTAATTTTTGGTCTGCAGTATAGGAAGCAATTCAAGAATTCATATGGACATTTTAATAACTAAATCTTAATGTATGGTGAGCTGAGTATTGATTAAAGAGTCTTAACACGATGCGAGTCTGTTGGTTGAGGCACAGTGCAGTGGTGAATATCCAAAGAACCGAGAAACTACCCGCACTAAATTCTAATTCCGTCTAGAAAATCATACTAACAATGTGATGTTAAAGAAAATGAAGATGCATGCATGCAAACAAAAAATGATTAAATCGTCGTACCCCAGACTCCTCTTTGCGGTTAGCTGTTGACATCTTCATGGGGCACTACATTCCATGGAGAACTGCATCCCAGGGAGACACCTACACAAGATTATAATGGGTGAATCGGTACTGCAGACACTGTGAATGTATGGAGGCTTTGATACCATTATACCAACGTAATGTGGATTAGTTTAAACTGCAGTTTATTACAGGCATGGAAATAATGGAAGTGAAAGAGATCCAAGATCACAAAAAGGATGCACAAACAAGATCTGACTCCTCGAAGCAGTATTGTGTCCTTCTTGGGGATTGGAACTACTTCAGTTAGGCAACATTCCCAGTTAGGGTGGACAATGGATCATAAGCGCAAGGAAGCTCCGGGGATTCGCAAACCGAGACCTCGTTCCAGATAATCAATCAATATAATTACGTAATACTAATCAACCCTTGTATAACCCAATAATTACTCGCATAGTGCGAAATTGAGATTGACAATAAAAATACTGCCTACTCCGTCTTAAATAAAAAAACCGCCGTTGTCGTAAAAATTGCAATTTCCTACTCTCTGAGTTTTACTACCTACAACCACTTTGAAAGAATGTGAAGGTGAAAAGTAATTACCTTTCGCCGCTAGGCTATATATGCGATATTTTCTGGAAACTTAGTATTTTCAAAATTTACAATTTATTGTTAATCGTATAACAGGGTATTATTGCAGACCTAAATCGCATTGAACGATTACAATAATTCTTCTAAAAAATTAGTTTTTAAAGAGACCTTATTGAGTTTTTATATTAACCAAGAAAAACGATTTTTAGGAACAAAAAACTAGTTCCATGCTATTATATCATGCTTGAATGATTCGTAAATTCTTGTTAAATATGGGAAACAGGTGTTGCTGAATAGTTGGTAGATGAAAAACAAGATGCAAAATCCTTGATCCCGAGCGACTATGTTACAAAAAGAATCATTATAAATTAATTTTTCCCTTCACGACAGTGTATTAATTTAAAGCTGGGATCGTTGTAGTTATTTTTATAATTTGATTGCAAATATGGTTAGGTAACTATGTTTACTTACGAAAGAAGCGAGTTTGGTAATATAAAAGACTAACAACTATCAGAAAGTTTCCGAACGACACTAAACTGTTCATAAAATTTATTAGCGAAACAAGTTATGGTGAAAGGTCGAATGAAACACTTTTTGGAATTGTCTAGATTACAGTAAATGTTGATGCATGTTTTTACTACTTCTTCAAACTAACGCGAGGTTGCTTATTTCCAGCGCAAAGTTCTCGGAAAAACAAAGGCATTGTCCGTTTATCCTTCACGGTAGAGCTTGAAATGTGCTTAAATTTTCTTACACAATAACGCATCTAAAAATATATCCAGCTTCGTATTTTACGATAATAAACTAGAAATTTGCTTATCAAGTTGGCTAAATGTCTAATTTTTAATTATCCATAGTATTCTAATCGATCAACCGAAAACATAATAATTGTTATCCGTGATTCTCCTGTAAATACAGGGTGGATGACAAATCCGCCCCGAACTATACAGCTTTTAATTGAGATCGGATTGTTACGGTCGACATACCAATCGAAATGAGTCATTAAATACTACGTTTTGATGTAGTTACAACATTTCCAGGACCTACTAGATTTTAGCTGCAATAGTCAACTTTTTATTGTTAAATGGGCACTTATGTAAATTTTTTGTAATTCTGAATAAGCGTTTTTTTCCGAGTTCAACGATGTATAATAAATCATCTTAGACGTTACCATCACCAAAAAGTAGTAAAAAAAAATTGTTTAAAATTACTCTCGTGACTACCAATTTCGCAATTAGTTTTCAATAGTAGGCTTTGACTAACAAAATATTGACCCAATAATGACCCAATCCGATCTGAATTAAAAGCTGTATAGCTCGGGGCGGATTTCATCATCCACCCTGTATATAACTTATAAGAAAATTGATAATAAAGTATAGGATCTCGGTGGTTTATTAGTGCACGAGTTTAGAGATTATATTTCAACAAGGTTTGCTTCCACTGCGTGCTTTAGATTTATTATTTAATTGCACAGTATGATGTTATATGGCACTAGCAGTTATTTAACGTTCCAATTTCCCCTAACCGCCATCGATTTGACTCTAATCATGTCGAACATACCTAGATTGCGTTCGGCAGGAATACTGATAAATCATTGGGTCCATGTAAAGGAATTAGTGACAGCACAGTCGATTATAATCCAATTACTCATAAAACATATGGAATTGCTCGACATATCCCAATGTCATTTATTTCAGATTTGAATTTTATTAAGTTAACTTCAGTTAATCTCTCCGATCAAAATTAGATCTGCAGATCAAGGAATACAAAATCCTTACTGTATTAAACTTGGTGTTGAAGAATTTCAAAAGATATTCGCGTGACATTATTCAATGATACTTTCAATTAAATTTAATTCTATAAAATTTTATCATAAGAGTGAGTATAAAAGCGGTGGATACAATGTTACAAAACCGTAGAGAATAAAGGTAGCTGATTTAAAAACTCGCAAAAAAGGAATCCTTTCAGTTAAATATTACAAAAAAACTGAATAAATATATAGCCTGTTATCTTCAAAACTGGAGGTAAAATTGGTTTTAAACATAACAAAAGCTCGCATGTTTGTTGTTTGGGTTCACAGAAGGTTGATGGGAAAAAAGGTAACGAATTTAAACGAAATTGTTGCTTTAGGTATTACAAAATACTTTTAAGGGAAACATTCTGTTAATCACCGTAACTTCATTATTTTCCTAACGCTGTTGGGAAAAAAAACAATTTGGAATTATACAATAATTATAGCATGTATTGCAAACTGCTAGGATCATATGTCGTCATCTAACACTTAAATTTACATGAAAGACACACATCTGAACGGAGGAAATGCTTTTATCTGTTTTAAGGGCGGACTTGAACTCTGTGCCAATGGTCCTCACTTTACCGCTGCGCTACGCCCGTTCCAGTAAAAATTTAAACTTTATTGTCTGCAAATCATCTTAAAAATGAACTTTGAATCTCAGCATCTAGGCAATTATAGACTATTGGCAAACGACCTAGTAATCCTCCCAAATATGTTTTTTTAGCTTTCCAGAAACGCCCCCTTCCACAAGTTTGCACTTACGAGGTACTACACAAACTACGAACATAACACAATATGCCTTTACATTTGCAGTTAAATACAATTTTTTAATACAACCTAGATACACCACTCACAATGAAACGTTAAAACACTCGAAGATTTCATGAAGCGTAAGTTGTTTCCTGTATATCCCATTTCAGAACGAATTACGTTTATTTAGTGCGATTTCACGCTGGTTGGCGAAGTTACAGTCGGATCGAGAATTTATGTTTCCCTTACGGAAAGTAGTTCCTGCGGGCGAATGACATAATAATTATCGATGTAATAATGGTCTCTGTATTAACGATTACATATCTGCGGTCTTACTAGCAAGTTTGATTGCATTTTGAACTAGCCATGTTTTACATGTAATAACTGTACTACATAATGAACAAGGGAAATTGATAAACCCTGATAATTCTCTATTAACCCAAAGATATTCGGCACAATGCCTTGTATTTGGATAATGCCGAACAATATACCGTACACATGTAAGCTTATCAAGACATGTTACAGCTTTTGGAAGATTAACAATTAAACTTATTTCGGAAAAGTGTAACTCAAATTTTTGTTTTAAATAATGAATTAAGATAACATTGCAATATGTCTCACTTTATTTGGTTTAATTAATTATTTGTTCTTGCTCTCTCTTTTTCGGGCAGTAGTGATCCAGTATTGGACGTCATATTTCCTCCGGTTTTCTTTCCATTCTGCTGTATTTGTGGCTAGCCTGTACCCTTAGAACTACTAAACGTCGTCCTGGGTATTTATTATAATAATCTACACAAATGTCATTTTTTTTTTAAATTTAAAATCATTGAAGTATTCGCATGAGCGCCTCTCCCCTCGTTTCAGAAAATACAAATTTTCGACTTTCTGCTTTCCTTTCTGTTTATACTTTAGTCACACCTGATACACTATTAAAAACTTAGCGGTTTCTGTTTAAATTTTCCCACCCAAGACAATTTAATTTAATTTGTCGTTTGATCTTACTCCGCTATTAGCAACTAGCAGATGTTGCAGATTTCACTTCTTGATTAAAAAAAGATGAGTGTACGTGAGTGTAAGTGCGAGGTCAACTATTTAATTTTAACACCTTCATATTCAAGCAGGGGTTGTTAACGGTTGGGTGGGGGTGGCTTTTAAGAAATTCATGGGGTTGGGATAACGAACGTCAATTGCTTTTAGCATCCTTATAGCAAAATTATTGGATCATAGCTGCTCGCAATGTTATTTAATTGTTGTTCAGAAAAGTGTAAGTAACAGGTGTTTCAGTGCGTCGACATAATATAATGCAAAATATGGGCGACAAATTCAAAGAGATTTTAATGTTAATCCGTCCCTTTTTGAAAGCAGTTATGGATTTTGCTTACCTAATTTTAATTAAAGAAAGCAAGACAATGTTAAAACCTACAATAACACTGTTGATATGTTTGAAGCACACGAAAGCCTCTGTACTCTGCCGTCGTCGATCGAATTATTAGAACAATCGTTGTTCGTACTTCTGTTCTAAATGCCAATGGTAACATCACCCTTCGATGGAATTCGTAGCATACTACTATTAAAGCAAAGTATGATATTCCTCTGGTAAGGTCAACGTTGTGTGTAAGATGACAATTAAAACGGTTCGAGTACAATTTCAGCGTAAACCGAATGACGTGTTTGCCAATTAGCAACTAAATGACAATACATCATGGTATTAATACAATTGGTACAAACTTTATGGCATCATCATATAATACGTAAACTCGAACATTTTGGAAAGTACTGTACATTATACCTACAACTGTTTGATTTTGGACACACTACTCAGGGGTAAAATGTGGACAACTCGCAAACAACAAAGCTTTTCTTTGAAAGCCTTTAAGCTGTATATATTACAAGGGTGCTTTATTACCACATGCTGCTGAACAAATGTTTACCGGTCGTTGATGTTCATTAATTTAATTAATGCGTTGGTAAGCAATCATAAAGCGATGTCGAGAACGGACCCAAACGATTGTGCTCTGCCTATACAGTGAACAAATGAATAAAAGTGGCTGAAGTTAAATGAATATTTTGGTATGTAAACAATCATTTTCAGAGTAAATGTCCGCTCTAATTTAAACAGTTTGTGTGGGTTTGTTTGCATTTATATTAAAATTTGGAGTACATAATCTGGAAAAAGATTTGGTTTATGGCGATGATGTCAAACAGTAATTCGCTGTAGGGATTGGAAAGTTAGTTTTAATGTACAAACTATTTAATTGAATTTAATTAATTACGAGAACTGTATTTATTATTGCAGTAAAAAGGAGTCAATATGAACAAGTTGCTTTTGTTGGTGAATTTGCTGCTTTGCCACTTCTTTTATTTCGTTGCTCCATAAAAACTTTCACTTAATTAATATACCATGCTTCAGTTGACATTACTATCTCGCCCTGTCTCTTTTACGACGGTTCTTTTATAGCCCTTTGTATCACTAGAAGACACACACTTAGATGCTTAGATTATTAAATTTAAAAATATAAAAAACAAACAATCGATATTCCCTAACATTTCTCTGTTTGAAATCATTCCGACGTCCAATTAAGGGCCCTGATTGTAAATTTTTTTTATTTCAGTTACCAATTCAAAAAAGACTAAATTGCTAGATCTGATTAATAAATTTCTATTTATCATTGATCCTTGAGACGCATATGTCTCAGCGTAATTACATGCAATTTTCCAGAAGGAGAGATATTACCTTCCTCTGTAAAAAAATTATTTTGACCATAATTTCATATTAGTTTGATAAAATGATGAATACCTACTGAATGATTAATGAGTATCAGGGAATTCTATTGCGAGTACAAAACGGGGTGTCAAAGAATTTTCAGTGGGCGAGTTCATTTATTTTAGCATCCGTTTGTGTATAGCCTACCGACACATTTTCCTCGACTGTACCAATTTTATGTTGAGCTTTTATCATTATTGAAATTTTTTATGTTTGTACCGTACAATTTAGAAAGAAAATGTGATTTTAATTCTCTGGTACATGATCAAGGCAAACGGCAACATATGGCAGCTTGTTTATATAGGGTGTCCCGAAATTAGGGTGAAATACTTTAACAGCGTTTTCTATGACCAAAACTAAAAAAAATCTATAAACGTGGGTCGAAAGATGCTTCTAAGGGAGCTACAACCCCCTCAAAGGTGGCCTCAGCGTATGGTTTTTAGTGAATATCTTCAAAGCCGTGCAAGTTAAAATAATGAAATTTTGTAAAACCATTACTCGTTTTATGCGTAATAAGATGAAGGAGAAATGATAAATTTGAAAATTTTATCGATGGGTGTGACTTGTGGGGTAAAAATAACCCCAACTTTTTTGCATGTCATTTTTTCCAGTTTTTGACAGCAAAAATATGAAATTTCAGTATTTTCTACATAAAAAAGATACACTTGTTGATAAATCTACAGGATGTACCGTTTTTGAGCAAAATCGATTGGAACATATTTTACTGTCGAACACGGGAAGCAATTACACCCAAAAAAGTGTATTTAACCCCACAGCCACCCCGTTTGGGACATCCATGGATGAAATTTTCAAATTATTTCCACTTCATTTTATTACGCATAAAAAGGGTAATGGTTGTATAAAAATTCATTATTTTAACTTGAACGGTTTTGAAAATGGTATTCAATAAAAATCATACGCTGAGGCCACCTTTAAGGGCCTGTACCTTCCTTAGGAAGCATCTTTCGACCTATGTTAATAGAGACTTTTTTCTTGTATTTGGTCGTAGAAAACGCTGTTTAAAGTATTGGACGTTAATTTAGGGACACCCTGTATGTCGCACTATCGCACGAACAACTTGAAGGTCCGTCCTGCCCCAAGACGACTTGTTTAGATTAACTTTCTTCCAGTAATTTGACGTGACATGATAACGTGACCAGTAAACGCGAATTAATTGCGTAGTACGTAAATTATTTCAAGAAGAAAAATAAGATGAAGGTTGGTGGTGACAATGATGTTTACCTGACATGACGACTGGGTATGCCGTTCCTTTGCATACCAGTAAACCCATATTAAAGCTAAATGTGTAAATTCAACATTACAAGTGTGTATATCCCGCAAAAAATGTCTCGTTATTTACCCTAGGAAGCGCAGGATCGCTTGGAATTTGATATACGCGACTTCATTACGCAACCGCTGTAGCCTCCAGGCTGACCCTCAACCAAAAGCGTTCCCTGCGCTCTCTTGATTGTTTATTACACGCTTGCATGAAAGCAGCTAATTAGGATATTTAATAGCCACGTCACTTCGTTTTCAGAGAGTTTTCAGGGCATACAAACGAAAAGCAAGTGGAATTTCTAATAATAGCCCTCTTTTTGTTTGTAGGATGCGATTAAATCAAAGTTTTAATGCGTATTAGTTCCGATTAAAACAGATCCAATTAAAATATTTCAGCTTTCTAACATTCACGTTTGAAAGTCAAATGCGTCTCTCTCCTAAATGAAACAGCAAATCTATCAGAAGCTAAGTGAACGATGAACATTCCAAAAGCCTCAGTCTCCATGCGTAAATTACTAATTTAATCGCTACCTACAGCTACCAACCGAATAACGAAATAATCAAACAAATTTATTGGTTTGTTTTCAAGAAGTTTGAGAGCTTTTCGGATATTTAGAGTTTAATAAGATGATTGTAAACCAGTATTAATTGTGGTTCTATTAAACTTTAAGCAATTCCAATGTTTTGTTATCGAGATATCATCTGTAATGAAGAAAATTAAACCA
The DNA here is from genome assembly GCA_963082805.1 of Hemicrepidius hirtus. Classification (NCBI taxonomy): domain Eukaryota; kingdom Metazoa; phylum Arthropoda; class Insecta; order Coleoptera; family Elateridae; genus Hemicrepidius; species Hemicrepidius hirtus. The sequence goes on along the minus strand of OY720160.1, from coordinate 37,399,292 downwards.
ATCTTTAAAATTAAATAGTGTATGGGGGGAGGGCTTATTTCTACTAGTGAACAGGTCGCTCTCGTAGACATTTACTAAAATATTATGCAAAGGCTACAGAATATAATTTTTGCGCTACTGAACTGTATTTCATTGTTTACCGCGGCTGTTTCCAACAAGCGAGCGCAGCGAGCGAGTTTCTTCATTTGCGCGAATGCGCGGATGACGCTTTCACGCATTCGTTCAATTATTAATTATTCCCGATGAACAACAAACAGAAAAAAAAATAATTTGGGCAAAAATAATGATATTCTTAATCTAAAATACCATATGAAAGGGAAGTGTTTCAAATTTATTATTTTAAAACTAAAGCAGAATTACTGAATAGCAAACGGAACAAAAGAGCTGATGTATTCCTCCTAACCACGGAGCGTGCTCCTAACCAACAGAATTTCGTGATAAGAAATACTTCTTTTTTATTGATTTTACAGTGCCTCTGGTGCTAACGCAGCCGACAGCAGGAAATGAGACCATCAAACTCGAAAATTTCGTCAGAATAATTAGCGAAAAATGATCAAAGTTTACAAAAATTTTAATTTAAACCGTTTTGGAATATCGTTTAGAAAATAATATTGGGTTCTTTGAAGCTTTTGAGTTCAAACATGTGTGTTTAATTTTGCTGCAGAAAGAAGTAATTCTGTTAAAATTGTATAGCAAAAAAACTTACACCCCTAGTCTCGCGAGTATAATCTGGTACCCAGGTAGTAATTGTAACGACGCTGTTAAGACAAACTAGCTAACGAGCTTTCTGTTTAACTACGAAACTTTCCTTTCCTTGAAACGCACGACTTGGTTCAACATTATAAAATGGTGTAAAGTTTCACTTACCAGCTTGAACTCCCCGAAGAGCTGGATGATCATCCCCGGAGTTTTCCGGTACTCCTTCCATGCTCTCCCCTCCGAGACTATCTTCGTTAGGGCAGTCAGAACCAGAATTAGCACCGGCTATATCTTCGGTTTTGCCGTTGTTTCGCTGACTAGATAGGACTTGCATCTCCCACATTTGTTCTTGCCGAATATCATCATTATAATCCTGAAACAAACACTGCATAAAGGAAAAGTTTCATAAGATTTCTGTAAATTCATATTCAAGTTTCTTAAATAAAAGTTCAACGAAGGACTTTGCTCGAAAGATTTATGGAAGTCGAGAAAACGATTAAGTTACCTGTTCTTTAGTCTTTACTAATGTAGGTTCTTATAAATAATTATAAAATTCTTTTTTTGGTTAATAATGTTTGATTATCCCCCACCCGAAGAACCCATAGTTGTCAACTATTTTTCTACAAAAATTTAACTTTTTAAGTTTCTAAGAATTTATTTATAAGACACTTTTTCTACAAGCGACACAAAAGTTGTACCTTTCACCTACGCAAAAGTGAGCATTTATTAATTTCATACTCAATTTATTTATTTATCTTATATTTTCTTTACTATTGAAATTATGAATATTTTATTGTTAATTAAAGCGCAGAAAAAAATAATGTATGGAACACATCATCGAAAGTCTTTAAGAAAGTATTTGGCGGTCCAGTACTTTAACAATCTCCTTCGTCCTGTAAAATGCCACTTTCCTGACTGATAGGTATAAAATATAAAAATTCGAATATACAGCATTTTGCAGTTAAACAGCGCAATACACGAGGGTGTTATCTATGGAAAACGGTTTTGTTATTGTAGCCCCAATTTAAAACTACAGGAAAACAAAAACAACTGTCAGTCGCTAAAAACGAAAACATACTAAGTACGTTTGCTGGTTTGGATAACCCGTTTTCGATGATGTACGCTAATGGTTCCCACTGTATCAACACTCAAAATTTCATAGCAGAAAGAACCTTTTGCTGTAGAAGAGAAGAGACTTAAAAACATATAAGTACGTAAATGTTGAAATAAATTTTTTAGTGAATTTTCAGGTTTGTAAAATATATAATAAATTATGTCCTGCATTCATTTAGTTTAAAATCCTTGAATATTCTGCATACATATTCGAAGCTTTACTTTACGGTGACTACAGCAGTTCAAGCGGAAGTGTTTTTAATATAAATTTCCGCTTCTATTAATAACATATTGATTTTCCGTGCATCTTCTGTCTAAAAATTGATGAATTTATGATACACCTAAAACAATATTTTTTATATAATTGACAGTTCTGAAAAAGTCCATGAAAATGTCAAAGCTCTTATACGAGAAGATGATATTCGGGAAATGAAAACTCTATTTCGGAAATTCACTTCTTCCTTGGTTAGATGGACATCCCACTTTGCACCCTTAAAAGATCTAATATGATAAAATCGAGATTAAATTTGGCATATTACGAATTACATTCCCTAGAAATGATCTAGATTATAATTTTAACATTATTTTCGATTAAATATATCCCAAGCTAATAACATTTTAATTAAATTAGCTCTGCAGGTATTCCAAGAACAATAAAACAAGTCCTTCGGGAAGCAATCCCAGCAGTCGTGTCATTTTCAGATATCGGCTGCATCTTCCTATACAGAGGATTATGATCACGAACCGCCAAAATAGATTGTTTTCCTGTATATCAAAATATACAAAGCACTTCTGTAGGCAACTATATTGATTTCGTGACACATTTGCTTTGCCACCACTTGACTGAAGAGCGTAGTTCAACATCCTTTCCACTTTATCATTTGCATCGACAAAGAACAAGAAATATGGAGGCGCCGCTAAAGAAATTTGCAAGCTGCGATTTTCAGGATAGAGATAAACAGTACATCGACATTTTAGTGACACAAAAGCAAACTAACACCTAAAAACTGAAATTGATAGATTCAGAGGAACCGGATTATACACGCTTTGGCAAACACATTCAGAATCGAATAAGAAATTTCGAGAGTTCCAAACTTTTTCCCTGTGTATTTCTGCATGAATTCCTTCTCCTTTTCTCCCTTGCAGGCTAAGACTGAGAGAAGGATAAAGGGATTATTTTCATCCGGGTTCATTTTTTACCTTCGCTCTATTGAAACATTCAGTGCTCGTACTTCCTGATATTTTATTTGAATATTTAGTGTGAAATATACCTCTCTGAGGCATATTTTGTATTAATACCGAATCGGTGGGGTTTGTCTGGAAACGAAAACGCTCATCTTTATATTACTTTTATATACCAGAAGAATTCATACACGCACTTTTTTATAGATATAGGGTATAATAAGGTACCTTATTTATTTCCTGTTTTATTCTCTACTTCTTTGCAAAGAGATTTGGATTTTGTTAGTGCTGTATTGAAGATAAAATAGTCGCGTACGTTAATTAAAGATAGAAGTAGCAATTAGTACAAACAGTTTAAAACGAACACGTGTATTAATGTGAGTTAATCATTTGGGTATTTTAATCAAGAAAGTAATTAGTTTCCTTTGACAGTAGTTGGATAATTTGATGAGTTTTCAGAATGGAAACTAGTTAATTGCCTTTTGCTAAATACGCAAATTAGTAATAAATTGTCGTCACTTTAAACAGTTTTCCATCATGTTAACAAAATGCTAATTTTATCTTGAATACATTTTTTTGATTGCTTACCTAATGAACCCATGAAAGAAAACTTCGTAGGTTCTTCTGAATTAATAATAATGCACCATTCTAAATGTAATTCTTATCAGTTACTTTTATTTGTAAAAATACCTAGATCCCAACCCAGCTCCCTAAGAGAGTGTAAATTTTCTTTTGACTATACGAATAATGCTTGCCTTTGTAGCGAAGTTTCACGCTTTAGTGATGGGATCGATCCAAGCTAGGAGATTATCCAATATCCTTACATGTACGAGTATCACAGACCAAATAGAAAGTGCTCAGAAAAAGCAAATACGTTTTATTAACATTAAGTAACACCAAAAATATTTCTCTGGATTACATGTTAGCTATAAATCACTAATTTCTGTCAAAATAAATATTTCTGATAGGGAATGGAAAGTCTCATGTTACGAGTATTAACTAAGTTAATCCCTTAAGATCGATGAAAAGTTCTACGTTCATTACTTGTAATCTTAGTGAACACATCGGAGTGCTTCCTTTAATCTGAAAACTCTACGAAAAAGATGCTTTCAATCGAAATTTTTTATAGGTGCGACAGCAGACCCACATCAAGTATATAGAATGACATCTATAAAGGTCAGATATCAAAAATAGGAATCTATAATCGCATTAATGAAACTAGGACCTTGATAAAAGTGAACTCCCCTTTTCAACTTCCTGTAATACCGTACAATATTTTTATAAACTTTCTTAAAGAATATCAATAACAAAATTTTCTTTCGGCCTCGGAAAGTTTCTTAAAACGTATCAATAACGTAATTTTTTTTTCAGAAAAGTTTAGAACAAAAGGTTTTCTGTCATCTTACCACAATGAATAATTTATTTTTTCTATATGGAATATAAGAACAACTACGTAATATATTACAAATCAAGTTGAGTTTTTGTTCCTCAAGTTTTCGTGTTTGATAACGTAATAAAAGTTTCTTGAAGATAGAACAAGACTAAGATACGAAAGGAAACTATAAGGTCAATTGTAAGTAATAAAATCCTGAAGAAACTTTAAACGAAAATGTATCTATGAGCCTTTTGCTTAAGTATTATATTAGTTTTGAAAATTACATTAAATTAAGCCGCTGTCGTAATTACTGTACAAAGTTGAATAATCCATTCATTAGGGTGAAGTTGAAAATGGACAGACTTCTATTAAAATAATTGCGAGTGGTAATATTCGCTGTAGTAATAATTTACATACCGTGCGCATCCCTTTTATTTGTTGCACATTATTTGAACAAACCTTGGTATGAGAAGATAATTACAACACTATTAAAGGCGAGTTTTTCAGTTCTGCTTTAATTTAATCAGACTCGGTTAATTAATACGAATTAGACTGATCTCATAATCCGTTAGAACTTGCAATAAAAGTTCTTATTCTCACGATTTGAAATATAATAAACGATTAGTAAAGTTTTATAAACAAAACATCCAAACTGCTATGTGTAAAGAGCAACTCTTTAGAAATTTTTTCGCTAATCGCCAATTAAAGCGATTACAGGATGACAGTTTTCTTTAGAAGGAAGCTTTAAAAATCCCAATTTAAGAAGCTTAAAAATATACAAAGGTCTCCTGCTTCTCATCTGAGATCTAAGTAGAGCGTCCTAGACATTTCTGAATACAACCCGTCTCTTGGCAAGGGTTTACTTGTCAAATAAGCGCTTATATTCACGGAAAGGAAACCTAACAGCGCTTACTCCTGACATCCGTCAACGCAAGTCCGTTTACCCTAATTCCTGTATAGACACAGTTTGTGTATTTTAAAAATTTTAAGTCACCTCAAAATGTTGATTTTTAAAATTAGTTCTCATTTAGTTAAAGCAAATAATTCCTGGAAGGAAAACCAAGCTGACCCAATACTTTTAAATATATCCGCCATAATATCTTACTGGTTAAAGTTTTTGTAATAAATTTCGTTTAAAATTGGTTGAAAGTAAAGTAATAGGGAGTCATAACGACTACAAACTTGGATAGAATTGGGTTGCTTACAATAAAATGAATTGCAATGGACTAAACATTCGACTAAACATTCGTGTAGAAAATTTCAGTTCCCGAAACATTGTTGCTAGGTAAAGCACGAGCTCACAATACATTTAAAAACGCGAGTGTGCAAAGAAATGTTAAAAGGAGTGCAAGGGAATTTACGTATAAAATATCGAAAACTTGCTGCTGTTTTTTCGTTTAAATAAAAATAATCTACAAAAATAAAGTGAGCATTAAAACAAGCTACGAACATAACGAACATTTCAGCATTTTGGAAAAGTTCATTAAAAGCTTTTGATTAAAAGTTCTTTATAAGCAATTCGCGCTTCAGTTATTCGTGAAATGCCTGCAAATCAGAGCTTCCTTGGAAAGGATTTGAAAGCCAAATAAGAAATGGAAATACAATATTAATTTATAATTAACTTTAGTTTAACTAAAAAATTTCAATTAAACTCGTGATTTAAAGAAAGCACCAAGTTTTTGATTTATTTTTACAGTATTTAAAATTTAGACAACTTATTTTGCCCCAGTTCTTCTAAATTGATATCTTTCATCCCTTTTACTTTACATCCATCACTGATTTTTAAAACCTCTTTTATCGTTTGATTGTTTAACCAGCAGCTCACGGCATTGCTGCTTCCATCAACAATTTTACATTCTTCTTCTTTCTGTTGATTTTCACTGTTTGGTCCTTGATGAGTTTAAATAAATATTTGTTTTGGTATACAGGAAAGCTCTCATAAAATAATAAAAACTATATATATATACCTATAATACAGTTCAGGATCACAATATAGCGTAACAAACGAGAGATTTTCTTCCGGATTATTGGATTTATCAAAATATGGTTTTATTAAAAATTATTATTTATTCATCAATTGTTTAATATATCATTGAATCTTTCAATAATTAGCAATTTATTCGAGTCAAATAATATCCACTAATAATAAATAATTATGCGGAGCTTATCTTCGTACCCATCCTCGTAGCTTGCTGTATACAAAACGGAAATTCCCTACAGGTTTACATAGTAAATATATCTAGCGTTTAAAGTTTGTCTGTTTGAATAATAAAATCATTACCCCGTGTTCACGGATCCCTCAAATTAAGAGTTTTCCCAGCAAGAACCAACATTTTATTTTATTTGTCTTTTCAACCGCGGGAGGTTAAATAATTTTATATATCTTCGGGGCGCACTAAACCCCACGGTGGTATGTTCTACAAATAACTGACAACCCGGCTATCATTTTATCCTATTTCCATTTGGAAAATTTCAAGAAACCCACGCCTACGTGGAGAAAACTTTATTCGAATAAGAATAATTTAGCAGCTCAGTGACATTCTTCAGAAGTTAAGATATTAAAATAATTTATCTGTCTCCTCAAAACTTTTCTAATGTTCAGCGTTTCTCCTTTTATCATGCACACGAATTGTTATAATTTATACCCTTTGGCGGAAAAACTTTTCTGTATGTTACTATACATACTCGGATGTATATTTTCATAGATTATAAAGTCCCTGGGGATCATTAATTACATTAAAGGACGCCAAAAGAAAGGATTCTAAACACCTACACGAATTTAGGCGATGAAGAGGACACGGCTGTTAGTCACAGTTGATGATAATGGAAAAAGCTCTTCTTTTGTTTAGGTATGGATCGTGTTTACAGGTATTTAACTTGTTTTTAAGGCTTATCACTAATGCCGCGAATTAATTACATCATAATTTTAAAAATATAACATCTACTAGCAATATGGAGTTATGAAACAAACTAAAACTGAACAGTTAATATGTTTCAAAACTACTAGCAGTATTATAGCGAATGCTGCATTTACAAAGCTGCAATATACACGTCTACCAGTTTGATCATCTAATGGAGGTACGTATACATCAAATAATATAATAGGATTGGTCCTCACAGTAAGTTTAGATTACAGTAGCATCGTCTTACATATTGTACAAGACATGTAACAAACCAAAGTAATCAGACATACTTCTTTCTATTTTTAGACAACATTTTAAATTGTGACTATTCCTTCCTTTCTAAATTAAACCCGACTTGATCTACTGTTACACATCACAGGTTAGCTGCTACATTATATTTAGAATTATCATTAACAGATACTGAAACAATGATTTAAATATTTAATGGAATATTGCTGCAAACATTTAAGAAAAGCGAAGGACAAAAATAAATTCAAAGTTAATGGACTGCTTGCAAACTGCAGCAAATAAGTTTAGTTTGAAGCAGAGAGGTATTTTTTCCTGAAGTGTGCCATAATGTTTTGATTAAAATGGGTAATGCCCTTTATACAAGGGATATTTTAAAGCCCCAGTTTAAAGGGGAGCAACTGATTTACCTTAAGAAGATGTACACATTATTTGTTGCTTTGGTTGTTAATTACAAGGAAACAATAAGGAACTGTTTTAGTTCTTTGCTTTAGATTAACGAAAATTTAATATCCTGTTTAACATGAATATTTTATTTTATTTCTGCTTGAATAAGTATCAAAATAAACTTTAAAAGTTTTAGTTTAAATTACTTCATTGCAATTGCTTGTAAATTGGGTAAACTTTATTTGAAGGCGTGATAAACTAATTAAACGGAAATGGAAGTACAAATATACGATTCCTGGGAATAACGAGTGTAGTTAAAGAGCCCAATTTCACAGATATCAAGTCAATTAAAGTTAGAAACTTTCTCAGGATGTTCCTTGCGCTAAACGATTTTACATTTCTAGTAACCTTATGTGAAAAAGACGTTCTCCTTTTATAAACCCCTAAAGATCGAACGAGTTAATAATAAATAACATACACATTGGAATAATTCGATATTTCGTCTGCTTTAGGCAACTTCTGTTTGTTCTTCTGGTTCTTCATTATGTTGATCGTTTATTATTCAAATGTATTTCTAGCTTCGATAATATTTCTCAGGGAACATCACGAATTTGACAAATAACAATATTATTAATTATTCAATAGCACCATATTACTAGTAGGTCACGGACTACTCCAGTAGCTGTTGCAACAATAAATTTATTTAAATCAGATGTAAGGTCTAGGGTTGTGTTTTCTCAACATCTTTATGTCTTCTTTCTCAAATAACGTTTCAAACCGTAATCAAATATTTTATGCGTGCATCAATATTTATGAAAAGGAATATCCTCGCCATCTATGTCGACGATGTAACATCGACGCGTCTAATAAAAATCCAAAGACAGTGAGATACCGTTCCAGACAGTTTTAATATAAACGCAAACGTTTCCATGTGAGAAAAAGAAAGAGAAAAAAAATCTACTCTAAAATATATGTAATAGAAGCAAGAAATTTATTAGTTTCTTTCCAATATGTAATTTATATTGAATTGAATCCATACTGGCAGAAATGTATCGAAATGATGTAACTAGTATGGTAGGTTGGTTGAGAAATATTTTCAATTTTCAAACGAAATTCGCTCTTAAAAGGAAAAAGGAAATTGGCATAGGCTATCTAAAAAAAAATTTCTTACGACTATGATTATGAAGCTAAATAATGTTATTCAGTTTAATTATAGCATCTCCTAGTGTATTCGGACTTCGGAGGTAATCATTATTATAGTCACCCTATCTCGATGGTACGTGTCCAACATTGAATTATCGTTTGCACTGAATTGTACTTATAGAGTACGAAGCAATTAACCATGATTGAAGCATTACACGATTGATTTACAAACGAAATTAAAGCTGCAAAATCGAATCACTTTCTCTTGGTGAAGGGGAAATTTGTTTTATTTCATTATCCGTTTCTGCTGTTGGGATTTAACACCGATTTCAGAGGAAAACGACATACCTACACATTTTGATGCCCAAAATCTCAAATAAAACGAATATAGACATACGGGACAACTAGATTACTACATCGTTTTAAGAAATGCACTGCACCCAATGAAAATAATTTTTTTCAGCCTAAACTATGGGAGATACCGAAATCGAACAAGAAACAAAAAATATTTGAAATAAGAATGTCTCTCTGTAAAAAAAATTTGAAAACTATTGAGCGAACTGTTAAAAATATATGAGCTTCTTTGCCTGTGGATGATCAACCTTTGACCACTCCTGAACAAAAAAATTATGTCAAAAACACCTTTTTCCAGTAAAGAATCACATCTCAAATTTCATCCTAATCGCTAAAAACAATCTTTTGTTATTTAAAAAATACAAATTTTTTGAAGATCTTTGCCGTTGGATAGCGCTTTAACGAAGCAATTTCGGGTAGAGGTAAGTTGCGTTAAATCGACTTATTTTGATCCCCAGAGTCTGTGGTTAAGCTATGGCACCATATTTTAGAGACACCCTGTATAATACAAAAGCCTGAAATGCATCTGCGTGCAGTCAACCAACCTGCGGCGAGCACAGGAATTGGTGAATAAAACGGCTTCTCACATTACGTGTTGGAGTGCAGAGCAATGTCTGCAAAATTCCAAGCATCTGACTCAATGAACCAACCGAGCTTGTGGTATTCTGAACATACGTTAAATTATATCTTGTGCCTTGGCATATTCGGTCCTAATATCGATTACGGTGGCTGGGTTTCCGCATGCATTAAGGCTACAATTGTCAGCTGAACTCCCTGTTGGACATTTGTTACGCACTATCGGGAAACTGGGTTTTCGTTAACAGGAAAAGGTAAAATTCAGTTTCATAACTTTCCCTTTCCCACTATAAATGTGAAACCTTCCTAACAGAATCAAGCCTCTTTTTTCATTTCATCTACACAAATCGCATAAATTCAACATACCTACCAATTTATCTGGGTTCTAAATTATAAGCTCTTAAGAACCTACTAATCCGATTTCGAATTATCTTCAGAGCGCAGAAGGTGCTCTTCCGTAGTATATCAAGCTGTAATACAAGAGGATGGGTCAGGGAGATGAATGGATAAAAATCAGCCCTACAATCCGAAAACCCCTACGACCAATCTGAGACCAGTTAAGTGATTAAACGGTTTCCTCTTCCAAATAACTGTTCGTTAAAGGCAGACTTATTTTCTGATAGATATCAGCCTTCTCCTCTTAATTCTAGAAGCAATTTGTCGCTATAAATTTCTTTCGTCTAATAACTAAATTATCAGAGAATAGAGAATAGCCACGAGCTAGCAAGCAGTTTTGATAGCCTTGGGTGAATGTGGCAACTAAGCAAATGAGGAAACAAAATAAAACCTCAGCCTACTCATACACCATAGGCCCCAATTAATCTTGAAATCAAAGGTTTATCGAAGTCTCCGCTGCAGTAAACTAATAGTAGATATTGAATAATTCGAAAAATACCACCCCGTATTGAATTCGAACTAAGTACTAGTCACTTGGTGATGCTTTTAAGGTCGCGTATCGTACCGATCGCAGCTAAACATTTCATACAGAAGCTTGATAAAATGAAACCAACCATTGAGGAGATAAACATTTTTCAAAAAAAATCGCTACTTTTATGTGTACCCACGCGTTTCATTAAAATCTGGAAATTACGAGTGTCATATCAAAGGAGTTATCGCTATAAAAGCAAATAGTTCAAACCGATTTTAACGGAATCGAAAATTATTGCTTCTCCGCCAATATTTCTGGATTATCAAAGAAAGTAGGCCAAACACATAATAATCGTTTATTATTCTAACTCTGCTAACGCAAAATGTGCTTGATGTTTGAGTAGTAACGAAAATATTTGCACAATATTCCACCACGAGTGCATATAATCAAAGTCGATAGTGGTGCACACCTGGTGTTGTGTACAGCGTAACAACGTCAACAGATTTTACTTTGATCTACGTGTGTGTTCAATAAAACAGCATGGTATAGGGTTTATCAAAATATTTAAACATTTTTGAGAGATTAGTTTATACAGTGTACGTCAAAATATTATAATCCGCAAAGACCTGAATTTAAGACAGCAGTAGCTGTAAAGACAATTCGATGGCAGTGATAAATCAAGTGGCCATAGAACTAAAATACTTGATGGCGCTGCTAGCCTAAAATTATTTGAAAATTTTCAGTTGCTGAAAAATGATTAATGATTGCTAAGAGGTCCAATGGGTGGTGGCAGAATTCTAGAAGTTACGTGATTTAAAGTGGGAATGGTAATGGGATTATGGGAATTACTTCCAAAATAATGTAATTCCGATTATAGTAAAGTCATTTATTTTTACTAAAGCAGATTCATAATCGTTTGACTTGATTGCGGTCTTTAATAATTCTTGAACAACAGATTAACTAATGTTATATGTTTTCGAAAATCTTCTACAAGAAGTTGTGTTTCGTCTTGGAATTTATCAATCGATAAAACGACGTACCTAATCATGAACAACCATCGATTACAGGAACTAGCTTGCACAGGCCGATCGTGAAATTTATAGGCAAGGTTCAGTGTCGGTGTGAATTAAAATTAAAAACTAGTACTAAATGTAAAGATTATGAAATATAAATTCCACGATAACGGAAGGTATAATAAATCCGCTTTAATTAAATTTATTCTGAAATAACATCTGAAAATGTCTGTACATTAAACAAAATTAGAGTAGTTTATCTGTTTTATAATAAGCTATACCAACATTTAAATCGGATTAGGCAACAATGGCGTGCAAATGTAGCCGAATTAACAAGGGTAGAAATACTAACAAAAAAATAATACAAAACCAATGGAATTGTGCACAAGAACAAAACAGAAAACGAGCTGTTTATTCTGTTCTGATTAACTACTGTTTTTGATAAGTTTTCGTTTTTGTAACTCAGTTAACAACGAAGATTATTAACAGAAACGGATGAGTCTACCAGGATATTAAGAACGCCCTAGTGAATCCCAATAATGTATTAAGAAAACTTTAAAGAGTAGTACAGTACGGCTTTCTTCCTTTATTGTTTCAAGTAAATAATAAATGTGGGACCAATGAACGTTAAGTTATGTTTTATTTTTTTTCCAATAAGACAAAACGTCAAATTAACGTTCCACGCAATCTACCTAACACGAATTATTTTATTTCATTTTTCAGTGCAGTTCAGGTTTTTACAAGAAGTAGGTAGTAATAAAATATTAAATGTCGTAAAATTGATTAATCCTTCAACAAAATGGCAAATTTGCCGTAAATCTATAGAGTACCATTTTAGGGTCGCTACTCTAAGTCTTAAACCTAATGGCTAATGGATTTCTCGCCCCCTACATTAAACATCATTTTCGTTATGTTCACGTCTGTATATACATCTATAAGGGATTTCCAAATACATCAGTTAAAATCGTGAATATACTAGAACCTTGTCGTAAAATTATAATGAGTAAGAGTAGGCTATTAAAAAATACAAGCCCCGTCCTATATTAGTTAACGCGTTCTAAATTGTTAAATCTTCGGCTGTAACAAATTCACATTTTTTTTTATACAGAGTGATGATAAAGTATCGCACAAAAATCATATTCTGGTTAGTTAATGGTTTTGCGGAAAATCCTGAGACCCGTCGATTTTTGTTTTTAAATTGCCATTCAGACATACAATTTTCAACCCCCTACCCCTCAACCCCTAAGTGCTAGCAACCCCAACTTTAAAAATTTAAATAGAAAGATACCCTTTGTGATACCTCTTTTTATAGGTCTTTTTATTCTTAATATAACTAAAAAAAGTTTTTCAAAATCGATTGATAAATAACGGAGATATTTAACAAACTGTAATCAATGTAAAAAATGGGGTTGACATTCAACAAAAAATTATGACGTCACAGCGTAGAAATAATGGCACAAATCCTGAGACCCGTCAATTTTTGTTTTTAAATTGGCATTTAGGCAGGTAATTTTAATCCCCCCACCCCTCAGCCCCTAAGTGATAGCAACCCCAACTTTAAAAATTTTAATGGAAAGATACCCTTTGTGATACCTCTTTTGATAGGTCTTTTTATTCTTAATATAACAAAAAAAAGTTTTTCAAAATCGGTTGAAAAATAACAGAGATATTTAACAAAATGTAATCAATGTAAATAATGGGGTTGACATTTAAAAAAAAATTATGACGTCACAGCGTAGAAATAATGGGCGATCAAAACCACACTTTTAGGTCAGGAAGTGCCCTTTTTAATGTTACCATTTACGGCGTGTTTGAGCCGTTTCTTGTCGAATATTGACATTTCCATTTGATTACATTTTGTTAAATATCTACGTTATTTATCAACCGATTTTGAAAAACTTTTTTTGCTTATATTAAGAATAAAAACACCTATCAAAAGAGGTATCACAAAGGGTATCTTTCTATTTAAAATTTTAAAGTTGGGGTTGCTAGCACTTAGGGGTTGAGGGGTGGGGGGTTGAAAATTATATGTCTAAATGGAGATTTAAAAACAAAAATCGACGGGTCTCAGGATTTTCCGCAAAAACATTAAATAACCAGAATATGATTTTTGTGCGATACTTTATCATCACTCTGTATAGGGGACAGTAGAAAAATATATCTACAGGAAAATAGGTAATTCACTTGATTTCGGTTTAAATGACTAAATTGTGACTTTTTGTGACTGGGCCAAGTAATATAGGTTGAGGCCAGTAATCAGACTGAAAACGAAATGTTAAAATAATGATTTTATATAATGGCTTTATATACACAGTATTTTTCTTTTTAAGTCGTTCGCTCGTACTCGGATTTCCAGTTCATAAAATGAGCTTTTATTCCTTGTCACTAAAGTTCTAATGTATGAAATGCTCCAAGGCATTTCAGCGTGGAACCCTTTTATGATTCCAAAAAACAATATGTAAGTACGAACATAATAAAGACGAATATTCACTATTACTGGACAGTAACAATAATTCTTTTAACAAATTTTACACCACTAAGGTTAAACAGAATTCGACGAAGTCTTTAGAACAGAGAGAGGATTACGGTTTAGCAGAGGCCGCCAATATTTTATATAATTTTCATTTTTTTAATTAAATATAAAGAACTGTGAGCTTGTTGAAGGGGCAGTGATTTCAGCTAGAATAACACAATATTATTATGCGTCAAAAGCGATCTATGATACTGCAGTATCGCCGCAATGTAGCTACTGCAAAGAAATAAATACCTGTACAAAACAGGCAGACAAGCGAGATTATACAAATGAATGAAGGTTCACTAATTAAAAGCTGGACGGGAGATTTTACTTGCACCATGCACTTTACTGCGAAATTCTTAATTTGACAGGGTCATCCACGATATCAGACTTTTGTTAGAGGGGGCTTAAGAAAACAGCGAAAATCTAGGAGTAAATTTTCGTTCACCTAGTTCATATTTCAGAGTAGGTATCAAAATGAAAGCTGCGTAAAAAAATATCATATTAAATGTAATGGTTTCCATGAGCAGGTTCGGTAATAATAAATGATATAAAATCAGTGTAGGGTAGCTTTACAATAATATACAGCAGCTGTTAAGGCATTAAACGTCATTCAGTGCTGTAATCAAATATTTAGTGGTTCTTAAACCCAAAGTTATACAGCATTTTGTACATAAATTGGAATTTTAATAGAATTTTCAATTTAATAAAAGTTTTATATATAATTCTGTTACGAAAAAGAAGGCTTTAATGGTCGAAAAGTGATCATAAAGATGCGAAAAATGGAAACCTTTCTAGTCGTTTTCCGTCCTTTGATCCCAACATTTAAAAAAGCTCCCTTTGCAGGAGGATTCAATATTTTAATTGAATTAAAGCCGATACTAAAATTTTACGGTACACTCAATCGCATACTTTATTTGGTCTTCGATTAATTAGTTTTGTTTTGTTTTTAATCTTTCTAATAAAATTTAACATTAAAAAAAGCGTAAAACGCTGATGTAAACTGTATTAGGGCGTATTTAACTTGCATATTTCCGTTTAGCTATATATTTTTAGAGTAAATAAATCCAGTTCATTTTTCGCAACAAAGTAGAAAATATAAAAAGATTTTGTTATCCCCAAGGAGAACTAACAAGCGTTGTTATTTCGTTCTACGCTTGAAAAATGCAATGTTGCCAAATTTGGGGAATTTTCTTCAATACATCGACATTTCATCGGTAATGAATCCCTCGACTTCAAAGAGGTAGTATTTATTGAAAGTATTTCAACACAATAATCTAAAAAATTACGTACTACCTAAACATAATATTCTTTATAAGATAAACTCTGTTGTAATACGTTACATTAACCCCCCCCCATAGAAGTACCATAGCATCGCATAAATAAAAAATATATTGTGTTTCAATTTAATAAAAATATTATAAATGATATTATAACTGTAAGCTAACAGTTCTGGTGTAAAACATTTCAAACACAATCCTTGCATTCGATATTACATCCTTCAAGTTTATACCAGCATCAATATATGGTTAAGCCGTATTACTGTATATTGTACATTTAAACTTTGTCATCCACACCGTTTAATTAGAAAACTCTATTTCCAAAGTTCAACATCATATTCTCGTATGACTGCATTTTCCATTAAGATAACTAATCGAATAACTTCAAAAACTTAGAAGCTATGTACCTTTAGCATAATTAATAATTAATTTCACGTCTTTACTATAAAAGCTGCTTTACAATACATGCATTAACCATTAGAATTAGAATATTTCCAAGCACTGCTTTTGCAAGTCTGTAAATATTTAATTCAATACCCCCAATGATTAATATTACTGACATCAGAACAAAATATAATTGATTATTGACGAAAAACAAATAGAAAGTGTATAATGACGATTTCAGGAGATAGCCTACCTATAAGGTGATGTACGAAGTGAATTGCAACATAAACAGAGAGAACTGAATTTCTGGGATGCTTTTCCCAATTCCGTTATAATTTTGGCAGGCTTGACTGAGTGTGAAAGGGCTTGAAATTAGGGGAATAGATTGCGAATGTGAGATTAAGGTGACGAGCAGACTCATTTACACTTTGTTCAGACATTTACGTATTGTATTTAAGTAAATTCACGTAGGGTATACATAGACATTTAATCAAAAACGAAAATTATAAATTCATGTAGACACCTACTAGAAGTGTTTAAACTGAATATACGGATGCTTTAAGCTTTATTCCTGTTAGCAGATTTCTATGCTGTTCACCTCCAGTGAATATTCAGTAAAATTTGAACGATAATATTAAATCTCCAGGCACGTAGTCGAATGGAAAAGACTAAATGTCATGTTTTTATAATAGAACTGAACTGATGAATATTTAGCTTATTTCTGTTGCTACGGCTTAACACCTAGGTTTTAGCCCATACTAACTATAGCAGTGTTACTATAGTCGTTACAAATAAGAAATAAAATAATATTTAAAGCATAAAGTGATCTTTAGTACTGAAAGTTTGAGAATTATTTTGCTGTTTTTGTTTCGTTTCTTGTACACCTAGGAGAGAGGTATTGTATTTTCCAGGAATTTGAAAAACAATTAGCTGTTAAGAGCAAAAGCATGTAATCTCTCAAAGTTGATGAAATTCACAACTTTAAATAATTAATTAAATCGTGAATTTTAGGTAAAGTTTTAGATTTGTAAATCTGTAGTTTATAATTAAAAGGCCTTAATGAACAACTAGTTTTTTTTTTAAATTTATATTATAATAGGACCGTTAAATTAAATTATCTACGTAATACTCTTCGATTATATTAAAAGAATGTTTGTGTCTTGCAATACATTTTTTTTGATATTGCGGACAACATACCTGCTATTTTTTTAAGCATAATAAAGTTTGGTAATAATGCGTAAACGTATGAAAATTACGTTGTTGTTCCCATAGAAATGGTATTAAAATATTACATAACTTTTGTTTCATCTAGAAATTAAAATTAGGTTTTTCTATTTTGGTATGATAAGGAGTTTCTTGGCGCACGGAAAACAGTGCGGTAAAAGAGCTTCTTAACGTACTGTATATGGAGATTTTCTGTTTTGCAACGTTGCAACGTATAAATTTCAAATGTCACTGTGCCACACATTGCATGCAAAAATTCCCTCAATTTATTGTATTTAGCAATCGACGCTGGTTTTTAAAAAGTAATATTGTGGTTCTTTTACTTCTTTATTCTTTAAGACCAAAATAGAAAAAATTATATAAAATACTCGTTTCATAAGGCCTTTTATCGCTTGGACTCATGCGATAAAACCTTGCCTTTTAACATACTACTATTGTATGCAACGTATCCAATTATCTGGCTGTAGGAAGAAAAAAGAAAGTGTATTTCAATTTAGAATTTATCAAACTTTTGTGTTGTCGGCCTGAAACACCGTGTATACATTCAGGAGAAGGGCATAAAAACAATGTAACAAATTATAGAGCACGAAACAAATCAGTTTTATTGGAAAAACGAATTGTTCTGAAACAATTTCATCAAAACAATTAATTACCTATATCCAAAATGGAAAGAAAGAATAAACATTTTTCAATTGTAAATGTTTCAAAGGAGGAATTGAAATAACATTAATTCAAACAATTCCCTTATTCATATTGATTTTTCAGTTTTTTGAAAATCTATTCGTTGAACTTCGTCCTCCTATTTCGGCGACTATAGTTTAATACTGTCACCTGGGAGTAAAACGAACCACGCAGACAAATCCCTGTTTCTGACAGGTAGGGATCTTTAACGGACAGGGGCATCGTCAAATACATGAAACCTACATCTTTACATCTCTTCTAAAAAATGAAATATGCATGCGTCATCTGTACCCGCGATTAAAAGCGAACCTGGTGCATCTAGACAGGCGCTATATTCTAATGCTAAACTAACAACTGTAGCCGATTTCTAGTAAGGCAACCGTTTGGAGTGTGCAGGAAATCGTAAATAAAATTTCAGATTTAAACAGAGATATTTCAAACTAGTTCAATAATTATAAAACAATAAACTTAGTGGATAAGGATGAATGCCGAGAGCAATTTAGATGATAAGAAGGGAAACCTTTGGAAAACTGATACGCCCAAATAGGGATTCATAATTTTATTGTCCTGCAGGAATTAAAGAATTTTAGGAAAGTTTCAAAATAAAATAGTCAATACAAATCATTTTTCATGAACGTAAGAAAAATAATCTAATAAATTCATGAAGGAAAGTTTAAGGAAATTTTTTTACTACACCAAACCAAAAGATTTATTTTCGTTGCTATACACTCGTAATCCTTTCCAAGCTATATAACAACTCATCTTTTTTATTTTCTCTACCGAAATTCTAGTAATGACGAAAATCGCTTCCCACTTAACGTAAGCTCTCTACACAGATCATTGCTCTACTGTCGATTTCCAACCAGGTTGCGAGTCAGAAAAATGCTCTGGATGTCGCCCAGAATCCACCACACGCACTGCCATTAATCTTAAAGCCGTTAGCAGGAATAATGGTTGAGGCGCTACATTCTTTGGAAACGTCTATGCAGCGACTTAAAAGGTGCTGACGCTTTTTCGACCTCGATTTCAAATTATAGATGATTTTGAAATTGTACTAATTTTACACCACACAATCAGCTTCATACTAAAAAAAGTCCTACCCCTATATTTACTCGCTACCATAACGACAATCTTTAAACATAAAATCTGTTAACATCGAAATAAATTCGTTTGGTAAACTAATCTGAATTTATAATTCAAAAGCAATCAGGGCTTTATATTATATTTGTTCATTTAAACGCGGTTTTAATTGTAAATGGCAGACTTAATAATTAGTCAATGGAACTTTAATTATGCGTTTACATTAATGCTACTCGTATTATTATGCAACAATATTAACATTTTTGTATTTTACAAACAATTTAAGAATTTGATTTGGATAACTACTAGTATTTATGAATTTCAGTGGAATTTGTATATTTTGTACGATGCGACAAAGTTTACCAGAATAGGATTTATGAATGTTTGGTTTAGCTTAATTGGACGGCTATAATTTAGAATGACTGTGAAAACATGAAAGATATTTTGTTCAACGCAACAGAAATCGCGATAGGAAATGAATCATTTATATCTTATTCATTATTGTAGGAATTTTATTTCACAAATTTGAACTTATTGTAAGTTAAAACTTTTACAACGTTAGGAAAACGTAACGTACTTAAATTCATCACTACAATAAATTATGATAAGAGGATACGTGGAAGACTTTAATTGGGTACATGTTTGCAATTCAGGCTAGTGACTGATATGGTCCACACACAAATGCAGATTAAAGCTAACAATAGCTGCCTACAATATTGGAAACTTGTCCTACAAAGGGGAAAAATCAACCAAATACACGGAGATGTACTGAAAATTTTTCTGGATAATAAACTGTTTATAATTGAACGATATTCTGAAAATGATTGAGTAATATGCAATTTTTTTTACAGCATAGCCAACAGGACAACAAATATTTGTGTGCATTGCTTTTTCAAAATGTATCATAATTATTTATTGAGATTTAAAAATCAGATTGATTCTGTTGCACTGTATTTTAATTGAATTACACTTTAGAAATAAAAAAATAAAAATAAGCGGGACATAATGTTAAAATTTTTCAATACCCATTTAATGTTTCACCCATCTTACAAGAGTTGGTACGCACAACATTAGGAAAGTTAAGTGACTTTAACTAATGATCATAGCAGTTCAAGGAACTTCCAAATACGTAATCTACTCCCAGATAAGGGGCTTAAGAAGCACAAGTAAAACGGTAGTAGTTCACCCGCCAAGATAAACAAAGAATTAGTAATTCCTTATACAGGGTGTCTCTAAACCTAGTACCATAAATTTAGCAGCAGCTTCCTGACGCAAAAATAAGTCGAAAATGTCTTAAAAATTTTGTCCTAAACCGCAGCATAAGGAATCTACACGTCTTTGAAAATGGTGTTGAAAAAAAGGAAAACAATTGCATTTTAAAAACGGTTTGGGATAAAAAAACGAAATTTTGCAGGCAGCCTAACCTATTAAAGGTATAAATTTTCTACTATTTTTTTTTGAAAATTAACCAGGGGCGGCGCGAATGGGGGTTATCACCTTTTTCTTGTAACCCGCTTTTCTTAACCTTTTGTTTTTTTCCATTTTAGTTTAGAGATTTGTATTCCCTGTTGCCCAATTAACAAAAAAGGTACTCTTGTTTCAACTGGCCTGGACTAACCGTTTCCTATAAAATGCAGCTTTTCTGTTTAGCCAAAATCAATTTAGAATGCTAGAAAAATAAATTAAAATAAAAATAGTTACAGTTAAGTGTTCGTACTGTTTATACCTTCAATAGGTTAGGCTGCATGCAAAATCTCGATTTTTTTTTATCTCAAACCGTTTTTAAAATGCAATTGTTTTCCGTTTTTCAACACCATTTTCAAAGACGTGTAGCTTCCTTATGCTGCGGTTTAGGACAAAATTTTTATAGACATTTTCGACTTATTTTTGCGTCAGGAAGCGGCTGCGAAATTTATGGTACTATGTTTAGAGACACCCTGTATTTATGTACAAGGACAGCTAAGGGTATGAGTTAGAATTAACTGCTTTGATAATGATTTGCGAGGAAAATTAAATTTTTAGATAATAACAATAAAGTTTTTAGTAACTGCTTTCATTAGCTTTGCTTTATACGATGCAACAGATTGTTCATCCAGTGATCCCTAGAGCATCACAAAAGAGACTTAAAAGGAATAACAAGATCTTGTAAAATAAAGGCACGAGAAGAATCACAAAAGGAATTCAGAATGCTGTGATTGTTTTGTTTTATTTTACTGCCAAGGGACGAAACTGTGGCACACGGAACTTAATTTAATCTGGGATCGTGTGTGATTTTTTCTTCGACTGGGCGTGCGGAAGAGTCTCCCGGCACAGGAGGACGAGATAAGAAAACAAAACAAACCAATAAAATAAGTTGTTTGGAAACGGCCGAACGTATTGGTGTTTGGAAAACAAGCATTTTATCAGATTAAGAAAGGAACAAATATATTATCAGCACCTTTTACTTAAGTCGCTCGTATAAAACCGGTAAATCTACGCCGAATTCAGGATACCATTTATGTTGAAATCCCATTTTCAGAATTAAATTATAGAGACGTTTGTTGAAATCTTGTTCTTAAGGCGAACTTAATAAAAAGAAACGATTTTCTTAAAAGCTACTAGACGACAGGGCTTGAGAATTTCTTGTTCTTAAATACATTATGGCGTAAACAAGCAGTACGAAAATAAAATAAGGAAGTTGCTTTTCTGTATTATGAGGTAAATAAAATGGAATTTTGAAGCAATATGTATGTTTTATATTAATGAAGCTAACAAGCAACTTAAAACTTAAATAAGAAACATTGTTAAACATAATAAGTTTTTACAAGAATGCTTCAAAACATTATTCTGGAAATTAAAAACCTCTTATAAAATTTGATCGCTAATATGTTTTGCTTGGAAATTCAAGTGGGAAAAAATTTCATTGTAGGACTGACGATTGTACTGACAATATTTATCCTTTTGGGTAAATAACATTTTACAATTGTGGCGTTGAGCAACCCTTAGAAAGGAAACGGCAACTTCATTGTTCGGTCATATGTGTCTAATAACAGCTGCGTTATCATGTCAAAATGACGGAAGCTAAACAACGTACCAGGATTGCGTTGGATACTACACAAATACCCACCTCATGAACCGTTATACAGCCCCTGGCTTTATGAACATGTAACAAGCTCTGCCATTCAATGTGCTAACAAGTATTTCGGAGAAGACACGACAAACATTTTAATGATAAGTAACGTAGATACTTCAAGTAAATTTAGGAACGCTCATGTCTTGAAAATAGAATAGTACATGCTAATCAGTTTAACTTGGCAAAAAAAATTGCATAAAGGCAAGTTGAAAGAATTTATTCCAATATTTCAAACAGATAACCTATATCTCAGAAACAGAACATTGATGCGTAAAATTAGATGGGTTGTCCGACGGTTGGCTGAACCGCGATTAATTGTCATGGATACGATTGTTTTTCAGAATCGTATCCATGACTATCAGTCAACCCAGACTTTATAAAACACCCTGTATAATATGCCGAATAAAAATGTATTCTTCCTGTTATAGCTACAAAATACTCCTACTGGGAATTAACCTGAAAGCCCTGAACAGCGACTTTGCAGATCAATTCTACAAATTAAAATAAATTCATTATAAACGTGACCCGAGAAATCTTTCTTAGGGAATTGCAACTTCCGAAAGAAGGAACAATTTAAGGTTATTGTGCACCAGTAACAATACATAAATTTGTTAAAAAAATAAATGTGGAAACGCGCTTGGGTTAGGGTGGTCGCTGATTAAAACTCTGCACTATCAACGCTTCGTAATTCATCTTCGCATGCCATTTAGATTTAAAAAAAAAACTCAATAACAAAAAAGGCAAAAAGCATTAGAAATTAGATTTTAAAAATTCTCACAGGAACATTATTTTTGGTTAAATTAACATCATCGATCGTGCAAAAAATTTGTTTCGTTCCTATTTCTTGTATGACATGTTCTTCTGATAAGTTACTCTTTTGAATACGGATGCACTTGAATTAAATTCCACTTTTGGTATTAAATTTTACCAGAACTAAGTAATGCAATATAGAGAAAATTTGCCAAAACTTTTAAAGTTTCAAAGCCGAACGATGTAGTACAACTTAAATTATTCATTAACTTCTGTAACTTCTAGTGAGTGCATATGTAATTGCACTGGGAATAGTCCAGTAAGCAAGCAACTAGTTTTTCCTAATACAGGATCATTTGGTTACGTTCTCCCAGCGCAGTAAAGGAATTATAGAATTACTTAACTCAAAAATTCAGAACCATTATAATGGCCAATTAAATTCTAAGGAATCTTTTTGTTCAAATAAAATTACAAAAATAAATATCCACTACAAGCAAACTTCCAGACATAGTCGTATACAAAGTTTATAAAAAGATTAAATAGAGATTACGATTGTCTATTATAGGTATCTTTTTAAGGACATCTCTCCTATAGGAATTAATTTTAAGAATATCGTTTATACAAAAATGACACAAATTGCCTGTATTTCGTACAGTAAAGGGGTTAAAAGCATGTTGTGATAAAATATTACAAGCTTTTATGATTGTTACTCTGAAAAAGTGGTTTTACTTGTACAACATAGAATTAAATCATAAAATTTAATAACCCGCTTTAGAAATATTAATTCGGGAGAACAGAAGGTCGCAGGCCTTTTTTTGAAAACAGTCTTTAATGAAATCTCATAACTTATAATTAATGACGGAGAAAGCACTGCCTAACCTAGCAAAACAAATACTTCGTATGAATAAATAACTGCATATTGGTACAAAACGATAGAATATTGCTATAAAATTTTAAACATTTCAATATTTGGTATCTAGATCGTTATTTAACCAGTAGTTTAGTTTAAAGTATGACAAAGTCTGCAAGTTTTAATTTCATTCAAACTTGTAAGTCTCAAATTAAAGTTATAACGTAAATTACCTGCAATAATGGCCCTTTATTGCAGCTCTTCCATGTTTAAGCGTGGATCGCCATGCAAGTAATGCGACGCTGCTACGAACCGTCGCTATGGATACCATAGGGGATGGCTGCCTTGATCCTGAAAACACCTGATGCCTTGTGTTTATCTACACACGCACTTTGCATTGATTTTATCCCTTACAAATACTGTGACTAAAGCAGGATTAGAGCAATAATTTAAAAGTATTTAGTAGTTATCACCCGTAAGTTAAGGTAGGTCTACCCTATCGTACTACTATAAAGATTGTTTGCCTTCTAAGAATATACTTAACCAACCCTTATAATATAATGATGAACTGCAGAAGACCTTCTGGTGCAGTAATAACATACACCATGACTTTTTTGAAGATTTGGAAAAAGTAATAAGTGGTCTGGGGTTATTCGCATCGCAATATTAAAGACGTACTGTGTAAAAAGTTGTTCATATAAGTTTATACGTTAGAAAACAAGGAGTTGTCTAGACATCTCGACTCCCTAGGAAATATAAAAAATTAAATTGTTTTTGTGTATAGTTCCTTATAAAAATAAATGTTAGCAATTAGAATACTAAAATAATATTTTTATTCATTTCATTGAAAATTAAAAAAGTTCTTTAAAATCTTTGTGAACCTATGTTTGCTGCACTTCTATTGAGTTTATCCTAACAGAATAAAAAGTTAAAATTGAATTTTCAAGATACAAAGACGCTATGCATTTCACGAAGTAAAAGTGTTACATAAAGAATGAGTTCCAACTCTATGACTCTTTAGTTTATAACTTAAAACCGGACTGAATTGGATACTACTGTAAAAGAAAATTCTCATGAACAATTTATGAAATAGTTTTCCTGAAAAATATAAATTGCGAAAAGCTAAAGCATAGATAATATTAAATATTTTAGTTGAAGCAGAGTGGTACTCTTTTCCAATGTATTTTATCTAAACTACTTCCATTATAACATGTGAAAGGTTGTAACTTTTCATTGACTTTCACATTTTTCAGTTGTAAGTTTCAATGCTGTTTTCTATTACAAAGTGCATGACACCAGTGCACTGAGAAGATTGGTTGAGGTAATGTAACTGAATTCTATGTTCAATATCAAGCTATTACCATACATTTACGTTCATACCACTAGTATAAAAGCAACAAATTGGAATAAACACAACGGAAAATTGTGTGACAATTATTGGCGCTATCACAAATCTAAGCGCATTCGTTTAAATTGTTACTGACAGGAGACAGAATGGAATTAAGACAAAATAATTTTGGAATTAGGACTACAATTCAATATTCTAATATAACACGCAAATGTGTATAACAATTTCATTAAAGTATGACACGATATTAAATTCTGTAGCATACAAAGCGAGCGTTCTTCCAACCATTTAATATTATTCCAAAAGTGGACGTGCTTTAATATTATCATACAATAGAGGGGAAAATGTATTTATAATGAGTTCATTAAGATTTACGTACTGTATAAAGCTCTCAATCCTGCTTTCATTAAATTAAGTCTTTGTATTAAGAAATTATATCTAGTTTTGTTTCAGGAGACTGGTTCCTTCGGTTAAATATGAAATAGAAAAGATGAAATAAAAATGTGTTTGTAGTTTACAGGTTCACTGTAACAAAAAGTCCATTATGATACAAATGCACCATTAAGGTGAGCTTACACAAATGTAGCTAGTACCTAGCACCAAGTGAACCATGGTTGGTCGAAGGAGTGTTATGCTGTCTTCTGGATAAGGGTTGGGCCTGGCCAGGTCTGTCTTGCTGTAATTATGAAGAGACTGAGCCCAAACAGCTGGGCTTGGTTGTAGAGCTGGGTCTAAAACTTTAGTTCACTGGTTGGCTGTAGAGTGTAGCACACACTAACTCGAATGGAAATGCGTTGTGTTTTTATACTATTCTGTATGTCCAAATATGGGCATGACCTCGAATGCACGTGTAGCACCAGCTCCTACATGAAACGTGACGTGATGTCTGAGTCAGCCGTCAGTGCAAGTATAATGTCAAACTGACATGTGATACTAGCATGTTGGATAAACATTGATTTTACTTAGGTAATTACATTGGTCAGTATTATTACCTTAATAATTATTTTAAGCACTTCGTGACAATACAGCGCTATATGGTTAAAGAACTTTTGTTAAAATTTTAGTTCTTAAAAGTTTCTTTGTGAATCAAATTATCATAAGTAATATAATAAATGAGAGAGTAAGAAATTACTGTTTCTCTTGACTTATTGCAATCGCTTTTCTCTTTGTAAGCTTTTCGAAAACGTATGGTTACTATTTATTAAAGACGTTAAAAGAACACGTACTTAATGGATAACGTAAGTGGCAACTAAAACGGAAATGGAAACCTAGCAATAGTAGTAGTGCACAACAATAATTAACAGTAATGTAGATACCGCAACAGTGAACTGTACTTATCCATTTACAACCGCAATTACTGACGCTTCTCTTAACGTGCTCAGACAGCTGAAGTTTGTTAATTGTTCCCATCTTACTCATTTTGTTTTACTTGATGTGTTTTGTCCTGATGACTGACAGCTCCGCCTCTCCCTGTACTATATCCCTAACTTTGTTAATTATTGTGATTCACGTGCAACACAATTTCAAATTTTGTCTCTTGACGACATAGTATTAACACGTTCAAAATTTATATTAGTTGCACTAGAAACTCGCCAGGGACAAAAGCATTCGCAATTTGGAGTTGCAGTCTTATTACTACAATGTCGCGTGTTGAAACAGAATAAGAACCTTTGAGGGTTCATATTACCCTGAGAAGTTGCCATTTGTGCTAGGTATGTAACTTATATGATCATCCTAAAGTAGGTTACGATAACGAACTCGTACAATAATCTAATTAATAATTACTCTTGGTATTTCACGTTTCTTAGTCAGTACAAAGTTTCATACAATTACTTGATATTCCTAGACAGATCTTAAAGCTGAATGCAGGAGTTGCAGAAGTACAACGCGAATTGATTAATCTTGAGCTTATTCTATCCGCGATTCTGAAGCAGTCAAAATGTCACTTCAGTAATTAACGAGCAAAATCGCAATCCCTTGTCGCTTTCAGAACCATTTATCATTTTAAAGGAATGTAGTAATATAAAATGCTAAAAGTAGTAAATTTGCCATTACTATGAGCTTCGTATACCAAAGTTCAGAGATAAATTATATTATAGGTAGCTACTTGACGACCTCTTGAACTGTCGCTACTAGCAGAGCTACCGGAACTGAGATTATCCCCCCAATAGGGAGCTATCCTTTACTTATTCACAAGTTCCGCTTTTGTCGCTACCACGCTAATGAATAGTTAGGGTCATGTACAGTTTATAAAGTGTATGCCCTTTATCTCACAGGTTATTGGGAAAGTTTGGTGTACTCTCCATTTATCATACATTTTAGTTCTCCAAATAGAATCACACCTGGTTTATTTACTCAATTTAATTAACGTTTGGTTTAACACTACTAACAACTTGACAATAATTTGACTACGGGATCGGTGACTGGAATTTAAGAATGATTTTAAAGGGCGCATTAGTTTTGTATGATATATTAAGTAATGGTATAAGACAATTAGAGAAAATGAAAAAAAAATTCTAAGAAAGTTGCATAGCGCGATCCACACTCAAGATATTGTTACAACGTTTTGCCTGCGCAGTTTAAGAGGTTGCTCACAAAAAGTTGCGTGTGGTGGACAGGAAAAGTGTGCAATTATGTGAATTGCACGGAGACGAAAAACCGAATAGCCGACAGATATTTACCGACAACCTGCACAGACATATCTGTGCGTCTCGTCCACGTTCCCTAATCATGCTCTTCTTTTCGATATTGCCGCAGAAATATTATTAGAAGTTCAAACGCATGGTTCCATTTTTCTTCATCAATTTTGTATTGATCAGCTATGACCGGTCTTCGTCAATGTTTACATGAGTTTCTTACGGAGTTCATTCGACTATAGTTGAATTTAGGCTAAAATTTAAAGAATACACTAATCGAGACAAAAGTCAGGTCTACAGCGTGTCCGTTTTTCGAGACTAAGCATGGGGATCTCAATTAGCAAGAAATACCAAGTCGGTTAAAAGGAGACAAAGTTGCGTATTTAATGCTGATCTATAATCTGAAAACAATTGAACGGCAACGAACAAAAAAATATTTACAAAAAAAATTCTCAGATATCTGTCTAAACTAAACAAAGTAAATAAATCAAGTGGTTCTAGAACTGGGGAAGAAGATGAAATTAATGCAATGACACTGTGGTGGTTTGATTCAAATACTTGAACATCACTTTTTCGAAAACATCTAAGAATATGTGTCATTCGGGTTGCATAACCCTGTTCATTTTTAATGGAGTCGCGTGTACATTTAATGTTTATACTAAAGGTTATACCCTAGACTTATTTAATGTTTACCACTTAGGGAAATTCTAAACTCATAATGCAATATTTCATCATTAACCTGAAACCCTGAACAATAATTAATAACGAACTTTTCAATTACTTAATTAAATGTAGGCTGTGGTATGACAAGAGCAAGTTCTAGCTCTAGTAGTTCGAGAGGCTTGAGTTATCGTGTAAAGTTTTGTCACGGAAAACTATAGCTGTCATTCCTGTACTGAAACTGTAAATCGAATTACCAAGATGCGTGACTTTGTCTCTAGCGTCTAATCAAATCTGCGAACGGATATGCGTATCATATAAGTTTGCAGCTACTTGTACACGAAGTGAAGTTCGATGTCATCAGACAAATAGCAATTCAGTCTGTTATGAACGCCATTTTAACCTAAGTTACTACGTTTGATATACGCCAACAGTATATAACATACATTGTCAAGTACATTTAATGTCGAAACGATTGCAATTAAATTGTAATTGTGTTGGATTTTGAATTTATTAAACAATTGTCAAGATAATAACATACATGAATTTGAAATTATGATAATACATTATTCAGAATCTCTTCGCTGTGCATTTGTAATATATCACTGCAATTTCCACATTACTTATAAACCAAACGGTCTCGTTTACGTAAATTATGTGTATTGCTGTTATGTATATCAACCAAGTTTGATGATGTCAAAATTAATGTAATAAAAGTAAACGTCACTATTTTTTTTTAAATTTAAATTATGGCGGTTTCTTAATTTTTTGAATAAAAATAAATGTCAAAATTTGACAGATAAAATTTTAAATTTTAACAAAAGATAAATTATTTCAAAAATTTGATAAAAATGTTTTTGATTAATTAAAAATTAGCTAATTTGGGTAATTAAAAAAAATGTTGAATAAGATTAGTGGGGTTATGGATTTATTGTATCAAGGTAGTTTTGTTTAAAAAAGAAGAAAATAAAAGAAGACGATAGATGGTTGGCATGGAGATGAAAAAAGTAAACAAGGGGGTGGAAAAGAATGTTTGGAAGTGAAAAGACGTGTTTTTGGCAGAGAAAAAGCGTTTTGAAGTAAAAAGACGTGTTTTAGTACAAGAAAAATATTAATTAGAAGAAAAGTTGGTAAAATGGGAGATAATGCAAGAAAAATAAAGAACTGGAGGAGAAATTGAAAATGGACCTAAATCATAAGAAGAATATTAAATAAAATGGTAAAACAAGGAAGAGTAAGAAATAAGAAGATACAATATCTAAAGATAAGTAATTTATACAAATAAAATAATAATTGGTTTAAAAGGGGATACTATAGGGTGGATAGGATTGTTTGTCCTTATTGTAAAGAATAAAATAAAAAAAAAATAATAATAATTGGTTGTTAATATGTTAATAAAATAATTTAATTTTTGTAAAAATGTATGTTAATATTTGCTAAAACGAAAGGATGAGGAACCCACGTAATTTAAATTAAACCCTGAGAAAAAGAGTGTCTTGTCAATAAATTATAAAATTAATTTAAATTTGACATAAGTCAAACAATTTACAGCAGTAGGTATATACAGCATGTAGCGTAAGATTTTATAAAAACATTTCGAAAATCACAGTTATAAAAAATTGTGTAACATCAAAATAATACACCTCTTATTAAAGTTAATACCTAGTACAGTATATTTTATTTATTGAACTGAATTTACGTCAGTCTACTGCATGGTATTTCAAGAGAAAGGAATAATACAACTATCTAGCGATGATAGACATAAGAATGGAAAGTTTGAGCTTAGTTGATACACCCGCCAGATCAACGTAAAGTCGACTACAGCAAAGTTTCCGAGAACAAGTTTGAATGCTGTCTAAAGGGTCTATTCTGTAAACAACTGTTAAAATTTAACGTGGCTTTAAAATTGAAAACAAACGCTAAATTTAAACCCTTGGCGTTGATTGGTTAAATGGTATTTTTAGCTGTCATAATTAAGCTTAGCGATTGGCTACAATTTTAACGCCACGTTAAATTTTAACAGTTGCTTACAGAATAGACCCTATATAGAGTTAATTTTCTGACATACTTAAATTTTTGTATTTTTTGCAATTCCCTCGTAAAACTCTACTATTTATCAATAACCTGGTATATTTTCCATTCGCGAAAAAATAATTAATTAACGATGTTTCTTATGTACACTGCAGTTACTTATTTTTAGATAAACGTTACCTCTGAGACAATATTCTGGAAAGGTATGCAAATATTCGATATCTCATTAAAAAAAAACAACAAAAATTTAATTAGGAAAAATCTGCTTTCATTTAGCGGAGCTGCTCTGGCCTGCCTTTTATGAAAGTGTGCTTCAGACAGGCGGTAATTTTTATTCTACACGCGCTTTCCTCTCACTTTTTCAACACATTCTAAACACGTACAATGTTTGCCAATTCGCTAACAAAACCGTCTCAAGTTCGCACATGCTTCAATGTCATTGGCTCTTAAAAGTTAATTTATCAATGTATTCCGTTTTGTTGTTTCAGATGAAGCCTACTGAGGCACAATTGCAGTGAATGCCTGAAATTCCCTTTGAAATTTTCCACCATATCTTTAGTTTACATTTACAAACAAAACATGAATAAGTACACGCACTCGCGTTATTACGTCCATAAAGATAATAATAATATTCTTTCACAAGATTAACACCTATATACAGAGTAAAACCATCCAATCAAAAATACGATCGGCTTTTATAACACATCATAAAAGTAATAGGTCATATAAGGGTTACGATATTTTTTGCTCACCAGTGCTATAGACTAATAAAACGTCTATCTGCACAACGTTATTACCAGAAGCAATTTCTCGAATAAAAGTTTAAAGTGGATTGTTGTTTCATTGTACATTTTTAATATCTGTACTACTTCTTTATATACTGCACAAACTATTGAGCTACAACAACCTATACTGGCGTATCAGCCCCCTTAGTATTTTATAAATCCCAGTTCAAGCTTTTCAATTTATATTTACGTATTTAAAGTGAAAAATAAAACGTTGTATGCACCATGGGCATTAGGTACTTGATGTTTATGCCCTTGGGCGTAATACCAACCCTCAAGTCAGAGGCCCTCTTGTCGCCCTCGGCGGATATAAACATCTTCCTAATACCCTAGGCACATAAATAACTATTACGATCTGCAAATATAACTTTTATGATCAAACGCATATTTTCGGCGTTGTATTAATATAAAATATTAGGACGGAGTAAAATGTTTGAAATAAATACTAAAGGCTAATTGCAGAACCATACATTGTAGAGGTGATTAAGCAACAAAAGCATGCAAAAACACGAACATGCTGCAATGTTAATATATTTTAATTTATGTACTTGTATGCAGAATACGTAATTCTATGTAGGGTTTTTAAATTTTGTTCCATAAATGAAACAAAAATTTAATTACCACTGTGCATGTAGCAGAAATTACAATTTACCAATCAAATATTAATGTATGTATGGAATAAAAACATATTAATTGTAATTGACATACAATTAAGATACAAATGAGTGTTGATTCAAATTTGGTTTATGATGAACTAATGCAGATTTGAACAAAAATACACACACGAAGTTTTCCGAATTTAATGCATTCCTGCTATCAGTGTAAAAACGTGTACATATTGGAATATTTATTTGAAAACTTGCAATTAAATAATACATTGCAGCGTTATCAAAATTAATCCATCAAATAGATCAACGGACACAATGAACTTTTTTATCTGTGAATATTCGAACCCGAACCGTCGGCATTGGTAGCTCTCAGGCGTCCACTTATCTACACCGCGAAGACCAACAACACATTATTGGTTTCTTTAAATAATTAAGTGGCAGGTTGTAGTAGAAAGTGTTCCATTCATAAAAATTTTAATAGTATGCACCCTGCAGTTTGAACTTTTTCGAAGTCCCATCAAATAAATTACTGTTAAGTTTTACTCACCGGTACTAAAAATCGACGAACTTCTGCTAGAGCGTAGGCAATTCTCGCGTGAGCTTCCGCGGGGGTTGCAAAAGCGCTTATTTCTACATGAAGTTCTTCACTTAAATGTTGAAACTTAGGATCTCCGCTGGCTCTTAATTCTTCTTCCTATAAAACAAAGGCAAAAGTTAGTTTAAGGAAGTGCATCAGGTGGCCGTGGTTCCCATAAAATTCATCTAATACTGCTTCGGTGCAACAACCGCGAAGATTTAATAGACTTGCTGAATATACGCGCCTTACATATTATTTAGGAAATTCAGGAAGTTACCCCTCGATAATACCCACTCGTGTTAAATTGACGGAGAAGGTGTTCCTGTTATAAATAATTATTATCCTGCTTTGAGTATGGTGGATAACAGTTTCCTAATTAAATTCTAAGAATAGATATATTAGCAAGAAGTTGAGTTGACAAACAGAAGTTTGAAAGTTTAAAAGGTTTTTGTTAATTATATGTTTCAACACACTTCACAATTTAATCTTAATCTACAGTAAATTACAAAATCAGAATTTAATTTAGCATGATACAAAATTAATAGAAGAATAAAAAATCAAGCAGGTGATAAATTGAAATTATAATTCGTCTCACTATGACCTCTAATGAATTTCTCATTTTTTATAGTTGTTTGATTGAATTTTTGCAACAATAATCAGCAAGTCCTAATAAATCCTGACCCAATTATAAAACAACAATTAATTAACCGTCAATATTCAGATGCTTACAAAAAATCTATAGGACAAACCGAGACTAATTTCCTGTATACCAATAATAATTATTTAGTGAAAACATGTAAATACGGACAAGATAATGCTCCTGTACAAAAATATTTGTGTTATTAAGAGTTAATAAATAAGCCATGTCGTATAGACCTAATCCTTAAAGAGACATAGCGGCCAATCCCCGATACGGAAGTAAAGTAGATTTAGGGAACTAATAAAACCTTAGGAAACAGACTAATATTTGGGAAAGAGGGAAAGTGGTTTAGTAACCTACAAATTTACTGCAACGGTGAAATACCAAATACAAATAAAGGCGCTGAAATACTATTATTTTAGCCCTTGCAAGTCCAATTCTAACACCTTTTATAAACTTGTTTACCTTACAGGAAAGTTCTTTATTAATTTAGGTATACAGGGTGTCCCTAAAGTGGTAAATAAAAGCACGTTAGGTAGTACGTGTTATTCTGCTTGAAATACGGAATAAAAAATTCTAATGTCAT
Organism: Hemicrepidius hirtus; assembly: GCA_963082805.1. Taxonomy (NCBI): domain Eukaryota; kingdom Metazoa; phylum Arthropoda; class Insecta; order Coleoptera; family Elateridae; genus Hemicrepidius; species Hemicrepidius hirtus. The sequence continues at coordinate 37,365,686 of OY720160.1, read as the reverse complement.
TTTGTGTTTTTCTTGATGGCGTCGTTGATATTCTTGGCCCAAAATTTAAATTTAACTTTCGCGTTCTTTTGAAATGATGCTGCAAATTGATTGACGACCCAAACTAAGTGAAAAAACCAAGACCATATTTGTAAGAATATTTGTGTGTAACGTACAGTCTACGCGCTATACCTTACTTCTACGAATTTTGGAATACAACGAGCGGGGTACTAAGCTTTTAAAAAAATGAAACACAAGCGCGGTTTGCTTTTTCAACAGATGGAAAACACCCCGTTTTAAAGTAGCTGTTGTTACAAAAACAAATAAAATGTCGAAAATAAATATTGATGTTAGATTAACCAAACGATTCCAAAGTAATTTCGATGGATTGTAATTCGTTTACAATTTTGATAAAACAAAGCTTTTATAAAGCTACTTTGAAGCACCTAACTGACAATTAGTTGTGAATCCCCTTCGGCAGCGCAGTGGATCCGGCATTTAAAAGAATTGTATTCTGACATTTCCAGAAAATGAAAAACAAACGAAGCAGCCAAGCAAGACAGAAGACGAAATCGTTAATAAAGAATAAGTTACATCAACGTGTATTGATTGAATCTGATGTTAAAAAGCTCCACATTATTATAAACTGGAATTTCCAGGAGTTATTCGCGTATGAAGACAAATCTGAGGATAAGCACAGAATTCCACCAGCAACAGGATATCTTTCTTCCTGTGATATTAAAGTTGTATAGGTACTCATCTTTTAGTTAGAAATTATTTTATTCTTTAGGACGAAGGCAGTTCTATAGATAGGTATCTCCCTCCTGTATAATGTATATCTTCCTCTTGTACTCCTGTATATTCTTTTAACGAAAAATTAGCTTTATGTGAGTGTAGTAAAAGTGTTTATTATTATTATAAGACCACACAGTTTTAATAAAAGTACAGAAATACGGAAATAAGTTATTCTTATTCTATTCTTTCTAACATACGACGGTTCAAGTTTTTGTCACTTACTCACTCTAACACGATCGGAAAATTAATTTTGTTTGGATTTTCCTAAAATATGAAATAATATATAGGGGGTATTATATTTGAAAAATTAAGTTAATGTTATTTCCGCTTACACCGGAAGCTATGCGGAACATAGGGCTGCAAAAGCTTGTTTATTAAAGTTTACTTCTTTGATCACTCTCCCGTTTATTTGCACTGAACTTTGATCTAACTGATGTTTATTTCCCATAATTTAGTTTTGTTATTGTTTATTTGCAGTTCTACTTTGTTGGCTTCACTGTTCGCTGTTCGGTTCTTGCAAGCATGTAATCTGCGAATTCTAGATCTTATAATGTTTTACACTCCATTGTATTATGATAGTATACAAGTTGTTACATAAAAAAAGCCTCAAGCTATAACTTCGTTATTTTAAAATTTTGGACACCACAAACTACCATATGATCAACAAAACTTTTGATAAAGGTTGGCCATGATCATATGGAATATATAATTTTAAATGGTAAGACAATAGCTATCTCTTGACAGCAACCTTTTCTATCTATCAACCAAAAATGATATTATCCCTTTCGCTACTCTTTCTATTCTATCTTAAAGAAAAAAAACAATATTTTCCGTATTTCTGAATGGCTTTTGAATTAGATATTGTTGGCTCATGAAATAAACAACGTTGATAACCCAGAGGAAAAAAATATTATGTCAGTCGCGAGTCGCTGAAATAATTTTCATGTAGACGCAACAGATATTACAGAACATATCAATCAAATGCGATGAACTCAGTGCCAAGAGTGTAGTTAACCGACATGATGGATCACGATCTTGCAACCTTTCAGATGTGGAAATATTGAAAACGAATTTGAAGATGAATATATTTCCCCGAAAAAATAAAACCTAAAATAGAATGATGGTGTACTAAACCTTTGTATGTGAAAAATGGCGCAAGCTGTATTATTAAAAAAAAAGAAAATAAATGAGTCTTGCTTCCTGAAATTTAAAAATATATAGGGTGTTCCAATTAATATTACATATTTGGGGAAATTTTCAGGAAAACCAAGAGAAAGGGTTTAAAGCCTTTATCTTACATTAACATAAGATAAAATTAAGTTTTAATTACCAACGGAGCTATAAACTCCTGCCTAACTAGTTAGGGACATAATCTTTTCATTCTATTGTTACAAATGAATAAGAAAACCTAAAATAAATTATACTTTCTATAATCTTTTATAAGGTCTTAATAATAAATCGTGAAAGTTTGTTAAAAAATGTAATAAATGACTGTTGAGTGCAACCACTGTGAAATTTTTATAAGAGTAAAATGGTTTTATACAAAGCCCATGCCAAGATATTGTCCGGCTTAAATTTCAGTTTAAACCTCGTTTACGCGGTGCTTTTCTAAGGCAATAATTTTATACTTTAGGACATATTTAAGAACGCCATTTGTCTGAAAGATAAATATCGCTATTAAGGTGTAGTTTGAACTGCATAACGTTGTACTAGTGTAATTAAAAGTACTTTAGGTAAATTATGAAATAGTCGTAAAATGTAATTAGCTATTATCCTTTATGAAGATCATAATTAATATTAAAAAGACTTTAATGAACAAGAAAATACAGTGTAGTGCAACAACAATAAATCAGATAGAGGTTATTCTAAGAAAATTCCGATTGGTAACTTTTACTTGAATTATAACTATTTTCTAAATTAATTTTGCCTCCATAACAAATAAATTCCCCCATATTATGAACAATAAATATATGTCTCCCATCTACTATAAAATTGAATGTTATATAATCGAGCTCCATGCTCGAGTTGAAAATATATCAAAGTTAGTGACAAGTTGGTTTCCTGGAGCATCAGGACATATGACTTACTGTACTCAATGGTACGATCCGTAAATTATCAAGAAGTAAAGTGAATTCCTAAAGTGTCTCCAGAAACTCTACAAAACGAAAACTCTAGGAAACACAAGATTTCCTTAGAGAAAAGACTTGAAAATGTCACTAGTTGAAAGTTGAACTAGTGGTCATTTTTAAATCTCTGAATACCTAATATTAGAAAGTAGAACGCCTCTGTAGATGCAAATCAAGTTACCTGCTCTTTATACTTGTATGTTCACACAAACTTTAAATAATAGTCCATATTTATAAATCCCACATATAATATCGTTAATGTAATTCATATAAAATCGATTTTTGCTACTCCTATGTATGTTACCTAATTTATTTATTCAACGAGCAACTTAATTTTCGTAACAGCATTCTCATGTTCAGCATGCGTTTACTGTTTAAGCCGTCGCAGGATCTCCCTTTCACCTGCTTTTTCTAATCCCTACGTTTCAGCTTTTCAATTACTTTGCAAATTTGCTCATGGCTGTAAATTTTAAACAAACTTGTAATTAATTAATATTAAACGTAAAACTGGTCACATACTCAACTGATTGGATTATGAAAACTGTAAGGGTTTCTTACAGGCAGTTAAGTTAAATTAATAAAAATAATTTAAAAAAATAAGTTTGGATTAGAGAAAATTATAATATCAAATTAGTAACAATCAGTATAATAAATAATACCAGCAGGAGAATTTTTAAAAACTTGTATTTCTGAATTTTTATTACATGAAAGCAATATCCTTAAATTTGATGTTAAACAAGTGTATGGCAATAATGGATGGATCCTTTGTTACTTCTCTTTTGACAGTTTTAGTGAAAAGGTAAGATAGTAATTTGAATTTTCCGCTCCAGTATTTCGCATTAGAATATAAAACAATACATAAAAATATAATATCCCAGGTCCAATTTTATTAAAATTATTTCTAACTACCTATTATTAAAATTTGATTTTATAATAAATTATAATTGTTTATTAAAAAGCAGAATACATAACGTATCCGTTACTGTCCGGTTACTGATTGAAAACAAACGAGTGATTTATTAACATTTTCCTGATTTAATGAAAACGAACTTTTAAAATAATGTTCAATTAAATTGACGTAACAATGGTCCGCCACCGAATCGAGGATTCGAAAGCAGTAAACAAAAAAATCTGATAAGCAGACCCCACTCATTTAGAGGTCAGTGGAAATAAATTTCGTGTAAGCTGATAGCTACAAACAAAGCCATTTAAATTTTGTTATTTTTACCAAAACCCTAATGGATGTTGAATTCTATATAACAAGGTCGAACCCAAAAATTTTAACCAGCATAATTACGTTCCGTAAACTGAATAAGGATGTTAAGCTTGAGGGTAACTAAATAACATTATTAAGGGAAGCTACTGTGTGAGTCGCAGCCATTCCATCCATCTCCACCTCACCCTAATTTTTCTCTCTATCTTAACGAACTTTCTTTTCTTACCTTATGCCTGTCCTTCATCGACCCTCTTCCTAGTACTGCCATTTTACACATGGTATCTTCTTGTAACCTTTTAAGCGAGTTTCCTTTTGGACCCAGTAATTTACCAACGAAATTGAACTGCAAATAAAATTATTGTGTTAATAATTTAATTTGACCTAGAAATAGGCATGTGTATAAAATTCTGTTGTTAATTTTGTAATAATTTGATACATGAAATTAGAAATGAGAAGTTGTAGTAAATTTCTGAAAAAAAAGTCTAGGTAGGCAGATTTCATTTTTTGTGATTGTTGTTTTTGATAATAATAATAATTGTTAGTAAATTTGCATACACTATTGATGAAAAAATGAAATCCGCCTACTAGACTGTTTTTTTCAGAAATTTACTACAACTTCTCACGAAACTGAGGCGCACATTACAATCGATTTTAATTTTTTACTCGAAAACTATTTGTCTCACGATAAAAATAAAAGAGACAAATAATTTTCTAAATGAATAAGGCTTTCTCATGACTATTTTTTGAATTAAAAATTCCGGTGCATTAAAAAGTTCTAATAAAAAAATGAACAGGGGTTGTAAGTTTCATCCCCTTCTAACAATACAGGTGAATAAAGAAAATATCCATAAAGGGCCTTCCTGTTAGTAGAACACGTCCATTTATTTTTATTTTTCTATCTTTGTACAAATTTGAGATAAAAATTAAAAACCAAATTTTTCCTCCATTTTTGAAGAGGGGTAACTCTTCAGGGAAGCATATTAGGATACACGTTTATAGGAAAAAGTAACCTTAATTTTCGCCCAGGAATCACCCCCTTCATTTTCTACACGTACTTAGGAATCACCCTGTATACTATAAAATAATTTCAGTACAGAACCATTTTCTGCTAGGGAGCGCAGTACTCAATAATGCAAAAGCCATAACAAAGCTAACAGCGTAATAATGAAATTACGAATAATTGAAAATGGTTCTGAATTTATATAGCTTGACCTGGTTACATCAACAGTGTGCCTATGTTTACTAGAGAATATTTTAAATTAAAAAATAGTAAAATTAAAATGTTTTAGTCAAAATATTTCACTGTACCCGAACGTCTTTTACATTTAAACAAACATTAAAAATGTTATGGGGTTTTACGTTTGTCGGCCACAAAAGTTGAATGTAGGACGGAAATTTTAAATAAACAATAATATTCCATTCTTTAAAAAAACAGATTTTCAGGTATAAAATAAAAAAAATTTGGAAAAAAGGTTTCCATCCCTTTATGCAAATTGTGCGCGATTGGCCATCAAGCAATTACTTCAAGTGCCAAAATATATCTTCCACATGGACTCTGTTCTGTCAGAGAAGCGAATGAACCATAAAATAAAGTCATTGTAGTTAATCCACTTTTGCCTAAATTTAAATAATCTGGGAATATTTAACAGTGTTTCATTGTCCTTCTCAATCGGCTGAAAATTATACTGTTAGTCCGAAAAATTTCGCTTAAGCGTTCGCTAAAATATATAAAAGGATTTCAATACTGAATTTCCTAACGGGTTATCAAACATTAAAACCGATTATTTTTCAAACCCTTTGTCTTTCAATATAAAACAAAAAATCAGAGATCAGACTGTTATTATTATCAAGATGTGTTGAATATATTATTAAGATTTGAATAATAATCCATAAATATCCAATATAAAAAACGAAAATGATCGAGGATATTGTTAAACAAAAATCGATTTGAAGCTACACATTTTTCTTGTAATTCATCAAAATATAAACTCAGCAGGGTTAAAGAGTTGGTGCTGCTGAAAAATAGGGTTCAAGTTATTGCAATTAAATTCCACTTTGATGTTAAAAGGGAATTAATAAAACTGACAGATAAAATCTACCTGTCCATCATTTTTAATGGTAGCACTTAAAAATATTGTACAGCCATCTGACGCGGCTTAAAAAGATTACCTTAAACCGAAATTATTGTTTGTGACTGCTTCTCTGTGCTCGTATGCTGAAATCTTTTCCGATGCTGTATGTAGGTAAATTAATTTCTTTTTAAAACCGTGTGGCCTACCCTTGGTAACTGATAGTATTGTTCCCGATTTGGAAATATAAACCCTGCAAAACTGAGAAATGTTGATATTTTGTAGAACAAAGTTTTGTGAACACTGAATCAAATCTAAATGTCTTGACATTTATTGACAAAAAATCTAAAGGACTATTTAATGTACATCCATTGGTTGAAGTAAGTATTGCAACATCATGTTTGAACTACAAAATTTCTAAAGTTATTAAATTTAACTGAAAACTAATCAGAAACCACTGCACTTGTTTTGATCTATTAATTGACACATTAATTAATTTTCAGTTTTCAGACCCGTGGGACTAAACTGAAAGTAATGCATTTAAAATTAAATTCACCTACTCAATTTATTCACTCGATTAAGTTAGCAAGATTATGCTTACGCTTAACTTTTCCGAAACATTTCCATAACTTCCGTTCAGATTACACATATACGCAATTAACAGTCAACCTCGAAAATTATTATCTCATAAAAGAAGTTGGCAAATCTAATATCAAGAGGTAAACGATTAGTACAGCATCTATATGCAAAAAGAAACCTTAGTTGAAAAACTAATAATGACTACATCCGTAGTAGTACGTTTAATTGAATGATACTTAGATAATCAATGCTTACAGTTAGTATCTTGAAGGCGGGAAAGGTATATTGGGTATAGTGAAATTTATATAAAATATAATTCATTCGCTATTCGTCAACCAAAATAATTTTATTACGAACGTCTATTGTATGGATTTTAAAGAAAGACCAACGTGAAAAGGCACTTAGGAAGAAGTATTGCGGTAAGTATATCATAAAAGAGAAATCGATAACCCGTAGATAACCTGATGACGCGTCTGTTTTATGGATTTGATCAGAAACTAGTAAAACTGTAATTACTTTCTAATCTGGAGCTCTTATACCGTTCGATGTGTAGGTAAAGTTTCATTTTAGGTTAGCACTTTGCTGATGAGTAAATACTGATATTAAAATATTCATCTATGCATGAGGGTGATCTTAAATTAAAATGCGGCGTTGCAGTAGCAAAATTGTATCTTAATCCATAGCAGCATTAGACCTTTCTATTTCTACCCAAGGGACCAACCTTATAATTAATCCGTTAATTACATAATATAATAATTATATTACAGCAATTATTTAAAAATCTATCTACTTTACAGCAAATAAAAACAATTAAACTTCCCTAATAATAATTACAAAATTATTATATACTCAGAATTATTTCCAAAATTAGAAGTAAAATATAATAATATTATCTCATGAGATAAACTCATTTGTTAATCAAGCTTTCTATTATAATACATACTACTAACAGTTTGGAATGTAATGTTATGTAACCATTATTCGTGATCATAACGTTTATTACAAACCTCGAGTGTATGTGATAGATTGTCGCTTAATTTCCGGTTTATACGGTTTAAAGGAGCTATTGTTTACTCATAAGCACCCTTAAACTTTATAAAGAGGAACTTTTCAATCATTATTAAAATAAAGAGAAAAATTATCGAAAATTGTTTTATTCAATAAATAATAATCAATACTATTCATTCTTAAAATTGTAAATAAATGTGGAATGGAAATCTGAATGAATCTCTAATGGAGCTCATAAGTTGAATCTCTATGGATGACATCCAGTTGGTATGCTGGTAATGTGTGAATGGCGAGTTAACCCGGAATGACAAACAAAGCAATCGTACAGGCATAGAAAAGGGGGAATCAATAATCCGTTTTGCTGAGGTAGAGGTAACTTTTTATGTACAGACATTAGTATCTCTTTGATGGTGTAATCAATCACGAGCTTTCTCAAGGTTTCTCCAAGAAGATGTTAATCGCATTAAAGTTTCACTTAATGTACGGTTTAGCTTTACTCCTCTAAGAACTTGCTACATAATACTAATAACTACCACGTCTAGAAACATATCAAAAGTTAGAAAAGTTAACGAACCTAACTGAAGATGATATCAACAGATTGAAAGTAAGTAAGGAAACGAAGTTATCGAAGTGTAAAGGAAGCTAATGTATCAACCATAAAAAGGCAGCGAGAAACCCGAAATGTAACTTTAGGATTCAGCAGCTTCCACTCAATCAGTTAATTATCTGACACCACATGCGTCACCTCTGCCACTCTAATTAACAGACAGTCGGTATTTCCTTTAACGTATTTGCTCCGAACTGTTTCAGAAAATCCGAGAATAATGTATAAGTTTCACCTATTCGCGCTTCATGCAGGATACCAAAGTTTTCATTACTACCAGCTTTGTGTCGAGACTCGATATGTCCCCAAAGTTCAAAGATAAAATCGTTGAAATGCTTCCGAACTGCATCAATTGAAAATTCCACTCTACAGTTCAAAAAGAATTATTGATACTTAGATAGTTCACTCAAAACGTAATAAAAGTTGGTAGCACAGCTTCATTTTAAATTATTTTGTACCTAGATGGAGAAGAGCTTATGAAGTTAAAATTTAAAATACTCTAAATTATTTAAGAACGTTATCTAAAATGTCTTACACTAAAAGGATTTTTAAACTGAAAATAGCATGCTCAAGATAATCCTTACATCCGTTTAGAAATCGGCTTTAACTTATTCAGAAAAAATTTCTCTTCGCGTTGCAGTTGAACCCCTACATATTATCAGGCAGTTCTGGCACATAACCACAAACAACCAATTTATTATTCAAAGTGAGGATGTATGAGGAAATATGTTAATAAAAATTGTTAACAATTTTAAAATGTTGTATCACATTCTGTCTACTATTTTTTAAAAAGATACAACATATATCTCAAAATGTAATGAAACGCGTCCATATATGTAGGTAGGTACCTACCTACCTAAAATTAAATAGCACATTATTTATTTATTTGTTTAACATGATTTAGAAACAAATTGCAATTAATAACAAATTCATGAACATGGGAAAATATTTGCTATTGTACAGGGTGATCAAAAATGATTGAACGTGCCGCTTCATACTGATTTTTGTTGTCCGCTTACTGCTGCTGTCGGTACTTAAATAACCTTGGTAATTTCAGTGGTGTAGACATTGTAATTTAAATGACAGATGGAAATGACAGATGGAAAATAATGCGCAAGACACTGAACAGATGTAAGTATTGATAAACAACAGACTGTTTGACAAAACGGAAAGCATTTTTGATAGTAATTGGACCGACTAGCGGTCATGTGACCTTCAATCAATTTTGATCACCCTGTATAATGGCCGATTTTAAACAAACAGCTAAATTGATACGTTTAGATAAAATACAACGTTGCCATTGGCAAATACAGGCGGCCAACGTACAATTATCCACCACCAATTATTTTGTCGTTTAAACCTTGAAATGAAAATAGCTAACGATTATTATCAATTTACTGCAATCTAAAATATTAATGAATTACAATTACAAAAAAAAATAAAATCACAAAATATTTTCCTAAAAAACATTTTCGAAAATTATTCAAGAAGACATTTAAATATTGACTATTATCTACTATTACGTAACAATTCTAGAAATTATGATTTGCTGATAAAACTATAATTTATCTAAGTCTAGTATTCAGTTCTGAAACCAATAAGCAGGTAGTAAAGTTTTCAAGGGTAGTATAGGCGCTCTTATAGTTACCTATCGGGTATTTTGCGATCTAATGAATAATTATTATAAAAGGCATTAATCAAGTTATTGCTTGTCTCGGCACATATTATCAAATACAAATTAAATTATTCAAGTTAAAAGGGTATTCTAGCAACAACTGAAAGTTTGTAGCATGATTAATTACTGACTTTCAACTGCATCAGCAACTAATTTCTAAGCTTTTTTTAAATAGACACCAACACAGACGAAGAGAAAATTGAAAGAAATAAATTAAACCTGAATATTCTATACTCCGAACCATTACTTAGCAGAGTGGGGATAACACCTACTACCTCAATTTTGTAAAAGCTTTCACACATTACGCATTTGTAATTTATTGGCAGCCATGGTTTAGGGGTTTGAAATAAACCCATTTTATCATATTCGATACATTTATCCAACAAATACATAAATATCAGGAGTAATTAATTGTAACCCTCGAGCTGTTGTAATTTTCCTAACAAGTTTTCCAGTTATAGGTATGCAAGCAGTGTTGTAATCATAAACGAATCTGTGTGCATTTTCCAATACACAAATTCAACTTTTAATGGGAAATACCCCTAGGGAAATCTAGTTACATCTACAGAATATCTTACAAAAGATGTTATATAGATAATTATTTACCAGATGTTTGTCAAAAATTTTCTTTTCCAGCAATAAAATAATACATATAAAATTTATTATTACAATATTTCTGGGGATACTATAAATTTAATCTTTTCAAAAAGTATTAATTTTGGTTTAAAAAATTATAATTACGTTCTATAAAGCACATTTTATTCACACCGTGATTATTTCACAGTGAAGCAAATTGTGTAGAGCTAGAGCTTCTTGATTAAAACCGTAGCTGATGCATTTCTGCAGCAATAATTCTTCGGGTGTTTTTATGTGGAATTTCCTTTTCCGCTTACATGAAGAAGGAAATCGCAGACTATAATTTCGATTCTCTTAACCAGATAGAAAATTAGCTGGTTGGACGTCGCGTCGGTCGCAGTTTACATCAAGTCAGCTGCGCTTTCTGCAGGTAAAATAATCAACTAACCGTCGGTATTTTTAAAAAACTGAAAATATTATTACGTAACATAAAAGGATAATTTCAGCATTATATTTTCAGTGATTTCAAAATTTTGCAATTTAATAATCTTATTTGAGACATTTATATTTCCTAATTAGCTTATAACATATAATTATTGATTTTAGTTTTTTTTTTGCAGTTTTAAACTTCCAATATCAACTGAAGGAACATTTTTTCACTGAAGGTTACGCTAATGCATTAAATATCACATGCAAACATGAAGATAAATAGTACGTCTGCGTCTGCAGCACTGCGGTAAAATGGGAATTAAATGAGAAGTAATCCATTTAAATCAAATTAATGTGCATTTTAACTGGAATAACGTGCAAATTTAAACTGTGGCTTTATTTATTTTGGTGCAACGAGGCAGTTACACAATAATTGATTGCTGAATAATATACATTCGGATAGACCTTTTATACATAAGACTTAAATTACTTAACATATGAATATTACACTAAAATTTAAAATTTTATATAATAAAATGTTTGATTTGAATATAAGCTTAAATTAATTGTGTAGACACCTTCCAGCCACCTGTTTTTTTTATTATTTCTTAATCACCATCAAAGTCCGACGCATTGAACGCTATAGGGTTCGGTCATCACGTGATTTGCTTTGATTTGATTTGAACATCACTTTATTCGCGAGATACTTGATTTTTGTCATGGCAAACTTTGATAGACCTAATTTTAAATCTCAGTTCCTTAATGTAAGTGGTTCAATCGTCCTTCAACAGGCAATATATTACAGACTTTTCAAGATACCACAAAACGTTATTACTCCTTGAATTTCTCCCTCTACCCCTAAAGACAATTTATAGAAAAGTTCTAAAACGCTTACTGCCTGTAACTAATCATACTTTATTAGTTTTCCGAGAAAAGGGTTTGAATTGAACACAAGTTCCTTTACTATCAATTTTTTGCTTATAAAAACGTTCAAGGCACTGCCGTGGAAACTATTTCTGTACTGAATTTTCGACCTTGTCGGTACACTTAAATTTACGATGTTCCCTTAAACTTAAAGGATTGCGACTACAAGGAAATCGCATGGCGAAAAGTACGAACTACCTTTCTATTCACGTTTCAAACGTGCCTTTGAATCTTAGTTGTACGTCATGTCATAAGGACGTGAGCATTGCTTATAAAATAATGAGTCTTGGTAGGTCTCATTTCTAAACTTCAGACGTTCTTAAAACTAACATGACATTAACGTTAACCTTGGTTGATTATCATTGAGCGGTGCTTATAGTCCAGGAGCTAGCGGTATATTTTATGACTAATTTCTATTATGCTGAAATTTTTTTTATGAGCTGGTATGGTTATGTCTGCCAAATGTAGGTGGTCGGCAAAATAGGACCGCGGGACATAAAGCGCCCAGATTTTTTTTGTTTTTAATTATTTTTTGATGAAATTTACAAACTTCAATCAAGCTAATTCCTATTTTGCTCGTTATTTAAGACATTCCGACAACAAAAAATTAACTGTCCGACATAAGAGTCGGAATCAGTGTCTGCCGTTTGGGGTTCGTATTGTTTTTAAGACATTTGACTTATTACCATCAACCTGATTTTTTTTTAATAGGTAACTATATACTAATGTAACAAACACAAAAATCACCTCGTCCGACAATTTGAGCGGGACAGAAGCACTCTCTGACGTCCTGGATTGGTTAGTTGGCCAATTATTTTTTTTAGCGCTTTATGTCCCGCGGTCCTATTTTGCCGACCACCTACATTTGGCGGACATAACTATACCAGCTCATAAAAAAAATTTCAGCTTGATAGAAATTAGTCTTAAAATATACCGCTAGCTCCTGGACTATTATAACTAAATTCCGTATTTTAATTTACCAAGAAATGAAAAATATTAGGCAACGACGATGCAAAAATTTTCAGAGAAAAAAGTTACAACAAGTACCTACACGCAATCTTATTTAACAGTAGGGGAATAGAAATTTTAAGTTATAATCCACACCTCGAGACCAACTAGCGACCACAAATATTTAGACTAGCAGATTATCAGATCAGAACACCTGTCCGTGATTACTTTATGTAGAATTTTTTAATAATTTCAACTTACTTAGACTATTTAACTTTTGCGTTGTTAGATAATTAAAGTTAATAAACTTCCATTGTAGAACCTGATGAATATAAGCAACAGATTTGTTTTCGTCTTCGTGCTTAATTTAAAAGCTTGGATACCTACTACTAAAACTTTAAGTTAGTGTGAAGATCAATTTATTGAACCTGATAACAAATAAACGAAAATTGAGAATTGATAATAATATTAATTTAAGATATTAGAAAATAATGGATAAAAAGTAATAGGAATATTGAAGGGGATTCACATCACTTCTAAAAGATTCTCTAACGATATTAAAAAACTGTCTGATTCAAACGATTCTTGACCTCTTGCTGTTGGAAAGTTCATTTTGCAGTTCAAGCTTATATTGCTAAAGGGAGAAACATAAGGGTGCGCTTAAAACTTAATAAAAAATTTAAAATTGTCTATAGAAACTATATGGGTTGTAATTGAATTCGGAGAGATATACTTTTATTTAACTGAAGCATTGGGGCTATTAGTACATTCTAAAAATTTTACCAAGGCATTTGTGTACAATGTGTAGGATTAGGGTCTTCATTCACACACGGGTACGGTACAATCTGGTAAATATCGTATGCCTTCAATAGATGCTTTAATTTTACTTTCTTCGCTCAAAAATCCTGGATACCGAATTATTAAACGCCTGGATATCGAATTCTAGAATCTAACTCGAGTCCTTTAGTGAAGCAGGACCACACTGGCGCTCCATTTATTATAAGAGGTAACATAAATACCCGAAACTTCTACAAACAAAGAGATTTATGGAACTTTTGCTCACTTAAGAATTCACATCGCTGAACCAAAATTTATCTTTTCAAGAGTTCTACAACAGGACAGTTGTATTTTAGTGTAGTTTAGCAAACATTTAAGTTAACCCGAACTATTAATAATTATTTACATTGAGATTTCTATTACAGACAGTGTATACCTAGCGATTTGTGCAATGAAATCCCAGTTGCAATTCGTCGTTCAGGGATGTAGTAAGAATAAAACAAATTGTAAGGCGAGTGTAGTAATTATAAGTATTCCCTTAGACTGTGTTGGTAATTTGTACTGACGTTGAGTTATTAAAATACACTGTTAACGAGCAATTAGGAGGGTTTGCAAACACGTTACACTGTTGTACACCGCCTTATTTTGAAATTCCCTGAGTGATAATAGCATCACTTAATTAATTAAATTGAAACTTACACTATAACTGGGAAAGTTTTCAGTTTACAACGTGGATCTAGAATTGTCTTTAATAAATCAACGGCTCCACATTTAATACTTTTAAGCGATTTGCTAAGCGAGATTTAAATGTAAAACACGACTTTAATTAGTACAACTTTAGTAGCTTTTTCTTAAAATCCCATCTTCCTATCTTTACTTTCTGTTCTAACTGCTAAAAGATCCGCGTGTAGTCTTTTGTAATGGCAATTTAATGAATTTCGCTAATTAAAGAAAATTCTGTTGCCTTGTTCCTCCCTCAAAGGATTCGATGCAAAGCTCGTATAATAAAATATTTACTTGTTCTTCAGCTACAGTTTGTAAATATTTCTCTTTTATCATATTATATAAAAGCACAAGCTTCGATCAAAGTGCATCTAACAAGTTTGTTTAAGTGGACAAATAACATTAAGCAACGTTAACAACTTCGTGCTGAATAAACCAATACTAAGTAAAACATTTCCAAATGGACACATTTATCAGAATAATGTTCTAGCATAGATTTAAAAATATTTCTTCTACTCCCGTACCCGAAGTCAGATGTTTAACATCCATACCCCTAAACTTCTATGTACAGCTCCACCAAGCTTACAAATACCCCGGAAAATATGTAAACTAAATTTTAAATGACAAAGCGCGACAATACGTCAACCAATAGCAAACAATCCTACTCAAAAGTACGTTCACTGGAAAAATTGAATTGACGTTTGAAATTTTAATAATGTCAGTGTTTGTCAGATTGTTTTAACGTTTAAAATCCGTTACGTATGACTGCTAAATCGAGGAAGATAATTCATTCTGAAGCTAGAAATATTATTCGGAAGGTCGTCGAATTTTCCGAATGAAAAATATTTACAATTATATTTAAGTTTGCCGCCTAAATGTTTTTATTTTGACTGTACTTTGGAAAACTATATCAGCGCCGGACACGTCCCCTTCCAACTTTGTAAGCTTGGTAGAGCTGTATTTCTTATGAAATGTATTCACGCATTATGACCATAAGAGACCATACACTTTTTGGCACAAACAACTGTGGCTCTGCAGTGTCGGCTGCGCACAGTTTAGTCCCTACAAAGACATTCAGAATATTCTTTGCTCAATGATTTTCAAGTAGGTACGTGTTAGGTATACCGTGTAGCTACAACATTTTCCTTGTTACATAACAAATCTAAAAAAAGAATCAAGGGCAAAAACAATGACATACAATTTAAAAAAAGTCAAATTATTAGCGTGCATATATTTTATCAGTTTCATCAATTTCCTGTTATTACACAAAAGTTAATGATGCGTACAGGAAAACAACAACAAACCACCAGGAGTTGAATAAAAATCTAAATTTTTACTTTAAACAGACTTTAAGGACTAATTATGTACCAAGAGAAATTACTAATTCGATTTACCCTAATTTGTACCTTATTCTAAATCTTAAATTAAAATGATTAAAATTTTTGCCGACTTGAAAAAGATAAGGTGCTGGAAAAATAAGGAAACGGTACAAAATTAATTTCCTAAGAAAAGCTCCATATTTAAACCGATATAAATTTAATTTGATGAGTAAAACGTGGGCATTAGAACAAAGAATATTTAATAAGAAAAAATATAATTACATTTTCAGCTGTGTCTGTAAAAACATTAGGTATTTGGAAATTACAAATTACATTAAAAATTAAAAACAGCTCATGGCGAATGTAGGGTAACTACAATAAGAAGGGGTGGTGTCCTATAAGCCTAATGAAAATGGTTGGAAAATATTATTTTAATGGGTCATCAGCTTTAAATTTTAAATCATCAGCAAAAATGGAGAGACGATTGCACCTCCACATCTCAATAACCGGGCTGAACTAACAGCGTAAGGCAATAATTAAAGAAGAAAATAAATGAAATTAAAACATTTATTTAATGATTTCAATGCTAGAGTAAGAGAGAAGTCGAAAAAGAGATCGTAACTTCTAAATCAACGAAAAGGTACATATTTACGCAGCAAATATTCAATTGGATTTAAATTTTAGGTTACCTGCTATACAGGGTGTGTCTAAAATCACAGAAAAGCTATACGTGACAATATTCTTAATAAAATTCTTAATATTAATACTAAAATGTTTACAAAAAATATTGTCACGTATAGCTTTATTTTCTTCTTCATTTATATACACACCCTGTATAGTTAAGCATCAGTAATACCCACATAAAATTCAAAATAAATGTATCTGACCTATAACTGTTGGGTAAAGTGTTCAGGTGTAAAATGTAACGCAATAGTTTATTTTTAAAACCTTCATTTCCATTAGGTTTTCAATGGTGCTGCATATATAATAGCAATTTGGTTTTAATTACAAAACTGAGGATAGGCTGAAAGGGGACCCGATTGATCTTTGCCAGCTAAAACAATTAAAAAGGATATTAAAACGTGCTTTTATCGGGTGCTTTTCGTATTTCCTACCTGATATCCTGCATTATATAATCTGCTCTGTGCGTTAGGGTATTCTATTTTCAGGTATTTTCCAATTTTCCCTTAGTTCCGCGTTTGACAATGATAAATAGGTTTATTTCCAATGGGGCGACATTGATAAACGCGTTAAAATTCAAAAATGTTGGGATATAAAGGTATACAAAACAATGGAGTGAATTTGTAAGCAGGTATCAAAACGTTTAATTGGTTTAAGTAAGTTGACGTTGATGAGGATAAATGATGTCAAACGAAATGAATATAAATTGAGCTCTACTTCTAGTTCTCGCTCTCTAAAACAACAAACTTAGTTAAGGTTTCTCCTAAGTTTTACTTAATTCAAAGCTAGTTACGCTCCTAGGCAGGTAGATTTTCTTATTAATCTATTCAATCAGGCTGCAGCTTGCCAGTCCTTTATTGAACTATCATTAGTTATTGCACAGTTTCAGCTTCAAAGTTTAAATTTGATTTTCCGCTAACAACCAAAGTTATACATTTTCGTTCCGAATAACCCAACTTGGATATCCTTTAACATAGTTATGGAACAGCTATAGTTTTTCTTTTTCTAAAGGATAAGTTATGCAGAATAAGAATCCTCGGCCAGCCGAACTCGAGGAATGAATCATTTCAAAGTCGAGAACTTTCTCTGGCAAAGCTGACCACTAAGCTTTTGGTTTACCAAGTAAATTCTAAACTACTTGTATTTCAGTTTGTGAATTGTTTGTTAAAGACGGTTCGCTGTATCTGTCCATGTTGATGGATAAGCGGACAAGTAATAATTGTTCAACAACAAACTGTTAAAGTTTCCTTTCGCGTCTTGTTTTTATTTTGTGAATTTTACCAATCTCTCCAGCGCAATACTAAATAAAATATTCAAAAATATCTACCGGGTAATTTATATAAAAGGGCCTCTCAAAAAGCTTCCATAGCTACGGCAGCACTATTTTTTGAGTGTTGGTAACTCAAAATTTGGTACATTTTATTTAAAAAAAAATATCGTTTAGGAAGGTATATTAAATTTCCAAGGAGGTTTCATTCTCCGAAATTTAGTTTTCTGACGAGAAAATATATCCTTCCAACGACTTTAAATTCACTGTTTTGCAAAACTGAAAAAGTTTTTGGGTCAACCATCTAGATATAATTTTTTTTGCGAAGGCAAAGGCATGCACGCATTTAATTTTGGGTACACCTAATCTTTTATTAAATTATCTCAATATTAACCATTTATAAACAAAGCGCTGTAGAATAATCTTTTAGTATCAAAAACGTTTTCTTTCACAGCACATACATTTAAGCGTGACAGAATTGCTTAGAAGGCGAAAACGCGCTAACGACTTTGAAAAATACGAACTAATGCTTTTTACATGTCAGCACTGCTCCTAATAATGCGAAATTTACCGAAACGGCTTTATGTCCTATATTGGTAAAAAAAGGTAAAATTCCAGAAGGATAAAAGAAGCATTTTCTTACCTTTGGATGATCCCGAACTGGGACTACTACTCTGACCGCCACTTTGATTGGTTTATCCCTAGTGATGTCAACCATTCTTCTAGATTCGTTGTTATTTTTAATTTCTGTAAAAAAAACTTTCTGTTAGTTCATCACTTCACTGATTTCATATGTTATGTCAAGCAAATATGTTATAAATTGTTGTGAGTGTGCACACTCTTTTGAAACCCAACTTATATAAAATGACAGTTATCTCTAATGAGCTGCAAAATAATTTAAGTAATGGTTCCAGGAAAATTTAGTACTACTAAGCACCTACTAGGAGATCAGGATTCGAACCAGGAATCCTCATACTGAATTACACCATCGGACTTATTTCTTATCTAGAAAATTTATTCTAAAACGAAAATAATTGCTATTTGATCTTTTTGCTTTAGATATGCATTATAGAACTGTAATCAATATTACATCCCTTTACGGTACGAGCCCTACCTACGGACAAACACACAACACGTACTAACAAAATCACAATTCGAAACTAGCTCACTTTTGATTCTTTTATAATTTATTTTTAATTAACAAGAAGAAATAAAAAACACAATAATTTATAAACAGTAACAGTTATTGACGAAAGTGCAGAAAAAAAGTATATAGCTACTTCAACCACAAAATTTCTAAATTCACTCATGTAGGACAGACATGACGCGTAACCTCTGGAGATGAGGTTACTTTGAAATATCTCAACCAAAATGATAAAACTTCAGAAGGAAAGAAACAAAGAAACAAAGTTTCAAATACAGATTTGGTTTCTTAGGAAAACCCTTGTTATTTATGCCCGGTAAACATTTTTTTTCTTAAATTTTAATGGAAATATAATATAAGCCCCAGTAGAAATTGTAATTTAAAGTAATATATCTTCTACAATAATTACTTAATAATAATATATTATAAATTGTTTTTGAGAGTTCAACGTGAAAATAAAAGCCCTGAAATGTTTGCTTATAGATATATTTAATTAAACAGAGTACCTACCTATAACTACATTGTTTATTTGAATGTAGTATTTATAGACAAAATAAATTGGAACATCAAATTAACGAAATTAAATATTGTATCGTATCTCAATAACGTTATTGTGGAAAACATATTGCATGTAATAGAATATTCTGCGTTAGACTAAATTTTTCGATCAGTACAGTTTGACGGTCAATCCGCCAGCTATCTCTACCACTCGACCCTATCTCTGGTATTATATAATTATAATGTATTATAATAAAATATCCGCAAAATACATAATTATTATATTTAGACAGATTCAGAAATTTACTTTAAAAAACAAAAGTACTTGCTTCAAAATTATAATGCAACTATTAGCAAGGTAATGTTTTGTTCCTGAATCAAATTCAGTATTATGCGCTTCCCTCGCAATTCAGATGTACTTAATCCTACCGAAATATTAATCTAAAAAGGATTAATATAAAATTGCTTTTATAACGACACAGTTTAACTTTATGCTGCAATTAAAGCAGTGCACTGTATTTATGTCACAAAATCGCATTGAAGTTCTCATGTTCTTAAAATCAGAAATAGGTAGGTACAAAAATATTAAAACCTGTGGTAGTACACAGTATATAGCCTACCCGCAAACCAGAAAAAAACATTTTTTGTTTGGCATTGTGGTCTTTAAAATACGAAAAAAAAAAATTATTTGTGTATCGCAGGATAATAACAAAAATTTGGGTCAAAGACATGTTAGATAATAATGTACAGCTTGAATGTATGAATCGCAGCAGTTATCTTTAACTAAAAAAAATTAAGTCTATGATATTTGAAAAATGCATAGTAGTAGGAGTCATACTTGACTGCCGGGCAAACCGAGGTGAGTTGTCCTAAGAAGTGAACGAAGTAACGAATTTTACAACTTTGTAAATTCTGAAAACCTACCCTTATATTCAACTTAGGTCAATCCGGGTCAATCTGTCCTGCAGAGTAATGTTTAAAAAGCTGTAAACGAAATAGGAGTAGTAAATTGGTATATTTACTTCAGTAGGTATCACGTCTTATTCGTTCAAACATTACTTACAAGCAAATAGAAAATGTTTAATGAGGTGTCCTTTATGAGGCGGGCATCACAGCTTCAGTTAATTTTATATTTCATTATGTTGCTGTTTGCTACTTTCACACTAAAATCTTTCTCTTGCGTTCACTAGATAGCTGTTATAGTACCCTATTTATATGCAAATATTTATTACTGGGAATTTACGTATTTTAATGCGTAATGCTCGTAACTAACAACTGAAAATTTAGTCGTTTCAAAACTATTAAGTTCAAATACAAAGTATTAAATCGGAAAAAATTAATTAATATTTTTTTTTCTGGAAATTTAAACAAACATTGCATGGTAAAGATTTATCGATGTTAGCACAATATAAAAATGAATATTTTGATTGACAAGTTTACAGTAGTTAAATGGCTGTGAAGGGCAAAGAATCTGTGATCCATTACAAAATTGAAGTAATAAATAATGCATAACTTGATTACATTCTTAAGTATTGACAGCATTATTCCTTTAGCAAACTCATACGAAATTCAAAACATTTGTTATCTTTTGTGTTTTGAATGATGAGAATATATTAAGTATTGAAGTGGAAATTGGCAGAAATACATATACTATCAATCATGATAGCCCATCAAATTGCTTGTTAAATTTTTGTTACGAGCCGCTGAGGACTTGTATTCTTGATACATAAAGACATGTTAAATTATTATAAAGGGATGTATCAAAAATATTCAGAAATATTTAAATCATTAAAAGATTGGCTCATTGGTACCTACTACTAATTTTTCAAAGATGATTTGCGAATTTTTTTTTAAATAAAAATAAAATCTTGTTTGCTGATAAAACATAACACCTTGAGCCTGACCAAAGAATTGGTTTATTCCAGGTAATAAGAAATCATTTTTGCGTTTCTATCGTACTACACTGTTCTGTACATGACATGTTTTTGAACCCAAACTTTGTTAATATCCCGCAGTGTTCAAACAAATTTGAAGCAAATTTTCTCGTAGTTACAAGGTACAGTTAAAAGTCCCAGGATACCCATGTACACTTCCACACATGTATCAGAAACGGCTCTAAGTTACGTGACTAACCCTCCTATTCACCAGATCTGACTCAGTCGGACTATTATCTTCCTCGACTGAAAATATATTTGATAGGGTCAAATGATGAGGTAATATAGTCGTGGCGACGTGGTTTACCGACCAACTATTTATGAGAGGTCTAGAGATATTATATAAATTCTAAAAATGCGTATAACTTGAAATGACGTTGATTTAAACTTTTTTTGTTTTTAGATTTTTAGTTTTTCTACTTTAGGTTAATAATTTACACCTGTGTGGAACTGAAGGTTAGTTTTGGAAACAATGATGTTAGAGAGTACGTTACCACGTAATATTCAAAACATTTAATCTAGAATGGAGAGAGTAGTTGACACGTTTGTACAATCACTGCTAATGTGTTTGTTTTAACTAAAATATCTCATGACGCGTAAATAGACCTCACGAAACTAGGGAAATTTGCTTCACTTACATTCAGAGCATAACAAGGTTGTGTTATTGTGTAACAGGTTGGGATTTAAAGTGATATTTAGTTTAGTGAGAGTTTCACTTGGCATTATACGTTACTTACTAGAAATCGATGGCACAAAACTTGAAACAATTCAGTCGAAGCTATCCAATACGATTGGGAGGCGCTCGCTTGAAAGTTGAAATCATTCGTCTGTGAAAACCATATCAGCCCCTTTGTTTAATGTAATTGAATTTACTGTTTTGTAGAAAGTATTTAAATTTCGATATTTCAACCGTAGTATTCAGAAAGGTCATGTTTCAGTCAGTCTGGATTATGGATTTTATTGCTCATTTTAACATCAAATGTTAGATACAAGGTTCGTGTAAGATGATGGTATAAAATTGGCAAAGCTTCAATGAGGGTAATAAAGTACACTAAATGCACAGCACTAAAACACGATACAGTCAGTTTATGCAAACTGTATTTTAAATCTCCTTGAGTTTGCTTTATCTGCCCAACATCCAGTCGTAAAATTCATGAAAGACAACTTTATCAACAGACGAATTTTGAAGGAATTTTGTAGATTTCTTGCGACATCGTTCAGTGGTACAGAAATGACATTTAATGTGAAAATCAGGGAAGGGGAAAGAAAGGTTAACTACAATTTTACAATCTTATAATAACATCAAAAAAATAATTGAACAATAATTGCAAACGTTTTCTTCAACTTATGAATAATATATCGGACAGTGAATGTAAACTGCAATAAATACCCTTCGTATAGATTTTTTTGAAGGAAAATCTGGCGGGTAGAAACCAAAATAAGTATTTTCTACGCTTACGTAATCAAAAGGCTCTTGGTACTTGTAGAAACATGTAGAAGAATGATGTCCCGAACGTAGAAAGGAAACGAAAATACCCTCAGTTATTTCAACTCAAAATAAATTGCTTACTACAGTAACTGTTATAAAATAAAGTTTAATAAACGGTAAAATAGATCAGTAAACATTATTGGTTAGAATTTATTTATTTGGATAACTACATAAATGTAGTTTCTAAAACTTGTATCCGCATGAGCCTTAAATTTCATAATTCCTACAACTTTTACTTAGAATATTTAACTTTGCCTGAAAGACGGGCAATAACATTTTCCCAGTATAAGTAATCCCAATGTTTCACAGTCGTACCTACTACTCAACATTAATATTACATTATTCCCTAGATTATCAGAAGACATTTAATTTTACATCATATTAAAGAATTCCTCAAATGAGTGACGTAACAAAATTAAAAAGTAATGGAGCCACCTCTTATTTTATTAAATATTCGAGAACAAATATTATTCTTTCATGTAATTAATTATTTAAAAAATTATAAATAATTAACTGAAATATCAATCAATGGGGTATTTCGAACAATTGTGGCAAGGACTGTCACAGATTGAGGTCGGTAGTAACAGCACAGGAGCGTGTGTTGAATTTAGGGCAATGATGTATGGAATCGAGTAGAAAGGGCAATGCAGCTCTTTCTCGCGATATCCGGGTAGACAATGCATTAAGACTCCTTAGTTTCGTTATGAGTTTACCTTCCTCCTAATTAAACTGTGCCAACGCAATAAACATTTAGTTTTAGTAACGTGTTTATTTCTGCACATTAAGCAGCAAGTTGACAAAGGCATATTAGGAGAGAAACCGCCAGCAAGAATAGTCATTAGCTATGAACAACCGGAAAAGTTTTCAAACCACATCTCTAACTAGCTGACGCGCATGGAGTAAATAAACAAGCAACCTCTGGAGATAACGCTGAGATAAAGGGAAACTGGAATTAGTAATTCATCGCTGTAACAGGCCGTACAGGAAACGCACATGTTGCCTCTCACATGTTAAGCCCGTTTCCTGTAATCTTAACGAAAGAAGGATTCGATTTGTCTTCATATTCTGACACAAACGTTTATGTTTCATCAAACCCGTGGAAACAACGCGTATTTGCCTTATTTCTACTGAAATGGAGCAACGCTATTTCCCTTTCGTTGTGAAGCTTATATTACACCCAACATACAACACTAATTTTGCATTCACAGCCATCTTAAAATTGTATAATATATAATTCCACAGCAACCCCTATTCAAAAGTTTTTCGATCCTATGATAATTACTCTAATCTTTTCCGAATATTTTTTGTTGGTCAATATAAAAATGATAAATCGTTACAAACATATATTTGTAAGCTGAAAACTCATAATAATTAACGATCAAAAAAAGATGATTAATTAAAATCTTGGTGTTTCAAAATCCAACCTCTGGATAGTAAAATGTTTCGAACAAGTTTTGGTAACGTATTTTTTACTTCTTCTCCTCGCCGAGAAATATTGCTTTTTTGTGAAGAAAACTTCAATGTTTGCAAAGTTTTAATAGAAATTTGTGAAGGTTTTCCTGCATTTAGGATCCATCTGGCAACTAATTTACTAGCAAAAGCTTTATAAGAAAAAAAAGTTTTTATAATAACTACAGATAATTATTTTCCAGTTAACTATGATATAGTGTAAAATATTCTATTCTTTTGCAATTTAAATGAGTGCAAAGTTTCTTAAGACGAACTGAAGTTAATTTATTGTGAAGAACAGTTTCCTTTTGCTACCCTAAAGTATTTTATAATAGGGCTATAAATTTAACTAACAATATTTGAATCGAAGAAACAGTTACAGTATTTTTTGTATTTAATGAGTTATCCTTTTGTGAATTTCCGTCCACATAAACGGTTGATTTATACTGTGATAATTCATTTGTGAGAGATAATTTTATGCTGATTAAAAAACAGCAATTTACAAAACATCCAGTGACAGTCCACTGGGATTTAAATCGCATAAATAACACTGATGTTTAAGGGAATGCTTTAGTTGCTAAATAAGCTCAGAATATTATGCTGCAGGAGAATAAAAAAAAACTTTTCGTTAGAATAACAAATAAACTCCGTTACAAAATAGCCCTTCACGTTAAAATAATATTTTCTATAGTAAATATAAATTACTATTATTTTTAAATGTAATTACAATTATTTTAATTGGGTGGTCAAGAATACTGAAGAAAAATGCGGATTGTAGACTTAATATTTAGCTTCAATACTAACATTGAGAATATTTGCCAATCATCGCAATTGGCCAAATCGTTAGCGGATTCCCATCATTTAATTTAGCTGGTTCAGCTCTCAGAAGCTAAATGTAATTAAAATCAGCTTTAATACTAATGTTGAACCTGCACACCAATTATCACAACTGCTCAATTCATTAGAAAATTCGCACAACCAATCCCAACCCAAAGTCATTACATACCTTGTAATTGGGAAATATTTGCAATACCCATTATTTCTTGGGAAAAATACGCTGCACTCTTCCCTTAAAATTAAGCTACCATCAACAGATTTTTCATTTCCAGTTTACTTCAGCTTCTCGCCAATGAAAACAAACAATTTTTCGTTCAGTATAATAAATACATTACCGATAACTGAAGCGAAATCCGTATCACTGTGTAATATAAACTAGCTCCAAAACACTGTAAAACTACTGAAATCAATATCCGCATGAGTAAACGAAAATACGAGTTAAATTATTTTAGCTTGAATAGTTTTCAGAATAATATAAGCACCGTACAACAACATAAAAGTATTATGTTGCTTGCCTACATGAAACGGACCACGCAATTTCAGCTTTTTAATGCTTGTAACTATAATCTTTAATATTACGTCCCTGAATAATAATATTACGGTATAATTAAAACTTCTTAACTTCTACATTAAAATAATCGCAGTTAAACTAGCTGCCAATGTAATGTCGGTATGACTTTAACACTAATTTTACTGCCCTCATATATTTTCTCGCGGAGAATTTCAGCAGCTTTAAAGTTTACGATGATCAAAATTTATGCGACACATTCTTCACAATTTTAAGATTGTCATAAGCGATTCTTTATGTAAACCTTCCAGGGTTTTATATCGAAAATAAATTTCAGGAAAATACTACTAGGGCCGAAGAGTTGGGAAAACTAGCTGAGGTAAGGGACACTATAGGAAACATAACATAAGACGTAAAAAACTACTTTTAAAACCAAGTCAATCAACAAAAGGGAAAAAAATATGAAGCTAAGGTTTTCCAATAATCGCAACAAAGAAAGAAGACAGTGATGCAAAATTTATTATCTCTTATCTCTATTACTCTATTTTCGAACTTTAACATAACTGTCTAAGCTCTTTAATTCCAGACTTAATTTAAACTGATTAAAGTATTACCATAAATCTAATATTATCCTATGTATTAAGTACTTGGTGATAAATTTATTGATTTACACTAGACTTTGCTAATGTCTACATGAAATAGCTTCCTTATTTATATTTAGACTATTTAGTCAATAAAAAAATATAGCGATAATGAGATAAAATTGATTTGATAATATCAAGAAGATTTTATTACAAGACAAGGGAGGAAAAGGAATGTGTCACACGCAATCTAAATTCAATAACGGAAAGAGAAACACTATTAGATTATTTAGGAGGTCGATTGCCGTCTCTTCCTCTTTATGTAACCTTTTTCGACTTGGGTATACCTGCGATCAGTGCAGAATTGGTGGTCAAGAATAGTTTCTTTAATGTTCCAATTGGGGTTACCTATTTGTAGTTGAACAGTTGTTTTTTAAGAGGCGTTTTATTTAATACTAAAGTATGATTAAAAATTCTGGTAGTTAATTAAAACTTCCCAATTTTCTTTTACTTAATTAATTTTGAGTATTTTTAATTAAAAGTTTCAATTTTATATTGAAACATGTTTTCTGTTTTCTTACTTCGATGACAAGCCGATTAAGTTGGAAAAATAATAAAATAAGAGCTTATTCGACGTAAGACAGGCTTTTAAAGATATAATTAATATATAATGCTGAAAATATATCTCCCTTTCATTCTAAGCTTTATTTTCAACTTCATAATTGCCAAGTCCTTAATGTGACATTTGAAATGGAAACTCTCTCTAATAATTATTGTTTACTGTTGCACAATTAAATTTCGTTAGGCATAAGGACTTTCCCGAATATCAATTTCAATTTCCTGTTTCAGTCTAACGAAGGGAATGGTCAGAGTAAATCCTCTAAATAATTTAGGTAATTACAGAAACAGGTATAATTAGTTATAGCGAGCGTCCATGTATACTTTGTTGTGATGTTATCACAATAAGCGAATCCCAAATCTTGATGATTAATCAGCGAGCACAGGATGTTATACTCATTAGTGATATACAAACAACAATGATGGTTGTATAAAAGCTAAACTTCTGGTTTGCCACAATTCAGTCTGTTCGAAATATATGTTCCTAAATCATATTGCTGCTATTTTCCAAAATAAAATGAGGTTCACCCACTTGAGCTTAATCGTGGCTGTGGTGTTTGTGCAACAAGTTGTTTCGGTAAATCAACGGAAAATTTAAATAAAGTTTAGATATTCTAACACCAAATTTTGAAACATAGTTTCAGAATACCGAATATCGCATTATCCATGAGAGCGTGTCGATTGAAGATTACAACAGGAAGTACATTGAAGATCCTGTTATTACCTTGTTCAAATATAATGAAACTTCTGTTGCATTTAATGGTACCGGTACTCTCAAGCAAAGCCTGTCTAATGAAATTTGGGTATGTTGAAAATTAAATTCTTTAAATTCATAAAAATTATATTTCCCAACTACTACTAACGATTTTAAAATAGGGCGTAAAACACAACGTAGGCTAGGCGTTAGACAGTCAGAATTTGAATTAAAAAGACTAAATTTTTCTGAAAAAGTTAAATCTGTCTGGTTCAGAGGTGCTTGTAGTTGCGTATTAGAGTAAAGTCTTTAATATTGGGCGAGGTAACTATGATCTCAACAGTTGGCGCTATCTGCAATGTAGGTACCTATATGTGTACCTACTCTGGTACTAAGCAAAAAGGACTAGGTACAATAAAACCGTATCGTTAAGCTACAAAAATAAACTCACACACTGGGATTGTATTAAATTTTAGATTTACCAAACTATACGAATTTTAAGAAAAAAAAACGTAAGTGATTCATACCAAAACAGACTTTTTAGACACACTGTAGTAAATTATCACTAGCCGGGCTACCTTGGGCACAAATTGCGGCTGACGCAAAAAACTCCTACATTTCGTACTTGTTACATAAAATACTATTAGCGTAAAGGGGCAAAAAAGATAATATTTAGTAGAAAAAAACTACTTTGAAGGTTGGTCTTCAATTTACAATGAAAGTTTCCTTGAGGAAATAAATTCGCTTGACTCACTGGCGGATTTTTTGCCTTTTCTAAATTCTAATACTTCAAAGAAAAATATCACACTTACTGTCGGAGTACTATATAATTTTTTTCACTTAATCACTAATATCTTCTTATCCCAGCAAGCAAAATTCCGGAATCATTTATTCTTACATGTAAGATCTCTAATTTTTACATAAAGCTGAAAGTTTCTCTTCCAATTCTTGTAAAAATAGTCAGATTTTACCTGAATTATTTCTAAATATTTTATACGCATAAAGTTGTTCAAGTTGTTTGTCTACAGTAACGTACCTCCATTTAATTTACTTACTCACTTTTAATTTATCAAAGTGTTTTAACTTCTGGGTACTCCTGTCGTTTTCAGTTAACTGTGGTAACTAGTAATCACAGGGGAATTTCAGTTTTCACACTTTTTCACTATTTGTCAATTAATAGTTATTTTTTATACAAGACGATAAAATTATATTTTATCGACAAGCGGAAAGTGTTAATTCACGAGCGATGGAATCGCGAGCGAATTAATTTTCGCGAGTCGATAATTAAATTTTATCGTCGTGTATAAAATTCTATTTTTTTCTATAGCAGATGTTAAAGAAAAATAAGAAAAATTTGTAAAAAACCAATTAAAATTAAAATTATATTAATGACGAAAATCTCAGTAGGTAGCAAAGGTTTCCATGGAGTTACCCAAACAAAGTCAGAAAATTAAAGTACTTTATCTATCCTTGCGGTTAAAGTGTTACTTTATCTACTCTTGCGGTTAAAGTAATACTTGATCAACTATTTTTAGTCGAACAAAGCACACTTTAACATCTGCTATAGAAAAAATTAAATAATTTCAGTTGAATGTCATTATAAAATAATGCTAAAGCTAAGTAAGAACAACATAAACTTTGTAGGTTAAGCATGGTAACTAAAAGCAAGTGCCAAAACCGACTATGTACAAAACATACCTAAATGTGTATTAAGCACATTAATCCCTTAAAGCTCTTACATTAGAACAGGGCACGTTTCAACAAAACATCGAACATAAATTGAATTTGACTTAAATACAGATTATCACGTACTAACTATCATACTGTATAAGAACTGGTTTACATTTTAGTACATTACATAACATGATCATTACAAAGATAATTAGAAAATATAACTTTT
Organism: Hemicrepidius hirtus; assembly: GCA_963082805.1. Taxonomy (NCBI): domain Eukaryota; kingdom Metazoa; phylum Arthropoda; class Insecta; order Coleoptera; family Elateridae; genus Hemicrepidius; species Hemicrepidius hirtus. Next base: position 37,336,339 of record OY720160.1, on the reverse strand, counting down.
CAGTATTTGTGACATAATTCAAATCAAACACGTATATGAAACTATAAAACGAACAAATAATCAATTTCAAAGCTGTTCTCATAAATTCTGAATACGTTTGTAATAAAATTTTATTTAACCTATTCAGATTAAAAAAAAGAGAATATTTGTATCATAACCACTGCGATTACGGTTTCATTCATATTATGTACCAGGTGGCCAATAAATTTTCATCAAATTATAATTGTATTGTGTAAACAATACACAACAGGCACGTAAAGGCCTAAAATTTACACTCTGCTACATATTTCAACTTCTACTTATGAGCCGAAGTTTTTATTACAGTACGGCAACGTGCTTGAACAACAAGATTTATTTATTACGTTACTCTAACCACATTTGACTGAAGTTTCGTGAACATTTTTGATGTGTAATATTATAAATTATTCAGAGAAATATAACATTCACTTTTTTACAGACTTTGATACACAATTTATAAAGATATATCTAAAAATGTATAAATCAGGATTCAGGAATATAATCGTTACAGGATCGTTAACTCCTAATTTCAGCAAAATATGAAATAATTTGTTCACAGTTGTTTTATAAATTCAATTCTACCACTTAGTATCTCTATAGTCATGCTAACGTTAGAATACTTATATTTAATCCCAGGGCCTTTTCTTCCTAACATTTTTTCTTCCGGAATAATTTATAAAATTCGGATCGGTCCCTACGCGACATCACATACCTCGATAATAAATAGAAACAAACTAATTCTGCACTCTAGTTGTTATCCCTCGAACAGTGCAACACTGTTCTCTATCGATCTCTAAATTACATTGTCACTTATCCGACTTGTTGCATCTAAGCGAGAGTAGGAATTGCATTCAAGAAATCTTCTGTAAGTAAGCAAACAATAATCATTATCGCCCCCTAATCACTCACTGTAACGGCTGTCCATAAGTAACTTATTAACTAATTTTTGTATTTGCATATTATTTTAGGTCCACATGAAAATATTTCAATCTATAGATGGCAGTGAATATCGCCCATACCCAGCTAAGTTCTCCTTGAATATCTGTGAAGCTCAGAGGAAGGACACTTTTGGAACTCGTGACATTTTAATGTATGGAAACATTACTGATTGCCCAATTAAATCAGTAAGATATTTTATGTTTTATGAAATGAATTCAGAAGTTATGTAAGGGTAGATTCTACAGCGTGTCCACGGATTGAGTGCATATAAGGTGTAAATGACAATTTTTTTTAGAGTTGGATCTTCATGTTCTGAAGATCGCTCCTGCTTAGTCTCAAACTAAGATATTGAAAAAATGAGCCAAATCAATTAATATACAAAGTGTTTTTTGGCCGAAATCTAAAACTTAGTCAAGAGTAAACTGTCTTTATTTTAGCAGATATAACAAAAATGTATTAGAAAAAGTTGTTTAGAATTAAAAGTTCTTGAAGATTTTCCATTTTTATACAAATCAGCCTACTTTGATTTTTTTCACCAACATGAGATTTTTTATTTGTGGTTTTAATACCCATGCATGAAGAGTAATTAAACAAAGTACTTGAAAAACAAATAATTATTTATTAGAAAAAATACTAAACCTTATTTGTTACAAACATGAGTTTGGATTTTGATGAAAAAAATCAAAATAGGCTGATTTGTATAAAAATGGAAAATCTTCAATAACTTTTAATTCTAAACAACTTTTTCTAATACATTTATGTTATATCTGCTAAAATAAAGACAGTTTATTCTTGACTAAGTTTTAGATTTCGGCCAAAAAGACCCTGTATATTAATTGATTTGGCTCATTTTTTCAATATCTTAGTTTGAGACTAAGCAGGAGCAATCCTCAGAACATGAAGATCCAACTCTAAAAAAAATTGTCATTTACATTTTCGCAATAAGCAGTTTCATAGTCGTCGACTCCTTTATTGGTACTTAGAAAAAAGAAAGCAGTTATGTTCAACGAATTCTTTTTTGTAACTTTAATACATTTAGATTTAGGTATTTACATGTTCTAACTCGAATAAAACAAACAATCCTTAATTAAATACGAAAGATCTAAGTTTAAATTGAACATAACGTCTATTTTACTACCTGGGAACGACGTGTTAATCGTGCTTGAGGGCTTGCACGCAATGTCCCAATAAATTTTCTGGTTGACAAACTGATATTCTAATTCATAGCTTTACTCCAAAACTGCTATAGATAACATTATCGTCATAAATCAAAGCACATCTGTTTAGGGATTCTACTACGTGAGCAACTACAGACCTGATGAGAGCAAATTTCCAACCTACGTTCCACGTGGAAAACTCATAGTCGAATCAAAGGCCTATGATCGTGATGTTTGGCTAGCAACCTCCCGTTGGCATGGAAGTATAGAAAATTTGTAAATGATTGTTGTTTACCTACTAATGAAATAATTTCTGGGTTTATTAAAATATCCTCTTGCTGTTATTGCTTTGGTGGTGGTGTGACTAAACATTGATGTAATAAATTGTTAACAAAAATAAAAGTTATACATTATTACTGTACACTTAACTGCGCATCACGTAATACAGATATCTATAATTAATTACACATGGAACATTTAACTCGCTTAATATTTACGATAATTAATGTTTGCTAATTACAAGTTGACTGATGAACGCTCAGGTGTTTAACACAATAAATTTTGGCTGCCGTTAATTAATCCCTAAAAATAAACGTGAAAGGAGGTAGTATAAAGCAGCTTCACTGTATTTTCCATAAAAGCCTTCCGTATTAAAGGATTCCCGACCAAAATATAAATTAACCAAGTGTTTCATTCAATAGAACAGCACACAGAACTATTTTGAATAGGACCTGCTATGCTGTTACAAATGGTCGTTTGAAATTACACCGACTTTGCTTTTATACACAAAACGTAGAAGTTTTAACTGAAATAAACTCCTAACTATAGAAACTGAATTGAGCGATTTTTCATTTACATAAAGAATTTACAAATATGGACATTAGAACGGTTTTAAGTTTCCTGAATTTTCAGTATTCTATTGTAATCGCAAAAAAAACAGATTTTATGATTTTTGAACTTTTGAACTACTTGGATGGGTTCTTTCTGGCTTTAGGATAGATACTAACAATTAGAAATATTTGAAAACTTATATAATATATTCTTGCTCCTTTTAAAGTGAGTTTATACATTTCAAAGCACTTTTAAAACTAAAAGAAAATTTAAAAAAGAAAAGCGATTTCCTTTCAAGTTTTGTCATCAGTTGGTTTCCTGGAATCCCTTGTCCGACTTTCTACGACATTCTCTAGCAAATTTTGATACCTAGTCTCTTGATACTGAATAACAAAAATAAAGAGAAATATTCGCATTATTTATACCTTACTGAACCAGAAGTATAAAAAACGATATAGTAAGTACTTACGTTAAAACGATACTACAGGTAGTAGTTTATGATTATGGTTTATTTTACCTAAAATTACCTGTTATTATTTTCCTTTAAAAACAGAAATGTGCAAATAAAAATGAAAGAAGAGAGAGTGGCGAGGGTAGTCAGCGAAAGGCAGGAGACAAAAATGAAGGCTGCAGAGAGGATGTAAAAGGGAGGGGGGTGAGGGGGGAATTGAAAACCAAACTACTTGAATATTTCAGTTTTTAAAACTTGATGTTTCAATTATTCTTAGCATAAATAGTCGTGTAAGGGCATAAGTAACATTAGTACACACCTTAGGTACAACAGGTAATGTCCTAGTCTGCACATCCCAACATCTAATAAGATTGTGCTAACCTAACGACCCTAGAATAAAATGTAGCTTGAAGAAGTTTAACAGGTAATTATTAATTTATTACGAAAAAGAATAAAACCAAAGCGCATCCTGAAACTTTCAAGATATCTCGAGCGTATAATAATTATTGTGCTTCGTTCTCATTATAAGTCCACTTGAAGTAAAACTCTTGACTTTATAAATTTCTATATTGAAATATACATTATTATGTGGGAATTTTCTGAGGCTTCCTGTTATGTTTTAAAAAGTACTAGGTACCTGGTATTTCCAAGAAAAACAGACTCGTATCTAAAACAAATCGGAGGAGTTATTTCATTAAAAGTTGTTACTTTATATTCAACCTTTTTTTAAAACACATAAAAATGTTTATGCAACTAGAGGATACAAATTTCAAGAGGAGTGAATAATTTAATACCACACGTTTACACAAAACGTCTTCTTCTTGAATTTAACGAGACCTGGTTACTTCGTATAAAATTATTATCTAATAGTTATCTAACCCGGTGGTTAAATATCTGTTTAATATATTACAAGTTTTTAAATTATTAATTCATTGTACTAACTAAATCTACCAGTAACCAACCAGATCAAATTTCTAATGCTGCTTAACCCCAACAGTGTTTATGTATTCGATTTACAAGGGTTTCACGATAGTTGTATATCCCTGATGGCGCTTATCGGGCTTCCTGGATAACCGTCTACTCCATTAATAAGGAAAAAGGGTAACCGCTGATGCGGGATAATCTACACGAATCAGTGAAACCGTATAAATTAAGTTGACAGTGCAGGTTCAGGACAACCCCTAATAGAAAAAAATCTTATATTGTTGAATTAGAACGCCTCAGTCCTTCATTTTAAAATAGAATAATTTTCCTGCCATAAACTGAAGCAGAAATTCTAAAATTCAGAATAAGAAATTTTAGCTGGAAGCAGTGGGATGTTGAAAATTACCACGTGGAGCTGTATATCATTCGAGCTTGAGCTAAAAGTGCAAAACGGTGCAAGCTTGCGGTGCTCAAAGCTGTTTTTATCCTCGCCATTTGCAGTGCTTTACTTTGCAAGTGTCATAGTGCAGAAAGCTGAGCCAAGGGCAATTTAATTCCATAAGCCGTATAATTTGTGCACTTGTAATGCAAACTACAAAATATACAACGCTTTACATAGAACAGTTTCGTTTGCGTTGCAAATTTATTATAATTTTAAACTTAAAATACGAGTGGTTGTACACGATCTAATGTTTACGTAGAACTCAAATTACCCCAATGCGTCTTGAGCCTTCTGAATTTATAATAGACAACTCTACGAAGCATCTAAACCAAACTCTAAGTAAGCTAAAAGGTCCATAAAATAAAGCCGTCCTCTTGAGACTGCATTTCAGAATGAACTGTGATATTTTCTTTTAAATACAATTTCAGATGAACTGTTAAGCTTTGCCACAAATATGGTTCTTCGGGAAAACCTGCAAAAGATAGGGCAATGAAAACAATACTTTTTTGCAGATTTTCCAAACGAGCTCAGATAGATGAAAGCACCACGTGTTGTCTGATCGTTAGCCAAAGAACGTCGGTTATGGGAGAATACACGCAGCGAGCTTTCGCGAAATAAACGGAAGAGGAATAAAAATACATAAGTGTCGACATCAGAAACTTTTCTCTTTTCAGCTGGCTCGATTACGACTGGCAAGAAACAAAACATATTTCTTTAACGTTATTTGATAACTTTGTGCGTTAACGAATTGGTGGAAGATTCTACTCTCTAATAAACTGACTGACTGAATTTATGTTAAATCAGCAAAAATTTACACAATACTTCGTGAATTAAAAGTTTCTAAAATAAAGTTCAATTTAAAAAGTCTTACAAATAAAAAACTTCAAAGAAAACGCTTTGATTCCAATATTATAAAAGCAACTTCCAAATATATATGAAGGAATCACATTTTACTCCTGTAAATGACAATTCGTTTTTCATTTAGCTTCAAGAAACCATTTTGTTACCCACTACTACTGTATCTCGTATTTTCTACTACCTACTATATTTTTTATTTCTTTAAACCTACCTAAAAACTAATTTTGAAGATCCTATAAAATTTCACTGGACCTCCTATGATCAAAGTTGAAAATAGGCTCCCGATAGGTACCTAGAAGATTTGAATGGTTGCGTAAAAATTGGCAATTGCAATTTTAATTCACAAAATAAATAAAGAAGGGGGAAAACTTCATATACTTTTCCTCAAAAGCAATATACAGAGGCGCATAAATCTTTACATTTAAGGTTAAACAAATAATAATGAACAGAATAAAACAATAAATCATTAAATATTTCGTATAAACACATTGGGTGAGACTATTATTTTTTGAGAGCTTAAGAAACCGCCTGGTCTACAAATCCACCTCTGCATGCACCTACGGGGTGCAAAGCTATTTGTAACTCAACACTGTGTTTTCCCCTTTTTAACCGTCAAAGTAGGAAAGTATAACATGTCACGGTGTAAGTATCTATCATAGAACAGAGACATTTTGATTAATCTTGCACAAACAAACTCTCACTCAACTGACAACCACATAGCTCAACCATGAACTGTTTACATATGCGAAATTCAAAATATTTACATACTTTAGTATGCATTCTATTAATTACTAGCTTCTTACAGTGTTTAATTTACTAATTAAATTTTAGGCATAATATTCAAATCATAAATAAAATTATGCAAATATTTAATATAATTTGTATTTGAATAAGTTTGTATTTAGGTATTTGTATCAAAAATAGGTAGACATATTTTTGATACGTCCTGTATAATAATCAAACAAAAGTTTGTTTAAAAATAAACCTTATTAAAAAATTACTTTGGAATTTTATTTGAAACGTTTGAAAATATGCATCGTATTATAGGTACCTACTATTATTCAAGCATGTTATAAATTTAAAAGAAAATTGCAGTAAACGATTCCTCTACTCTCAAAGGAAACATTGAATTTCAATAAAATGACAATCCTCCGTGCACGATTCATGATTTATTACTACATTTTCAAAGCAAATTCTCTTTAATATACCTTCTTGAGATGCTTTAGGTATGAAAATATAATAATTCCTATCTTTTGTTCAATAATTTATTATGCTTTTAGTCTGGACTTCTATGATATTTTTTTAAGAACAATGCAAAAACGTATACTACATTAAAAGCTTATCAAAATTTATAAATAATAGTACAAAAAAATGTTTGTCATATTTGAATTTTTCGCTGACAATAATTCAATCCATATTCTGTCAGCTAATGAGAAGCGTCCTTTTTTAAAAAATAAATCAGAAGGCTATTTTACTGACAATATTTTTAAAACAACCGAAAAGCAGTAGAGTCATCCCGCAACAATATTTATGTCAGATAAACGTCAAAAAAATTATTAATATTTTTAAAATTCTTGTTTCATTGAATTGTTATCCGAATACAACTATTACTCAGTTTTTCTTCAACATTTGTCATTCATTCGGATGTATTAGAAATACCTAGGTACAAATATTTTTAAAACCTGCGGTACACCACTGCGTATCTGTGTATTACATACAAACCAGAAAAAAAATTGTTCTGTATTAAAAAATAGTAATTGAAGATTTACCGCAAAATTGTTTGTAGCCTTGTTTGTGTACTAAGCAATAACAAAACTTTAGCATCAAAGCGTTCAAGTTATGCAACGAATGTAGGTACGATAAAAGTGCAAAAACGATTTCTTATCACCTGCCACAAACCGTAGTTTATCAGCAAGCTAGACATGTTTTTACGTTCACATTCCAGTTACCTCAATAATTATAGAATAAATGCATAAAACTCACCAGTTTTGTCAAACAAAATTTTATTTTGTTGATTATAAAAACGATTTTTGAGAAAAACAATAAATAATAAAAGACAAGTAAATACTGTACACAATATTTAATATTTCTTTTATGAATTTGAGGTATAGGTATGCAGTCGTGAAGTGGCTTCACGTACCTTCCCCTTAGATGTAATTCAGACACCACATAGAACCGCACAAGTACAAACCGTAGTAATTGCAGGATGCAGGTAATTAACCAAATTATATGCAACAAACTTGTATACATTGTACAGGGAGGTTAGAGCGTTGTACCTACTCTGCATTTATGCATTTCTATTTAAAATTGTTTTATAAAAACGTTACTATCATAAAGTAACTGCAGAAAGTCATAGGTATTGATGTTATGTCTTCGTATTTTTCCTAAAATTAACTTAAACCGAAAAAATGATAATGGTATCTCATCAAGATAGGGTTAATTCTTCAGTTTATTTATGTGTAAGACACGAATAAAAAAATGTAAGTTACAGGTGTACAGCTTAGAACAGGCGGTAGTATTCTAAAAATTATTTGATCTAATATAGGAGAGCTTTAAAATATCCACCTAATCCGCTATTTCAACACTTTTAAAAAATATATAAGAAAAAAAAATGTAAAAACATAAATAAACATTTACCTTTAAAATGAAAACTGCAGTAAATCAGTATTGTGCCTCAATTCCATAGTTTTATTCCCCTATACTGAATGCATTAATTCTTTTGCACTCACGCACATTTATTAACAGTCTGCACTTTAATTTAACGAAACACAAACAGTAAACACCTAACACGATGAACGCACACTGAATGAAAACGATTACCAGAGGTATGGTTTGCCTGCTTGCTGGTGATAACAGTTATCATCTACTCTTACGTGTTTTACTTCCCACGTAAGTTGTACCTATCCAGCTCAAGGTTTCTTATTACTGTACAATACTAAAAAATGTTACAATTTTCTTTTAAATTATTGCCAAACTTCTGAAGGTTTTTCTCCTTCTGGTATAAAATTCCATAAGTGATTCTTTCTTGTGTGATTTAAAAATATTCTTGAAAATTGTGACCTATTATTAAATTAAAATGATTTCTATTATGATTGTACCATAGTCCTATATTCTTTGACTTTCACATAGCGTGTTATAAAACTGTAACTTGTAGTGCGTGACCTGTAAAGCTAGCGTAGAATCAGCTGGGGTGAAACGTAAAAGCTCGCTATTAGACAGCAGGAGATGAAATTCGACTTAACGAGGCAAATGACGGCTTCCCAGCAGAACTGCGGGTGCATTTGCCCTTAAGAGCTAGAAGCTGTACCAAATTATACCTCTACTCGCCTGAAAGGCTTCAAAAATTCTAAGTAGCTAGCGTGTGATGCGATGTTCACGATACGTTACCTTTTCCTTTGATGATGTTGAGATGCATATGACATTAAATATTACGTAATGTGACAAGTGGTTTTAACTTTGACTCGCTTCTACCCGTAAGCACACCTCTTAAGTAATCCGCATATATTATACAGGAAAATAGGGCTTGGATTAAATTCTCCTTGTCGTTTATTAAAAAATACCATTCATGTACACGTAGACCGAGCAATAAATTGCACGTGTGAGGAATAATTTCCTGATAATAAATTGAAGTGTACACGTAATGAAATGCAAATTTATGATACTGTAAAAATATAATCATTAAATATGATAAGGAGAAAAAATTAATTAAAATATAAACCGTCAATAAATACAAGTTACGTATATTATTGACACTTCATTAAATCGTAACACCAAACCCCTTAAGGTGTTCGTAAACGTGGTTAGGAGTTTAACTGTCGTACTGTCAAGACGATTCAGTCTTAATTAAAACAAACCGCTGCTGTAGGGAAACCCCTCTCTATGTGGATCGTATTTAAATAAAGGAACTCAAGTGACCAAAAAATTACAGACTCGGTGTAAGCTCAGAAGTTATTTAATCCGTCTAGTCTACTGAACGTACAAAATAATTGTGCATAAAAAAAATGTTACACTTACGCTTAATAAGTCGATGGTCTTTAGGGGATGAGCCTAAATTATTCCTTTTATTTTATTTATTCGAGTAATTTCCGAACTTTACTTAAAACTTCAACGTTCTTTTATTTAAAAAATTTGACTGAATAACTAAAGCCACGAACAATTTGAATCAATCAGGAGTCAATATTCTTTATATCCATTAAACATTTTTAAATCTTTCTTTTCAAATATTCGAATTCAGAAAATGGTAATAATGAAATTAGAACCACTAGACTCTCTATTCTCATATCTGCCTAAAATTTTCATTCATAAAATATACATGTTTCCGGAAATTTCGTTTCACATAATTTGCTCATGGACTGAAGGAGCACGTAAATAAAACGTTAGTGCGTCAAAGTTCTCACAAATTTTACATCAAAACAAGACGTACTATGGGTTAGAAATTTAATAATAAAGCCTAAAGGTTAGAATCTGCAGTAACCCCACACAGCAAAAGTTTACTACAACCAGTTGGGACCTTACTATTTCTATGCAACTTCATTGCTGTTTATAGTATTATTACAATTTTCACACTTGGTCGTTGTTTAATAATTGTAAATAAACTACTTTTTATGGAAAACCTCACTATTTCTACGTACTATGACGATAACTAATCCACCGAAAAGGTAAAATATAGTAGTGTAGTCAAAATATTCACCCAGCATTGCAATAAAATAGTCATGTTACGGCAAATCTCTGCTGAATTGGTGAATCATTGAAACGTTCCTTAATTAGGTAGATTGCAAGTAGCGAAGTAGTATAATTGCAACTTTGTTACAATCGTACTGTAACGATATAGTACGAAATTTCCAGATATCGTATAGTAATATTATTAAATTTTGTCTTAATATAGGTAATGAAGATTTATAAAATATTAAAGTAATGTAATGTAGTATTAAAATTTTGATTTTTCTTTCATGGATATTTTTTCTATAAAAAATAAACTGCTTAATCAAAAACCCCTCAAAGGATTTAATTATATTTAAATCCACCAATCATGAAATAATATTATTTCCAACTAAAATACCGATGGTACTAACCGATGGTAATAATGATACCATTGACTATAGAAATAATGATACTTGCAGGTAGTACTTGCTTTTCACTTTAATTTTTATATAATGATTGTTGTAATTATTGTCTAATATAAGTTTATACGTATTTGTAATAGAATTTGTAAAATTATTACACTTATCGCCCTGTCTATATTAATTCAATGTATGTTGTAATCGCAAATTTAAAAAAAATGTAAGTTTGATTTTACCGGATTTTGTTTCATTTAAAGTTACGGCGTCCTATGGAAAATTACAGCTTCATAACCTGTATTGAATAAGGAACAGTATCTTTAAAGTTTTTCCAAGAATTATCCTAAAAGGGTGCAGTAGTTGGTTTCGGAATTTTTACCTGCTAAATAAACAAGTAAATTTAATCCCTTGCAGCCTGTGTACTTCATTTGCAAGTGTCGTGTCTTCAATCGCCATTCCCTTCGAAACATTAAAACCGAATAGTTTGAATTTACTAGTGAGGTGTTTGTGATATAAATCCAACGAACGAGAAGGTAAGATATTTGATTTATAATTAACTAATATATTTAATAGTGTAATGAATAATTATAATTGGAAAAACATCAGTCACCGCCAACAATATAGACGCTTACGAAGCGCATTTCAAAATATTGTAAACCCTTTAAATTCCGTTAGTACTTGTTAGTACTTGGTTAAGTAAATCCACATCTAAATCCAACGCCGGCATTAGAGAAAATTAAAAGAGATTTCTATACTTAACACGTTGTGTGCCAATGACTCAACTTTTGTGCCATGCGGGTTTCCGCCGGAAGCCGATGGCTCAAGGTGTGAGCCATGCGGCATGGTTTACTAAACGGGTCAGTACAACGTCGGCGTTTCAAGTGTGTCCACAGTTTTAAGGTGGCTTCTTGGGTAGTTAAATTACACGTATTTTCATATCTTGGTTTTTTGTTTCCGTTTTTTATTCGGTAGTTATGGATGGAACAATATACTCGAAACAGTGCTCGGCTGCTCAACAATGCCTGATATTTTGAGTGGCACTCAACATGTGGTTCCACATAATATTAATTGGAAATCACGACAAACTAACTATATAAAAGTAACTAAATATTTTATGCTTTTTGTTGCAGCGGTCGTTCAGAAATTGCATCCATCAGCAACCGAAGCGAATGTAATATTATATGTAAAAAATTGGATGCGTCGTGCTGGCGATAGAATACGTTCAAAAAACAAATCAAAAAAATGTTAATGATTGTTAAGTAATTATATAATACCAATTTAGGGCTCCCAAACCTCCTAAAATTTTGTAAATTCCTAAATTACCGAAAAAATCCTAAAGTTTCTTCCTAATATTATGAGAAAAGCATTATTATACATAATTATTTGTATGTGAGAATTTAGACAATTAATAATCAAACACTTGGTCGGCATGTCCATTTTTAACTAAGAAATTTTATTGTACTTATAACATGTAGTAGTTAGTAGTAGTTATTAGTAAAATATTAATTTTTGTTTGAGTTTGCAAGTGTTTCGTTAGTATAATTATTATTGTGTGTTTTGTAGTTTTTTTTAGAGATGTGCATTTCAGTTGAGTTTGTATTATTTAGAAATTTTTTGATTTTTTTTTGCAGCTACATGGTTGGAAATTAGCACCATTAGCAGTAGGCACAAATTAAAAATTTATGAATCCACAAGATTCCTATATGTAATAAAGTCCTAAAATAACCTATACTAATCCTAAAAAAATATGAAAAAATCGTTGGGAGCCCTATAAATTAGGTATATATGGATAAATATTATATTGTATTATATTAATTACTATTGTTTATTAATAAAATGATAATTTTTGATCTAATTTCGTTTTTATTACTACACTTCAGTAGCTTACTACTTACTACTTTCTAACAATTAATCAGCAGAAAATTAACTGTCTTTGCAATTTATAGTAACTTAATCGTGTCTAAGGCAGTATAGAAAACGTAGCTCATTCTTTGCGGCATAGTTACTACATTGTTATGTTATAGTTATTAAAGGAATACTTAAATAATACAAATCGGTCACGTAAATGTCTATATGTAGTTACCATTCCGTTACTATCGTTCAACAACAATTGTGACAATTGCATCAATTTTTCCTGCCTATTTAAATACAACATTGTAACAACAAGGTACATACAAATAAACTGAAATGTTACTATAGAGTTGCAACAAATTGACTATACTTTGGGATATTACTGTTGGTAGTAAATTTAAAGTATCTTAATAGTGTGTTATTAGTTACAAATTTAGTGACATTATTTACTTTAAGTTAACTGATAGTTAACGATTTCCTTACTTGCAAAGGTTTTGGTAGTTACTATATCTTTATGAAATTGTAAAATTTTGCTGTGTGGGACCGTACCCTACTTCAAAGCGTAAATTAATTATTCAGAACGGAAACTGTGGAGAGTGTGTATTTGACTTAAATTTTCAGTATAAGCAACCAATTACAATATAAAGGCTTTTGTTTCAAGTGCATTTTTTTTAATATTCCATACTTACAGTCTTTGTTTTGTATTTATACGTTAGCTGCGTATTTCTTTCGACTACTTATACTTTTTCAAACGGAAATCCCAACAAGTATCAAACGTAAAAAAAAACGCAGAGTAATCATAATGAAGAAAAATTTAAGAGCTACATTTTACGACAGTCTTCCCCCAAAAAGTACAACTAATCAGTATGAGGGTTGATTGATCCAGTTCAGATGAAAGCAAATACCCAAAGAATCGTAAACCTACAAAACAGTTCTAAAACTGATTCCAATGTTTTCTGGTTTTATGCCGCTGTGAAACCCAAGTGAAATAAAGTCTAGAATCTTACTGATTGTCACAAAATATCTTTTATAAAACTATTTGCTATAATTTTCAGAAAAAATAACCTCTTAGAATTCTAAAGAAGTTTTGTCCAAAAGAGCTTAACTAGTTAGTCGTGTTTTACGGTCACGCTTTCAATCTCTTTAGTACTCCCTTTGTTTAAAATTACAAGACGTGACTTTTTTAAAATATAAACTTTGCAAACACTTTAAAATTTAAAAGCAATCCTGCGAAAAAAACATTCAAAAGTTCAACAATTTAGTTTTGAATTTTATCATATATCCTTGATTAACTAAAATGAGAAAAGAAAATCGAAAAAAAAAACAGTTAATAAATATCGTCTAAAGTTTTGAATATAAATCCAGTTGTAATTGGATTAAGTACAAAAATTTCCATAACTGCTGTTGTAAGACCACAGAATGTGGGATTTATTTTATCCTCATTTATCAACACGGACACACATTAGGTGTTACTTTCTTCCTTCATCCGTCTTTTGAACTCAGAAACTCCTCAATCACTGGACGTGGAAGTTTTTATGCAGTGCGTAAAAGGCAGAAAATAGGATAGGGTAAAAAAGTGACAACATCGTGTGAAGTGATAAGTATCGGATTATCAAAAAAGTTTCTTACAGTAAAACCGTATTTTATATCCACGATACACGATTGTACCACCACAAATGTCATTGTTGAATTTTAATGCATTAAAGATTTTTTTAAGGGGCATTCCTAACTATACACTTAGTATAGGTTGCAGAGGAAATCCCTTGCTTGATTTAACTGTATGAATAGGTTTAGGAAAAAAATGCTTCAATTTAATGCACAAATCACAAACATAAACAAATAAAAACGTCAATTGTGTAGTGACTCAAAGCGATTTATCTGTACAAAGCTAAGTCGTTAAGTGTTGGCATAGGGTGGTTCGAAAAGCGTTCAGTCTTCGCGCGACTACAGCGCCTCCACTACCTTGGCTGAACAAGAATACACAATATTTTTGAATCAAAGCAAAAGGATATCCGCAAATGTAAGTGGTAGAAGATCGCTCTTTAACAAAAAGTTTTACAATATTATTTAGGGATTTAATAACGATTTTGGGATTTTTTTGAAATACCAGCGATGTAACCAGTAAAGAAAAAGAAACACCAAATAACTTTCGAGACTGATTTTTTCTTGGTGTTCGATAACTAACAAAAAAAAATACATTTTTGTATATGAAACCTGTAGTTTGAGTTTCGTATTAGATAACTATGGTACAATACTAGGGAATATAACCGCTAGACGTAGACCTTCGAGAAAGACTGCAGAAAAGTCGAAAAATTCAACCTACGTCAACGTGAAAAAAACACCCCCGAATCTTGTAATATTTTCCTTCGTGTTCTCCCATTAATTATGATCAAAAACAAAAAAACTTGTTAAAGAACTTAAAATCCTATGCCTTCCATGATATTGCAATAAGTATAGGTACCAAACATCTATCTACTTGGCACGCTAATAGATATTATACTCCTTTCGTGAGTCCTTTTGTATTTATGAGCTTATTGTATAATTTTCCAAACCCAGGACTAAACACGATGCTATGTATTCACATCGTTCATGAATATTTAAAGCAGCTGTTGCATTCAATCCAACTTTACACTTGAAGAAATCAGGTTTATAGTAAATTCAATATTCATGGATATTTAGAAGATATTAGATTTAATTTCCTCTATTTACTATTACGATTTCTCAAAATATTCAAAACAGATTGTTAATAGTTATTTTGTGTACCAGTTGAATCAAAAGTAAATATTTAAGAGATTCCCAGAAACTTCCTCCTAAAATGTTTGGAACAAGAAGAAGTTTCTGAACAAACTACAAGGTAAGCAAACTTCCGTAACTTTCAACTAATTCCAAGATTCATATAAGATTATCTAATGGAGTTTGTTTTGATTTTATATTAAAGTCAACATCATATAATATCGATACTGGAACTTATTCCCCTAAAGGGAAGCCTCTATAATTTATACCCACCTAACAAATAATCAATTTGCTTAAACCTGTACCAATATTTTGCGTACCCAAGGTAATATGTATCTCGATTAATAACTGTTAAATACCTTTGATGTATTTACTCTGGATCGCGTTGATATTAGCTATTAGACGCGCTACTAGATAACAAACGTAAATACTCCCTTTTGGTGTGCTCTATTAAGCAATATAATTGAAATTGGCAAACAGGATGCTAATGAAACTGCATTCATGCATCACTATATGATCGGTATAATTAACATGCATTACATATTATACATGTTTGTAATGTTTTGGGCCATATATTTGGGATTGCAATTATATTACAAGAGATTATCCAACTTACACCATGTTAGTGTGACGAATTTATTGCTAATTAAAATTTTATTGACTTGCAGGCATCAGGTGCGTTGATATGATATACTTTCCCACAATTAACACTAAATCTATCATGAATATTATACTAATACAACATGTAGCTACTACAATTTTGCGATCATGTATATTTGCAGAAAGACATCTGGAAGTTCCTGAAAATTAATATTTCAGTAAACGATCCATTATTATATAAATGTTTTGTAAATAAGTCTGACATTAGTTAAACTAGTGCTTTGGTTTACAGACCATAATTATGTTAATTAGACCAGACTAAACGGAAAATGATACCGTTTTGATGAAATAGTATAGTATGCAACAAGAGCGTAAAGCTGGCTATTTTGAATAAACAAGGTTCACAATTATGTTGCACGCTATACTTTGTCTATGACATTATTATATTTCACAATCATTTGACGTAAACGCGACGAATCGTAGAAACAAATACGATGCGCAGTAGAAAAATCCGCAAGTTTTATGTCGCTGTCGCCACAACAATCTATTAGCAACTTTAACCGATGCGTAAAAGTGTTGAAGCTCTTATGGCCATAATGCGTGAAATACACCCCATAAGAAATGTTTTGGATACGCGTCGTTAAAAATATGAGACTTCACGTAGTGCGGTCAAAAAAATACATTAGACTTTATAATATTAACTTTGGGATTTAGGTTCAGCTTGAAAAATACCAGCAATGTACACTAGATATTTTATCAAAAATTAAAATATGCTATGAAATCTCTTCTAGATGAACGAACCAACAAGTTTTGTCTAATAAAGGCAAAACTGCAAAAGGTTCTCGCACAAGTTTAGCTTTTCCAACTTTCACCTTTGTGAGACTCCCGCTTTCCGCTGAAGCTGCTTTGGAGATTAAATCCAGATCAAACCTTAAAATATCGAAACAGAACTAAGAGTAGTATTATGGCATAGATCGCGCTGTGATGTTCTTCTTTGATATTTCGCAGCAGAGGTGGTTGTTTCCACTTTGGATTTAGTGACCGCAGCAGCAGGAGCTCCGTTTCATTTCTGGTGCTCTCCTTTCATTCTTAAATTTCGTGTGCCAATGATCTTAACCTTTAATTCCAGTTTTCTACAAACGCTAGCTGAAAATTGAACAACAACAAACGAAGCGTCTTATGACCTATTGACCTATAAAAATTTGTTGATCGTTGCCCTGCATATTACGTTTTCCATAGCCAACCCAATGCATTATAAACAAAAAATTTTAAACGTGAATAAGTGTCGAGTTTGACGAGGACACAGCTATATGCTTTTCGCTACGATGCTAATACAACTTGAAATAGAAATAAAATAGGAATCAGTATGAAATAGCATCTCACGATATTTACGTACAAACTGTACTTTACACATAAACCCGAGCACGAACCTATATTCACAAAAGCAAATAAATTTCACATTTGCAAGCTTCTTAAATTAAATATTCAGGGAAAATGTTTATTTAATAACGCAGTTCGTGGAAGCCATTCCTGTTCTATCAAAAACAGGGATCGAGATCTGCATTTCCAGCACTGTTGCATGTTTACATATATATCATTCTGGATAACATTTATTCATAAACGTGAGCATCAGGTGTGTCCTACAACCTCATCTTCATAACATATCCATGTATTTTACTGCGACTCACTTTCAGATTGACTATAAAATGAAGTGTGGCCAGCCTATAAAAACACAGCTAGCTCTATTTGGATTTCCAAGTTGCTACTTTCGTATTTACGACACATGTTTTACGACAGTTGGCGGCAATCGGTGAAGTCTGTAAAATTTGGAAACCTACAAATAGGTTCTATTTTCATGCTGTATTGCTTTGGTATGTGCTTTCTAAAATGCATTATTTATTCTTCCGGTATTGTCGGAAACATATGCTCAATATATCTCGAGGAAAATACACGTGCGATTTGAAGTGTATGTCCCTACTTTAAATTTTTAAAATGTTATACTGGGGGTTTCGTGAGGAACTCTCCATATTCAAATAATGTGTTTAGGGGTCCTCAAAAAAGAAAAAAGTCTAGTAAACATATGGTTAAATTTAAACCGTTACTGAGATATTGTTCAAAATTATTTTAATTCAGTGGCCACCAAGATCACCGGACCTAACTCCCCTTGATTATTGCGTTTGGGATGGCTGAAATCGTTAAAACACCGAACAGAGCTTCAGATAAATAGAATAATTAAATTTTCAGATGAAATATGAAAATGTAATGTTTGTTTTAGATATTTTATGTACAGTCAGTGACAAATGTTTTCACCAAACTTGTACCACTGTAACCCACTTTACTGAGAAATATAACACTACGGTTCTATATTATTATAGCTTTACCAACATAGCGTTATGTTACCTCTTATATTTTTCAGAAAAATGGTATAATATTGGTGAACACATTTATCACTGACTGTACATATCATAGTCAAAGTTATATTGATAAAATTACTAAATTAGGTTCACCCACCAAGGTTTATACTGGGTATATTCGTTGAGGTAGCAACAGATTTGTTTAAACTTTTCTCGGCAATCTTTTTAAATTTTGAAGGAACTAATTATTAAATGTTTTAAGATAAAATATACTTCCACTTTAAAGATACACTTTCACTGTTTAAAGTAGCTCATAAATTCTCGTGTTAAAAATACGGAGAATGGTGCACACGATAAACCTTTGCCTTTCTCTGATATTGCGAAGATCTCAACAAATTACTTTAGATGAAACGACGCACCAAATGCAAATGTGGAAAAATATAAAATGTGAACTTAGTTCTCGAAGGTCGGATTTACGCTCCAGGAACGAATAAAATCGTTGTCTTTTTGCATATTCACTTACGAGAAAGTTTTGGAATTGAAAATTTTCTGTCTTCATCAATAGTTTTTTTTAATTAATTCCCTACGTCCTTTTTTCCTTCAGAAAATGTTAAATTCATGCTAGTATTAATATCCCTTTATAAATATTTACTCAACAATTTTGTTTACTTATTTAACTGCCATTTTCTCAAGCATATTTGTGTATGAAAATTCATTATAAGGCTCTAAATTGCTCCCTCGCTCCCCTGTAGGTAAATTAAAAAATACTGTAGTAATTTCCCGCTACACGAATTATCTATATACCACACAACAAACACTTTTCTATTTATCTTTTATTAAAAATACGAGGAAAGTTAGCATAATAAGTTCTACAGATTTGTTTATTAAATATTATTTCAAGCAAACTAAACGGTCGACTTTAAATGTGACACCGTGCTATAAAGTGATCCGAACGATAATAATTTTACACACTTTAATAGATTTACGAATAATTGCGTTTGTATAGCTAACATGGGTGCTCCATTTATATGCAAATTTTTTGAGCTTCCACTCCCTATATTTTTTGAAAATATACTTCTTGTTTGACGATACAAAAATTGAAATTCCGTTCTATTGGAATCCTATGTTAAACAGATCTGAACATTTTTGTTTTATTTCATTTATCAAAAGTTTTTTTCGCATGCTTTAATTTCAGCCAGAACATATATTTAGACTTTAATAAAGTCCTCGTTTCACACTGAACCCAGACCACAACAGTTAATTTGAATTATTTCTGTATTTTTTCACTGTCCGCATATCATGCTTTAGCATAACTCTGGAAAAATTTGCCTAATGTGATGTGTGTATTTGCAACTGAAAACTCTATCCACTAACTTTTTCATGGAATAATGTGAATAAACTCAAAGGGTATGAATCCTTTATGTGCGCCTTTACCATTTAGCGAGACGTCGAAACCATTCTCAAATTTATTGCTTGGTTAAGAATGGACTGATAATTTATAGCTCTAAGAATTGTAAGATTGATTGTGATAGCTTTATGTGTCCCAAATTTCGCATTAGGTAAAGGTACGTAAGTTTTCTACAGTTGAAGTTTCATTGGGACTTTGCTAAGGGGGGAAGGCGACTGTTACGGAGTTTAAGTTTACGTGAGGACTGAGGAATATTTAGTTTACAATTGGGAAAATATATGTTGCTAGTTTAGTGCACTTCCCAGAAAATAAAATAAGGTTCTGTTTGGGAAGTTGGTGAAAACTTTTGTTAATTAATTCAAAACTACTACATAGCTTTATACATCCGTAATAAACTTGCTAGAGGGCGGGGTGAAATAAAACACAACGAAGAATTAAAACCATCCTGCCTATGGAAGGAATTCCTTTAAACTTATACATGTAATGCTATAATTATATCTACCCATGTTCATTTATGCAAAACATATAATATCCTCTGTAATTTACATACCGCAGCTTATGGCAGTATACCTAAGATATAAACCTACACTATATACGGTTATACCTACTCAAAGCATAATAACATAATAAAACCATGCAATAAATTCCATATTGTAGTATTCATAGCATAGTTTATGACCTAAAATTGAGGACTTCATTTGTGGGACCACATAAACTAGAATGAAAAATTCATAAAACGAAATTGAAAAATTCTTGTGTAAAATCTTTCACCATTGTATGCAGCCAATCAATGCCAACGCTTTTCACAGTACAAAAGATAAATAATGTAAGAAAAGCCGACAACGTAAAATATCTTCAGGTTTAACATTTATATGTATGATTTTATGTTTTGTTATTTCCAAGAAGATTTTATTAAGTCTCGAGATATTTTTATAGAGAGTAAGCTATGGATTACATAGTGGAAAGGAAGTAATACGAAGAAAACGATAGAAAGAAGTATGTGATGCGGAATGAAACACATTGTAAGCCCTAACTTACGGATAAACGATTTTTACCTACCCTTTGTTTAACTTTAGAAGGAAGATACACGAAGGGTAATAATAAAACCTGTAGAAAGTGCATCAATAAAATAAGGTAAGCAATAAATGGTAAAAAATTTTCTCATACATCTCATAATAATAATATCTTCTTAAGAAAATTGAATTGATTTGTTTTTATTAAACATTACTAGAGGCACAAATAATTACCACGGGCCTACGCCCCCCTGCAGTCATGGAATTCGAACATGTACCTCTTAACTGTTTAACCGTTTCTTATTAACCGCCGCGACCTCATATTGTTGCAATTCGATGGATTGTAACTTCCTCCGGGGGCCGTATTTCAGTTAGAATATAACATTTGAATTTAGAAAGTGTAAAAAGCAAACAGAAAACCTCCATTAATTCAAAACTAAAACAAAGATCGCCAAATATTTCCCAATCGTAAACTTTCTGAGTAAAAGTCCCATCTAAAAGTTTCATAATAAACAATAGGATCTTTAATACAAACTGGATTGACAATTAACTGTGACAGTAAGGAACCGTGAAAGTTATTCGCCCTTGCTTGCATATTTCTTCGAAATAATTGAGCAACCCACACAATTCCTAGGACCAACTCGGTGTTAAAACAAAGAAATCCTTTTAAGGAATGACGTTCAAGGCATCCAAGTGAAAATTTACTTCTTAACTGAAAATGAGACACCGATTGTTTCAATGTGCTTACTTTTTAATAATTGTAAGTTTTCTAAAAACAATATAATAAAAATATGGCCCAGTAACCACCCTTGAAGGATTCTTGTCAAGTGAAATACAAAATATTTGCAATTTACTCAAATCTCGAGTGTATTATTGAAGGTTATTAGTGACATTAGCCAACCAATTGAACGACTGTGTTGTTCACCTAGTGAAAAGTTGCAAAATAAATGAGAAAAGTTAGCCTCATTCCTTTCGTAGCACTCTGCATAAAGCTAAAGGAGCTAAGTTCGGAATTTAAATAATTTTTCGAGACCGAGAAACCATTTACCAACGAAGAGGTCCCAGGTTCGAGTGAAGGTGTCGTCATACGTGTTTGATTTTCGTCGTAAGTGGAAGGGTGGGGGGCATATGACCTTAGCAATTGGCGCATCCGTAATACATGTGTAATTAAATTTTAAAAAATAATATTAAATTTTTCGTTATGATATCTACATACAAGACATAATTAATTTTAGAAATTATTAAAAATTACATGTTGCCTGCAATTGCATGTACTACTTATTATTAAACAAGTTTCCAAAAGTTTTATCTTAAATGCCTAAAGTAGCTACTGTGGAGAAATAGAAATAAAACCACTAAGGGGAAAGTTTATAACTTATAAGTATCAAACTTGTCGAGTATGAAGAAAGATATTATTATTTTCACATAGCAATTGGTATAAAGTCAGTTATTTGAAAAAAAAAGATTTTTGTTAGTACCTACCTAACTAGAACAGGTAATAAACGAATATAGCTTCAAATGAGTTTAGATTCCAAAACTTTTATCCGTTAAATGCAGTTTCTTCGGTTTCTAAATAAAACTTAATATGTAATCGCGATTCGGGAGGTAAACAAAATCATTTGAGTGCTGAACGGGTGCTCATGCGAAACACTGTGTTTCAAAACAGCAAGAACTTATTGATTCGTTACACTTATTATACATAAAATAATTGCAACATAGCTTTCCCTTAATAATATCTCTTCAAATCAATTCCATATAAAATGTTTGTATGATTTGAAAATATTTTGAAACAACTTGTGTATCGACGTATTTTGTTCAGTAGAAGTCAATTCGGTTTTAATAACATGATTCGCTGGATATCAATGGTTATAATTTCCTGGAGGCTTCCTGTTTCGATGGCCATTTCTCAAATGAATCAACGTTTCTTCTATAAGATAATTTTGAGATAAGAAAAGAAATCGATTTCATACCCAAACATAATAATGATCAAAAAACTGCTCTAAATAGCCCTCAAGAAGTGATATTGGGAAATTAACTGTCAACGAAAACTATTTGATTTCTGAAACCGATAGATAAAAAGATTTTTAAAAAGAATCATGTAACGTGTAAAAAAAATTTGTATCACTGTTGATAATTAACAGAAGTGCATTAAATGTAAAAATCCGGCGTTGAAATGCGAGTGAAAGCATAAAAAAATATTATCCGTCGCTTTAATTCCCTACGGAATTTAAAGATTTCCTTGTGCATATAGAATTACTTCTTCAATCAGTACTAATCACATTAATATTCAAAAGAAGTAAAATAGAAATCTATAATGCTGCGTGGAAATTAGCTTGCTGTAGATTTTTCCGTAGCTCCTGCATGAATAAATATGAATTTAAGAATTGAGCATTTAGAGAACAAAAATAATATCCCTGTTGAAGTTGCGCTGAAGACTTTCGTAGTTTCTGTAAAATGCACGTTCTGATTGTGTAATCAAGCGCAATTTACAACATAATTTATACGAATTCTGTTAAATATTCCGTTTCTTGGGAAAAATTTTCAACATTAGCATGATATGAGACTTGCGACTCTTGCGAGGTAGAACAAATAGTTACTGTAGGAATATAACCATAGTACAGTTTAAGTGCGCACATAAAATCGTTTAAGATGCAAAAAAACCACTACACACTGGGATCTCCATTTAATGCACACGGTGTTGATACATTCAAGCAAAACGTTCAACACTTGTATGTATTTTAAACGAACATTTCGTTGTGCAAAGTGTATTCTTTGGTACTTTTGCAATAAATGAATTTTAATGTAGTACATTGCCTCCAATGCAGCGATTTTCTTCTTAAACAAAGAAAAATATCGGGTTACGTAAACAACCCTGTTTGTATACTTATAATGCTTTGTTCTCCAATAATACGCCCCGGGCTTTTCCGGCATCTTAAAGTAGTAATGTGTTTATCTATTCTTAAAGAAGATGTATATAGCACAAAAGCAAGCTATGTTTAATGCAGATCCCAGAGGAATTAAAGTAAAATTCTTCCACTAGATATTTTTTATAATGCTATTAGACCATCAAAATTTCCGTTCGACTAGACATTAAAAAAACTGGAGAATTAAAAAATCAATATCAAGTTCAATGCTATTAGGCAGAAACGTTGTTAACAATAATGTACTTGTACACCAATCCCACACACTTTTCGTGTTAATCTACGTAAAAATTGTACTTTTATTTGGAGTTCATTGTTACTTGCTGCAGTATGGAATTCATAATTGTATCATAAATTATTACAGTCACCATCAGAGACCAATTTTTTTTGGAGCGAGAACCACAGCTTTGAAATGTTTCATAAAATATAAATCACAAACCTTCCTAGTTTTATTATCATTAACTTTTTTTCTTGTAAACGTTAAATATAAATAAAACACTGGATCGGAATTGTATTGTTTGTCAACAGCAAGTTTCACGCCGTTTTAAAATTCATGGAATATTTTTATTTGTTGCATTGATGGTTAAACTGAACTCTAAAATCAATTCTACACATCATTAATATGGAAATATACACAATGCATAATTTGAATAATAATCCTGCACTACAGAAATAATGTGCAGGTTATTTCCCAACATAGTTGAAATATTCTCTTTTAAAAAACAATTAGTTACCCTCTGCCTGTATGTATCCCAAGTTATTGTTGCAAGAAATTGAAAGAAAATATAAACATAGAACAACATTCAGTCTGAAATCGTTTGGTATTTCCGATCCAGTTCCAAGCAAGGATGCGATGATTGAAAAGGGGACATAAAAGGTAACTAGGAATGGATCAATTGTGGTTTTATTTAAATTATTCCGTTGCTAGTTGAGTTACGAAAATATTTGTTAAGGTGTTTTCGTTTATTTGGTTGTCACCCTCACAAACTTGATCTTTGGGTGGGGTTTAGACAATTGCGTAATATAATCGACTATTACAAAATCAATTACACGACATTGGAATGACAAAGACATAAAATATATCTCCAAATGATGTTTGGAGACATATATAACGTAGGTACTAATACAGGCGAGACAAAATGAAAAATGAGACACAGTATGGCCCAGTTTTACCAAGAACTTAAATATTGCAATATGAAAAATCAGGAAATGGTACACAATTTATTGCCAAATGATTATTTTATTATTATTACTATCTGACAAAAATAAGGTTTATCCGAGCAAGAAGGTCCCACACAAACTAATTGTCTCTCGTTTCGGTGAGGACAGCATGCCGAATGAAATTTCTAAATGCTTCCGTTATGCAACAGTTTGTTAATTATGCATTTTCAAATCTGTTCTACATTGCATAATCTAGTTTAATGCAGCTTAATTAACTGGCTCTTCCCACTTAATGTTCCTTTAAACGATGTCTATTTTTATGCACGATGAGACATAAAACCATCCATGGGTATTAGGCATACAGCAAGCGGCGCGGCGCCTATAAACGAAGGCACACGCAAATGCTTCACAATAATAATGATTGTTGCATGTGTTACTGCAAGTTTTATCTATTTTGAAACTATTCCAGAATTAGCAGAATTTGTAGCTCCATTTATTGACACGTTATGAACAATGTTTCGACTTCATCAAGTGATAATCCGGCAAGGACCGCAATACCTTTAATAATTTTTTAACGGCTAGAAATTTTTTTTTACATAAGAATATAATAAAAGAATAAAACCCTATTTGTCAACTAGTTGCGCCCTACTTTACCGTGGAAATGGGGAGAATCATGCAGCAGGTGGTAGCATGCGCCGTTGGACAAAAGAACCGCCGTTTAAACTGCTAAACTTATTGTTTTGTTGGCTACATGTTTGGGCAATCTTTAGACGTTCTGCGTTTGCTTGTTGAATCTACAAAACTACAAACGCTTCTTATTAATCTCTTGAGATCACTTTAATCCGTTGCAGTTCCTTCTATAGTTGATCTGACCATCGCTTTAGAGTTCTCCAAAGGCTTTTCTTCTCTCAAGAACGATAAGTGTTAACGTTTGTTTTGGGATTGTCAAAATTTTATTTAGGTAGTAGTACAGATGTCCGTATCTTGAAATGTTTTAAAATATTTTCTTAAACAGAGAACTCATTAATTTGCGCCGCAATCATTGTTCTTAAAAATTAAATGTCGAAAAAGGTAGAACTGTACCAACAAGATACCATAAACTAGATAAATTATGAAGAAAGACTAATGGCTGTAATTCTAAAATCCGTGAACACAAAAGGCAAACCTAAAGAAACACCAATTTTTTACTGATCGCTTCTCATTTATCTCACAAATTTCGTTAGCGAGGATTGAAGAACCGAATAAAAGAATGAGAAAATATGAACTGCGTGCCCCCAAAGTAGCAATTACCGATATACTCGCAGATTCGAATCAGATTCGGTTACGTAGGAAGCATTGGTTAATCATGAATCGTCGTCTCTGCATTTCGCAATATCCTTATTCTAACAAACTTTCTGAATATTAACTCAGTCCTCAAATAAATTTCGGTCCTTTATAAATATTAGACCGGAGAAGGTAGTTTCCAGTGAATTATTATAATGGGTAGATGGAATTAACATGCGCTTACCAGATAAAATAGATTTGTGGAACTTTTATAGTTTTTAGGTGTTATCGCATTTTTAAAAGCAATCATTAAAAAGTTTTCTATTTTCCAATGGATTCAGTTTGTAAAGTTTAACTCATTTTATTAATTTAACAAGCACTTAATAAGTACTTTTTACTTTTTTTTTTAGTTAAAAAATTCGAGAGAACGTTCTAGAAAAGTTTTAGATTTAATTAAAAAAAAAAACATAAAAACGAATAATTTTTATGTGGGATCATCCACCTGCGCGATAATCCCTTTAATGTGTTCTGCTTTATTAAATAAGTCAATAAGAAATAACAGGTGTTCCATTAAAAGTCCTACAGAAGAGTGTGCTAACAGAATTAAAATGTACCTACGTAAAACCCTTTCATAACGAAATGTAGTTTAATGGAAAACTATATGTAATTGTTTGAAACTAGAGTGACTTAATTATGTTGGTCCTATTTCAACGGCGCAAAAGCTCTTAGGCAGTTAAGTGACTGCTTACAAATTTTCTATTAAAGTTCAAAAGCGACAAATGGAAATTTAGGGCACGGAACAAAATAAGCAGTTATTAAAGCATTATGGAGCTTACAGTAATACAGCAATAAGGTCATGGAACGCGTATCACGGTAGCAGATGTCTCTCCTGATTCTCCTTATTTCTTTAATATAACAACAGAGTAACAAGCTCGTTTAACATAACAAGGAAAATGGATTAAACTTATACTTAGTTAAATAAATGCACTGGATAGTCTCTAATCAGTTTCAACTGGTTATTCTTTTTTTATAAAACCCTCGTTATCTGAACATCTGAACAAGAAATGCACACCTAGGTACGTTTTGTGGATTTATGTGATAGGATTAAATTTAAATTTAATAAGTCGAGTAATTTTTGAGAATCTGGATAATAGTCATACAGTTAGCATTATTTTAGTTTTGTGTACTGAGTTTCATTCTGTACTCTCCCATTATACTAGAACATTTTGTTGCATTCTCTATTGAACAAATATTAGATCATTTTCAAACACTGTGATACAATTCAATCACGATGTAATTGCAATTTTTTATGGTCCCAGAATCTACCTACTATTGTAGGGACAATATTTGTACATAAACCACGGAACTATTCAAACGCTGAGTTTAGTAAATATCAGCTATAATTCCATGCTTATCAAAGCAAAATCTATTAGTTTACGTTTAGATAGGTAGGTATATGTATCGATACCGCATTAAATTAAGAACAATGTTTGTGGAAGAACGTCAA
This sequence comes from Hemicrepidius hirtus, assembly GCA_963082805.1. Lineage (NCBI taxonomy): Eukaryota > Metazoa > Arthropoda > Insecta > Coleoptera > Elateridae > Hemicrepidius > Hemicrepidius hirtus. Next base: position 37,308,851 of record OY720160.1, on the reverse strand, counting down.
TATAGCATTAGCTAATTGGTTATTGCTTTGCTTTCTATTATACTCGTAGGTATACAGGATTAGCAAAACAGTATTTTATCAAATTGATGTAACAATAGGAAACAGGGAAATTAAATAATAAGCCTTTGTTCATAAATTTTCATATACAGATTGGTGTCCGTTAATGTGAACATAGAGAGACAAATGCATACGCGCTTTGCATGTATCGACACCTTGATTATGCATTATTTTTAAAATTGTGTTCTGTAAGTTAACAATTAAGGAGGCTGCTCTGGTTTAAAACTAGACGCCTTCTTGGGTTTTATTCGAACTAATACATACAATTTTAAAAATAATGCATAATCAAGGTGTCGATATAAGCAAAGCGCGTAAGCATTTGTCTCTCTATGTTCACAATAACGGCCACCAATCTGTATAATACTACTAGTAACTACGAAATATCCGACAATTTTTGGACAGTATGTAAGAGTACTTGATGCGCGATAATTCGCTATGAGTCCGAAGGACGAATAGCGAATTATCCTGCATCAAGTACGAATACGTACTGTCCAAAAATTGCAGGATTATTTCGTAGTTACGAGTAGTATTCGGAGGACAATTTGACGAACCAAATTTAAATTTTTATAGTTTCAAATTAGATTAATAATAATTTTCTTCGTAACCATGGTTTTATATACAAACTAGACAAAAGTCAAATTTAATTTTTCTTTCTACCTACGTATGTTGTGCATACTTTGTGATATTTTCGGTAAAATGGAAGCAAAACGGGTTCAACAGAGTACACTTGAAGAGATAGAGGAAGCTTAGAAGGTAAAACGCCCAAGAATTGTATGAAATTTAATGTTTCTTTCTACGTATTTTGTGTATGGTTTGTGACATTTACGGAAAAATGGAAGCAAAATGGTTTGGCTAGAGTACACTTGAAGAGATAAACGAAGCTGTAGAAGGTAAAACTCCCAAGAATACTGTGAAATCTCACACCTCGGTTTGGAAGCAGTTTTTTTTTTGACAGAAAAATTATCGCTGAAATTTTGTACTAGTCCTAAATATCCGAGAATATACAAATTTGGAGTGCGCTGATTGGCTTATCAAGTCGCTAAAACGCAACCTGATTGGTCAGTTTAGGGTGTGTCAAATTGTCATTCAAACCTCTGCATTGTAAAAAATATATTTAAAAAAAAGATTATTTTATCAAGTCGCTCAAAATCAAACCTGAAAAACTCCTGTTGAAACTACCCTGAAACCAAGTTGCTTAGAAAAGATAAGAATTTATTCACCCCCATTTAGCTTCGTTTTTCTGTCGAATGTGTACTAATAACCAACTTTTGAGTAAGTATACAAGGCAAAGATTCTAAAATTTATTGTGTAGCTCAGCTAAAATACAGCTAACTCTTTTAAAAGATTTTTAGGGTTGAATCTCAATGCTTTTACAACCTTCTTTAGATAACCAGAAGTTTAAGAGTGGAAGGTACTAATGGTAACTGCTAAGTGGTATTCATGTTTGAATATTCTCACCATTCTATTTAAGCAAAAAGTTCTGTAGAACGCCTAAGAATAATCAGGTCGTTTATAAGAAAATTCAGTTTGCACCATTCCGAAAAGTCTATTTGGAATAAGAATTCGCTGAAAATCCTTCTCAAGTTTATGAATTTCTAGTTTAATAAAGTGAATAAAATATTCATTTTTTTTATACTGTTACTGGCAATGAAGATTTTAAACGCATTTTTAGAGTAGCTCTGTAAGATTATATTAGGTGTAAGATGGAGAGCGATTTTGTTATTGATAACTAAATTTGGAACTAATTTGATCAAAAGTAACGTAAACTCTGAAGAAAACTTAATTTACTCGTTACAGGACTAATCTTTTATCCGTGTCTGGAGCAGAGTTCGTTGAAAATTACATATACTACAAATACAGTTTAGCAAACTGCCCAGAACACTGCCAAACTACAATAAGAAAGCTCTGTTCGTTCTGAAAAGCTCGGCCAATACTCATTTAGCCTTTGAACGGGTAGAGAAAGTGGGGCTGTTCAAAGCTTTTACAGTATTAAACGAATTGACCGATATTTCGCCTTTAAACGAGACTATTTTGATATTACTTTTATACGCTTGAAAGCGTCTTAAATTTCTTGGAAAATACAGTTTCGGCTTTTAGAGGAAAGCTAATACGTAAACAGTATAGAATAGGACACGAAGTGTTGACTGTTCTGGGTAACTTATTGATTTCTCGTTTTATTATAGTAATATGTAAACTAAATATTTTTTCTGCAGCCAATGATAAAATGTCTTATGATAAAATGTCGGAAATGCCCACCTATCTCTCCACTTTTATTTCGTAGAGTATAAATAGTCGTGCCACTAAGTTTCTAACCGCAGATATTTACTTGATTTTTATTAAATAAAACTGTCTTAGAATGCTCTATTGCTTTAAATTCTTGTATAAGAAACGGTGCCTCAATGTTAACTTTACAAAAAGAAAAAGAAAACCCATCGGTCAAGTTTTTTGGGTTCCTGGAGGTCCAAAACACGTATTTCCGCAAAATTCCGAATTTCGAAATTTTTTTGAATCAATACTTTCCATATACCAGTGGCGATATGGGAAAGTATAGTGTTGTAGAATTAAAACGATTTTCATGACTTCATTCTAAATTTTATCAATTTTCAAGAGAAATTCTTATGGGTGACACGTTATCTAGTTTCTACGAGCTTCGATTTAAGTGAGTTCTGACATAGAATAAGTTATTCTTCAAGTGATTCGTAGATCAAAGCAGTGCTGAGGTCTTTTATATAGGAAATCTCGAAACGGGATTCTTATGATCCCACAGACGTGCAATCTACTTATAGATGTCCGTCGATGTCCTTTCTTGTGCATGTAACTCTAAATAATACTATTCCGGATATAATAGATGTTCAAGTTTGATTGTAGTTATTTTATTAATGCAGAGAGTGGTACCTATGTTATAAATTATGCCAAGTGTGTAACAAATAAACTAGGGCATGTGCAACGAGAACGACTTGCTAAACTCTTCCGGTACTAGCTTTAGAGATCATCGATCCTACGCAAACCCTCCTCCGATGAAGGAATTTACTTTCTGCTTAGTATCAAAGGAAAACAGAGAATTAAAATGATTGACAACAAACAGTTAAACTGCTAAACTTTTTATGTTCATACCGCTTTTCGAAATAATTAAACGTGCGTGTTTGTTAGCAGGTTGGTCCGACTTTTGTAGAACATAAGCTGTAGATTAAACTAAACAAAAAGCTACGATTTTCACATTTCATTTCTGCTTGATGACACATTCTCTCTTGAACAAAGTCGTCAACACTTTTTGTAATCAGAAAATATAAAACCAGTTTTGTGAATAGTATAGAAAGAAATAAAATTATATCACGAGAATAATTACTACAGCTTTTTGTACGACACATTCCTACAAATGACTGAATATTGTTTTTTTTTAAGAAACCCATACTTTAAATTATTGATATAAAATTCTCTATTCAAGTACATTCTTAATTTTAAAAAATATTTTGGGAAGATATCAACAGATTACAAAAAAAATGTAACAGCAAGAAACCCATTGCATACAGAAAAATACAATATAATATTTCCATTGCAACTAACTGGATAATTTATTTAGTTTAAGGATAAATATTTATTATTCGGTTTAAGAAAATTATTTAGAATAAACTGAATGGCTGTATAAACAAAACCAGAGATTAGTTCAGCAATTAAAATAAAAGTAGAGACTGCAGGCAGGCTTGGGTACTACAACGTAAATTAATAAAAGAAACAAACACAGAACGAAAGAGGTAAACTCAATTATAAAGTTCTCGCCGTTCACAAGCTTGCACACAATGACCTCTCAACCTTTCAACTCGGCGAACAAGAAATAAAAAGAAGTACATCTGGAAGAGAATAAAAATACAAAATTATACGAACCGTTTCGCAGGGAACGTTGCTTATAATAACTGGCAGATGCCATTATCTTGACGTTTCAATTGGAGAACACAATATACTAGGGAAGCCTAATAGCAACTGATATTAGTTCTGCTCGCTTACCTTCTCTCATATGTTGCTTATTATTGAGATTGTATACACCAGACTGTGCTGGCTACTTGCAAATCTTCGCTTCAACGAAACTGTATGTTTTTTTTTTAAATATCCGACTGTACCAATGACAACGACTTAGTATCGGGAAATTAGGTTTGAGCCTTCGAACATACACTGCTTTGATGAAAAGACCATACCCCTTGAAATTACCTCAAAGATAATTGACAAGGACACATATACAATAGGAATTAGTATTTTCTGCGCATGCGTCCGATAATTGGTCACTTCATAAAACAGAGGATGAGTAACCAACTCAACAATGCATTCGTTCCTGTTATATATTTATCCTTATTGCACTTTCTACCAATTGTACTGTCGTTTCTGTCAATCTTCTTTGAATCATCGATTGTGCAGGGCAGCATAGGGACATGCTCCTTTTATACAGGAGCAGTGTATGTTCGAAGGTTTAAACCTACAAATCTAAAACAAGCTACAAAGTTGGGTTGTATGTTAATTTATATTGGAAATGTTTAAAGTTTTCAAACTTCCAGTGTTTGATGTGGTTCTTCATAAAAACATCAAACCAATTTAATTAAAATAAACAGCGTTTGGTTATTTTAAGAAAAACATGCATCCAAGAAATATTAATGACGCAGAACAAGTTGAGTTCTAATGGGACAATTATGTTATTTTCAAAAAAATCCTCTAAATGCCATTAATTATCTTTTATAAGGTAAAGACAGATATAAATAACATTTCTAAATTAATGGTAACCTAAATCGAGTTTTGTGTTCTCGGACAAAAGCGTTATATTTTACATGCCATTTTTAAATGTCAAAAAATAGGCCAGCGCTTGTGTGTGGTCTAGCACTTTCGAAAAGAAAAAAACATTTAAGTACTTGCTTTTATAATAGTTTTTGAGGATATACTTATTCATAATTAAAAAGGTAGCAGCTGTTTGTTATTTTAGAAAATGGATTATACCAGTATAACTCTTAAACGTTTTCGTAACATTTCTGGCATCAACACATGCAGGATAGATATTTCAATGAATAATTTCCTTAAGCACATTCAACAAACATTCAAAACAGCATAGCAAATAAAATAAATCTTAAACCTATTTTTCTTAAATAAAAAAAAAGATAAAGTACTCGCAGCTAAGATCTGCACAGCAATGTATTGCAGTACAACCAACTAAAGTGTCTGATAGCAATAATATAAGATAAATAAAGCTTGCAATTTGCAGTAAAGGCTCAAAGTTTCTAAGCGGACTCTGTTTATACAAGACCAATTCGAAGTTTACACAGCACCTTTGTCTAACTCAAAATGGTTTGCCTCAAACTCTGAACACAAACCACAGTGCTTTGTCGGAAGTTGAATGAAAATATCAAGAAGTGGCAATGAAAGCCGGATGGATTTCGCCAATATTTACGTTTTACTACCCACAGTTGTGTTATAAAATGATGAATGCCAACTGAAACGACCGGATGAAAACATTTAAATGTTTTTGATTAGTTTTTCCGCCGTATTGCAAATTACGACTTACCTGAATTACGGTGCTACGTGAATTATTAAAATATAAGCCTGAAGGCCGCTTACCTGGAAAAGAAAAACAATGTTAAAAGAGAATTTATAATGTAACAAATTATTTAGATTAGAATTTAGGAAGCCTTCTCAGCTATTTTCAGTATCTACACTGATAACGTACCTAGGGTTTTGTCAAAATTAATAATTTTAAAATGCGAATTATTTGTTTTCGCAGGGGAATCACTTAGTGCTCTTCTGGTTCACCATCTTAGAAACATCCTCTATAATTTCTCTAACTTAGAATAAAAAGCGAAAGCTTGTTTTTCTTCTCAATCCATTTTACTGAGCCTGATACTCACCACCCCATGCGTAGACTCCACTTTACATTAGACTGTGTCCTATTCGCTATGATTTCTGGTTGTCACTAATGCATAATTCGTCCTTTGTTATTAAACCTAAGTAACAGTTTCTGACCCTATCATAAATCAAAATTATCCAATTGAATTATAAATAAACAAATAAATCAGCCGAAAATTCCAATAAATAATTATTATCGGGAATTATGTGTGATATCCTATAAAGTTTTGAAAACCCAAAACAGAGTACAAACAAAAAAAAAATTATTGGGTTATCAGGGCGTTCAATCATCACGGGAGAATAACATTTTCCATATATCATAAATATCAGTTGAAACCTCAGTAAAGACGACTGAGTGAAATACACAAGCGTCTGTTTGTTTGCTTCCGGTTTTCCACCCTCATTTGCTGGGTTATCTGACAGCTCTGATTTGTGGTAGGTCTGACCTATTTACACAATCGGAAAATCTATCACAGGTAAAAAAGTCGTAAATAATGAATAATGCATCTACTTTAAACTGAAACTGTCTGTCTCCAACAAGCTTTCGCATTTTCAAGATAAATAAATAAGACAGATTCCAATGGCATTCCCTAGCAGAGTGCAAGGTGTTGAATATTTAAAAGATCTTTAAATTATGCAAGACATTTGCATCCGGTTGCTGCAGCTCCGGAAAGAAACTTTTTCTTAATTAAAGATAAATAGGATTTACGATTTTTTAGTGGCATGTAGGAAAATTTTGCCCATTAGAGGTAATTTTGTTGAACTGGACGAAATATACCGTGCATACGGACTAACACGAAATATTAAGCTCACGCCTGTATTAAAAATAAAAAATTACATTTAAATGTTTCTGTGAATTGGATAAAACATTCATGAACATTAAAATTAACGTCCATTATGCAAATCATCTTGCTTATAATTCTGTTGAACAAATTACCCAGCCTTTCAGCTCACCCTTGCTTGTAATATTCAACATAAAAGGGTGTAACAAATAACAACAAACAGCTATTTCATATTCTTGAAGATGCTGAATATTTTGATGACAGTGAAGATGAATTAGTAGTAGGGTAAGGAAGCGACGTTGAAAAACGTCCAGAAAAGGGGTACATAATGTATTTGAATATATCATTTCATTGTGAAAGTTGTCGTGCTTTTGGTACCTTTTAGCGAAGCATCCGACGACTTAAAAGTTAAATTCTTAGAAGGAAAATGCTGTGAAGTAATTTATAGTTAATTCTGTTCAGTTGGGTTAGGAGTTTATGGGATTAAAGTATTTTACTTATCCTATGGTTGAATATTTTTACAAAAATATATTTGATACTGATTCCGCTCCTCAGATTACGTACGAAAAATAAAAGAAAACACAGAATAAACCAGAATTTAGAACAGTATCGACCTAATGTTAAAATGAACTCAACGTAACGTCGGAAAGAATGAATTATTGTTAAAGATACCTTGCAACCTTCACATTCTCAGTCTTTTCGTGTTAGTAAATCAAAGATATCTAGAATTTAATAAATCACCTAAACCTTCAATTGCAGTAGTCAGTCAGGTCGATTCGAAAGTGACTTTATGGCTTAAAGATGTCATTTAGAAAGCTCAAGTCGGATTCAATCAGCCTCCGGTTTGTTGGCCAAATCCCTTCATCAGGTGTGAGTTTCTATCCTTTTTTAGGTCTTTGTGCTATTGAATTAGATTTAGCCTTTCCGTTTTATAATCTATATAAGCGTGTTTGGAGGATAAAGAAACTCCGGAAAAGGTTTGTGTCGAGACCTTTGAATGATTGCTTCATTAAATTAAAATTGCTAAACTGTTTTCCATATTTTTTTCAAGTTATGTACACAAAAGGATTTTTCTATTAATATCTTTCATATCAATACGATTTCATTCCTATAAGTTGTCATAAAAACTCTTAATATTATAAAAATTACAGCAGAAAATATTGAAAATTCAAAACACACAAATTTAGTTTCAAATAAAACGCATTTACTTGGAAGATACACAAAAAATAAATCCTTCTTATAACAAGTCGTTATTTAGTCTAGACGTATAAAAGATTTAGGAAAATTGAGAAAATACTTGGGTTTGCCTTTGTCAATCAAAGAATCTCATTTTCCGCCTGACCCTTTTTTCTTCTATCACATACAGATAGCAACGCACCATCTCAGAATTGACATTGCATGACTGTGACATTTGCTTCAATCCATTTCAATATTTTCCCAAAACTCTATTAGGTGGAAGATAGAAAATGTTACTTTTTATTGATTTGAAGTTTACCCGCAAGCTTCTATCGTGCATCTGATTTTCCATTTGAATTCCATAAACGCTTTGAAAGAAATTTCCTCAAACGGTTTAGTAGCGAGTGAAACAGATTTTTATTTGCTGTTGTCCCGCATCTGCTTTTATTCACATAAAGAAACATCATTAGGCATTTTATTTTACGATGCACATGCAAGGTTCTTAATTTAAACCAAATGTTTGAAAACACAAACCTTCTCCATGATATCAGCTTGTCAAATGCATAAATACGTTACAGATTTACCCCACGTAATAAATATTGTTGTAATTCAAATTTCGCAAATTTATTGCAGTTAGAAAAGTATGTTGATCGCCAGTTTTTAAACTTCTTACCAACAATTTGGTAATTCCTTTATGCTTTGTATCGTTGGAGTTATTTAATTTCTATTTCCTCCGCTGCAATTGCATTATCCATCAAATATTCTTAACAAGAATTCTCTTAATCTCTAGAAAAGAATTAGGAATCGTTTAAAAGATTTTGCAAAGACACTCCCATAATCTTGTGAATTAAAATTCACTTGGGATGGTTGCAACGCGTGTTGAATTCCCTGTTATCCAGGTTTCGATAAAAGCATCGCGTGTTGTTTGCATGCGCCGCCGTATCGCAAGGTCCCTTTCTATGTGTTAAGAATCCCGAATATGCAAGTTTTTTTATCATTTCAATTCCTAATCTGTAGTTTATCTTTAAACTATGTTCTATCACTTCTTGATTACCTTGTCACCATTACAAGATAAAACTAAAACTATACCTAAATACACGTCCATATTTAGATTACTACGATCCATGGAATTATACTTACTACAGTGCCTTCATTAAATACTGATAACCACGTGACCACAAAATATAGGCAACCCAACTCACACGGTTGGTAAACCTTTATCCAATAATTCCCTAACTGATTGTATGTACGTAAATTAGGGCACACTTGTTATAAAACAAATAAACAACTTCACTGACAGCTATAAAATTGACACTTTAGTTACTTAGTTTAGTTACCACGAGTACCAATCCTGAACTGACTTCAACATCTAAATCTGAAACTCCCAAGCCCACTGCGGAACAAAAGCTCCGTGGGTATTAGTATTTTACTGTTACTTGGTTAACAGCTAACAATTCGATACAATTTGTGCACCGGATTCATTTAGAAACAACTATTGTCATTTAAAGATCTACTGATCAATATCTAATTGTAATTATCCCCGTTACGAGTTTCCGCTCCATTTAACCTACTAATTAAAGGGTGTTGCGAGATTTGTTTGTTTTAAACACAACATTTCCAAACCTCAATTAGCATGTGTTATTTAAACTCTTTTTTCTATATTGCGAGATTGGTGTTTTATGCAAAAATTCTATCGTGAAATGAGCTTTGCTAAATAGAGTAACTAATACTGGAATATTATGCTCTGAGCTGACTTGCACATAATATCTACAGTTTTCTTGATAAAGCGAATAGTTAGAGAAGCATTCGGTAATTGCAATAATTACAAGAATAATTTTTAAATTTTAAGCAGGGAGCTGACAATATCAGCATACATAGCACCAGCAATCCTCAGTAGAACCCAATAAACAAATTCATATTCATATCATGAAACACAACCCGTAGGTATTTATAGAACGGCATCTCTACTATAAATATTCAAATGCTTTCATTATCACATTTCTTTTAATTACTTATTACACCTTACACCGATATGCCTCTCTTACGAAGGAATTTGTACAAACAAAAGGTTCATTCCTATCCACCTCTAGAAAAATCATTGCAGGAAGTACATTATAAAATTTGATAGATACCTTTATTTTTAATAATCCTGACGATATTAAATAAACAACTCTACAATAGTGTTTCATATTTGTTTTTTCTAGTTCTAAGGACAGGGTAATTAAATTTTTCTTTATCACTTAGGAAATTATAGACACACAAAATTATAGCAGATGTCATTTAAACAATCAACATTGAGATTCTCCAATTGTTTACTCTACGTAAAGTGTAAAGAAATCTTACATCATCCAGTTATGAAGAGTACTATAAGGTTTGATCCCGCCTGTATAAAGTAAAAAGAACAAATCTATAAATGTTTAAAACACGACAGCTGAATTCGTATATCATTTACAAAAGAAACTTTCTCACATTTACAAATTTCGTGCATTCTTTCAGAGAATGAGAACAAATCTGTAAGAAGTAGAAGAACATGAGAAACGTTGGCGCGTCAAAATGCGGGAGGCGGGAAGTGCTTACTCAGCGAATGCGATTTATCTTCGTATTTTTTAGGGAATTGGTTTTCAGGAACCTACTACAACTTACACTATCTTGCAACAACACAATAGTCGAGTTGACGGTCTGAATTGGATCTTGGGTCAGGACAGTTATTCACGGGTGGTTGCTGGCGTTGATCAACTTACCCTACATTTCAACAATGTGATGTAATACTTTAAGGTATAAATAGTGATACCACTATCTGACTACAATCTCCATTACTATTATTAAACTCATAATAGCTATTGTGATAGATAACGTAGCACCGCACCGGTAAGGTGCAGGATTTTTCCTGCTAATATGGTTGAAAAAATAGCACACTTCAAAAAACTGTAACAAAATTACAGGACAAAATATATATTGGCATCACGTATTTCGGTAGAGCTATACCAAATTTAGAAACAGAAACTCGATTCCGAAAATAACTCCTTTAAACTGGAGCGGGAGGGTTCGAAAATTCCATTGTTCCCATTGACAAAGACCTGCTTGTGTAACAACAATGAAGATTCATACATCTAAAGGGCTTATACACCTAACAATTTTCTCCTGTAATAATTTAATTGTACTAAAATGGTTACCAATAATTTTAAGACAATTTAAACTCTTCATTTTGTATATATTTTTTGATAACAAAGAACAAACCTAAAATGATTATCGAATCGTAAGAAAAGCTTTAACTTACATTCCCAATGTTATTACAATCAACAAATGGGCTAAGCCATTCAATCAAATTAAAACACAAAGAATCTATATCTGTTCAGTTTTTCAGGTCTGGACGATAACTAATTTCTGTAGGTCCCATGACAAAGCTTTAGAAATAAAAGTGATAAACAATGTAAGGTTTTGAAAGAACAGATATCCCACAGAAGGATTTCCGTATATATCATACAAGAATAACAGTACATAACAATAGAACGTAGAACAATAGGAGGATTCGTAAGAGATTTAGTAGCAACATGTACCTTTCACAAACAATACTGAAAAAAGCAATGAACTATTAAAGGAGCTTACATAATACGCGAGCTTTGTACTGTTGGTTCCCTAATAAAGATAATTTTTAACAGCCTTTAATTACGATTATTTAGGAATTCATAATGGAGTGAGATTTTAAATCCAGGTTTCATTTATCGTAAACAGTCGTTTGTATTAGTATTAGAACACGTGCATAATGTAAAAGGTTGTTGTAATTGCGATAGTATGTAGGATGTCCGAAAATTAAGTATCCTCCTAAAAGTTTAACATTCGAAAATATCCAAGTCCAAGGCCAAAATGCTTCCTGAAGCTTTATCTATTTTCCTTCAAAATACAGGGTGTAAAATTAATTTATGCACCATAGGGCATAGATTGTTAATCTATAATCATTTATTTGTCCCCTAATTATTTTACTGCTAAACTATTCAGAAGAATTTTGTAGAGGAATAAATACTAAATCCGGAATTTGATTGGTTTTGAATTTTTGTTTTACACAAAGAACAAAATTTGAAAAACTGAGCTTCTAAATTTCAAAATCGGTAAAGGTAGGTACAGACTTTTAACTGCTCCGCATCGCGATTTTTTCGCCGCCTAACAGGGTGTGGTGTTCTGCTAAAAAGTCAAATGCAATTTCACAAATCTCAATGAAAGTGGCAAGCAGTATATATTCATTATGCGTGGACCGCAAAGAAAGAGCAAGAATGTAGAAGATGATGGGTATTACATTTTTATACCAAAAAAAGAAGGGAACAAGAGGAAGGTTGCGGTTGGCTGATTAATTTAAAGTTTCAAGCAATATGGGAGCCTTACAAATATTTTACTAGTATACTGTACTCAGGAAAGCAACAAAACAGACTAACAGGAACACTACGTTTCTTTATCTCTGCAGTAGCCTACAATATTTATGAAAAATCTCTAAACTATCTAGTAGTAGTATAATTATGGAGGTTTGTCAGACATATCGTCTTCACCGAGCTGCTAATCTGTAACTTCCTGATTTCTCTAGAAATACTGTAAAATCACTCACACAATCTTAAATCACTTAAAACTGAAAACAAAATGTGACATCCTGCGACAGTCAGCATAGCTAACCATTTCCAAATGCCTATTCCTGCATCGTCGTCGCATAAACAATCATTCTGATCTGATTTGAGAAATTCTAACATGACTATTACTCAAGTCTCTATTGAAGTTGAAGCTAAGGCTCTTGTAAACTGCACACGATTTATTCCATTGTCGGTACAGAAAAGCGTTGGTAAATAAAGCGTTTGGACTTATGTTAGCTTTACCCACCAGTCGTTCTCAGATGGTAAATACGTAAATTGCATTCGCTAACCTTGGAGTACGATTTTTAAACGTAGGATATCAATTGTCCAGTTTTGTATAGTGTTAAATGTCGATTATTGTCATTGCTGCAGTTGTGAAGCATTGGCGACTTCCTCCGGCCCGGAAATTAAAAGATACAATATGACTCGTGCTATCTGAAATCAGTTACACAATCCAGATCCAAGCTAATACATAAAAACCTGTTTTCTTCACCACAAGGTTTGTAAGTCGCATTAGTACGAGGATATAATAATATAAAATGACATTAATAGTTCTCGTGTAGTTTTTCCTTTTAGTCAACTTCCAAAAGCTTGATGTTTGGGAAAGCTCCCTCATTCTAACTGTATGAAGTAAGTTTAGGCCAATTTGAGTAGCTCCTATAAAAAACTCTTTTCAAAATATTCTAAATTTGTAGTCAATATTACTTACGATAGAACGAATGTATAATAATCTACTAAAATGTCTTTTACTCGTCCTGTAGGTACTTTCGCATTCTATTACGAAGTTCAATGCAATTTGTCTAGTACATCGGAAGTTCTCGCTTTTCATGAACGATTAGCGTAGCAATTAAAATAAAGTACCACTAACCGCAATGCACCGACATTTATTTTACAGAGGCGGTTTCCCGAGTTCCTGAATTAGTAGTTAAATGGAAACCAATCTACTAACGTGGTGTGGCTCACACATGAAAATTCGAAAAGAAACATCAAAAAGAAAAACACTCAGATGGTAATAGTTTCTCAGCAAAAATTACGACGATTTACCCAACTTATTGTTTTCCAAAAATACACCCCCCCCCAGAGATTTGCTGTCCATCAAATTGCATATACGAAAAAATATTCCTTCTCCATGAACATATTTGTCTTATGCTAGGTTACACCAACCTTGGCTAGTGACGAGTTAGATAACTCTCATTAACTAAACTGCAGTTAGCCCATATACGGTTGCACCAACCACCACTAGTCCTAACCAGTGGTTAGTTAACCTGTATTATCTACCTATTGACTTTTCCTGAGTAAAAATTTAATTTGAGATTAAAGCGATACTTTGACAATTAATAATTTTATTTTCTGTTTTCTGTTCTGTGACCAATCCATATCAGGGTTAACCGAAATGTCTTCTGATAGGGTACGTGGAACTACAGAGAGAATGGCTGTTACATAACGCAGCGTTGTCACATCAAATTGCAACTTAACTAACTTAAGTTTAAAATACGTGTTGGCGCAACTGTTCCGAATGTAATCCAGATTAAAATTTGAATGTGAGTTGCCTAGCTGCCGTTAAATAATTAAATAAATTTAACCAGAGATGTTGGTGCAACCGGGCTAAGTATAACCAAGTAAGAGTAACTACTAGTTTCGTGTTGCGAAAAAGAAAACAACCCTAATGCCAAGTAATTAAATTTCACATATATGTAAGCTGTAATGCAGTAAACCCCGAACTGTCAAAGAAATATTTAAAAAAAATCACTAGTCCGATGAAAAGATTTTATATTTCAATCTATCTCTAAAATAAAATAAATCATAGATTAAATAAGAGTTATTACCGAGAGTTAACCCCTTTAGTATCCCTTTCAAAAATGGCGAAAAATACTACTTCCGCAGTAAAAACAAAATTCAGGTCGGTTTATCATCCACAGAAAAAAAAATATAGTAGGTAACGTAAAAGTAAATGTTTGCGTTTAATACGAAGTTTACCGAGCTTTAAGAAAATAAAATAACTTTGGAAAATAAATATCACCCTCGTAAAGGTACCCTTCTAAATTCAACGTTCTTGCGATAGTGTCACAGTTTTCATGATTCCAGGGTTGTCAGAACCGGTGAAAGTGTATCGAACGTATATATGGGACCAATGCCAAATGCGATCCGCTATCACTGCTTTCACTTTATGTCCCTTCTATTACTTTGTTGCTCTAGTCAGTTGGAAATAGAAAATCAGAACGGAATATTAAGCAAAGGGAAGTTTATAGGAAGAAAACAATTACCAACCTTTGAAACTCTTTGTACAACGTATCAATGGATTGGAAATTTGGAACGCTATGCAAATTAATTTGTCTGTATATATGGGTACGTGGTGTAGTATAAAGGGATAATATCTAAATCCATTACAAGCCGTACTAATTCGTATGAAGATGATGTTTATTTAAAGATACTACTTTAAGCTTTGAATTCGATACACGGGAATTGATTAAATCAACCGAAAAACTGTTCACGTATTTCTTTTCTATGTAGATAACATTAGCTATAAATTTTCACAGCAACACATCACATTAGCATTTTAGTGCGTGTTGCTATGCGTCGAAAAATCCGGATAAGAAGTGTAATTCCAGGTTTATGCTTTTGCTAACAAGATGAGATTTCGCTTTCGAAATGTTCACATATGCTACTTTGTTTATTTGTACCTATCTTAGCGTCACAAAGGATAGAGCAATAAAAAATAAAAATTCCTTTCACAAAACCCTTCAACTAAAAACAATTACATGTGAATTTCTACATAAAATCTAAGTTCCGGCAATGAAGAATCCCAGAAGAATTTTATTTTATACACCCGAATTGTATTACCTACGTATCACTCATTTTAAGACACCCTCCTCAGAGTGATCTACTGTCAGTGACTTTTAAATCCGTTCTTTTCCTGCTAGTCTCCCTCGTCTCATCTGTGTTGTCGAACTTCAAACCCACAAAAACATATTTAAGATGAACGATCAAATGAAAACCACCCTGTGCTAACAGGAAGAAGTTCGACAACGACGATGAAACGAAGACGAGCGTCCAATTCGTGTCACCGGGGTATATTTTCTAGTTAGTATCTTGTTAACGTTTTAAGTGGATATTTAGATTATGCAGTTATAATATCATAATGCAACTAATCCCTTCGTTGCATGTTGGATCCTTCTTAGTATTTAACAAACGGATTAGCCTTCTTGTTTTGCAGTGACTTTGACGTATTCATGCAGTAAATCCCATATGCAAACATTAAATTAACGTTGCATTGTCCACATAGCCTATGAATTCGGTCTATCAGGAATAGTTTCGAAATTCAAACGTAGTATGTACTGAACAAAACTCGAAATACATTCAGTTGGCTCGATATAAACCACTTCGCTGCTATACATAAAGAACTTTTCAGTGTAGTTAAATGAACACTAGCAGGTCTAAGTGTCTGTACTTGTAAATTTAATTTTATTGCTGGTATTTAAATAAATGCCATAGGCTTCTATAATTTGTTGCAGTGTGTATTCAATTAGTATCCTTGTTGCATCACCGATTAAACGTTTTAATGAGTAGTAGTGAATAAAATCGATATAACCAGCCTCCAGTGCATATTTAGACTTAACCAGATTATATAAACTTTCGATCATAATTTTGCCTCGTGTTTGGTTTAATCCAAATCTTTTATGGTAGAAACATTAACAATTGCTATTTAACAAATATCGCAAAAAATTATATCGAAATAAATAAACGGGCTAACCCCGGCGCACATATCGATTATTGAAGATTCCCCGCCACTTTTCAGTACTAATAACTTCAGGAATGGAATGCGGTAGATGAAAGAGACGAATAACTTACATAGCAGAACTACAGTATTGACATAGCTAACCGGTGATCGAAAAATAATGCACAACAGAATGGTCAAATATACGGAAGTGGATTTATACTTGCGGATAAAAGTCATCCTTCACATCCTAGATCACTATCTCCCTTTATCTCATAGGAATTTTCTTTGAAGAAGTTACTTATTGGACAATATTCGACAAAAAGCTTCCATTGGATTTATGGATATTGTATAGGAAATATACTGGTCATGTCGGTTGTATATAAAAGATTCTGTTTGAGATTGCTGTTTTTTAGAGGTTATTCGTTGCAGCCTAATATTTATTATAAAAATTCTTCCTGGAAGATAATGTAATGGAATTTCATGAAATATTAATGTGTACTTTGAGATATTTCAAGTTCTGGAAGTTACTTAAAATTATTTATGGTTATTATCCGAAAAAGAGGAACCTTTTAAGACCGGCAAGGAAGGAAAAATTTAAAATCTCATTAGGAAAAACTGGGTGGCTAAGAAATATTGCTGTTCCTGTGTCTATATTAAGGGGACTATAAAGTAACTTTTACACGCACTAATTTAACAGTTTATTACTAAAATGCGAAGTGTTAAAGGTAACTTCCATGAATATTACTATAATAAATTCAAGTTCGTCTTCAAATTAAATTACCCAACAATAAATTAATCGGTCGGCAAAATAGGAACGCGGGTCAGAGAGTGCACAGAATTTGTAGAATGTATTTGAATTTGAAATGTAATTTTTGCGCAACAACCGCCATAATTAATTCATTTTTTATATTGTGTTCGTGCTTAATACAAATTCTTAGATTGAATACAACTTAAATAAACTATTTAAGATTAAAATCTAGAAGCGAAGAGTAATACGTCGACAACATGTTTAGAATACGATTATTTAAAAGTTTACTAAACAGGAAATGAGTTTCTAAAGAAAGTCTGCCATCTTATCTCCAAGCGTTTTTCTTCCAGAAACTTTACGATTAACACAGTAAATGTTTTCCAAATATTTATTATACTTCAAATGCATCCGTTGAGTATTTTAAAAGAAAAGTTTAATCGAAATTACTTTTCTTTAACATACGTATTTCAACCGTAACGCTAATGAGTTTAATGAAATTGTATGTTCGGAAATTTACTCGGAAAATGTACCCATCAGCATGTAACCAGAGTGGATAATTACTTTGCCCTCTTTTATGCGGAAATAAAGGATTACGTAGCGACATGACTGGCAACAGCAATTTTTATTCGGTTTTCCCTTTTGTCTCACAACCTAACCAACCAATCACCAGCTGATTTTATCGATTTCGTCGTCCGTAACAATATTATCGTCAGTATGTTCAAGGATCACTGCCATTTTGCTTCTTTCTATCCATCTCTTGAAAGCATTTTACTGTACAC
The DNA here is from genome assembly GCA_963082805.1 of Hemicrepidius hirtus. Lineage (NCBI taxonomy): Eukaryota > Metazoa > Arthropoda > Insecta > Coleoptera > Elateridae > Hemicrepidius > Hemicrepidius hirtus. The sequence goes on along the minus strand of OY720160.1, from coordinate 37,291,101 downwards.
AGCATTATTCAGTTATGGATACGAACCCTACAGGTAAAAATTACAGAATATGAAGTAACTGAATAAGTAAATAATGATTATCTTGATGCTAATCACGCAATCGAGCCTCAGTGTTGTTCAATTCTTCATCGATATCTTCTTTACAGAGAAACCTGTAACTCTTCGTCATCTTTCCTTTTGTGTGACATCTCTGGTAGCTTGAATTACTACGACGGGTTTTTCCCCTTTTATTTGACTAGACCAAAGAATATTTAACCTTTGCTTAAGAGCATAAGAGATACGAAGTTGGTTAAATTAGAGAAAAGATGCGCAAATGTATGCTCCTTGCGAAAATGTATTCACTTTCAAGATATCTGCAAGCACTTCCGAAATATTCTGAAAAAGCTGAAATTGTCTTTTTCGAAAATCTCGAAGTCTTTTATTATTAAGGCTGGAGTTTACACCTTGAAATATACCCCATTTTATGCATATTTTGTTCCAATTTTTCAGAGCCAATTTTAAAGTAGAAAGGGGGGGCGAAATTTTTTTCTTATTATTGGTGTTTTATCTGTCTACACATAGAACGTTTTTGTTTAATTTCTAAAAAATAACTTTTCAGCATTAAAAAATGTACAACTCTATTTTACTTTAAAATTTTCAAGTAGTATTTACAAAAATATGGATATCGAAAAATTATCTCCATCAATAGATAGATATAACCACGCTCTTTCAAATGCCACAAGAATTTTTTTTCTAAAATGCAAATTAATTCGGAAATAATGGAAATAAAATTTTAGAAATATCAATATAAATCACCTTTTGCAATTTAGCATGTAGGCAACACAACTAACAAGACCATTAACTCACAATGGAGCCAATACACAAAAAACGGATTATAACGGATTACAACTAGGTATTGTTGTTTGACAAAAAAAATTAAAATAATATAACGACAAAATCTATATTCAATACAGTAAATTCATTATTATTTATTGCATTTATCAATTTTGGTAACGTCAGAAGAATTTGAAATATTTAAAAATATGAAACAAAATTCCAAGGCAAACATTATTCTTGTTATTGTAGGTATGCAACTTTCCATACATCAAATTGGATTTTGCTTTAATAGCCCAGTCAAATTAGCCAAAACAGAAGAAAAAAATCCCGAAGTTTTGAAATTTGGCACAGTTCTTAATTCGAGTGTTCTGCATAACATACTAAAAGTCCCCGAGGGTGGGGGGTGAGCGCGAGGCAGGAGGGGGGCCTAAAGGTCCCTTTTTTAACTTTACCTTAAATATCTCTGAAAATATTGAGTTTAGGGAAAACCTAGCCTTACACAAAATTATACTAGAGTTAATTATCTACAAAAAAGGTTCTATTCATTTTTTCCGTAGTGTCAATAGTTTTGGAAATAGAGTGGGGGAAGTTTTGAAAAAATCAGAAAACGTGTTTTAGCGATTTATTCGGGTTTTATTTGTTGAAATCAATCATAAAATATACATATATGCATATTACTTCATACATAGCGTTTATTATGTTTATAGATTGTATACAGTGTATACTATGTATATTGGTATACATAGTTTGCGTTTCTGCTTTAAAGTAGGTAGTATTCCCCGTGTGTGGGAATCATGTCTCAAAAGTGTTTGATATGTGAAAAGGAGGTGTCTCGTAGTGATGACAGGTGCAAAAGGTATCCAAAATTTGATAAGTGACGAGAAGTGATGGAAAACATGAAAACCTTAGAGCACAGAGAAACATAGTCGTGTATTTGCAAGTACAAGAATGACTGGGGAACTAATTATCACCTGAGAGCGTGGATGGGGGCGAGGGACGGGTGACACTTTTAAGCCAGTAAAAACCTTGGACCCTCACTCCAATTCTGTGTTAAACTCCTTTTTCTGTACATGTACAGGCACTTGTTAAGGGAGCTATTTGTACCAGCTACCAAGGATTCCGTACAAATGGTCCATTGTTTGATGAGGAGGAATTCGATGTGAGCTCAATCTTAGATGACGATTGTTGTTGACGACTTCAACCCTTAAAGCTGTCATATTGCCAGCGACTAGTTGCGCCCTCATCGGTCATATTTTTCGCGTATAGATTTTTCATTTCTCTTTTTGTTTGTAAGTTACTAGTATTGCTAGTGCAGAGAGCTTGTTTAATAATAATTTTGTATTCAAAAAGCAAACATATTTATTATTGTTAATAGTTGTGGTTAATATTTATTATTATTATTTTGAAAATATAGACATTTATCCAATAATTTCAATTAGGTAGGTACTTTAAAGTCAAGTTTTTTTGTTAGATTCAGCTAATGTTAAATAAACATAATGTATACCAATGTACAGTCAGTGACAAATGTTTTCACCAGTATTACACCACTGCACCCGCTTTTCTGAGAAACATAAGATGTAACATACCACCGTTTTTATTGATTTACATGTTGGTAACGCTGTTGACAAGATGAAATCAAATAGAGAAACGTATTATACTTCTCAATAATGGGGGTTACAGTGGTATAAGACTGGTGAAAACATTTGTCACTGACTATATAGTGTACACTGGATTTAATCTAAAACATAATAAACGCTATGTATGAAGTAATATGCATATATGTATATTTCATGATTGATTTCAACAAATAAAACCCGAATAAAACGCTAAAACACGATTTCTGATTTTTTCAAAACTTCGCCCACTCTATTTCCAAAACTATTGACACTATGGAAAAAATGAATAGAACCTTTTTTGTAGAGAATTAACTCTAGTACAATTTTGTGTAAGACTAGTTTTTCGCTAAACTCAATATTTTCCGAGATAATTACGAAAAAGTTAAAAAAGGGAACTTTAGGCCCCCCTCCTGCCTCGCGCTCACCCCCCACCCTCGGGGACTTTTAGTATGTTATGCAGCACACTCGAATGAACAACTGTGCCAAATTTCAAAACTTCGGGATTTTTTTCTTCTGTTTGCCAATTTTTTGGCTAATTTGACTGGGCTATAAGTAAATGCCGGCCTTAAGATTATGCAATTGAAACTCGACATTCTTACATAAGCAGACACGAGGAATTCAATTCTGGCAATTAAAAAATTCTAATTTAACCAACTTCGTATCTCTTAAGATAGCTGAGATTCCCATGTAAGTCAGAAAGTCGATAACTAATTTGTTAAGGAATAGAATTAGTTCAAAATAAAAATAAGGAGCAAGTGGGTGGAAAACCAATTAAAATATAATATGTAGGAAATCTTAAAATAGAGTTTAAAAAGTTGATTCGGGAAACCCTGACGTTAAGTATAAGTTTGGTCTTGCAAGTCCTGTGCCTACATCCAAACTTCACGGTTACTACTTAGAAGTTTGGGTTCTCTACATGAATAACGCATTAAATTACTTCATTACTAGTTAATCTAATCGTCGGCTTAATAGTTGATCTATTCCGTGGTCAGTTATCTTAGTTTTACATTTGTACATACGTACTATTCGAAATTGAAGTAATTTGCTTATCTCAAAAGCAAAAAAATTTGGAGTCACGCAACAAAATAATTTCTATAGAGTAGATATACGATATACCTATGTCTAAATATCTACTTTTAATCAGAAATGGTTGTTAATTTAGTTTTAAATATTAAGTTTATTAATATTTATTGGCAGATATGGATCTAAATGCTTTCTTTCTTTTTTGTTTATATCTGAAGGAAATTTTCTTATAAGATAGTAAAACCCTAATGTCAAAAATTTGATAATCAAACAATCTAAGAAGTAATATCACAAATAAGTTGTGTATAGCTAAGGTTATTGGCGCCTGCATAAATTCCGAAGCACAACATTATCTTGTCCAAAATTTAGATGTCGAATGCCTAACTTTTAGCTTGAACTCACGACCTCCAGACTTTTCGGCAGTTTCAGGCTTATAGTTCTTTTGTCTCGCAACTATACAGCCCACATAAAACATAAATTATTGATGCTAAAGTCCATGATATTGCTATGGCAATAACCTCTCCAACAACAGTTTTCAAAAACTATAAGGTGGTGCTGAAACTAATTTACAAAGATATAGCAGTCTCTCCAAAATAAAAGTTTCAGTAGCTTAATCAGACTGAAATCGTTCAGTTTCACGTTAACTTGAAATATTGCAGAATTTAAGATACAGGTTGGTTAATTTTTTTAGCTGTTTTAGATGATATTCTTATAATGAGAACAATCGGCTGGATATTGATTCCATTCATGTTCGTTGAATATTCCTGTTAGGCACAAAAGCCGAAGACTGCTGATTGTATAAAATTATATTTATATTTTTTCAGTCATTATGTAACAACATTGCTATTTAATTTTAGTAGTAAATTGTAAGAGGATCACGATAATAAATTTTGATAAGTTAACATTTTATTTTGTATTAGCTGCCACTCAGAAAAACGACTTGATAAGCTATAATAACAAAATCCTCTAGCAAACTCATCATTCAGCAAATTCTAAAAAAATAATAATAATAATAACAATAAATGTTCAGCTCAATGTGTAATAAAAACAAATCGTGGCCAACAGGGACTTGAAAAGATCGTGAAGTACAGGACATTTTTCGCGGCATCCTTCGGTATGGTTCTCACAAAAAAATAAGATAGCTACGAAGTACGTTAATACATTTTCTAGAAAGTTTTTGGAGCCGATAAGATACACCCTTCCCGTACTTTTATGATTTTAATCTAAAGACGGCCTCGACTAACGAATACCGCCATGTTGAACAAGGGTTAGGGTTAGTCTTTAATCAAAATGAAGTGGCTTCTTAAAAGCCCACAAGGGTTTCAGAATGAAGAAAACACTGCAACACCGAATTAATCGACGCTCTAACTTGGAAAGACTTCTTTGAGATTGTGACAACACAGATAGAAGATATGAGTATAAATGGGGAAGCGTTTTCTATTCAAATATTTAGCATAACAGACCCAAAAGCACTCAAGCGTTGTTAAACCGGATGACTTTCTTAAAAACCAAACTTTAAAGAGCTATTGTTAACGAAAATGTGATTATGCCACTGCGTATACAATGGTTTACAATCCCATACCTTTAGTCGAGATATTTTATATTAAAACAGCTGATAAACGACAATTTAATAATTTCTATTTTCAATCAAAACACAGAAGCTGATAAAGAGCGGAAAATTAACCCCAGTCTATTAACAGTAATACCATAGCCCCCTCTTTTAAATAAATGGTAAGGGAATTACTGTTTTGGTTGAACGCTGTGCGTGATTATTCTTTAAATCAACGTAGAATATTAAACGATTTCTTTCAACATACACTTCTCTTTTATGGAAAGAGAATACCGCTTGAAATTGGCTCCAAGTTGATTGACAAGGACCCACATACAATAGGAACTAGTATTTTCTGCGCATGCGCTGGCTTCATAAAACAAAAAAGGGTAAGTAAGCAACGCAACAATGCATTAGTCCCTGTTATCTGTTCATCCTTGTTGCACTTTCTATAAATTGTATTGTCGTTTCTGTCAATCTTCTTTGAACCATCAGTTGTGCAGTGCAGCATAGGGATTTGTTCCTTCTACATAAGAACAGTGTATGTTCGAAGTTTTAAACCTTAATACCAAGCTTACACAACTGGGGGGAGCAAGGGAATCATTTGATGTGCAATAAACGAAGGCTACTATGGAAGTATATCTATACTACCATACGTGCCAGATATTATCGGAATAGCTGCTACTGGTGGCTAACCCACGGGACAATTTAGCCGTATGTCGCATAAATACACCTTTAAAGTACCTATGTTGTTCGAACTTATAGCCTTATACAGGATCATCGTATCTCAACATAAAAAGAAAATCATTTTTATATGAGCTATATATTTATCATTGAAATTTCAGTTTAATAGTTTCAATACAACATACACCTAATATCATACTGTATAATAATAGCTACAACATTTTTATAAAAGCTTTACGCGTTTTAGAAAGGGGAAAACCAATAACATATTTTCTGGTACGTGTCTGGCAGCTGACGCAGCTGTAATATGAAAAGGGTAAATGACTGGAACCCATTTAGCGAAGAGTGCTTATGTTTGAAGGCAAATTTTTGGATGCGTTATTATTTCTTCTACCGCACTGATTTTAAGCCCCACCTCGCTTGTCGATATTTCTGAAATACTTAAATCGTTGAAGCAAAAAAAATACTTCCATAAATACGAAACAAAGTAGTATGTTATAGGTACTTTTCTAGAAATTTGTAAAAATACCATTCAATAAATATATTGCTAGCATTAATTAGATATGCTAACGAGTTTACTTAGGAGGAAGCCTTAGCTGAGGTCTTCCTTTAAAAAGATTTAAATAATTTACTTACTGCTGTGGTTCGATTAAGTGGTATAACCACTTCAGTAAAGTTAGATGATCGCTTTAGTTAGGTTTTCATTTACTACTTTGGTTAAGTTATTGCCGTGGCCCACCTGTTGTGGGAAACATCAAAGACTTTGAAAAAAGGCATAATTTCCGCATACTTTATATTTATTGGGGGTTTGCCATTTTTTAATTTTCTTTACCTAGCCTTTATGCAAAGGCAATCTAAATGACTTTATTATAAAACTCAGGTCAGCGATATGTAATATCCCTTCAGACAAAAAATGTAATATTCTTCTTTTAATCCCCGTTGAAGCTTTGAAAGAAATTTTGATTACGCCTGAATCGCACAGTTCTTTCGTAATGAAATTCTCAATTTACAATATCCATTTACATTATTAAAAGAAGAATAAAATTTCAAAATATATATACCAACACAAAAAATTTCAATACCTTCCTAAATCTCAACTGAGCATTGACAGAAATCGTTTAGAAATAAATCCGGAATATAAATTTTAACAGACATTTAAGGAAACTTTCCGAGCAAACAAAATAAAGTTGGAAACGAAATTTCTGTAATCATAAACAATTCTCTGAGCTCCATTAGCAATCTTTAAATCTTTCATTATACTTTCATTCCGTTGTTTAAAAATACAGTATTTCAGGGGAGAAGTATTTTCTCGTTTTTACAATTATTCCGAAGACTGTCATCTTGTTATTTCAGAATAGCCATTTCGAGAAATCTAACTAAACGTGGAGAGTTCTCATGGGAGAATAACATATCAAGCATATACACTTGACTTCTCACAACAAACAGGGTGTAACATGTAACGTAATGAAACGAATGCATTTTCAGGTTGTAAGGGGCTGCGGAGCCTGTGCTCAGCGAGTGGAAAGCAACTCTCACGGGAAGCGATCTTCCCGCGTAGAAGACACAAATCTTCAGACTATACCTCACCTTTGTTCCCTTTGTGTCGGTCCAATTAGTTGTATATTTATGACCGCTACATACGGTTCACTAACTCGGGAGGATACAGCCTACTTCGAGCGCATCAGATTAATGGGCGTTTGTATTTTAATGTTAGCTCCAACAAGGATATCGAATTTCGTTTACACACTAACTTTATCCGTTTTACACACGCTTTTACGTGGGTTCAATCACACGAGGAACCGACCCGACCGTATATAGTACTACAATTCAATTTAAAATTTAAAGAATGTTAAAATGTGCCGAGAATATCCAGTTCTATTAATTAATTGCTAACAATTGGAACATTTTTCACAAAACCTACGTTGAACGATCTTTGATAACTTTTAAAAAACTTGGAACCGCAGAAAGCCCTCAGGATTGTCAAGGAATCTCGAACATGATCTAGAATTTACCGTTTTATCATTGTTTATCCTTGCATATAAATGATACCACTACCTTCATATTCGAGATTTATAAACAGCAATTCTTAACCATATTGCTCGTCAGAACTTCAAGTCGCTTATAAAAGTCGCGTATAAAACTTTCTAACGACGGGAAGAGGCAGAATAAGTTTCTGACAAGGATGCACACAACTTGATATAAGATATTGAAGGCGGTTTAACGAGTTTTATTTCGAAAATACTGTATTCTTTAATAAATTTAAGAAACAGAATAATATACCTAGAAATAAATTCCTAGGTTTGGATAACTCAGGGAAAAACATGGATTAACAGTTTTGTAAGGAATATTGATACCGAATTATAGATTACCTATACCGCTACGTTAGTAGGTACTAGATTCCGACATAATATTTTTTTATAACAAAACCCCAAAAACAGCGGCAATGACATCAGAGAAGCCATGTCGCCAGCGTTTTAATCATCAGTTACAGGAGAACAACTAGACAGACAGCTTGTCCTTTGAAGTGTTACGTTTTCGTCTGCCATATTGTGTCAGAAAAATTCTATGTTGTATATTAATGGCCAGCAAATTTTTAACATCTTTCCGTTTTTCGACGACCATATAATAATTCGAAGTAAAAATAGACAAATTTCATATTTGGAAAGAAATAGCAACAAAGAAAATGTTCAAGGGTGCGTTGCAAACAAAATATTCTTGTTATGTTCCTTTACATTTACGTGGGATAACTGCGATATTGGTCGGACGCATAGAATTAAAATTGAAAAGAAATAATTTCGCATCATAGGTGCTCGAACCAACTACCGTTAAGACCCGGATTCGTCGCCAAAGTCTCAACCCGCTCGCTCGATCACACCGACTCTAGCTTATTACTTCACTGTTCCAAACAAGATTTTTACATCTACACAACATTTTACATCCGATTCACTATTGTTTCAGTTACTTAAGAAAATCGAACACGTTTGATCCTTTTTACAATACCATTAATAAAAGTATAGTGCGAGACATTGTGCAAGCGATAATATTCCTGTCAATTAATGGTAACGCTATCAAACACCATTCCCTTGCCTGTTATTAAATGCCCTACTTGTGTAATTCGTACAAAAAGACAACTGTCAACTGTAAAAATACCAAGGGTAGGGAGAGTGACAAAGGTTACGGACAAGTTGTAAGAAGTAATCGTAAAAAGCAAGCGAATATGTTGTGAAATACCACCGTGCTGTGCAGATGACAATCTTGTATTTAATGAGTTAATTGTTTAATGACGAACTGGTTTAAAGAAACCAGATAGAGGTCTAACAAAGGACAAAAATGAGTATCTCCTCACCATAAAAAACAGTTGTCAATGGAAGTTCATGCTACGGGGAATTCTGTATCCTAAATTGTAAATAAATCGAGCAAACACTACATGAAACAATGAGCTGGAAACTTATACTCCTCGGAGAGGGCTACATCTACCAAAAAGAAGGTCTATAACCAAATAAATTCGATAATTAATTTGCAAATGTTAAACAAGTAACAATAATGAGGAGCCCTATATACTTAATACTTAGTTAAAATATCTTGGTGTGTTTATTTTATAAAAACCCTAAATTTTAGTTGTCTGACACTAACAGTAAATAATTAATAAGCATAAGTATAAAGTTTAGGGAATACCTAACTCAAGAGTTTGTTAGTACATTGTCAAAGGTCTTTGAACATGATTACTTTATAAATCTGTACTACAGGAAGGTAGTCAAGAGTTATTTAGATTTACATCAGATTTCAAAGAGAAATGTGATAGGTACAAAGTAAATATCCCTTTAGTAACTTTCAAGCTTCTTGAACTTACCAAACTGCAAAACCATATTACATAAAATTTCCAACGTACTTACATTAGACAAGCATTAACGGCATTACATTATGTCTTCTCTTGCTTTTTTACCAAATGCCATTTTAATATTTGACCTAGTAATCAAAATTTTAGAATAGAAATTCATCGCAGGAGCTTCAACAACGTAAAAGCAAAAGGAAAGGTTAGGATTCTAATACAAATAAATGCTTTGCTGGATGAAATTTCAATGCAAAAACGGAACTTTTTGTGCGGAGATTCTAGCTAAGGGTTCACATATAAACAGAAACTGTCACAATCCTCTCTGGCTTATCTAGTTCCTCATTGAAAATACTTCACAAAGCAGTCCTAAGTAAACAACAACAAATGGGTAGCAAAGACCTATATGTACAAAACCAGCACGATTCCCTTCAAGTAGATTATTTATATCTTTTTTGAATATTATTCCCTTTTTTACTATTACTTGGAAGTCTGAATTAAGCTCTTGAATAACAAGATTTTTCAGTCTCTATCCAGTTAGTTTACTTCGGTTTACTTCAAATAAAAAGGAAATTGCAAATACTTTGCTAACTTAAACGGCCGTAAAAACCCCTTTACGTGCAGAGGCCTGAACCACATTTGGTTTTTATGCAGGCTATAATTTTTTCCATGGAAGGTTTACAGTGCTGAAATCTATCGTTATAAAATTTAATGAAGAGCTTTAAAAAGTCTTAACAGGAGTTTATTGGAAATTTACATAGATATTGGGGCATAAAACGCAATTTTGGGCCAGTTTTATTGATTTTCAGAATCGGATTAACAAGTTCAAACTACAGTTAAAATTTAATAACGTTATAATTTTGGTACCTACGTAATAAAAGACGGATTTTATCTATTTTTGTATTTTAGTGACATTAGTTTTTACTCTGAAACTAATATCCGCAATAAAATTGATTTTTACTTCGCGAAATGATCTTAAAAGATTTTGATTCGTTGCAGTTGTGGGTTCAAATATTCTCCAGGGCATAAAGTAAATCCATCTCATCAATAGTTGTTATAAATGCTCTGGATAGATGTGATCTTAGAAATTCATATACGGGAGAATATAAAAAAAACCGTAATTATATGTAACCAAATATTCATTAGAAGGAAAATAGTTTACAAGGACCTTAATTTGAAGAGAGTACTATTTATAAAATATTATGAACATTACTTGGTGAACAAAGAAATAATAACAAAAGAAATTAATATAAAAATGGAAATTAAAGAAATTAAATTAAAAGTCTGGGAATTACACCAACGTACCCATACACCTCTGCTAGAACATTTTAACCGTTTTACATTAACTCTGTTTTGTCTGGTTAAGGTGCAGTGAGGCCATTATTTAAATTCCTTTACACTTTAAACTTTTATAATCTCTTTATGTTGGAAATAACTAACAAAATAAATCCTAACTGCAAAGACAAACTAATTTGGTTAATGCCTTGGGTGGTACTCGGTAAATAATTGAGGTTTATAATATTGCTCATGAAGTAGATAGAGACAATAGTAATTTCTCTTACATCGTGCTTATTCTAACACAATCCTCATATTATATTAATCGATCGAAAGAATTATTAGAAGTTCCTCATTTATCTTAACCAGGATGGACGAAAAATATTAATCACCGCGAAATAAATAATTAAAGAGTTAATTGTCTATAATTTGAATTTTCCTAAAACTCTACTGTTTTTAGATTTCCCCATTCTTCACAACTTTCAATTTGTAACCGGCCACTCTACATTCCAAACTGTCTCCTTAAAATACCAGGCACTTCCTTTTCGTTCGTATCGTTCTAAGCATTTCCTATGTTGTCAAGTTTCAAGAACGAAATACCATTTCTGAAAACTTAATACAAAACTTTCCGTGCTGCCTTTAATAAAGAAACATATTTAGATATTTTATTAAAAGGAAAAGGAGACCAATAATATATCATTCTTAAATAAAAAATATCGATCCAAATTTCATAAAAACATCAAGGTTATAAAATGGGAGTTGTTTAACAATAGAACAGTAATATTGCGTAGAAACTAGTAGTAAGGGCCGGTTTTATAAAGTCGGTTGACCGACGGTTATTTCAACCACGATCAATTGTCATGGATACGATTGTTTTTAAGAATCGTATCCTTGACAATTGCTCGTGGTTGAGATAACCGTCGGTCAACCGACTTTATAAACGAATGTGGTATATACAGGGTGGATGATGAAATCCGCCCGCAGTTATATAGCTTTTAATTGAGATCAGATTGTTACGGTCGACATGCCAATCGAAATGGGCCATTAAATACTACATTTTGATGTAGTTAGAACATTTTCAGGGGTTACTAGATTTTAGTTGGGATAGTCAACTTTTTATTTTTAAATGGGCACCTATGTATATTTTTTGTAATTCTGAATAAGCGTTTTCTTCCGAGTTCAACTATGTATAATAAGTCACCTTACCATTACCAAAAAGTATTAAAAAAAATTATTTAAAATTACGTTCCGATCTCAATTAAAAACTGTATAGTTCGGGGCGGATTTTGTCATCCACCCTGTATATATTTCTTGGGAATAAACTAATTTAGTTAATAGCTGAAGAAGTGCAAACTAAAATATCCATACCACTACTAGCTTGTAGGTTTTAATCAACTTTATCTGATGTTGCACGTTGCAATGAAAGAGCTTTGGCAGTAGTCGATTAACATGAATCAGTTTTCTAGAGTAGTATACTCAATGTGAAAGCCAAATTCAATTAAGTTCTCAAGAATTTTCTTTCAACTTTGCATTTTAGTGCAATAGATTCATATTTCTTAAAATGCTTTATGATTTTCCTAAAACGCAATCTTGGAAATGGGGTAAATAAAATTAAGTACGTAATAAAAGTGGATAGCACAAAGTAGTACAAAAGAAGATTATATTTTTGTATTTGAGCTTTTAAGGATTAATAAATGAAACTTTGTTGATACTTTATAAGACAGTATTAAATTACTCGCTATAAAATATAAATTCTTTTGGTTCATGGTGATATTTACTGTGTATCTTATTATTTACGATAAATTAATTAATACAACTAGTCAACAATTAATTCTAGCACTTCAATAGTACAAAAATAAGACATTAAAAATTCCTAAATTAACTTTTCACGCTTTTCACCACTTTAAGTGGCCTGTAGCATTCATATCATTAGATATTCTTGATAACGGAACTTCATGGTTAGTTACATTCGGTTACCATTGTTACATGATTTTACCAGTACTATTAAAGAAAGATATTATTTTCCTAGGACGGTAAATGACGATTTTAAATTAAATTTACAAATAGTATTTTCTTATTCTTTTAAGCTACTTATCACCGGTAGCGTGAAAAATTTAATAAGCAACACGAAATGTATCGACTATTAATATCCTCGGTCCTCGGTAGGTAACAAGTTTCAGCTACGCTTCGACTTGTATTCCTTCCTCGCATGTTAACACGTACTTACATCCCTCACTACTTAAATAACTATCAATTTTTAGAATACGCATTTTATAACCTCCTGGGATTTAAATTAATTTGGTTACTAAATTCTGAATTAGGTTACATACGAACTACTATTATCAAACCGTAATCAATCAATTGTTTCTGTTCGTGAGATTTTACCTACGATGCGATGGTTAACTCAACTGATTTTTCATAAATACACGTGAAGTTGAATTCCGTGTAGGTCCATTATTAATTTACATCACCGGAATTACAGTCCCATAAAATAATCCATGGTAAATTAACGCGGGGAGCACGTGCATTTGTTTACTTCGGCTATCACAACTACGCGAATACAGAGTAATATATTCACCGCAGGTATTAAATAAGGTAAGCCATAGTATACAACCCAGTAGGCTAATTCCCCGTGTGTTTTGAAGGTTTCAAATTTGTGGGTATTAATTTCACTACGTGCTGCGCTGAATTCATACAAATTTTGAATAGCGACATTGATGGTAGAACATAATTTTTGGCAGGTTATATTTTAATTATAATATCAACCTTATATATATTTAAAATGACTTCAAAATGTGCTAAAGCGTCTGATTTTACGAAAGCCGTGAGTTCGAGTCTACGAGTTACGTAGCGTATGTATGAGTAGTTAAATAAACCAAAAAATTTTACAGTCTTTCAAAACTCTTTAATTAAAATTTATGTGTATTAAGTATTATGACTTTTAATTTTGCATTATATATAACTATTACATAATTTATGACTAGGTATTTTCAAATTTAAAATGGGCAATATAAATCAATGGCCCTGTATAAACATTTAAGAGTATACGTCTCAAATATTTCCCGATTCAAATTGATGCACGATATTAATTTAAATTAAAGACAAACATTGTTAAAAATACAAACGCAATAGAATGAAAGCAGAAAATTTTAAAACAGCATGTAGGGAATACTGAAAAAAACATTAATACCGAAAAAAACTGAATTCTAATCAATTCACATTTCCCTCCCTTCCTTAATATTTATGTTTCGTGCACGAGTGTTTCAAATCATAACAGCAGTAAAAAGTTTATTTCCTGACCCATAATGTTGACAAATGTAAATTCAATTCTGCACACCATTTGTAAAGTGATTGGTACGAGTACCATACGTTATTTTTACCAGCGTTCCTTTACCGCGCCCCTTGAAATAGCAAATATTGATATAACAAAAGCCTAATAATAAAATTTGCTTTGATCATCTCGTTTTATCAAGCCAATTTACAGCGGCCGCCACCACGATATCGAAGTGTGATGTGCGCAATGAGGCGGTTCAATTAAATCAATCGCGCCGCCATCACAAACGGGTTCGATTTTACCGCTTCCTCTCCCTGCAAATTATTCCTCCAGCTTACGACCACAACAACAGAGAAGTAGGAAATCACGAAACTCAACACTCACCAGCACCCCTCACAGTTGCCATTCGCTGAATAAATAGATCGAGTTAAAAGCGCGATGAAGAAACCTTATTGTCACTTTCAAATGCTTGTCTGTGACGTCGTGAAACAGAATAATTTGAGAATGTACCTTAATTTTAACAACAAGGAGGCAACAATAAGTAAAACTTAATATTGTTATAAAACCGAACATGAAGATATTAACTAACGTATTCAGAAAGTATTTCACAGCATGGTGGTTTTCCTTATTTAGCTTTATGTCAACTTCTTCCCTTACACTTTTTTTTATATTCGTGTCCTCCCTCAAGGAAATTTTTCTTCTCCTATATTTTTCGACCGTCTCATTTCCGATAATTACGATCCCTTTCTATCTCATCTCATCTCTGCCTAACATTCTCCGTTACTTCGTTGGTGACCATCTTACTATCATATCTATATCCAGTTTCTCCACCCTCTTATCCCTTTAGTGGAAATCTATTAACCCTATTTTTTAATAGAAGTATCAGCTTACATTAACTACTTATATCTCAGTTAACTGCAGTATTTACTATCTAATTACAAGACGAGTTATTTTATTGAACATTTTCTGCAAACATAAAATAAAATCGCAATATTGGCGATGAAGATGTACGATGAGAAATTGCTTCTAGGCGATTGACTGATTATACTGAATAAATTAAATGGGTGTGTAATTAATTGGCGCAAAAACCTTCTCTTTCATAATATAATCAATATTAAAAGTTTGGTGTTAAGTTGAAGTGCACAAAAAATATTACAAAAAATAGGGTCATTGCAAACACCGAAGACATTTCATTCAGCAAATTGTCAAGAACAATTTTAGCATAATGCACGAGTGTCAACGGAATTTTCTAATTTCGTTTTTGCTTCTTTTCAAGACCGCAAACTTTTACAATATTCCATTTCTATGTGCAGATTGCACAAATGAGTAATGGTATTATGAAAAAGTTGCCAGATAAATGTAATAAGTGGAGGGTAAAGCGTACCTCGCAGTAATTGAAATTTAAATTGCAAAAGTGTAAGGGGTTATAAAGAACAATAAGAAAAATAGTTCAAGAACACGTAACGTCAGATGATTTAGTATATAATCTTTTATCTTCTGATTCATAATATGAAACTTATAAAACTAAAGACACTTAATTTGGATCATAAACTTATATTTAAAGAAGTTTGTTTTTATTTGAAGGTGCGCTACTACAGCTATAGTCTAATCCAGCACTTAAATTGGGACAAACAACCAAAAACCTCTGGGTTGTTAAGTCCATTACCATCTACTTAGCCGCCTAGTAAATAAAATAAAGTACTTAAACAATACAATTCGCAATCAGGGAAGCCTGTAATAATAAAGCAGAACAATATCGCAATTTTCAGCAGACAAACGTTTTAATTAGCATTTATTAAACGACATCTGTAATTCTGAAGTTCTAATCAGTTTAGGAACTGTAATATAAATCACAAGCAACGAATTCGAATTAACTAATACAGCGTCATATTTTGCGATTCATCCAAAACGTCAAATCAGTTATTTTGCATACAATTATCAATTTTTTCTTGAAGAAATTTAGGTCGATCACCAACCAATATCATCAAATTCTTTAATTGAAATGGACCAGTAATTTGTGAGGAGCCCTTTGAGATCGGATTAGATCACAGAACATAAATATCCTTTCAGGATTAGATGCAGTTAAACATATATGCAAGTTTCATTTAATAAAGTAATACTTGAGCATTATTTGCTGTTACCCTATCCCAATCGAAACTTAACATGTATTTGATTTTTTGTAACTGAAAATGCTTAACTTTTTGGGACATGAGTTACGTATTCATCGACGTTCGCATCAAGAATAAAAAATATAGCAACATTTGGGCCAGAACTAAAATATACGATGAAATAAAATATTCTGACAACAGAATTTTTGTCAGTATATCCTACCTACGTTTAACATAAAGCGAGTCGCAATTACAACATAGATAACAATGAGAGTAAGGAAATAACTTTGAACGTCTGAGACAGTAACAAATGTTACTTCTCGTTAGAAAGTAGCTCACCTAGAAGGAAGTCTGAAAAGCAGCAAGTATAAACGGTATTAGATGTCACAATGCAAGACTTTAAAACATGAATTGTAGAACAAGAAATAAGAAAAAAAAATAAGGATATATTTTATGACTGCAGAATCTCGCCTTTGCAGCGACGCGACCGACGTAGAGGTTTAAAATTTCGTATACCGTAACATAATTTAATATTAAATCATAAGTCCTAAACGTTGAAAACTTTTTTCAAGCAAAATAATATTGTTATAGGTACTAGACAATTCAGTAAAGTATGCTGTTTATTTATTTTGGTTACCATGGTACCGATTTAGGATACCATGAAAACGGGAGGGAAAGGTGGTGGGGATAGTGGCCGCGGATTCTACATTTATGCCAATCCGACTGTTTCGGTTACAGAAAAAATAGTACGTTTCATTCTGATTCCAACTTTATTTCGTATAATCTACCAATATGAAGTACTGACTACGAAAGAGAAGCTTTAAAGTCCCTGTTTTAGGTACAAAGGGAATGCAGGTCTTTTCCAAAAAGTAAAGGCCACAAGAATACTTGAGGAAGAGTAATTATTAGGAAATGGGGCACATATAACCTACTTTAACCGCATTATTGAAAAAGAAAAGATTATCCACCGTTCAATATTCTTTATCTGTGTAAAAAGTTTCCATATGTATGGGAGATTATTTAATCATTTTTGCTTTAGCAAATGATATAAAGAGGTAAAATATTTTAAACATCACACACACACACATGTAATGCCGTTTTAATTACGGTATGAATTGAACATGAATTTATAAAAACACAAAATAAAATATTAATTACTCAATATATAACCGGCCTACATCATTTCAAATCTCCTTTTGTACTAAGCTTACAAGGATTTTGTGAAATATTATATGAAATATTTCCCTTCAATTTAAAATACCCTAGAATTTTGATTAAACGAATTACAAAGACAAAAAATCCAGCAATATAAATTTGAATTCCCCACCTTTAAAAATGCCTTTAGATAAATTAAAAATACCTCATCTCATTTAAGAAATACTTTTTGTTATTACTACCACTCCATCATTTTTTTTTTAATTTATGTGACAACCCACCCTGATATGTATCCGAGAAACGTATTATTAAAAGAAACATTTCATTAATATCCCTGAAATGTTGCAGCTAAAATTCGAAGAAGCAGCAGGAAGTTAAACGAAAAGCAGTATTTTTATTTTTGACTTTCAGTACCTACAACATAATGTCAAAACATTATATTTTAATTGATTTGGAAATCATTCAATTCAATATTAATTTAACAGATATGTCAATATATCTCAAACAGGGTTCGTAAATATATCAGAGAAGTGAGAGAAATATAATAAATTTTAAAGTAAGTCTACAGTACTTCAACTTTAGCCAACAGGTAGCCTCATGAGTTTCGTAATGCTTCTGGCATAGTTTACCCTGCCATGCACCGTTTACTTCCCGTGACATAAATGCATATAAGACCTGCCCACGTTATTGCAGTTCTGAATATGTCCCAAGACATATTACGACAGAGGAAACTGCAAAGTGTATACTCCCGAGTATATTTACGAAGTTATTCACATGTTCAAGCTCATAAATGAGATTTTGTAGTAAAACAGAAGCGTAATTATAAAACATGCTGTATGATAATAGCATAATAATTATTTTAAAACATTAATTGGATTAATTGTACGTAAATAATACAGTTTACCTCATAAATATTAAACTTTAAACTACGAATAGTGCATGTGTTTAATATAATATAAGTTCGTATATCCAAACGAACAGTCCATGTAAGAACAACCAATATAGAAAGCTTATACCATAACCTTTCGGCTTTACATAGGTTTGGTATTATCTAGTGGGCTATTTCCATAATAATAATGATTATGGTAGAGGGATCCATAAAAATAATAATCCTATACGATGATGTAGTCAGATAGTGTATAGTTGTTCTTTTCGTAGGATTTGCAAACTATTAATTGAGGTTTCTTAAATTCGTACATTAATTAATACCTGACTTCGTAAACCTAAAGATTTGTTTCAATTTATTAACAAATTTCAGAATCAATTACTAAAACGAGGGTCTGGTACCATTTTATTACATAAAGACCAACTGTTCCTGTTAATTAAAGTCAAAAAGTAGCTCATAATTCTCCCCTTAATCTTTTCTCCACTTTTCCATTTACATATTGGTTACCCTCAAAAACATTTTGCCTCCTGAACATATGTCGCCAAGGATCGAAAACCTCAGACAAAATCAGAAAAACGAATTCACCCATTCTTCCTAAGGCAAAAAAGTATGCATATATTACTTTATTTTCAATACGGCTTTTGTCTTTAGAACAGACGTGTATCTCAACAACTTTTGTTTACAATCAAATTCTGAATATAACATCTGCCATTTTAAAAATGCCTGGAGAACAAAACTGTTTGTCTACCAAACCACCCTTGAAGTTCAGATAAATTGAAAATCGGAATTATTGATTCAATCTACGTACACAAACAAGAATTTTTTTTCCGCTAAGGCAAGAGACTACCAGCTATTTGAAAGCTCATCACATCCGCGCGCCATCGTCTATGTGGCATTCAGGAAATGAATCCAATACAGTTTTCAGCAAACTCGAGAGACTACTTTAGTACGACAACGAAGACATTAATTAATAAAAATGGACCCACTAAATGTTTCACATCACACGAAGAGTCGCAAAAAGTGAAACTAAAAGTTAGAATCACAGGAAACTCCCAGTGCTCAAAAGTTATCGAAAATATCCGGCTTCGCTCAAAGAAAGCGTTTTCTGTAATGTTCCTAGTTTGTCAATTTCGCCGGGAAAAAACTCATATTTTTTATATATCAAAACTTTTATTGTCATCGCTTAAGTACCATTAAAAAAGAAAACACAAATCTTGCCGCCGTTGTCTACCAATAACTTTCGACATAACATTGCTGGAGTAACTTATAGCTCTCACAATGGAGCTCGTTGCTGCAAATGTTGCTTGTAATGGTGTAGAGGACAAAGGAAACTAGAAAATCACTCGTTTTTCCAATAGTTCAGAACTAAATGGAGTACTGCACTTGGCAGAAAATATTTTTAAGCTAAGAGTTTTCCCCATTCAAGTAAATATTAATTCAAGAATCTTTTCAGAAAACAATTTTCTTTATAACTAATTACAAATAGCTCAGATAATTTATTAAACAAATACCTGGAATTTTTTTAAATTTATTTTCGGGAAAAACAGTTAATTTAGCAGAAAGGTCGAGACGAGACAAAGACCTTGGAGTTTCTAAGGTTAGACAGGTCGATCAGCCTGCAAATCGCTAGCTTTATACTATAACACTGACAAAGCCTAAACAATTTATACCATGCTGTAACAAGAACGCTGTAACAATCAGTAATACAACCCTGCAACTCTTCGTGATTCATGAATATTTTAGGGAACATGGTAGTTATTGAAATAAACCAATTACATACCTCAGTTTAAGAAAGTTGCCAATAAACTAATCGAGAAAACCCTTTTAATAAAAAAAATGATCTAAAACTAAATCTGTGCAAATTCTTAATAATGTTTCACCTTTTGTTTGGAAGTAGAGATTTTAAATGTTCAATATCTTATACGAGTATAAAAAATAAACAAATACATTATATTCTATTAAGGTTGACTATAACTTTGGTTTAGAATCTATTGGTAACCTACAAATAAAGATATCAGCAACAAACACACTGTCTTACGTTTAAGAATTTTAAGTTTACATTTTATCGGAAAGAGAAAGTAGCGAGTTCAAGTCGCAAACCCATTCGGGAACGTTTTATGAGCATTTCCCCCTTCATCGCCATCTTATCTGTACCGCACTACATTTAGATTCTTCTCGGAAATCTTTAAACTTGGACGAAAAATCTATCTGCTGAATTCTGATAGCTAATAATTACGTTGCTGGGTAATTGAAAACTGTAAGATATTTTTATTTAATCTCGGTATACTTTTTCTAATATACAGTTTAGCCCAACAAATTTACTTAAATGGTATCTACCCGCATAGAAACGGTTTTTGGGATATAATTTTTTATGGTCGACGATAGATGGAAATTCATATACAATTACAAACAGTTAGATTTATAACTGTAGCTACGCCTAAATGAATTTTTAGAAGGATTGTCCCACTGTAAACATTTTGTGGATTTAAATTAATAAAATGGTGTAAGTATTATGCTGTCTCTGATCGGTTAGCCATCTTGCAGCAATAGGAACTTTCGAAACTGGGGCTCTGAATAGGTCTTTTGTTTTGATATGCATCCAAACCATCCCTGAAGATTCTTTGGTCAAGATATCCTTCGACGAGGTTTTGTTATCTTGCCCATCTTCCCTTACATTATTAACTAAAGAATAGTGTACCGTTCCCCCCGCCTAATGTGTTCTAATTTGCGCCTTATAATAATCAACAGTAGTTCGTGTCTTTATATAGACAATATTTCATGTGTAAAAAAAGAATAAGAGCGTACGTAAAATTTACTGTAACAAAACGAATTTCTGCGAACTGGCACTCACTGCGATTTAATTTTATAAACCATTTAGGGGCGGTCTATCAACAATCCCAATTTAGCTGATAGGAGAGTTAATACCTATACCATAGAATCATAGATAAATAAACTGAATAAGGGAGGGTCACGAATAGGAAAGGTGGCCATAATATTTCATGTATACGGTAGCCGTATGATATTGATGTAACGGTCGATCTAGCTATCAGCACAATGAGTTTATTCTGCAATTCGTATTATTTTTCTAATTTAAATAATGACGAGTACTAGTCATCGATTTTGTGGTCATGGTTAGCTGATAATTATTGTACGATGTAACGACATCCTAAAACTTGAATAAAGCAAACGATTCAACGATTGCTTTTGCACATATGGAATAATAGCACTACCTCGTTTTTGTGATTTTTAATTCTCTTTCAGGAAATATTAATTATTTGTAAAACCAAGGCCGCGAAATGTGTCTTTATCGTACCGACAGAACATTGTCGACGAGGCCGCTTGCGGTCGAGGAAAGACAATCTCGAGGGCGCTAAAGAATTTCGCGGACAAGGTATACACAACAATTTTTGTGCAACCGTAAAATATATGTAATTACAAATGTTATTGCTTGTAGAAAACGAACAGCTTAATTCGTTCTAAATAGAAAGACGGCCATCAGTCGGTGCGTTACTATGGAAATAGCGTAAATAAAACAATTACTTTTACTTTAGCGGCCGTTGCCTTAACAGCGGCCGCGAAATTGGATTTCGCGTCGTGTATTGCGTACGCGAAGCGTTCACTTCCCGTACGGTTGAAAAAATTAAACACTATCTACAAATTAATAAGAAATTTATTTTAGCTAAAATAAAATTTAAGAGCTAGAGGTTAAGTACCGCTTACGGTCAAGTCTAGTTTAGAATTTTTTTATTACTAATCCAGTAGGAACTACATCAAACATAATAGTGAGCATAGGTACCAAATTTCAAATAAATTACATTTGTGGAAATTATCATAAAAGGAAAAAATAAAACAAATCGACTATAAGGTGTTCTGTAACTTCCTACTTACGAAAGAACTTTCTACCAAAACATATTAAGTTTAATTTCATTTAATCTAAGGACTCGGTGTCCTATTCTTTTTACACATGCAAAGATCTGTATACAATAAATTCAGAATTTCGTTGATTTGGTGGTTTGTATATCTTTCAAACTACACCTTTGCGTAACTATCACAAAGACTAACTGCCCAACGAACCCGAAACGAACTGGACTGGGTATTTATTTAGTAGTGATGATTTCAGTTGGAACTAAACTGTTCAAATAAAGGGAAACAGTATTTGTTAGCTACCCTTAACCATAAAGTTTCGATTGAAATCGGTATAACAATACAATTTACACTAGTTTTACTTACAAGAACACAATGAGGGAATATTATTTACAATACTTATTAAACAAAAATATCTATTTTCATTCATACTAATGCAATTTGGGACCACTCCGACCTTTCGTTATTAAAAATATTTTGTAGTAACTAAAAGGGTTATACATAAATACACAAATATTTCCCTACAATCGCATTTTTAAGTTACGAATAATAATAATAATTGGATTCGTGAACATGTATTTTTAGAGGTAAAAGCACAAACGTTAGCTCAACGAAAGCAATTTCAAAAAATGTCTATCGAAGCTCGTCGATACAGCAGTGTATGTTTGTTGTGACTCCATACACCACCGCCTTCGCAAGCACCGTTGGGAAAATATGATTCGATCATTTATCTCAATCAAAGAATACGCGGTAATAGCTTTATAAATAATTACAGTTTTGTTTTACTAATTTATTCAGTTATCCACAATGGCACAAAAGCTTAGAAACTTTGTAATAAATAAATTTACATAATAAATGATACCAGCTAAAATAGATTTATAAAGGAACCTAAGAAGAGCGCGTAAATTTGCATTCCGTGCGTATGACACTGCTACGTAATTGCATTTTAAAAACATACCGGCGAAAATTTTTAAATAACAAAATTTATGATATTGCAAGTTACATCGCCTACAAAAATTTAAATTAAAAGAAAGTTGTAATGGAATTCTGTTGTAAAATGCACTGAACACAAAAGAGTCGGAGGTCGAAACAAAAGTTTACAATCATAAATCTATCGACTTAAATTTAAATTCAATTTCCCCACCGTATAAATAGATTTAAAGGTGTGACAAAAACCGAATTGAATTGAGTTACATATGACGTCTTCCAGGGGAAATGTGATTCTGAGGATTAGATTTAAACCCGAAAGGCATAAAACTGATAAAAATGTATCACACCGTATTTATTCAATATCGCCAATCCTATTTAGTTCTATATTGTTCGTTGTAATGGGAAAACGCAGTTTTAATTTAAATCAATATTTGTTTTTTCAATAAGCCAATAACAAAGCCTAAACTATTTTTTGTTACAATATCCCAAATCATTAAATAGAGCAGCTTTAAGTTACGGTCCAGGACGTTTGGACGCAGTCAATTGAACGCCGCTGTTCCGTTTGAACGCGGCCGTTTAAACGCAGGAACCTTTGAACGCAGGGACGTTTGAACGCAAGGACGTTAGAACGCAGGGAAATTTGAACGCAGGGACGTTAGAACGCAGGGAAATTTGAACGCAGGGACGTTTGATACGATCTGGGAGTTTTCAGACAAGCAGACTGTTAGATTATGCTCTCCACAATAGGTACACCTATCCTGCGGTAGAAGATTTTATTAATTTATCTATAGGGACATCGTAACTAATTCAATGTGTTACGTATTTGATTTCATTTAATAAAACTTTGATAAGTATGACGTATTAACCACCCACTCCTACAATGATGCTCAAAGGACCTATTTAAAATAAATTAATTTTTATGAATCCGATGTTCCAGATTGTAATTAAAACAAACTACAACATATAACATATACATCTTTCCTTTTCCAAAGCTTAAAGCATTAACGTGACCAACCTCAACACTAGAATCGATTCACCAGCTTTTTTGTGAAGCGAGCACTGTGTTTTCGGTGTTTACGACGTCTGTGGACGGCCTCATTTCAATGAATTTTTTATTGTTCCGTCATCCAAAATTACACACCTTTCGATCCTCCGCCACAATAACAACCCCTAATACACTATAATTCAGGTATAACTTACTACATTTAAGATTGTTGTTGAACATCCAACAGTCCGCAATAATCATTGCAACAAAATATCCGAAAAACGGTTGACCGAAGTTTATTCGCTCACAATTAATAATTAAGTTTAATTATCACTTTTCATTTAGCGTTTTATCTGGAAAATCGATAATCAATTTATTATTCGCAAAATTAACAGATTTATCACATAATACAAACCTATTATTAACGAAATTACAGCAAACCACAACGTAATTTTCATAAAAGCGTTTAATTGTAACAATATATCTACCTCAAAATGTTTACTGAAATCCCTATTCAGTTGTTTGCTGATTAAAGAATATTAATTATAAAATTAAGTAAAATTGTTAAGTCTGTACGATTGTAGCCAGACACACAAGTACAAATTCCTAAATTGTAAACATATACTAAATAAAAATTTAAAAAAATGTGTGTAGGTAACCCTTGTAGGTATACTTTTCTAGAACGTGAACCAAATCCCATAACTCTAAAGTTTGGTTTACCTGTTAGTTTGTAACTAAATAACCTAGATCTTTATTGTCCACCTGACACCTTTAACGATCGTCCTATAATTTTGACAAGGGTCATTATCATTAAAGCTCGATTCCCACATTCTAGAAATTCAAGAAGCTTTCATTGTTCGGTATCTAATTTGTCATCTCTCTAGTGAAAAATTATTAGAGGTCCCTTTGTAATCAATCATAGGATTGAATTAAAAGTAATATCATCTGTAGATATGCTCATTCTAATGACACCTAAGTTAAAATAAAGGAAATGTAAGCAAACTAAATAACGAGGTAGAATATAAATTATTTTAAATGTACGAGAAACGCGTTGCCTCAAACAGTAGTAATTACTACGGAAATTTAAAGTAATTCTATTCAGTTAATTGCTTTTACATTAGATACCTAAAGCAATTAAAAGGATATTGAAGAAAAATACGATCTAGTTTAAAATTTATCTCCATTCAACAGGATATTCTTTTAAAAGAATTAATTCTACATTTAGCACTTTAAATGATATCCAACGAGAGAATAAAAAAAATAATATCAGAAAAGCATTAGAAAAAACGGTCATAGGAAGAACTTAATCTGTCATAGTAAAGTAGACTTACACTTACGTAAAATGCCCCGGAACTAAGCTCATTCGATAGGCTTATAGGGTTGAGGGATGGATAAGGACAATGTAAAATAGGTTTACTTATAATAATTGAGGGTTTAACGATATTAGGGATTTTTTTATATTTATAGAGAAAAACCTATATACGTGACTTTAATGCGTTTCTATCAAATATCTCCTTACATTGTGAAAGTGATAAATGTCACCATTTTATAACTGATCGTACTTTTTCAGCAATAAGATAAGTTTTCCAATTTTCCTTTCAGCGCGTAAGTATTCCCCATTCTAAAACCTAAACTACGCAAGACATATATAAATTTATGTAATAAAAATAACAAACAATATATTTACACAAAGAGGAAAATATAAAAAAAATCCTAGGAAAATGCCTGTAATGAGATTTCCACTACAGAAAGTAATCAGAGCGCTTTCTTAGAGATTCTTGTTACAATGTGCCGCTACCGCAACTGACCACTCTGTATAATTACGAACATTTTTCATAACTGAAACAAACCGCTTCAATTTTCTTATGAAATTTCCGATTTATTTCTACAAACAACTCAGATGACTAGATCAAGCAAACCTATTCTACCAGGAATGCAGAAAACTAGTCATCCAACTCAAATAAACACAAGACAATAATTTTATTTTGTATGTTCAAAAGAAACCCCTTCAGCCACTTTGGCTTAATCTAAAAAGATTTGTATGAAAAATTTCACAATTGCTATTAGAGACGTAGTTAGATATGAAAATGAAAAATGTCGTCTTGTAGCCTCCAGCTTAAAAAAAATCATGAACATTGACGCTAAAACAAAATACAGCTACACTGTAATTTATTCTACTCCATCATAAAAACAGATCGAATAAGCCCTTTGGCATCAAAAGTGGGTTAAAAGTAAGAGCACTTACTTTAAACCCGCATACTTTAGAGTATCGGAATTTCGTGAAAATGTCTGAATTATTTAAAACATGTTACGTATATATCGTGACTCGGAATATAGGTGAAATAAGTAAATCTTGGCGGTATACCCTCAACCAATTCAAACCTCACACGAGAGACTTCTCGGTCGCAGCATCAAATTTCGCTTCACAAGATCGACTAAATTGTTTGTGGCTGGCAGAAATGTTCGTCACAAATCCCGATAAGCAAGAGAAATAGAATTACTTGTATGGGGACTGAATACGTTCGTCTCGTCCTGAAAACCAATACCAGTCTTTTCGGGCTTTTCTAAGAAAACTAATTGGTGACTTTCGGAGACTTTTGGAACTCGGAAATTAGCAACAAGTTAATAGAATTAGAGGGAATTAGTGAGCAAACTCCAGCAAATAAAAGAGCAATTTTAAACCAAATTTAAGAGTTGGCGCTCCCTGCATGTTAGATGAAATTCAAGGCGCACTACGTCTGGAGAGACTTTCTAGGTAACGGATCCAATAAAACTTGGGCGTTCAAGGGAAGCTTTCGGGAAATTTACTCTACATATTGACTCTTGCGAAAACGGAAAGTCAATCATAAACTAATGATAGCAGTCTTCAGTATATTTAACAAATCAAAATAAAACAATGTAGCCTACCTACGAATGGAAATATTATTTACCTATCAGAGGAATAAATTCATTCCATCAAAATACTTGATATTTTAAAACCAAACGAGAATTTTTAACAAAGCGAAATAAATCTGGTTTTAATTAATTTACAGTCTGGAGTGTTGGAATGTCACGGTTCAACAAAAATTACTTGTTTTAGGGCAGAATTAAACGGATTTTACTAATTCTCGATTAATATTCATGTTAGGGTAATTTTACAGTATACGAGCAATTACAAGAAAAAACTTACCACATTCAAAATTGTTTGATTGGAAAACTCAACTTACCTAAAAAAAAAGAAAATAGTTTAGATTAGGTAGGTACATAATATTATATTATATTTCAGTATTAAAACACTGTCGATGAGTAATCATAGCTCGTACATTTTGTACGAATCTCTCTCCCTGAATCTATTCACTAATTTTATCTCGTTTTGATATCAAATATTATATATTGAGATACCTTAGAACAAGAACTTCCGCATCATTATGTAGTGAAGATGTATAGAATATCATTTTCTGTTATCCTACTGTAAATGTTTACGATATTATGCTGTTTTATTTAAGCCGAACAAAGATTTAGTCCGCCTTCATTGTTACAATATATTGTTATCTTTTGTACCATTGAGTATTTATATTTTATATCCTGCGAGAAATATTTTACAGAGCGTTTGATAATCTGACAAAGATCAAATAACCTTTTGTTACTTCCCACAATTTGTACCTACACCTACAGCTGCTTTCAACGGATTACTGTCACAATAACTCCTACATTGTTTAACTAAGGACTATTAGTAATTCAAAGTAAAGGCTTCATACTTAAAATAATTAAAAATAAATACAACAAATGGATATAACACCAAACACTGCAGTTCCAGAATTAATTGTTAGGATTATAAATTTACAGCAACCAGAAATTGGACGTAAGCACATATTAAAAAATAAAAAACTAGAAATAAATCAGCCACGCTATTGGCATTATCCGTTATAAGCCATGTTGATCATAAATTTATAAATAAAGGATACCACGCGTCCATTGTAGGAAATTTTATGACATGACGTAACTAAATTTACGGTGTTGTCTAGGGAATATATTGACAGCAAGAACCCCCGACGATGTGAATCCAAATAAAAAGTTACAAGCAGCACAAATAAGCGCTCATTCAATTTCAAATTCTAAATTCCATTTTTTTTCAAACGGGAACACGTTATTTGCTGAAATTGCATTCAAATTGGAAATTAATTTAAATTTGGTTTTTTTGTGCTAATATAATGGGATTGGTGTATTGTCATTTTTTATATAAATAAATAAAATAATTTTACCTAGATTTCTTTTAATAGTTATATATTTATATACCTAGGGCATTATGATAATGTTTATGTCCGCCAAGGGCGACAAACTATCAAACCCAACGGTTATAGGAAGTCGTCGGAGGGTATAAATATCATGTAATGCCCGTGGTGCATACAACGTTTTATTTTTTACTTTGAATGTGTAAATAAATATTGAAAAGCTTGAATGTGGATTTTTGTAAAATAGACATGGCCATGGAATGTCTTTGCAGGTGATGTCTGAAAAAAATTTAAATTCTCGCTGTAAAATCGACTACAACCTAATAGGGTGCTTATTACGTTAGATAATTATTAGGCTTGTTCTAAATATTCATATTAATTACACGTTCGTGTGAAGATACCCTTTCCCTACTCACTGAGATTATCATGGGTAGACCAGTATTAAATAAAGAGGACAAATTTAGAATTAATTCTGAAATCTCATCGTCCTAAAGAGGTTACATGGAGTAGGCTATAGACTAACTTAAAATGATTTAATCTCTTAATCAAGTTGGCCTTCTATTACTATACACTTCAACAACAAAGTTATTAAAAAAAAATAATGATTCTTGTTTACAATATTTCTGTTTTCTTCTTTGGAAGAACCTTCGGTTCTAGCAATTAAATGTTTATATTATAATAAGATTGAAAACGGTTTCGTATCAACAATGAAAAAGTGGAGGTGCAAACCTCCCCTGGACTTTCCCATACTAAAAATAAACATTCGTTTTTGGTATTCATTATTGTTCGCCACAACCGATAAACTTAACTTGAAAATTAGTATATGGAAAATTAACACAAGTGCCGATTGTGTTCATCTGCGCATGTGTGATTATTTATATTCATAGGCTGCTAGGATTAGCCGGCGACAAGGAATTCCCGTCCCGCGCATGGTCACTTGAACATATCGGCACTTACAAATTTCACCCTACACTGTTTTAAAGTTCAAAATTCACGAATTTCTCATTAACCGTACATTTTAGCCATATGAACACCTTATACTATGTGATAGACAATGAAATTCTACATTCAATTGTATAATAATATACAGGGTGTTTCATTTAAAATAACAAAGTTGCTTATTGTACTGTGGAAAGCAAACGCCCTGTATACGTGATATACATTTAGGAGAATGCAAAACTATATACTCAACAACTTTTATATTCAAACTTTTTTCATATTTTGATTAATAAGGGCGCTATAGGAGCATCAATTCCCGATTTTCAAATCGTCGTAGAGGGCGCCACAGTGAAATTCTGGCATTCATCAAAAAACAAAAATGTAGCTAATACCAAGCTTAATAAGTATAGAAAGTTTAAACAAAATCCTGTGGACAGTTTTTTTGTAATAATTTTTCAAATATTTCAAAATTTTTGGAAGCGCGCCGTTGCGACCGTTTTTCGATTTAGTAAATAAGT
This sequence comes from Hemicrepidius hirtus, assembly GCA_963082805.1. Lineage (NCBI taxonomy): Eukaryota > Metazoa > Arthropoda > Insecta > Coleoptera > Elateridae > Hemicrepidius > Hemicrepidius hirtus. Next base: position 37,261,439 of record OY720160.1, on the reverse strand, counting down.
TTTTTTCATGGTATAGTACCGCCAAAGGGCTTTCAAACAAGTTGTTGCGAAACCTGATCAGATAACTGGTTTTTGAGTTACGGGGCGTTAAAGTCGAAATTTTGAAAAATTCATAGCGGTCGCCATTTTGAAGTTAGAGAGTCCGGTAAAAAACTGCTTCCCTTGAATTATGCCCTTCTTTCATATCCCCTACTCAGATTTTCAAAATTCCGCTTCTGAAAAAAACGGTACCAAAAAAACATGTCTAACTTCCGCTTCCGGTTTCGGATTTTTTTGAAAAGCTTATTTTGTCGATATACCTCTTCATTTAAAATTTCATCAAAATCGGTTCACTAGTTTTTGCGTTAGAGGCGTTACATACATACATACCCACGCACCCACGCACCCACCCACACACCCACAGACAGACATTTTTTCTAGACCACTTTTTTGGGTTCCTGGAGGTCCAAAAGACGTATTTCCGCGAAAATCTCGATTTCGAAAATTTTCATGATATCAATACTTCCCTATACCAGTAGTGGTATGGGAAAGTAATAAATTGTAGACTAAGGTAGTGGATTGTTTGAAAGTTATATTTTTATATTTTATGGCTTCTGTCCCACACGTGATTTAATGACAGCTTACCAATAATAGGTTTGATTCCAATAGTAACGGTGCTGTTCGCTGACCGAGTTGTCCGAACCCCATTGCAAAAGCGATTTACTAACCATATGGCGTTTTTAATTAAAACGATTGGGCTTTGAATTATTCAGCTATGTTTTTCCTCATTTAATTGAAAGTTAGGAAAACAGTTCACCTATTATGAAATACAAATTTAATGTTTTATAAAATATTTCAGAATGCGTTTTAACTGAACCGATAAACCGTAAGTGCTGTGGGAAACATCTATTATTTTTCTATATTTTAATAGAATTTGAAAACCTGCAATTATAAACACTGGCAAGGTGGATTACCGTTTGTAATTTTTTGTTGGTGTAGACCCTAGGCCGGATTCATCAACGAGACATAAACGCTAAGTCGACCTAACGAGACCTGCATTTTTTCTGTTCACATTTATTAGAGAGTTTTTGAGCATTATACGCTAGAGTACACCAAAGACGTTAGTGTTTTACCGTACTCTTACCGTACTCTTACCGTACCCGTACGATGCTCAAAAACTCTCTATTGCGCTAAGGCGAAACGTTAACTCGCTGCAGACGAGCGGTTGCATAGCTGTGTAAAGTACGGCGCAAGTATGATTTTGCATTAAGTTCGTTACTTTATCTAATTTACAATGAATTTTTTAAACAAACAGTACTTTTCAGTAAATTCAAGGTCTTCATTCAAGGAATTCAAGGTCAAACTTCGTCGAATTTTCTGATTGGTCGGAAGCTTGCGCCTGGTCATAACTCCGCCCACTAGTTAGGCCCGTGCAACAATGGTTAGTCCTCGTTTGAATAAAATAAATCGAGAAAGATTCTACCTTACAAATCATAATAATTTCGTCCTTAGTGTTGTAGAAACATTGTTTAGGAATGTACAATACAACTTTTACTTCCACAAGTTTGACGCATTCTACGTTCAGATTGGTCCTTGTATACCTAACGTCAATATCTTTGCTTTCACCGGCGAGGAATTGATATAATATCAAGCATCATAAATGCTGTGTACTGCGTACAGAATAATGTAAATACAGCAATTAATGCGCAACAGTGCTCGACTGCCGTTTCTCCAAAGCTTGGATCATAAATATAGGGAAAAATACACGATTTTTTGCGGTTATCTCCCTTGTACGAGCAGGCTTATTTTCTTTTTACAGCATATCTAGACTGTTACTTGTTTTAGTTTGTTTGTAATACGTAGTTTGCTTGTTATTTTTGAGCATATTGGTGTTTACGTGCCCCAAGAGACTTTGTTAGATAGTTGTGTTTACTTTTCAGAAATAATAATTAGCCTGAGTTTTTTTATCGACAGTAAAATAAACAAGTCCCTTGATTTCAAAAGTTTGGTTACAGAATCAAATAAACTAAATCCGAATTCACTTAAGAGATTTCAATTAAATTATCAGTAAGTTTGTTTTGTTATGATCTAACATGTTGTGGATGTTAATGGGTTCTCTTTTCTTTGTTCTATTGTTGTTATTGATGATGTATGGACCATTGATTGATCCAAGACAACTAGTTATGTGTTTGGAATATAAATAGTTAGGCGGGACTATTCCCTCGATCTGAATTAATAAATTGCAATTAACCAGTGATCCCCGAGACGTTATTCTCCACATTGCTTTGATGCTGAACACGGATGGGTTGATGAATACATATGTAGGAAACATGTGCTACTGGCCCATACTCGCCTAATATGATGCGATGAGATGGAATCGTGGGATGTAAAATATTCTTATTTACTAAACTAATTTTGAAACATCCTTAAACAAGGAATTGTCTTGCTTCAAGACTGTATTTATGAGGAGAGTTAATTAATAAACATTACGGTCAGACTATCACTATTCATCATCAACAGCTACCTATATCATCTATCGTCAAATATAAGTCTCCTTTTGATATTTGGGATTAATAAGAAATAACGATCGCAATTAATATTTCAGCTTATTTAACATGAATATTTGTCACATTTTCGCACCCTCGTCGTTTTAATACAAAAGCATATAGTCATATTGTGAAATAAATCGGCAAAACAAAGCACAAAACTTCGATAGCATAATACGTATGCTGATTGCGAAGCTTCTGGCAAATGACAGAATGTCGATTTTCTCATCAACACCCCAACCTTTCCGTTCTCTCATTAAAAAGCAAACATATCTAGATGACCTAATTGTTTTTCAGGGTCAGTCTAATCCAATAACTGTATCCTGATCAAACACTCACAAGCTGCTAAAAATGCAAAATCGTGTTTATTAGAATACCTCCCAAACGGAAAGTGGTAGGTACTAAGGGAAAAGTTATTAGACTGTCGTAGGTGCCTATTTGTCAAACTCCCAAATGCGTGGTGAGACCCCTATATATATTTCATTTTATCTCTATGAAAGGAAGGATAATTTATTTTCCAGGATTTCTAGATTGGTTTTATCATAAAAATCTACGTATGAGATTGAATTCTGAATATTTATGTTACAAATTACAGCTGAAATTGCTTGTCCCCAAAGGTTGGAGGTCACTTGACTTCAATTTATTCTAACAATGGAAATTATCAACAGTCATCCATCACGTTTAAATATAATGCTTGATAATTGAAAGCAACGAAATTTAACAAAAAATCCTAGGTACCTATATGTAATATCCTCGACGCAATGCTGCCTGTTTTCCGATAAAACAAAAAAATAATTTAAAGCTTTTTTCTTCTATGTTATATCAATGTTTACCATAAAAGCATAAAATTAGTAAATTTAGGGTGGATATGATACCTAACCTAATATCCTTCGTGGGAGTTGGAATGTTAAGGTAAATAGATTAAACACCTGGTCTAAGGTCAACGAGGCGCCAGCAATCATCAAACCAAGAACACGGCATACACCTACATCGTACTTTGGAATTGAAAAAACAAATTTTTGTGCAACCGTACGGGAAGTGAACATTTCCCGTACGCAATACAGAACGCGAAATCCTTTAGCGCCCTCGAGATTGTCTTTCCTCGGCCGCAAGCGGTCTCGGCGACTATTTTCTCGCGGTACATTAAAAACACATTTCGCGGCCTTGGTATACAAATAACTATTTTGAGTATTTTGGTTGTTGTTCTAAATCCGTCTCCATAACATCCCCTTCATTACAAAACCTATTTAACAGCAAACAATAAATCCTTTATGAAACATTTTAATGTGAAACTGTATGCAGAAAAAAGTTTAAGCGCTAATTTAATTTTTTGAACAGGAACATTTATATCCCCTTCACAACAGGTTATTCCATAAAATATATCAAAGTGTATGTATAACCCTCCAATGATATTTGAATAGTCGAACAATAAACCCTGGTTGAACTCTGAAATATATACAGTTTCCATTTCTAAATAAATTGACAATAACTACCTTTTAAAAGGGAAAACCGCGATATGACTCACTTGGGACTTTTAAAATATTTAGTAATGCGATTTTCATGTTTCCTGCAATTAACCGATTGCTATTTAGAAGAGAGGGAAAATGTGTTGAAATGCAACAAATTCGAATTAACCATCGGTTGCTGTGTGATATTTATTTTACTGTTCAATGTGCTTAAGACAATTAAAACAATTTCCAAAGTGTTTTTTTTAACGACAAACTTATTGTAAATATCCTAAAAACAGTAAAAACGAGCTTTTAAAATTTTTAAAGAGAAAAAAAATGTTTTTAAGGGTCGAATTCTATTAACAATTTTAATTTTACGATTTTACCCTTCGTCTACACATTTGCTTTACAGTCAACTTTCTTATTATCTTAAAAGAAATTACTAAAAAGCAGCAAGTTTGAAAATGTTAATTACTTTTTGTAACAATGGAAGACAGTTCTGATTTCGCGGCCTCATTCCCAGCCTTGCGCTCCCCTTCATTAGGTGCTCTCATAATTCAACAAGTAGGTGGGGGAAAAGCTTCTTTTGCATGAAAGCAAGCGCAATATCATGTCGGTAAATAGGGGCTGATAAGGTGCGCATATTGTGGGACAAGCACCTCTCGTAGTTAATCCAACAGAAGATCAAAGCTTTTGAACCCCACGGTTAGACGCCATGGTCGTTTATTTCGCGTCCTACTGCCATTGCTCACATACAGGATTTAACACAACGTGGTTTACCTTACGTTTTACCGCGTTAATTGAAAGTGCTTTCAATTAATTTCTTAGTCACGTGTACTAAATTATTGTCATTAATTGTTCATCTTGTGCGGAAAGGGAACCAAATGAAATTTTGATGGGAACGTACCTCGCAAAAGCCAGCGACTAAGTGGAAATTGTGATAATACACAGCTAATCTTAATTTACTGAACAAGAATAAAATATTTTGTTTAAGGAAAATCTCATTTTATTAATTTGCATTGCAGTAATTTCCTGTTTTAAGTGGTATCTTTCAATAACTGAAAAAAAAATCTTAAAATTATTACAGGAGCGACTTATGCTCTTAGTTATAACTCTACATCTTCCGTCCTGTTGTAGTTGGAATATCCAACAAAAGTTGGAGAAAACCTGAAGATGGATAATATAAACCACGACGAAACGGCGGAAAATTCAGCACGTTATGGCTATGGCATTATTTTATACAGGGTGTTAATAAATAATAAATTACAGATTTCAGGAATTGTTAATAGAGATTAAAATAAGAAAAAAATTCTAATAAACTCTGGCCCAATACTGAATAGTTTTCAAAATTTTGATTTTTTGGAAACTGTAAAAAATAATGCCCGATAAGTACCAGACGCAGAATATAGGTACATCCTTAGGCGTAAATCATGACTATGTCGGTTTGGCAAGTCCGTAAAAAGAAGTGTTTGCATGACAGCATTTATATCATCTACCAGTAGCCCAACAAACAAACATTTGAACAAATTAAAGGTGATAACCAAAATTAATGAAAATTTAATTTCAGGCTAGTTGCTACATTTTCGGTTACAGACTGAATAATATTATAATCTGTGCGCTGATTACATTCTTTGAATAGCGAACGATTGAAATTTAATAAATAAAAGTCATCAATTTACTGACTTCGTCCCTACAGTAAAATAAACATTTTCCATTCAAATACGCCGTTAAATGGCGTCCATTCATCGAGATTACACCCATTCGCATTTTTAGTTGAAATTGAAAAAGCTCGTGATTATTCAGCCACACCCTTCTAAAAATGAGCATTTATCAGCCGCTTTTAAAGGTATTTCGTAAATCAGTGTTCATCTAAGTTCTAAGAGCTCAAAGCGCTCTTCGTAGCGATTCATTTACTGCTATTACAGCATTGGACAAATCTGTTGTTCTTTTTTTATGTTTCTAGTGTCTAGTTCCTCGTTTTTCATAATTCCACAATACCGGTTTGTTGCTTAGTTATAGAATTATTAGTGGAATTACGGTTACAATATTTTAATTACGTATACGTTACTACTTTATGTGTATTTCTAAGATAATTCGCAAAGTTCCAGTAGTAATTGCAGAAAAGGGTTACGTTATGTTTCCTAGAAGAAAATATTCGGTAAAATATTATTCAAGGGGATGTGAAAATCCACACAAAAAAAATTCAATACTAATCAGTAATCACAGATGACGTAAGCAGTTGAAATGGTCACGGCCAACTTCATTAATGACAGCTTACGCTGTCATTAATGAAGTTGGCCGTGAAATGGTATAGAACAAAAAAATTCGAAAACAACAACTTTGACAAGCTTTCATTATAGCACCACTGGGTGTTGCATAACAATGTATGTATATCAGTTACAAAATAATAACATACCATTAAATGGAAATGAGATTTTGTTGTACTATTAGCATTTAATTTTCATTTGATATATACTGTATTGTAAATAGGTACTATTTTCGCTGATCTCCATGAATAATCCTTTCTAATCGCTAGTGTTGATTAATAAATGGAATTCGAATTAATATGCAGTAAATTATTAAATAAATAGAATACTAGTAAGCCTCGAACTGGAATAACACAAGCAATATTATACAAATATTTATATTATTTATTGACCTATGGAGGATATAAACTAATTAAACAATAAAATTATTATTGAATTGTCTACATTTTGACTGTTTTTGGGATTTCAAATTTTTAATTTGGAAATTGTATGTTATAAGATACCACTCAACAATAAAATGCTACATTCTAGATTTTTCATATAATAATTACTACCACAATATAAAAATGCACGAAGCACATTAACAGATTTCCACTTCATAAATTCCTAGTCTAGTACTTGTAACAGCTTGTAACGATTAGCCACTGCTATTATTGCAAGACCGCGTTGACCTAAACGGATGTTGTTTTGATTTTATTACTGCAACTGAAAACTACGATTCATATCAGTGCTTTTGCGGTAATGAAATGTTTTTCATCACTTTTTACTGCTTCAAATTACGAAAATTAGATGGTGATAGCATACGCCGCTAAACAAAGTATCTCTGTGTTTATAGCTACGAATTTTTCTTAAATAAGGTAAGGAACAATATAATCTTGATTGAGGTTAGCTCACGTTGGATACCACAGCTGAAAAAAATTTAGGAATCCTATAACTTCACTCTAATAATCAACTGACTTAGGTCCAACTAATTATTACTGTCAGTTTCTTCGCAGCCACGGGTTGGATGCTAACCACATGTTAACAGCAGCTGTAGTACAATCCTGAATACGACGAAATAAAAAAGAAGAAAAGAGACATTAATAGTTATTTGTATCACAAGGCCAGAAACAGCACATTTGCGAGTGCGAGTAAGGTTGCAGTAGAGTAGTAGTTGCAAGTAGGAGCACTCGCAAAACTGTTTCTGGACATGTAATACACAAGATTTTTTGTGCCGATGTTTGTTTAAATAAATTAAATTTACATTTAAAATTTAGTATTAGGAATTTTTTTTATGATTTTAAAATCAAGATTCCTTGTTTCCTGGTATTCATTAAACTTAATTCATTATACTTTCTTACAATTTCCATTGACGTTTAGTTATAAATTTCATTATCTTTGATTTAATAATGGATACACCGGCGCATAAAGTAGAAGTGACTATTATTTGTCGGGTCCAAAGTCCAGACTGTGGTATGAAGTAAGTTAACTCGGCTCACTGTAATTCGAGACCTTCTACTGTTTTGCACCAGCGATACCAAAACAGTTTTAAGCTATCTATTTGAATATTAATAAAAATATTGGTCATAAAATCAGAACATGTTGGGAACCGCTGCTGTTGGGAACCCGAATCGCTATCCCAACAGCAACTTTCTGTCAATCACATCTACCTGCTTCGTTCGCCACCGTACAGGACCAACTTAACCGATGTCGCCGTGACGTAAAGAAAAAATCTAGACATACGTTTGTATTGTACATGTTGGAGGTTATACTATAAAGAGAAAGTAAACAATAAAAGGGGTACGTGTATTCTTCATTGCTACAAGCGACTAAAAATAATCACTCCGAGATTATTAAAGATTATATGCAAATCACCACAGTGTGGCTCAAATAGGTAATCGTATTTGTAAAATTTTGCTAATTTATTTGTTTGATCGTCTCCGACCACGATGCACAAATTTGACTTTGACAGATTGAGCCAATGCTGCCAACCAATAACCTTAAATTCCTACTTTTTGCCGGCCTAGACCGAAGAAACCTCTGTTTCTGGCAGATTTCGCGATGCAGAAACTCAGTAATGCCGACCGGAGGCACAAAAAATTTATTCTTATTCGAAGCACAAAGCACTCTTCTATATACCACATTTAAATATTAGGCCCAAAGCACTCTATATAGAATGCCAGACGTACTAAGAAACACAAAAAAACAAATAAAAGGAAAAATAATGAACGTTTTTATGGACATTTAATTAGTTCGGTAAATATATTTTTACATTTTTTGCGTAGAAAGGGCTAGAATTGAAATTATACAAGCAGGTTTAATTAAACGGCCTCAGAAAATTTATTTCAATATATAAAACCTATTTCAGATAGCAGCAGTAGCGTCAGCGTTACCCCCACCCGTTAGCAGCAGACCAATGAAACTGCATATTACTGGACATGGAAATGTTTTCATTGGTCCGAATTGGTCTGAGTGGGGATGACGTCATTGCTGTTATATGAATTATTAAGCTGAAAATTTAATAGTTAAAATTTCGGCAAAAACACTAAATTTGCTAATAAATTTTGGCCCCATTTCATATACCGTTATCAAAAGTAAATGAAAGTGTTGATCGCGTTAAGAATCTACTGGAACAGAAATCTAACTTTTTTCAAGAACTTAAATTGAGTTTTCTCTTCGAATGTGAAGGCAAACATTTCAAATTTGTAAAGATAATAGAACCATCACAAATAAATGCAATTTTTCACGCGACAGTGAGCAGTTACCACGGACAAATTGCTCAATTTCGGATAACGACAGTTTTTTGAGGTCCACTCCGTTGAATCTTTGCAAATCACGTAGTCGTGCCCTTAGTGATATCTGATAACGTTCTTGCAAAGAACGTTTCTAAAATATGTTACATTTATATTCTTTATATGCCTACATTCAACAATTTTGGCTTTTCTGTTGAAATTCAGCAACAATTTATTCTCCAGTTTATTGCTTACCAGCGTTAAAATTGAAATCTGCTGCTTCTCAGACAAACGACCCATAATTAAAGAATAACAAGACAAATTGTAAATCACGATTACTTTAAACTAAAAAATACTGCGTTACAAATGCTATTCCCTTGCAGCTTCTTAATTGTTTCGGTGTTAAGATTGTATTTAATTAATACTTGTCCAACTGAGCTACCTACTTTACCAAATAGTGAACATGTTGAATCCTACAGGGGTTTGGGGAACATGCCGTATCCCAACGCGTAATTTTGCTGGCTTTAATCATGTGGGGCTACATTTCTACATTACAACTAATAATCTAGGTATTTGTAATACTAAAAAAAAATTCCAAACCTTCTATGTAAGGTTAATACGACAAATAAAAATATCTGAATTAAAAACTGTTGTAAGGCTTTAATTCGCTAGATTTTTGTGGAAAAATTTAAATCATTTTTCCATTAACCATCGACAAACAAAGTGTTAACTTTTTACAAACGAATATAAATAATATTAGTTGTTACTCGAAGGAATAATTTCTATATTTTTCGAGCACCCTTTGTATGTATTTTATGATAAACCTTTGATAAATACATAAATTTCATGTTAAATAACTTGAAAGTGTAGCGCCACGCCTGTTACGGCACATAATGTTTTTGTTTCATATCATAAATTATATTAATATTTTGTTAGTTATAATAATTCTTTTTTCTTGGGGTGTAGCTATAATAAATCGCATTTCCAACCTCACCTTTTTTTTATACCGCCTTTAAAATTCTTTACCCAATTTTACTTGTGAGCAGATATTTTTCGTTTGAAGAATTTCATCAAATAAATATGCAGATATAAAATCATACTTGAAAGAAATCTTAAACTGGATGTTCAATCAAACGCGGAAATAAATACATTAAAGCAATTTAGTAATTTCCTAGAAAGTTACAACTTCAGCATCCGTTTAAAAATTTATCATGCGAAAGAGACTCCCTGAAACACTCGTTAAGAAAATCAGATCAATACTAGCCAGTTGTTAACAGAATTACTTTAGGGAATATTTCTAAAGCGAACTATGTAAATTTATTTAAGCGGTCTATTTGAAATAAAAGTGCTGGGTCTGCCACGATTTTATTATAAAAAGTCTGATGGTACTATAAGCAAATTCTTTTGTATGGCGTCTACAGGATTAAATTCATGCTTAACCGGACACTAACAACATCAAAGAATAGCACATGGTAAAAATAAATAAATTCAATAAAGCTGCAAACTTCCCATCCGCTGAACCTCTTACATAGAAATATTAAATTTCCGGAAACAACTTTTTTATTTTCTATCTGCAGCGCGATAACTGCATTTAGTATACATACATAACTTTTCACCTTAACTTTTAAATACACGTCATGGGACAGAATACAATTTCTAAAGTGAAAACTAAATTTACTTTTCAATTCATTTTAAATAACGTATTGGGTTTCAACAAACCTTAAGCCAAAATACGAGCGTCGTTAAAGAACGAACTTTTTCGATTTTAATACTTTGGCTACAAAGTTTTGCAATTCAGATTGAAATTTTCAGTATTACCGTTCTAGATTTCAGAATTTACTAGTGGATTTCTAATCAAAGTTCAAGCATTACGTTGTGCTTCACTTGTACAGTCTTCAGATTTAAGTTTTAGTTTTTCCTCTTCCAAACTCAATATCAATAAATTTGCTAAAAGTATCTAAAAATGTAGCAATATTGTAAATAGTGTTTGTTATCTGGAAATTTTTTTTAGCGAATCCGTATTAAAAACCAGTATAAATAGAATACTGTAAAGTAAATGGATATAAATGGAACGTGAAAAGCTGCCGGTACAGCACCAGCAACTGTGCCAAAGGTCATGTCATAAAAAACTTGGTTAAGGTAATAAAGAAAATTGAAGTGTTCCGTGTAAATTAGAAAGAGTAAAATTCATCCCTGCATAATAAACATGGCGTATGCGATATAACCCACATTTTAGTATCAAACGTGATTATACCAGTTCCTACGGCGGTAAAAAGAAAATTAACTCTCAACCAGTAAGGATTGAGGTTGCGCAACCTGCATTAAATTAAATGGAAATAAATAGACCTTGGGGTGAATCCCTTAAATGACGAGACGACAAAGTGACAATAAGGTAACATTAATTCTGTAACAAAAAAAAGAATCTCAAAAGAAAATTCTGTAAATTAAATCTTACAATTTGTGAAATTATTATTATTATACTAAAGTCAACCATATAATACATGGAAATAGAAAATTAAAACTAATCAAAGGAAAGTTTCCAACAATCACTTGTTTGATTAACTAACAAATAATCAAAATCCGATAAATATTCAAATATTATATTTGTATGTGAAATGGTAGTTGGCATATTTAATTAATCTGTTTCAATTATTTACCATTTAACAGAAATTCCTATTCAGCATAGGTTATATTCATGAGCGTTTATCATTTTAATTTGTGGTCTGTCCATTTTCTACAATGTTTTGCAAATGAAAAGCTTGTAACAATGCTAAAGTTTTAAAATTTAATTGCACTGAATTGTGGCAGATAAAATATAAGTATAATTTAAAATATTTAACTGCCTTAAGCTATATAGATAAACAAGAACATTATAGTAGGTACCTCTGTCTTAAGAATTTTTTCACTTCAAAAATAATATATCGCAACGAAGCTGCTTGCTCAGTAGACATATTCTTTGCCTAACACCGTGGAAATACTTATCTGTAAATTTAGAACCACCCTGTACACAGTAGTTGTGAAACAGAAAAATAAAGGCTTAACTTGACTTATTCGTTGAACCGTTATCAGACTATTTCTCACATTTTTTGACAGAAACTAATATGCTTACCACGTTCAGAATATATTTTGCATATATTCCCAGGATACTTCATGTAAAATATCAAACACTATTTGATATGAAAATATTTATACAATAATGAAAATCGATACCACAAATACAATACATTTCAGACGAATAAATATTAAAATGCAAATTGTGTGTTCAGTCCTGTAGCAATCCATATACCAACTTGCTATGACAAAAATTTAAATTTATTGCATTGCTTACAGTAAAATTTCCATCTTTTATCCAGTTTAATAAGAATATTGGGTTAGATATCAATATTTTGGGAATTTATTACCTCACCTACAATAACCAACTGTAAAATATTAAACTTTCAAATAGACGTTAAATTCTAAAACCAAAATTATTAGTCATTACAGATATCTAAAAAAAATATTTATTGGTTAACTATTTAACCAATTTAGTATAATAGACAATGTCCAGTAGAGTCAAAGAAACTATTCTACAGTAAATGTAATCGTGTCTAATGCATTTAGAAACATTTCAAGTAATGTATGTTAAAAGCAAGCATGTTTTCCAAAGAAATGCCACACTTTTCTTGTTCTTTATCAATAAATACCCAATTTAGAATAGTAAATTAGATCCAGGTCAATCTAAATGGATAGCGTTTCAATTTGTCGTAACCATATTATAATAAATGTAGCAACAGAATCGGAAATGATTACATTTTATACACTCATTACTTTTAGCGTGGGTACCTATTCTTATATTAGAACTTATTTTTAACCCAATATTATTCAATAAAAAATTCTTATGTTACTCATAATCACAGTAAAGCAGATTATAAATGTACAATAAAAAAAAAGTTATCGATGACTACAATCTCGTTTGATCCAACGCTAATTCTGAAACTTCTCCAAATTGGGAGCCGAAACAAATTGAAATTGCTCGCTGTACAAAAAACATTTATTTATAGTAGATATTTTGTAATGTTATATAAAACTAATATTGATTATTAAAAAGATAAAACTTGAAAGCAGTTTGTACATTATGTGTTTAGTGCATCACTGGATACCAACTAACGCAAACATATTGAGGAAGATTCTGCAATAAAGATCATACTCCGGAAGCAATTTCACGTAGTAACATACTTGTTTAATATATTGCATGCAAACTCTCGACACCATTTGCTATAATAGAAGCAGTTGTTAACATATTGTAACAATGTACAGCCACTAGCAAAACCGTATGGATTTTATTTGTAGGATAAAACACTATAGTTCGGATGTATTAGTTATTAACAAATAACAAGTAAAGAAAAACAAAATCAAATCTGCCAAAAACCATTTTATCCTATAGCCCATAATAATCAAACACAAGGAAATAGAAAACTAAAAATTCAAGTTTTTTCAGCCTGTAGGTACTGAAAACTATACAAAATTTATAGAATAGTGATCATAGCAGTCCTCAATACGCTGAAAATTTCTTAGTTCTTATGCCCTTTAAGAGATCCCCATATCTACGGTATATTTTATGTTAAATAATTAATAATTCGCATTACACCTACTCTTGCAGGAATAAAAGAACATTGCTAATATGTTTATCCAGTCGGTCAATATCCGGTCAATATAATACCTCAGCTCTTCTGCAAACCTTCAGTTCCTAGTATGCTAGTACTTAGAAAGTTTCAAGTCTAATACTTAAAAAGGCTTACGTAATAAGTAGACGTTAAGTTTACAACTGATTTCACTTTAATGACAAGAACCAATTAAATACTTTAAGGGTTACAGATCTTGGACTTAAACTTTTTTTGTTTTTATTAACAAATCTATAGACACAAGTAATTCCCAGATGTATAAAATGCAGCATGCCGATTGGATTTGGCACGTTCGAAATTGTGGGATTGCCAAAATAATTACACGAATCGAATTTTGCATTCTACTAAATAAAAATTGTGTGTTGGCAATAATTTTACAGTTTGGTTACAATTTCATGGTTAATTAAACAATTTTACCATGATATATTAATAAACCCATAGTTTGACAAAATTTCAAAAATAGAAAGTAGGTATCACCCTGATAGCAAATTTTAAAAACAAAATTTTTATTTGTGGGGTTGTGTATGAACTCATTATAAAATAATTACTACGTTGGTTGGAAATTGTTTAAATATTTAATTGCTATACGTGCACAGCAAAATTCCTATCTATAACACTAAATAACTGAAAGTACATTTAATTTACCAATAAAATGTTGCATGATTAACAATTTGAACATTCTAGCGAGATTATCAAAAACATGCCTACTCTATTAGCCCCAAGATTTTTGCATTTAATTAGTAAACAGAAACAATGCAGAACTGTTTCGTTACTAAACGACCGGTACACGAAAACCGAGAAAATAGGCGTCGGAGAAAATCTTCGAACACCATAATACGAAGGTAGGGCGAAACGAACCCAATAACCGTCCAGAAGTTAACAGAGGTGGCAATTTCGAATCATAAAATTAAATTAAATTTCAAAATTTACATTTCACTCAAAGGCGTATCTGCTACGCCTGCTATCTGAAGACATCGGCCCACCGCTTAGGTATTCTTTTTTATAACCTAAGGCTCACCTAATAACCGATATTAAAGTAAGTGACACGGGAACATCTGGTGCTTATTAAAAGACCGAAGTGAGTGCTCTAAAGGGGTTAGGGGGAAACACCTGGTGCTGTCAGTAAGAGAGCAGCTCAAATGGCAGCACTGATTCCTAAATTAAAACACTTAAGACAGCACAGCGCTATACTAAAATAGACTAGCGTTGCTTCAGTAAAATTTTATTACTTTTTCATATTGCTCAATAAATAAGTTTTATACAAAGGAAAGCAAGTTGGTTTTCACAAACATAATTTATACTGAATATCTAGCAAATTGCTACATGAAATCTAAAATATTTAACGTCTCAATGATTTATGACGATAGCAATTCTTAACATAACAAATTTACACATAGCAGATGAGACTTTAAAGATCAAAAGATTCAAAGGAACAAATTAGTATCGAAAACCAGTTTATAAAATAATTTTGATATTTTTCTACAGAATTATTTAAAACTTTACACAAACCTAGTGCGGCTAGACAAAGACCTATCTATAAATTAAACCACCTGAAGAATTTATAATTTATTACCTAACCATCAACACTTTTTTGAACCGGTGTTGAAATATTGACAACAAACAGACACTTTTTAGAAGTAACATATGAGATTCTTCACAAGCCTAACAATTACAATCAAGTTTCTTCCTTACATCATAAGAAATTCTGTAATTAACTGCTTTTTGCGGGCTCCAACGGGAAAATAAAGATTTTGGTGAGGTGATTCAGCAATCACATTGAAGCGAAAACTGAGAATACAAAAAATGTAATTTCGGCTCGAGACGTCGATCTGCAGAAAAAGACGAATAAAATTTTTACGACCTTTACTGAATGAGATCACGCACGAAGTGAAGGTACGAAAAAAACTTTGTAGGTAGCAACTAAATTAGCAAAACCTTGTGTTTATAGCATGGAAACAACATTTTTCACCCGTGATGTTTGTCATTTTCCCTGTGATATTTTTTAGGGTTTGAAAACGATAAAGACGAACAGCAATTTTGATTTAAAAAAATTAAAATAGAAAGAGTATAGAAATATAAATTAACTAGGATTGTTTAAAATGTTTGGATTTACATGAGCAGTTAATCAAATAATCGCAAACGAAATTCTTTCACAAATAGTTCAAATAGTCGAAAGTTGTTACAACAATAATGGAGTCGCTTTTCCCAGCAAATACTTCAATAAATCGTAGCACTTGCTTTTAAACCAGAAAGTTCAAGAGAAAACCATTCAGTTTGTCTTACTTATCAATCGTCTCCTGTGATGAAAAGTTCGTACAAAACATTTATAGTCGTCCTCACTATCTATCGTTATCATCTCTAATGCTTCGGGGATATGCATAAAAAACGTGTTAAATTTTTTTCGAAATTAAATACTAAAATTTACTTCGAAGTAATTTTTAAACCAAATAAAATTTTATACTTGATTTAAATATTATTAACCCGATACGTTTTTTTTCACGCCCGTTATAGTCAGCAGTTATACGTATTATTTGACCTGATTTTAGAAATATTATTTCCAATATTGAAATTGGACTATATTATAAAAGGAATCGTTACTCATATTACATTTTTTTTTTGTAAACTTTCTATTCAATAGCATATTATTAAATTTCTGGCTCGTCCATCACATAGGTAGTACATATTTGAAATGGATTTATTAGAATGTAACCGACGGATTTATATCCGATTTATCAAATAAATGACGAATCGGACAGTGAGATTTATTAAACTACAGAATTAAATTGTCAATATAGTAATTTACGAAAAACCACTTTTATATAAATATTTTTAAATTCCGATAAGCATGAATAGAACATTCGACAGATAAATAAATTATATCTATTTAATTGGAATTTACAGTTGGAGTTTTTAATCATTGCGCGATACCTGCGCAATTGTCTGGCACAGAAACCTGACTGCTTACAATGGCAATCACAAATAAAATTATCGCAGGGAGCAATTGAGCGAAAAATTATAGGAATATCCCTATCTATCAGAAACACAAACGATAAGAAGGAGATAGCATTTAAGAATACCAAGTCAAAAATGGGAATGAACTGGACATGTTGCCAGAATGGGATATAAGTGGAGTAAGAAGATTTTCGATTGGAGACCCTGGGTCGGTAATCCGATGATGAGATGGATAGACGAAATATATGAAACAATTAAATGGAAAGAATTAGCCAAAAACAGAGAAGAACAGAAGGGTAGAAAGGAGGCCTATATCCGTATTTGAATAAACGTAGAAAAAAAATATTTAGTTGAATTAAGAACGCAACAATTTAAAACACTTGCGGAAATTTCAAATATTTTGTTATTTCGCCGAATCTCTCCAATTTAGACGTGGGTGGCATCGACAGAATAATTAATTTATATCCTAAAAATAAACAGCCATATAATACATTTCGTTATATTGGTACGTAGAGAGATTAAAATCATATTTTAAATAAATACTACTAGCAAAAATTTAACAAACAGATTATCAATGAGCGCAACTTTTAATTCGGTCTAACCATTGTTGCATGAGCCTGTGGGCGGAGTTATGACCGGGCGCAAGTTTCTGACCAATCAGAAAATTCGACGAAGTTTGAAATGTGTCAGGCTACCTGGCGCAACAATCTGAACCAAAAAAACGCGAAGGCGGCGCAGGTCTCGTTAGGTCGACTTAACGAAACCTTGGACTTAACGCATATAATCAGCAGCGTAGCGAGGGTAGTGCCAACAGTGCACACGCACCAGGCGCCATCATGACAAGGGGCGCCGCGGCTGCGGTGCCACGCTTTACTACTACTACATAGCTCTGTTTAATTGGGGCAGGGGGCGCCAGAATTATGTATCGCACCAGGCGCAATTTTAGCTTGCTACGGCACTGCATATAATACCTCGTTGATGAATCCGGCAGTGATAGTACAACAAAATTTTAATTATTTATAACAGTACGCTACAGCCAGTACGGCCCTGTCGGTAGTATATCTGACGTATAATACTTTTAACTTGAATTTATTTCGTGATTGCTGTACTACGTATTTTATTTAACGAAGATAAATCACCTTTCCTTAACTGTTAGCATCAACTTAACTACGAAACATCAAAATTCAAGGAATACATTTCATTTAATTATAAACGTTAAAACTAAAACGATTTGCAAAAGTATTTTATCTCAACGGTAGGTAGTTAATTACTGTGTAAACAGGATTATACAAAGATTGAGATGTTACTGAAAATCAGAAACTTCATAACTTTCCATAATTATTTTAAACATAATATTGATATACCTACTAACATACCAATTCGAATATTCCCGAACGCGAACTTGTAGGTAATTCTCGAGCACATAATTGTAACACACACGAAAACCCTTAATAATTTGCAAACTATTTAACCCAAATACCTGGATTTGTGAAGCGTGAAAACATCCTGTAGGATCATTTAACAAATTTCTAATTTGCTTATCCAATGTTATATCATCCTTACGTACTTTTCTTGAAGACGTATAATAAATTTAATTCAAGAATAAACGATAATAGTTCACAATTATCGAAGCTTGTTAACTAAATGAGTGGGTCATAAAGAGGAAAAAGAAAAGAACTTACTTGAATAATGGTTGTGGTTTGCAGCAGATGCACCTGATGGTTTATCACGTGTCATTTCCTCCTCGGATCTCATTATTTCCTCAGATTCACCATCCAAGTCCATAGGTTCTTCTCCTGTCCACTCCACTATGTTCAAGTCCGTTCAACAAGTTTCACACGATATTATTCTGAACTTTACTGCTCTTACTTTTTTTGTCGCACTCTGTTTTATACACCGCGCCTTACAATTCAAACACAGAACTATTTATCTTTTTTGCAAACGACTTGCGCTTTACAAAACACCACTCGATTCTTTCTTTGTTTTCGAGATGACACAACTTGCCCTACTTCGCTATTCTCCTCTGTTTTAAAGTATTCAGGGTCGAAAGTCGTTGTATGTTGACTTCTTGTATTTCTGGGGTGTTTGTTCTTGACTGCTTTATATGTGTACGCTATTTCTGTACGGCCATTATTTCAGCTGCTTTGATGTTTGCTCTCGAGCCTGTAACAATAACAACAATATTGTTAGTACACGCTTGCACCTAGCTTAGGGGGAATTAAAAATAAAATATTTAAACTTGACATCTGAGAACACAAACTGCCATCTGCAATATTTACATAACTTTAAGTGGAAATTAAAAAACAAGAAGAAAATTTAGGTTTATTACTTAACTGTTGTAAAACAAATGTTTACTTTATTTATATAATTAATTCATATGTGATATACAAATACAACTGTTATAGTGGGAAACGTAATTATTTTTTTAACCATGTTACAACAAATCTGTACTTGAAACCGGTGTACGTAAGAAATAGTGTTAAGACTCTTAAGCTGACCTAGAAAGCGCCATTCTAAGGGTCTGATGCAAGGTACACTTTTTACATGAAACGAAAAGCTCATACAACAACCCTAGTTTAGTTATATACATCGTGTATAGTATACGTAGTAATACGTAAACTTACAATTATAAAAGTCAATTCAAACAATTCCAATAATTTCTCTCTAGATTTTTCAGTTACGACAAAAATATTTTTGAAAGGTCAAAAGTTATTCAAGCGCTAAGCATTTATTGGCTGTGGATATAATCTGTGATTTAACGTACCGATTTTAATCCAGAGGATGGAGTAAAACTACAGTTTGAAATAGAACACAATTAATTTTGGCGTTTTCATTTCTCCCTACTTTTAGTATCGGCTTCGATTGTTTACGGATTCAAATAATGTATTTTTTAGCTCGTAAATCTGTTTAAAATGAGCTATAATATTTATATGCGTAAAACCTACTCAACAAAAAAAAAACATATGGTAATGCATAGTAATACTTTCAAGCACTATGAGAAAACATCTCTTTAATTTCTATCATTATAATGGAAAGCCTGAATACAATATTTATTTTACAAAGCCATATCAAACAAAAATAGGACAATGGCTTAATTCGTTTGGATAATGTCTAGGGCCATCCATTTCATTCCCGTCGTTTAATCAATAAAAGATATAAAATAATAACTACAACGGAAACAGTACTGAATAGAAGACCATATTTCTGGCTATGTTAAAAGCGAAATTATGTTTTATTTGCACTTTATATATTACACGATGCGTAATAAAAAATTTATAGCACACATACAAACAAAATAAATAAAATGTCAAATACATTAAAATAATTTATAGATACACAAACCAAAAATCTGTAAATTATTCATTAATTGTTGAAAAAACAGAAATTAACTAAAAGATTCGTTTATGTATAACTCTCTTCGTGCATTCAATTGACCTGAAATACAAATTTAAACCTCTGCATCAATTTATTATTTATACAGGTTGAATTTGGTTAGTTACCCCTTAGAAATATAAAGCAATCCAGCCTCCTAAGCGAATTAATTCTGAATGACTTCTTAACTTATTTATTTTTAATTTAATTTCTGAATAAGGAACATTTTTTATTACCGAATTTTAACAATGCATAAATGTGGTTGTTTTTTCCATTTGTATAAAATCATAAATATAAACTTTACTATAATAAAAATTTTATAGCAGGATGTAATATTGGAACCGTACACAACATATAATATAACACATATTTTACTCCGAAATTCATACGACAGGTTACCGTAAAACTACCTGATATTAAATTCCTAACAGACATCCTGAAATAACTATGCAACAATTCATATTATGTGAAATGTAGCAAGGCAGTCAACGTTCGTCTGAAACCTAGTAAATTTTTTATTGTTTCACCGTTAGCCGCGAAATGCAAAAAAATAATAGAAAATGTTTCGTTCTCTTGTGCTAGCGGCTTGGATACAAAATATTCTTATTCTGTTTTTGGCAATAAAACGAAATTCCGTAGACAAATACTCGGGGTAGTATTCATATATTAAAAAAAATCCAAGCATATATAGCCTTCAAATTATATTCTGGGAATTTCTTAACAAGATCTGAAGGGGTGATTTGAAGAATCAAATCCAACTGTTTCATATTCAATAGTTCAAAGAAATTTTTACGCAAAAACGCTGAACTAAAATTGAAATTCTGGTAATAGAAAAATTGTATTCTTAAATAGAGTCTCTAAAGCTATTAACATGTAAACTGTGATTAAATTTAATAAGGAAACTGATTTCACGTAGAAATATGTTTTTAGAGTTCATAAATCCTTCAAATAGCAATAAAAACAATTAATAAATGTGTAAAGGTGGCTACCTTCAATGTTGTTTGTTACTATAGTAAATGTTTGACAAGATATAAATATTTGTATTTTGAATTAATATCTGTTAATATTAATATTTAATTACTTTTTGTTTATTAACGTGTAATTTAATTCTCTTGTAAAGAATAAAATCACGTAAGTTGAAGAAACTAATTTACAAATTAAATTACAATAAACAAGTAAGTAAAATGGTCCAGTTTTTCGTGCAAGTGGTGAAGAAAACTGAGAAGGAATGTGTGATTCAATGTATTTCTACAGATAAAACAACATGGTACTTTATTCCCGAAGAGTCCAATAATACCTATATCATTTCACAAACATTTAGTAAGTAGAAAACCAATTTACAATGCTACATTAGCAATTAAGAACATAAATGGTTATCGAACTGTAGCAATTAAATTAGATGATGATATTCGGAAGGAATATTTTGATGAGGATGGAAATGTTTGTTTTCAAGAATACCCGTTAGAAGAGTGTGTTCCTACATCGAATTTTAAAACTATTGAACCTATAAAAATAGAGCTAGAAGAGAGAATTAAACAGCTAGAGCAACAATTAAAGTTAAATTCAAATCAAGATGTCAATAAACTACACCATATTGAAAAAAATTTTGTTTTAAACAAATTTGAAAAAAAACATGACCCTACAGATTGGTTAAAAATTTTTGAAAGTGAATGTGCACGGTTGCAGATTCAATCCGATAATTTGAAAATTCAGGGGTTACGTTTCTTTGTTTCGGGTTCAACAAAAGACTGGTATGAGGCTAATCTTAAAAAAATTGGACTAACAGGTTCATGGGATAGTTGGAAATACTCTTTTCTGAATGATTTTGTTGATAAAGGTTGGTCTAATGTTAGAAAAGCTTTTAGTTACAAATACTTGAGTGGATCCTTAATTGATTACGCACTTGCTAAAGAAAAATTATGTTTAGAGGTGGAATCAGAAAGTACCGAGGTTTCTCGGATTAATCAAATAGTTTTTGGATTGCCAAGTGAGGCTCAACAAGAACTTGACAGAGAAGAACTAACTACTCTTGACAAATTGTATACAGCAATACGTAAATTGGAAGATACATTTTTAAAAAAGAAAAAGGAGAGGCCTTCAATTACAAACTTCAATAATCAGAGTAGTTTTAATTTAAATAAAAAAATTGAAACTCAAAATAATGAAATAAAACGAAAACCATGTCCAAACTGTGTCGCCCTTGGTTATCCAAATCGATTTCATAAAGAAATAGATTGTCGCAATCATAATAAGACTGTGCAAGAAAAAATGAAACCAAATATAAAAAAACAAGAATCAAACTTGACTGAATTAGAAATAATGAATATTAACCTTGACACTGAAGATTTAAACTAAAAACCCGGGCGAAAGATGATCCACTGATAAAATTAAATGTATTAATAAATGACAAGATAAATGTAAATGCTCTTTATGATTGTGGTTCAAATGTAACCCTTATTAATAAACGAATTGCTGAATTGCTGAAGTTGAAATTAATAAAAGATAAGAGTATTTTAAAAACAATCAGCGGATCAAATTTCACGTCAGCCCGGGCCTTGATTAAACTTAGAATTGGACAGATTACTGACTTTATAACGACCTATGTGGTTAAAAATGATAATTTCTCCTATGATCTTTTACTTGGTGTTGATGCTATTAAGACTTTTAAGTTGATACAAGATGAAAACTTGAAAATTTATCAACGTATTAATAATCACAGCATATTAGATCTAAAGGAAGATCGATCTATTTGTGATCAGATGATTTTAACTTCAGATGATGATACTGAAGTAAATTTAAATGAAAATTTAAATATAAATGAATTCACAGCTAAATTAGATCACATTGAGAATGATGATAAAAAAAGAATTATTTTACAATTAATTGACAAGTACAAAGACATGTTTGCTAAAGACAAATTTGATATAGGTAAAGTTCGATCAAAAGAAGCAGAGATTAAATTAATAAGAAATGAATATGTTACTTCTCGCCCATATAAATGTACAATTCCAGATGATACTGAAATAAGAAATCAAATAAAGAATTTATTACAAGTGGGTATAATTGAAGAATCTGATTCACCTTTTGCTTCTCCTGTGACATTAGCCTACAAGAAAGATGATGGAAAGAAGTCTAGACTGTGTATAGATTTCAGAAAATTAAACAAATTAGTTGTCCCAGAATGTTTTCCTTTTCCTACAATTCAAGATGTGATTGAGAAAGTTTCTAACTGTGAGTATTTCACAGTTTTAGATATTAACTCGGCTTTCTGGTGCATTTCATTAAAGTTAGAGGATAGAGAAAAAACATCTTTTGTTACAAAATATGGGAAATTCATGTTCAGGGTGCTACCATTTGGATTAAAGAATGCTCCAGCAACTTTTCAAAGAATACTATCAAATATAATTAGAAGAAATAATATAGATGACTTTTGTATAAATTATATAGACGATATTTTAATTTTCTCTAAATCCTGGGACGAACATGTTGAACATATTAAGAAATTTTTGGAAGTGACAAATTCCGAAGGTTTAAAATTGAAACTATCTAAATGTATGTTTGCTGCAAAATCTGTAAAGTATCTGGGACATACAATTTCTAAAAATAAAGTTTCACCAGCTCAAGAGAATTTAGTCTCTATTCAGCATCTTCAGAGTCCTTCCGATAAGTCTGGTGTACGCAGTATTTTGGGTTCCATTAACTTTTACTTAAAATATATAGAAAATAGTTCCCAGAAACTCGAACCACTTCACCAATTACTAAGGAAGGATGTTAAATTTCAATGGACTGATGAATGTGAACAAGCTTTCACAATGGTCAAAGATTATTTATGTTCTAAACCTATTCTAGCTATATATGATTTTAATAAGCCAGTTTTTATAGAAACCGATGCTAGTTATAAAGGTCTTGGTGCCACACTCAAACAACCACAAGAAGACGGAATACTACACCCTGTTGCATATTTTTCAAGAAAACTTTCAAATCCGGAGAAACGTTATGATATCATACATTTAGAATGTAAAGCAATTAAGGAGGCAATAAAGTTTTGGCAATATTACCTTATTGGACGTCAGTTTACAGTTTGTAGTGATCACAAACCGTTAGAGAATCTAAAAACAAAGGCTAGAACAGATGAAATACTCGGAGATTTAATTCTTTACTTATCTCAGTTTAATTTTAATATAATATACAAAAAGGGAAAGGACAACATACTTGCAGATCTATTATCTAGAAATCCGGTCCTTGAATATTTTGAAAATGAAGATGTAATCACAGTAATTAATTTAATAGAGTTACCAGCGATATTGGATGATCAATCCAAACATATGTCTGAAATGAAAGCAGAAAAAAATATTGAATTTAAACAGGGACTAATATTGAAGAGATTAAAAGAAAAATCAAGAATTTTTGTTTCTCCGACATTTGGGAAAGATATTATCGAGCTTGTTCATCAACATTATGGACATATAGGTCCAGCACAAATGCTCGCAACAATAAGACCACACTATTATTTTAAAGGACTTGATAAAGCTGTAGAAACCTTCTGTAAAAATTGTAAGGTATGTATAGAAAACAAAACTCGACGTATTCGTGCTATAGGGCTGCTCTCACAATTTGGTCCGGCCGAACGCCCGTTTCAGATCATGTCACTTGATAGTGTTGGTGGTTTCGGAGGAAATCGATCCTCCAAACGATACATGCATATTCTAGTTGATCATTTTACTAGATATGTTTGGATATCAACAACAAAGGGTCAGAATGCCCAAGATTTTATAAACCTAATAAATCCAATTTCAAAGAAAAATAATATTTCGATTTTATTAGCAGACCAATATACAGGAATTAATTCTACTTGTTTTAAAAATTATTTAGATAAAAATGGAATTCAGATTGTTTTTACATGCATCGATCATCCAGAATCAAATGGTCTTAACGAACGACTGAATCAAACACTTGTAAATCGCCTTAGATGCAAAATAAACAGTGATAACAATACTAGAGCCTGGTCAATGTTAGCACAAGAATGTGTAAATGAGTATAACGATACCATTCATAGTTCAACACAATTTGAACCATCATATTTATTATTTGGGAAAAAACCTACAATTTCACCTCTTCAGGAAAATTATCAGCAAATTCTTGAAGTAGACAGAAAAAAAGCATTTCAAAATTCGATAAAATCTTTTAAAATAAATAAAAAACGATTGGATAAGAATCGACAACAGTACAACTTCAATGTTGATGATATGGTCTATATTGAAAATGGCAGTAAACTAAATAGAAATAAGTTAGATCCAGTTCGAGTGGGACCATTTCCTATCGTTCGACAAATTTCTCCATCATTTTATGAAGTTGCAAGCGGAAAGAAAAAGAAAATTTCAAATTTTTTCCACTCAAGCAAACTTGTTCCTTTTCCCCACGCATAAAGCGTCCTCAAAGGGGGAGGTGTAAAGGTGGCTACCTTCAATGTTGTTTGTTACTATAGTAAATGTTTGACAAGATATAAATATTTGTATTTTGAATTAATATCTGTTAATATTAATATTTAATTACTTTTTGTTTATTAACGTGTAATTTAATTCTCTTGTAAAGAATAAAATCACGTAAGTTGAAGAAACTAATTTACAAATGTTTTAAATTTATTTCAAACTCTAATTTCAAGTTTCCGGATTTCCAAAAGTCTTTCTTTAAAGTTTCAGATAATATACCAGAAAATGCTTGTAATTAAATTAATTAAGCCCTGGTAGGTACTGAATCTGAATTTTGGTGGTTTGATGCTGAAGTATTTTCTGGTATCCAAGGGTTACTAATTAAAAGAAACCCTCCAAACATAATAAATTGAGAACACGCACCCTGTACTACAGATTGGTATTATCTACTGTTTATATAACTTATACAGAATACAGTTACTGAAGGAATTTCTTTTTTAAGTATTTATCGATGTTGAGGAAACTATGTTTAGTTTTAGATTTTCTGCGCACTTGAATGAAAACCCACCCTAATTAATACCTCTTTGCCATTATTTTATCAATTAACCCTACTGTATGTGTTAATCAAAATTCTAGTAATTAACTTTTTATATCCAACCTGTACGTAAAACAAATTTGCTTTCAGATCGGTTAAACTGGTGGAATATAGAACAGTCCAATTAACGAAAGATATGCAACGTTAGTTCCCCGATGCATTCAAATTACTGGTTCCCAAGTTAATTAAACGTTTAGACACTAACTTTCCTAACGATTTCTTTTCTAGTTTTGTATTTCCTTGAAACTCTGAATTTGATGAATTTTCCAACCCTAAATTATAGGAAACCTGAATTGATAAAAAAAAATAAAAATATTGTTTCATATTCATGTGTAATTTAAAAGTTTAATAGATTTTGTTTTAACATCATTATATTTTCTCTTTGCCCTTATTGTCTTACTCCTTTCTAAGTTATATTAGTTTAGGAAGCAAGTTAGTTTCCGCACGGCCGCCTCAAGACCTACGCAAAGCGCATGCAAAATTAATAAAGGGGTTCACTTTGCATATTGCAACATTGCATCACTTACTGTCGGCTTTGCTCATTTAGTAGCAATTTACTTAAAGACATACATTTTATTTTTTCCCATTAGCTTAATCAAAAATGTCATATTTGAAAGATGTATAAGTAATTTAGCAATAACACTTTCTAAATTGATTTGTCGTACAGCTGTATACATTTTTAGCTCCCCTTATATTTTGTAATTAAGTATTAAAATTGAATATTTTCAACATCAATGTAGGAGACTATAACTAACTGGAAATACGATACCTAAGGCAAAAGCTGTCCCAAAATTTCTGAAGAAGTTAGTAAAGTCAATCAATTTCAGTATTAAATTTCACTTTTCCTATATTATGATTGATTACCACCATTGGGAAAATATATACATTAAACAAATATTTTACGCTCTATTTATGTTCAAACATTTCCGACGTGTTATTAAAGTTAAAATAAACACAATTGCTACCTGTGCAATGTTATGATAGCTAGTCTGAAAATTATTTATGTAGTTGGCTGAAATTCAAATCTAAATGTCCGTCGACAGAGGTCATGCTATGCATTTCGTATAGCTGTTGACCCAAATTGCCGTTTTACCAATGTTCCACTGAATGACCGACCATACATACCGTTATGCACTTGGCGTTGATGCAAAAAAGTGTAGTGGGTAGAACCAAAGCCGTACTAGAGTTTCAAGCCTGCCCCTGCAAATTGTGACGTCACGACTGAGGATGGACTGTGGCCATAGTCAAGCATGCAGAGTGCATATAACTGGACTGTTTATTCAAAGTAAATCGTCTAAATTATCTAATAGATAGACCATATTTTAATCATACCCCAGTCAAATTGCACTCAAGAGTCTACATTCAATGTTATTATAAAAAACCAAAACATTCTGCGGTTTTAACACGCACAAAGCTATTTATTTCTATCTACAAATATATTAAAATAAAAGTTCGGTCAAGAAACTTGTGTGTTGTTTAATGTAATTACCTATGTAACTTAATTCAGTTATAATTTATTTAAAATTAAAATGCAAAACTTTTCAAATATAAAATTCCCTATTATTGATACGTTTAGTATCATTATTGATACAATAGTTCCTAATATTTGTAAATACAAAAATTAATTTGAAATTTATAACACACCACACTTCATATTAATTGCATAAATATATGATAAATATATAATATATAAACATTATTTAAGTAACTACAGGAGTATATTGTAATAAATTTATAATATGAAGAAATACAATATTAATGAACTGTTTTAACCTCGGTTTTAACTTAAACTGTCAATTAATAATCAACTAGTTACTAGGTACTTGTAAGTTTTTTCACTTTTTTCTTCTTTGACGCTTTATTACAGTTCAATTTGTCGTGGTTAACTTTACAATAATTATTTAATAATATGTATCTTCAACACTACGCACCACGGACCCTCAACACAAACGTAAACTGATCGACATCTAAATCTGGAAGCCTAATTAATAAGACTTGATGTCAAATCAGCAAATTTTTTCGTGTTTTATGTGGTAATGTGCAGTTTTATAGCGAGTTCTCAATGTAAAGGTTGCAGTCGCGCCATCCTCACCGCTGACGTCACAGCGAATGCTACGAGCTAGGGGCAGGCTTGTAACTCTAGTACGGCTTTGGTAGAACATGGAAATAATTCGCATGACAGCCACTGAATCCGGACATGGACAATTATATAAAGCAGACATGTAAAATCCGTTTACTATTTTCGAGCACGACATCGCAGGTGCCTGTAGATTTAGCACGTCCAGAACATATTGTAACGAACAATCAGCAAACTGTGGTAGAATTATTATGTCACGAACTACGGAAATTACAATCGTTTCTAGAAGATTTAATTGCATGAATCGCTTTAACGTACACGGAAAATAATAATTCCAAAACTATCAATCATCACTTTCGCGCAGAACGATTTTAGAAAAACACTTGCCACTACTTTATTGTGATAAATATGATTTTCGCGGATCTTTTTACAACAGAACAAGAATTATGGTTCTTTGGATATTTAATGTAACCTGCAACCATTAATCAACACTAGCAAAGTTTAGATTTTTCCACTGCAGTAAAGCTTTTAAGTTTATTCCTATAACGATTTCAGCGTCAGTGCCAACGGTGAAAGCAATGCAGATAATATTCAGATTTAAAAGTGTTATCGCGTTGCGTATTATGCATATTTTTAAACCCCTTTTTGGTTTACTTTTGCAACTTACCGGAATGAAGGAAATCGATGAGAACTCAAACTACCTGAGTGAGGTTCCTTTCAGATTTTCGCGAATGTAACATATAACCGCTCGATAAGATTTCCAGCTTGTGGTTGTGGCGAAAATTCGTGAGGCGTTCGTTAGAGCTGATGCTTTTACTCCTCCCAGTTCATCTCGTTTAGTAGACATTTTGACTAGCAACTATCTATCATCATCTGTCTCAGAATTAACCGCTTAAAGGGTTGTATTTCCCAACTCTCCTGTTTTTGAACAAAAACTTTGGAATTTTTTCCCCAATTATTCACCTATTTATCAACTTGTAGGTTGAGGATAACTGTTTTTATTTTATATAAACAACGAAAGCCTATACCAATCAAAACATTTAAATCCGATCTAAAATTGTTCCCTAGTATTGGTCTTTGAGAATTATATTATAAAGCGAGTTAAGCTAAAAAAAGGTTTCTTCTCCTCTTATTAAAAAATTCCTGCGTTAGCTAAATAATGTTTTAATTAAACCTTTAGGTTAGTAGGTATATTTCCTGAGTGGCTTCTTGGCAGAATCGCTTTTGCCAATTAGTAACGATCTAAAAAAAAATACTGACAAGCAATTTTAAAGTTTTGTATGCTCATTAACTTGTTATCAGTGCAACTGTTAAAAAATTTAGAAATGTCTTTATAATTTAAAAAAATGTAAACTAGTAATCGAAACCAACATTTGGTTTGTGCTTAGTATTTTACTTAACAAGAAGCATAGATTGTTGCCAAGTAATAAAAGTGACACATTTCAGTAATTCTGGCAGTGATCCTCCTAGCGTATTTTGTGAAACGCTGAAATATTTACTTCATTATTCCTGAACCTAAAAATACTCTACGGAATATTGGTCAGTACTAGCAACTCTATATTATGTTCATTCAGAAAAACAAAGAATAACATTGTCTTCATTCAAAAAATAAACAAGTTAAAAGAAATAGATGAAATAATTTTCAACTCAAAAGTGTAAAGGATTTAATGTATCTATATCATGCATTTTTATTTCACTAGGGAATTGTTGTAAACAAATTTTCTTTTAAGAGAAAATTATACTTCGGCTCTCGGGGATAGTTTTTCAACCCCACGAAAATTATTAAAAGGTTTATTTGAATGGATATTTCAAACTCGTATGCTTAAGCCACTCGCCAAGGCTCGTGGCTCAAACTTTCATACTCGTTTGAAATATCCAATTTTCAGCACTAGTTATACAATATACTATTATTTCAATCTAGTATTGTTTCTTATTCATTTTAATTATAATTATTTAAAAATGAGAAATAAATATTTTTTAAATAAACGTCAAATTTTACACAAATGTCAGTTGAAATGTTTTCAGGCAAGGCTACTTGATTTTTGTGGATATTTAGAAATGTAGTTTTATTTTTTATTAACGTAAAAACGATTAGTTACAAAAGGAATAAAGGTGCTACTAGTGGAAAAAATAGTATATAAACCACGGTAGAGAAGACTTATCAGCCTCGCGGCTCATTTCCTTCGATGCTCCGCATCTCAGGAATTAATAATACACGGCTAAAACAATTCTTTTCTACCTTGGTGTATAATATACTACTATTTTATTTAAGTTTCATTAATTTCACATTATGAAATTATATTTTACTGAAATTATTTACTAAGCTAATTATAAATTTCTAATTAATATTGCGTGTAAATTATCTGGACTACCAATCAGCTTAGCTATTAAATGCAATAATGTTAAGTAAATAGAACAAAATTCAATTACAAGAAGCAAATTATTCACAAAATATAGAAAAATATCAACCATTTACTTTTCAGTTCAAAGCTTTCTAGATGGGTATACTTATATTAAAATTTGATTTCTACAACATAAAGGAATATTTATACAAAAAATGTTGATACTGCCTTCATATTATTCTTTTGTCAAACTTCTGTCTTTCCCTAAAGAAATGTACCCCGAGAGAATATTTGAGTCTCATATCAATCTACACAAATGCATGTTTACTTAATATTTAACAATACTTTTCAAACATGTCTAGAGATTTTCTTTTATATTATTTTCTATTCTCTTTTTATTTTATTCAAATCTTAACTCTTTTATTGAAGAGTTTAGCTATTATTTTATATTATATTATATACTACCAACTTCTATCTACATAAAATATATACCTACAGCTAATATGTATTTTCATAATAGAAAACCGAGCATGTGAAAAGCTATAAATACTTGCACGGTTCGGAAACAAAGAACAGGTGAACAATAATAAGGGTGTTGATGCAGATATATAAGAGCTGACAGAAACAGTACAGTTCTCAATGGTGTTACGATCAACGTTATTCCGCTCACTGTAAGCTAAAACAAGAAAGCTACCATTATGCAAACGGCACTAAATTTAGAAACAGTAGTTGAAAGTGGAATGTAATTACTTTTAGTTATGAAGCTTATTAGAAATATAGAGCAACTTCCACAGCAAAGCAAATGTTTCTACAAATCAGCGCATGAAATGGGATGCCGTTCACAGTTCCTGCAATTTAGAACGCACTTCTGTTTTATTATTAGACCTAGCGATACACATTTATATAAAAGGGTTTAGCTATTACAAGAAGTATACAGGATGATTCGTTAGGATTGACGACGAATGATGTAGAATGTAGATAGTCCATTTTTCACGTCTTTTTGACCGAATAATATACAACTAATATAGATACCTAATCTGCTGATATATTTTATACAAGGCTCCCAATCACAATGATGATCGAATTAGAGATCTACAACCTACAACATTTACCAAAGCTAAAATATTTTATAGCATGTATAATCAAGTTTCAAGGGAGTTCAAGGTATTTGCAACATATAAATATTCACATTGAGAATGATGGATCACGCCTGAAACTTACTTCAAAGTTTCACAGTATAAAGTTCAAATCTGACTTCTACTAAAGTTCTAAGGTCTTCCTTATTTTTCTACCCTGTTCTCTTTCGCAGCTTGTCTTATAAACTGAAAGATTTTTTAAGTTTAGACTATTAAAACTGCGGTAAGAGTTTCTGACATAAAAACAATGGAGAAAGAATACTAGTCGTCAGTTAATATTAAATAAGAAAAGGGGATATCTGTAGAGTATAGACTGTCTCAGTGTTTTCCAAGAAGTTATAGCTACTGGGTTATTTAAATAGAACCATCACAATTACTCTTCTGGGATTATCAAAAGATAAGGCTAGATTTAATTAAAATCTTACATTGAAACAATAAAAACATGCAAATAGGATAATATCTTCAAATATGTAAATTTAATGTTCTTTGAGGAAAAATATAATATAGAACGGAAATGGAAGAAGGACATTATGTAAATTTTACTCAGCTATTTATTAGCAACAATAAAAATCACAGTCAAAAATTAGGAAACCGCACCATTACATTGGCAGTAAAATTTGCACATTTAGTCAATCTATAATAATTATTCCAATCCGTAATATAACTTTTCAAAATATTCCCTCTACCAAGTATATTATATTTTCTCATAAATATTACATGCAATGTCACGAGAACCTCTTCAAATTATTGAATCAAAGAAACAGTGGACTTAGAGATCAAACAACTCCATTTCACAAGTTTGATTTTCGCGATACAGCAAAGACATTGAATTATCATAAAACTAATGGAAAGCTTTCAAAAAAGAAGTGAACGTGCTTCCGGTGTTTTTAGATTACAAAAAGTCATTCGACAAAGTGTGCGTAAAAATAAAAAAAATTTATTCTAATTGCCGATTTTTCCATGTTCAAGTTTTGAATCTTCCCGCTTAGGGGTTGACGAGTCCGAGTGTTTCCGGTGAAACATTATAGGGCACAGTCCACTAAAGCTCCTTGAGCCGATAAGTTTAAGTTTGGTGTATTAGCAGAAAATAAATGTTTTAAGACGATTCTATGGTGTGTGTTATTATGCCAAACTACTAAAGGAGTGCTAAGTGCAAGTTGCCCCTGATACAATTATTGGACAATTAAATCATTCTTTTGACACTTTCTACTATCAAAATATTTTTAGTTTCATAAATAATAAGAACTCACAACTTTAAAAAAAACATTAGATAAGTGTTCTGTTGAATTTCGAACATGTTACTGGTATTATATTAGTACCGGACCTTAGCAGTAGATACACAGGCTTTTTCTTTTAAGTTTTCAGGTTTCGGTTTAATTTTCAAACGTAAATCTATTTTTATTCTTACCAGTCTTTTGAAGAAATCACTGTAGTATACTTATTCTTCATATAAACAGTACAAACGCACATCCAAAATTGTCACAATCAAACTTTCACAAATTAACTAATATAAGTAAAAAATATTGCAATCTCTCCCCATGAACTACGAAATGTGAATGATGAGTCGAAGAATTAACCAAACGCAGTTCAATGTTAAAAAAACCTGTTCCTACAAACTCGATATGTATACAACGTACTAGATAAAATAATCCAACAAAAGAATAAACTGATAAGAACCATGAATGCATTGAATAGATTAGCCTGCTAGTTGTAGTCACTGATACATCCCAATATATGTATACCATTATTTTGCAGGTGTTTCGTATCAATCACATATCTGGTCGACTTTTATGCACAATAATTTCTTGATAAAGCATGTTCAGACAAGGAGAACGCATGTCATGAGTTTTAATGTTTTTATAAAACTATACTGGATATAGAGGGTGTTTCCTAAGTACGTGTAGAGTATGCCGGAAGTGATTCTTGGGCAAAAATTAAGGCTACTTTTTCGTATAAACTTGTGTCCTAATATGCTTCCCTGAAGAGTTACCCCTCTTGAAAAATGGATTCAAAATTTGTTTTTTTTTTGTTGCAACGGAATTTTTAATTTAAAAAATACGCATAAGAAAGCCGAATTCATTAAAAAAATTATTTGTCTCTTTTATTTTTACCGTGGGACTAACAGTTTTCGAGTAAAAAATTAAAATCAATTGTAATGTGCGCCTCCGTTTTGTGAAAAGTTGTACCTACTAAATTTCTAAAAGAAAAAAGTTTAGGTACTCTAATAAATTATGTTTTGGGAAACTTTACACCACCTATTCCTTTACACAATATGCTAAGCAAAGGATTAAATCTATTCATCGAATTGCAGCCCAATTACAATAATTAGTCATGGTTATTAAATAACTCCAAAATCTTCAAAACAACCAAGTTGATTCAGCATAAGAAACGCTGGTACTTTTAAGCACTACGTATACTTAACGGCAGCCTCTGTGAAGTGTCCCTATACAACCTCAATTTTCCTTCCTGCAGGATATAGGTAGTGTCCTAATACATTTCCGGAAAATATACTAGATGTTGGACAACCATCTCTGAAGCTGGCACATTTACATACAGGGTGGAATGCGAAATTGGAAACACCTTTTTTCTCGGAAGTTATTATAGATACCGAAAAATTGTTTAAATAAAGTTTTTAGTACTTTGAAGAAGCTAACTAAATCTGTATAAATTTGGTTAAAAAAAAGTTTAATTTTCGTAGATATTGCCATATTTGTACTTTTTTTAAATGGAATACCCTGTATATTATTACACTAATTAAGAGAAAATAATTTTTCCTTTAAAAAAGTTTAAGAGTTCTTACCTTCTAAACTTGATAGTTTTTGAGATATTAATGAAAATATTTAAATGTTTCTTCTCAAAATAAAGTGTGCGTTGAAAACAAAATTTGTTGACAGTTGAGTTATTTTGTATTGTATTTTATCCAAACCATTCGTATTTATTCAAATTAGAAAGAAAACTGCGTAGGACTGGATCAGTATTAAGGAATTACGAAACACGTGAGACGTGAGATAAATGAAAATTTAGAAGTTGATGTATTGGCATATTTCAATATTAACCCGAAAAATTTTAAACATTTTTTGTAGTTCGATAACATTTATTTTGTATTCATGAGCTACTATGATAATAAAATATTTGTTTATTTTGTACATTGTTTTTAATAGTGATTTTGTTTTCAACGCACACTTTATTTTGAGAACAAACATTTAAATATTTTCATTAATATCTCAGAAACTATCAAGTTTAGAAGGTAAGAACCCTTAAACTTTTTTAAAGCAAAAATTATTTTCTCTTAATTAGTGTAATAATATACAGGGTATTCCATTTAAAAAAAGTACAAATATGGCAATATCTACGAAAATTAAACTGTTTTTTTACCAAATTTATACAGATTTAATTAGGTTCTTAAAAGTACTAAAAACTTTATTTAAACAATTTTTCGCTATCTATAATAACTTCCGAGAAAAAGGGTGTTTCCAATTTCGCATTCCACCCTGTATAAGCTTGTAAAATCATGAACCTCATAACTCCCCAATAAAAATGGTAAAGAAAGGTATTCCAAAAAGAAGAAATAAAGACACATCGTTATATCAGCATTCGTCTAATATCGACCCATTTTTCGTTATGCAACATCTACAAACTGCCAATTTGTACACATGCGAATATAAAATACCACCAATATAATCATAGGGTTCAGATATAATATAAATATTTAATTAATAATACTTTCCCTTAATTATGTTTCTACTATATCAACCATCAAAATAAATTCAATAGTTCTTGGATTATAGAGGAAAATACTTTTACTTGATTAAATGATGGTCAAATACCTAAACAAGTACAGATATAAGTTGAAATCGAAAACTTAATCGATTAGTATCTAACACGTCCTAATAGTATGTGGCGTGATGAAGCTATACTAATTAGTGTAAACCCAACCAATTAGGGTTGATCGGATAAAGCCTTGTATTATAGGAAAACACAAACGTTCTGTCAGTTCCTAGGTGTGTAATTAGTGGGCAGCATCAAAATGAACGGGTTCGACGCGGTAATTTAAATTAAGACCTAATATTTGATGTTATTAGTCAAAGTCACGTCTGTCTGTTGGTACAAAGTTGGGAAAGGTAATTAAATATGTTAAATGAGTAAATGTAGGGATGGATGAAAACCCTCTCTGACACTCGCTTGTGTTTCCGTTTCACTAAATTTATTGAAGCTTCAATTATTTGCATGTGGGAAGAAAATACAGATACGACTTCATCTACAAGTCTCCCTGTTTGTTTCTTGATGAAACAGGGAAGGGAAGTAAATTAACGGATATAGTGTCAAATTAAAAGCGGTTACGCTAAAATTTCAATTAATATTAATAGCTTTCAAAATAAAACAATCATAACATGTTTACACCTACGCCAAAGCCATTATTTCATGTGCTTGCACTGACTAGAAAGCAATTAATTATCAACCCACGAAATCCAGACATCGTAAAGTCTATTAGCTAGATCAGAATTTATTTCAGCATTTAATGCGACTTTTACTAACCCTCAGTAAAGTATTTACCAAGAAACCCATAAATTATGTGCTTAATATTTAATAATAATAATTAATATAGCAGTTATGTGGCATATAAAATATGTACAAATTTAATTTGATTATCTTGATTTATGAATTGCTATAAGTAGTATTTTTGCTGATATTTGGAACATTTCCAGCAACTAGAATGAAATCAGAGACAAGAAGACACCGTGCGTGATGTCGAGGAAATTGCACAAAGCGAACACTTTTTACAACTTTTTTATGTCGCAATAAAAAACTGTGAATTTTAGGATACTTGTTTATAACAGCAAACCGAGATTTATTTCATATTTAAAGGCTTGCGGGGATGGTAAAAACAAAAATTTATGGATTTTAAAACTGTTGCTTTAAGCTTTTCTTTGGCTTAGTCTTGTAAAAGCGTATTTTCTTAGTATTTGGACGTACTATTACCACTTCTTCAAAGCAGTTAAACGTTTAAATAAAATGCTTTAGCTTTGTTTTTAGTATAGGGAATATTCTTTAGAGAAAGTTATTGTATTTTTGAATTGTCAATGACTTGAGGACGAAGAAGAATTTGGGGAGCTTACGTTTGATTTGCCCAAGGGGCGCATCGACTCATTCCTATCATACACGTTTCAGGGAATTAACAAAACTTACTTACATCTATTTTCTGAAATATTAAGCAACAGTGGCATTGCAAGAGGTCCGGAAGAATTAAGTGTCGAATTACAGTAATGTAAGTGAAGTATAATGTGCCGTCTACATGCGGTATCTACTGTTATAGTGCTATATTAGTTTGAGTTTCTGTTACAGAATTTCTAATTTGCATCAAGTATTATAGTTGCAGTGCTTAGAACTTACCAACAGCAATTAGCAACATGTGAATACCTTTACAGTCAAGTTTTCGTGTTGTTAAGAGTAATTAGTAAATTATTTCACAGTACCCTGAAAAACATTTTCTTTGAATCGTACTATGCATTTTAGATATTAATCGTCCAACAGTAAATTTGCTTTTATAGACCTGCTAACATTTACTTAATTGCAATTACTTTAATGTATTAATAATTTATATTAATATTATCTACTAACGTTGAACATAATGTCATGTTCAAACATTAATAAGGTAGCTATAAACGAATCAATAGCTATTGGTCACGATTATCATTATCTATTTGCATGGTTAAAAAAATATTGTGAAATATTATCTACTGATACAGTAGGCACCATCAACAAAAAAATCAGTAACATTTACCTCATCCCACCAAACCAAATATGCCTGTTTTACAATGAAGACAAAAAATAGGTTTCTTTACTTGACAACCTAAACAGAATTTTTGTCCGAAATTATTATTTCTTATTGTATGGGATTATTAACAAGAAACCCCGAAGGCACATAATCCGTAGCTACCTGTTGACCTCTGGAGCCTTTTATTCCAAGGGTAATGTATATGTTAGGACCGAGACTTATCGAGGATCTCAAATTATTAGAGATATGTGTATAAACAAAGAATCATGCAAAAACAATATAATATGTTATAGCAACCGTTATTTACTAAGAGACAAACATCCCTGGAAATTCAGAAGGGAAAGTGAAAGAAGACACGGTATTATACACATGCGTGAAGAATCCAATCTAATTTAAATGGGGTACATTCACACCCTTTGCTACAATGGTGTAATTAAAGCAGCAAGAACCTACAAACACGTGCGTTATATCGTATTTCTAAATTAAGTGCTTTAATAGCGCCTATCAATATTGTTAACTTTCCTAATTCTTCACTGTTTTATGACTTAATGTCCGAGTTTTATTTATGACTAACCCCTATAGATTTAAAAAATTATTTCCTGTTATTTTTCGTAACCTAAACTGTTTAATTTAGAAAGAATAAAACAGTTAATAATTTTCTTCATTATGATTGCATTTTAGACTTTCCTCTTATTCCATTATCTCAGTCTAATTGAATACCAGTTTAAATGTCACAGCATTATAAATGCAAGGTTTATTTAAATTTATGCGCCAACTGTTCCATGCTTTTCGTACAAAATTATGTAGACAGAAGACAAGCTATCGATCTAATCCTGTAGGTTATTAACTAACCGAAAGCAGGCTTCAGTTATTTTATTTTCAGCGACCTATAGACTCAGGAAAGAACATTTTTTGAGAAAAGTTTCAAATTCCAATCTAAACTTCGTTATTATAAAATCTCATAAATGCATTCTTTCGAAGTTGTTTTGATAAGTTTAATACTTTGAAAATACTTTGGAATTTTATTTACTGTTGTAAGTATAACACGCTGTTTTTTTCATATCACAAAATAATCCAATTTCTCAACAAACTAAAAACAACAAATTTAAATTAAATCATGCAAGACCTGTACAACAAAAGATGATGAATTGGAATTTATTTTAGTTACTATTGAGGGATAACTAAATATTAAAATAATTAATAAAAATTTCAACCAAATGTTCGAATATGAGGAATAAATATAAACTTATATCTGAACGTATGCAACAAAATTATTAGTTAAATATGAATATTACTCATTTTTTATGTTGGAAAAACTTCCTTTCTGAAGCTGTTCAAATACTGTGGGTATTTTAGTGTTCTATCGTCACAATTTGAACACAAGAGAAAGGAAATGAAGCGAAAGAACTCTAAAAAAATCAATGTCTCATATGAATCAGATATGAAAACGGGAACGTAGATATAAAGTAGAATGTTAGGCCTCAAGCCGCCTATGAAGTATTCAAAAGTCGCCGCCTATGATTCCGAGATGTCTTGAGAAACCAATTCCGCCAGTTCGTATGAATTGCTTGTCTCAAAGCATTACTTTAATGGGAGAAAATTGCGGAAGGATTACGTTTAACAGTTGTAATTTATTTCGAAAGTACCAAAAGAAAAATAGTTTTCTATGTTTAGTTTCGGAGGTACGGAAAGGGAAATTGTAAAAATTTACGGTATTTAAGCATGAATTCAACTTCTATCTCACTTGTAACACTTGGCATCGATTCAAGTTTTGAAAGTTAAAGCGTCGTGTGACTTTTAAACTTTCGAATTTTCGACCATGAAAACATTCAAGAGAATTGTTTTATTTATACTTACAACTTTCAAGTTTTTCTTTTATTTTTAAGGATAACTGGCTAAATTTCATATTTTCAAAATCATCCAGATAATATGACGATTTCGAACAAAATTATTTAAATCAATAACTATGACCTTCAGTAAAGTACAACAATATGCATCACTGTTCCTTTTCCCTAAAAATCCTACGAATATGAGGATGTGGGCAATAAAGTATACAAAACTAAACAGTATAGAAAACCTATAAGAAAAGGCATTAGAGAAACCGTCACAAATGTATGGAACAAGTGTGGCTCAAAAGCCCGTCTCAAAAATCCTTCAGAAGAAAATTCGAACCTCCATTAATTTCCTTCGCAACATCTTGATCTAAATAATTCCAAATAAACACGGGGTTTTTAAAAGTAAAACATCGTTAAGTTCTTATAATGTCACCATCCTTTATATTCGCCCTCAAAACATATTGCGATATTCTCGGATTGTGGGATGTAGTTTAGTTTTACCGTAGAATAATTTTGGATTATTTACTTCTAGGAATTTAAGCAAATAGAGCTCATCCAAAACTTTCAAATTAAATAAATTTTAGGGTGGAATTTCTGGACCCATTCCAAAACATAGTACTCGGGTAATATATTTTATATTAAAGACGTTCTCTAAAATTAATAACAAGTTCATAGCAGAGACAGTTTTAATGTTTAAAAACTACATTCCAGTTGGTTGCTTCATATTTCGCACAAATCAATTGACTATTTTGTAGGGAAGATAAATGGTTTCTAAAATCCTTTTATACGTTTCTTCTTATAAAAGTTCCGACGAAAATTGTAGCAAACCGTTATTAATTTTTACTGTTCTAATATGTGTGTACCTATATCCATTCCTATTACATTCCCTTTTATGTAGACATCTTTATTCTTTAAAAATCAGCTGCAGTAAAGAGTATTTATTGTCACCGTAGATATGTCCAAGATACGCTACGCTGTTTTCCTTTGTAAATCTGCATCATCATTAGTGATGTACTCGTGTATGTTTAAGAGTCTAGACACATTTTATTATTACACATTAAATCCGGGCATCATTTATGTAAATGCAACAGTTGCATTTGTAACACCCAAGGGAATACGTTTGAGTGTGCAACGGAAGTAAATATTAACGAATAACATAACTGAATGTGGAGTTGACTAACAGTGGTGTAATTAATTAGTTCAAGCATAACATCTAGAAACAGCGTAAAACAACTTAAAAATATTATACAACTGGAACGTTCTATTTAAAATGAGTCATTTTCAGACAAAATAGTAAAGTAAAATGCTGACACTACACCCGAATTTCCCAATTTATAACAACAGAGTTTCCAATCTAAACGTCGAACCCGAACCACGCGAATGCTTCAATCAGTAAACCATATACAGGGTGTAACTAAAGTACTTGACCAAACTTTAAGAACGTGTTCTGCACACCAAGAGAAGCAAAAAAGTTCTATGAACATGGGTTGGGAAACGCTTTGTTAGGGTATTACAGCCCCCCGAAGGGGGCGCATGAAATTTATATTTTAATTAATATCCCAGACACTCTTTAATATAAATTAATAAAATTTGGCATATACGTTAGTACTAGTAAGTACTATTATCTGACAGTATTCAAGCAAAATTATTTAAACCAGGAGCGTCCCAAACTGGGGGAGCTGAGTACTTATTCTTCATTATCTTTGTAACCTTCAATTGTGTTTAGAAACTTTAGTACATGGTACGATTATACGTTCAAAATCACAAAAAAGTGTACTCTTATTAAAAGTCGATAAACCGAACCGTTTTCGAGATAACTCAATTTTTACGAAAAATCCAGTTGCCATGAAAATTCGGAAACTTCGAACTTTATGGATTAAATTCGCAGCATAGATTCAGGACATCAAGGCAATAAAAAAAGTTCATATGAACTTTGCCTTGTACGAAGTTTAAAGTTCATGCGCCCCCTTCGGGGGGCTGTAGCACCCTAGCGAAACGTTTCCCAACCCATGTCCATATGAACTTTTTTTCTTCTCTTGGTGTGAAGAACAAGCTCTTAAAGTTTGGTCAAGTAATTTAGTTACACCCTGTATAATAATTTTAAAATAACTTTATACCGCTTTATACTAAATTGAACTTCTACCCCCATGTAGTTATTAAATGTTTCAGAAATCTATTATCTCCGTATTTTACTGCTAGCTTCTGGATATAATGGTTCTTACTTAAGTTACTACTGATCCCTTCACTTTCTTACCTTAATTTTTTCTGTTACACTGTGCAGATGTTTTGTTTTCAACACTTCTGATTTATAATATCGACTCTACGTTACGTAGTCAGACCCCTCTAATTTTTACTCCACATTATCCTTTCAAAAATTATTATTCCAAAATACGAATACCAAAGCCCAATTCTAAAAGCTTGCCCCTTGTTCGTATTTTTATCGCAAACGGAGTTTGCACCACTTTTATTCAGATTGTCAAGAAACCCTTCCTTTCTAATTCTGCATGCGGTGTAATAAAATGCAGTCAAAGCAACCTGGTTGAGTTGGCCGTGGTTCCATGTAATTTAATTGGAGCACAGACAACTTGGCCAAGTTTTTCATTTAACACCCTGATTATAAACACTTTTTCCCACTCTCTTTGAACTTCTTCCAGTTCTATGTCTTACCCCCAAATTCCTTGCAAGTTTTTTTCCATTACTTATAAAAATTATTCAAGTACTTAATATTCATTGACATTCGGGAGAACCCAGAACGATCTCGAAAACTAGATCTTTATTTAATAAACCAAATAATTCTATAACAGCTCAACGAATTTTATATTTTGTCTCCTGCTATACCAGTCAGCAGGAAACCGTATTTTTTAAATTAAAAAAATTAAATGAACCTGGTTTAGAAAAACCTCAAGTAATCAACGCTGCCTTAATCTACTTAATACTGTCTTAAACTAGTTTATCCAATTCAACCCAAATAGCTTTTACAATTAGTAAAATAAAGCGCCACGCTTACCGCACATCTTATAATACAAAAACGAATATTGCGAATTACCCTGCGTACACGCATTTTAAATGCAATTAGGTGAGGGTTGTGTTAATGTTTGATAGGTGGCTACATATAATATGTAAATAACCTTTTTCCCTTCAACACAACAGTGCCTATAAAATTTTAATAAGGGTTCTCTCATATCCTGCACGTGTAAAAACCATATTTTTCATAGTTTGCGGTAATAGAAAAAAACTTAAGTAGCTATTAAATTTATAATAATTTATTTATTAAGTAAACCGTACACGATTTTATTTTCTAGTATATTTCAATTATCGGTGATTGAAGTCTGAATATTTACAGCAAAGGTCAAACAGATTGTTCGAACACCCCTTGGTCTATTCTAATTGACCTTCGTAGTCATTCGAAAACCCTGGGGTCTACTAAGACCTAAGAAAACGGACTTTAAGGGTTGGTGTAATCGCGAGTGTAATCATAAACTGAGACTAAGTTGTTACCCAGTTAACAGCAAGACGGAATATTCACCTCTAACGAAAGGGCAAAGCGCGCTTAATTTTATAAATTGTAGAGAAAGTTATTAATGGCGGAATTTTTTGCTGAAGTTGTAATCTCAACCCTTGTTCATCCATTCCCACAACAGTCGGGGTTTTAGTTTTTGTAAGCATACCTAATCTTATTAAAAAAAAGTACAATCCAATTATGTCGTACCTTCTTCCAAGGGTAAATTCTGGGAAATAGAATTATTTTGTAGATGCTAGGGAAAATGTCTCGTTTACGTAGTATAAGAAGTTCGGATTAGTAAGAATTAATTGACAAATCGGAAAATCAGACATAAAGAATACTCAGAGAAATCGGATAATGGAAATGAAAACAGGAAAGCAACAGCTTTTAAAAGATATAATCACATTAATGTATAAGCAGCTTATTTGGAATCGCTAGATGCTCTTCGCTTTTCTAATCATTACAAAAAAATGTCTTTGTAATTTTCTTCAATACCAGGGAACGAAAACGCTGCTACTCTAAAAGCCTATATTAACGAGAACGCTGAACGTCTAAAGCATTTGATATAACTAGACGTATTTTCCAAGACATTCCCAGAAAAACTTCGAAGATTTACAAGGTCCACCTTTACGGGAAAATCAAGACACAAGAGTATTTTTAGATTCATATAATTATTACATCATTGTTAGCAGTTCACGATTTCTTTTGAAATAAAAATTAAAATGTAACTCAAGGTGACAATTTATTCTTCATATAAAAACGTCAATGAGTTCTTGATTTAATTAGTGCCGTCCACGATAACCGGTCAAAATGTATTCTACCACCTACGCCCATTACACCATAA
Source organism: Hemicrepidius hirtus (assembly GCA_963082805.1). Classification (NCBI taxonomy): domain Eukaryota; kingdom Metazoa; phylum Arthropoda; class Insecta; order Coleoptera; family Elateridae; genus Hemicrepidius; species Hemicrepidius hirtus. The sequence continues at coordinate 37,217,967 of OY720160.1, read as the reverse complement.
AGTATATTATACACCAAGGTAGAGAAGACATTTTTCTCAGCCGAGCATTATTATTTCCTGAGATGCGGAGGATCGAAGCAAATAAGCTGCGAGGCTGATAAGTCTTCTCTACCGTGGTTTATATACTATTTTTTCCACTACTAGCACCTTTATTCCTTTTGTAACTAAAAATCGTTTTTACGTTAATAAAAAATAAAACTACATTTCTAAATATCCACAAAAATCAAGTAGCCTTGCCTAAAAACATTTCAACTGACATTTGTGTAAAATTTGACGTTTATCTAAAACATATTTATTTCTCATTTTTAACAAATAATTATAATTAAAATTAATAAGAAACAATACTAGATTGAAAGAAATAAGCTTTAGAAAGTGGTTGTTGTATTATGAAGGTGAATAATATTCGATATTTGACATAATTTTAAAGGCATCAAGCTAGCCTGCTAGATAAATTGTTTCTATTATTGAGCAGTGGTTAATAATAAAAAATTAGTAACCACTAGCTGAGAAAATCAACTTCTTACCCTGAAAACAAACTAAATAATGATAACTTCAAAATCTAGTAGTGAAAAAAATTCAACATGAATAAAAACTCAGTAAAAGTTAAAAAGCGTCCTGCTATAGAAGGCGCTCAAATAAAAAATAAAAGTATTCAAGCCTTCCTTATTACAAATTTAAATATTTAATGGAAAACTCTCTTTATTTAAACGTCTCACGTTTTAAGTAACCAATCTTGTCACGAAACCATTCATACTCATGGGATTTATTTAAACCAAAGCCAACTGAGTATTAAAACATATACATCTAAAATAAAAAATAAATATACCTCGTTAAATTATTATACCTTTTAAACTTCAAATCTTTATACAGCAATGGTACGAAAAAATTAGAAGACTCCTTGATGCACGTTAAATACAGATCTTTTTAATTAAAACAAAGCTACACTTTTTATTGAACTCGCTAGCCAGCAATCAACAAATCTAATTACATCACTGCATTGAAGTTCATAAAAGCATTGTCGCTGGGTGTAAAACGTATGCAATTATTCACACACCAAAAACAGAAACAAAAGTATGTAAATATGTAAATTAACAACAGGGACGTGTTCCCTTTTCAGCTGAATATTACTTTCAAAAATCTTTTCAAATGTAATTCAATTAAGTTGATGAGTTTCTAAATAAACCTTTCAGTTTATAATATACTTATATCCTACCACCGTTTTGATTTAAGGTAAATATATGTAGAGCTAATTACTTGTTAATGAATATCAAACCAATTTAGTATTAATATAATGTATATTCAATTATTCATCATAGAGAGAATCCGTTTCCGAGAATTAGATATTAATTCTAAGACTACAATGAAATTATGATTGATTGCTTATCCTCCAAGCCCAGGAAATAGCTTGATCAAATTTTCCTTACGTATATCATTTGCGTTTGAATTCGGGAGGATCCTAATTTAATTTGATGCAAATATCTTAGCACCGTGTCTGAAATTAAGCCTTTTGATGCTTGACGATTAAGTTTATTGAAATTAATGCACTACTGAAAAATTAATTACTACGCACAGCAAGACTGTATTAGAATAATTATTAACACACACCGAATCATACTCTTTGAATAGTACCTACTTCCGTAATTTCCTTACGTTATGTAAATTATTCAATGAATGCAGCTCAATGAACTACCCTAAAATACCAATAATTTGCATCTGACTGGCCTTATCAGAGGGTTTTCAGTAAAGCTTACTAGTGGTTTATCAATGCTACATATGAAGTCTATATAAGTTTCCTGTTCTCGAGTGGATTAGTTTGGATTGATGTTGGGGAATATCTAAGCTTGATAAGCAACTTCGTGTAGCTTTATATAAACTTACGCAATTCATTCAAAAACTTCTGTCGTTAGCGTTAGTAGAAGAAACTAAAACAACCCCTTCTGATAGAACCAAAGATTTGTAATTATATTAAACATAAACAAACTAAAACCTTTAGTTTTGGATAAAATGAAAAATTATACTTTTAAGATTTTAAACTTACGTAAGATTTCATTTACTATGTAAAAATGCAAAGCCACCTTATCAGTTACCATTAAACGAAATAACAGTAACATAAAAGCTCCATTACTGAAAGTATTCAGGTTAAATAACAACATTACAGTTGATGACCATGAAGACAATAAAAAGACGACATTTAATGGACTCAAACGATAAACAATTCAAATAAATACTTATCAATACCAATATAGACATTAAAGATAACAAAGACACTTCAATTAGTTATATCATGTTTATTTTATATCGCTTGAATGCCTTAAAAAGTAGAATATGAAAATGATAATGTTCATTAAACCCTTTTTTCTTATAAAATATAACCAAAATCATTCATTTCTGCAAAAATTGCATTTTAATTAATTAAATTTACTAATTATAGGTACCTACATTGAAAAGTTTACAAACAAAGTTTTTCTACTTTGCGTTCACAATAGCTTCATTATGACACTGAAAACAGCACAAAACAGTTTCACAATAGAGGCTATTGTGAAACTGTTTTTGGTAAAATTTGAGTTCTTAAAAGTGATAGCATTTGCTTAATGTGTCGCATTATCAAACGTCATTAACATTAAATATCAATGGGATGCAGTTCCTCTTCTACAGGGAGGTTAAAATCAACCTCATTTTCGCACGACGGTGAGGGTTGCGGCACGACCCAAAAGAGAGCAATTCTTACGAATTGCATGCTATAATTTTTCTACCACTAACAACAATATATTTGGCAACGAGTAAGTAATGACTTACATTCCATGCACTTCATTCAACGCGTAAACAGACAGTGCGAAATATAATTTCAAAGCTTTCCTACTATAATACATAGTTTTCCCTAGAGAAATTACAAATCTTTACCTTCTAGATGAAATACCAACAGGAATAAATGCAAAACTAACTTCTATTTTAAACAGGAACTGATGGTTACCACAACTTGGGTATTATTAACAAATAACCATATATTTTAAAGACATCTATCTAATCCAAATAATATGAAGTTCGCACCGATTGTACTGTAATGGAAGTTACTAATATTACTAAAATAAATAAATATAAATGAAATTGAAGAGATGATTGGAGAACGATATTAGAATATGTTTGTTATTTGAAATACAAATTCTTTTTTATCTGAATTAAAAGTACGTACTGAAATGCATTCCTTTATACTAACAATTACAGCAAAAAGAAAAACACAATAGTATATTAAGTATTAAGAACGGTAAGGGATGTTTACCGGTCGACGACAATTGCTTGGGGAGGAGCGAAGCGACGACCCCAATTATTGTCGGAGACCGGTAACTCTTAACGTTCGACATGCTTATAACGTTTTTTGCACGATCGCAATAAAAAAATTGATTTAAAATAGTTATATTTCAAAATGATGAAAGTACCTATATAACCTTATTTTTTTAAAATTGACTGACAACCACGGTAACCATAGTTATCATGTCTGCAAAACAATGAATTATACTACTTACTGTTCTAGAACGGTAAGTGAATTACTTACTGTTTTGTTACACCTAGCAACCAGTAAATGCAGCTTACTGTTCTGGCATCGAATCTAGTAAGTTAACAAAAAAGACCGATCGTGCAAAAAAGTTTTTTTTGCAGTATTATACTTTATATATACAGGGTGTTCGCAAATGATGTGCAAATACTTCGGTAGACGAATGTACACATTAAATTTTTAAATTCTTTACTTTTCCATAGGCAACATTTTTTTTATATTTATATTAAATACCACCCTTGATGTACCCCTTCTAGAAAAGTACAAGCTTTATATAAATAATGTATTTCCTAATAGATGTGTAAGTAGGAAATCGCCTCCTATATTACCAGCTTTGAATCACATGGAATTATTTTTCCGATACATAAATGACAGTGTTTAGACTTATGCGCCCATGTACCTACAGTATAAATAACTGTGTTCTTACATTTTTTTATAAGCCAATATAATATCCTACGTTATCCTTTTGGATACCTGGATGAAAATTTAATTAATCTTACTATTCGCAGACATTGTAGTACTCAGTGTATTGATGTAAATAGCTTTTAGCGCCACATCAAAATAAAAGTTAACTGAGCGTTGAAAGCAGGAACATCGCATGTTCTATTTTAAAACTTCAATTCTATTTATAATTTATTTTGCTGTACATACAATCGCTTTAAATTTTACCTGATATTCTCCACAAAACATCCCCACAACCACTCTTAATTTAACTCAATTTTTTTTAAATTATATTTAGTACAAGAAATCTTTGTTAGTCAATTAATGTTTTCAACTGCAATTCAAACAACGCCAAAATTATCTGGGCCAGTTTTCATGCCTTGTGCTACAAGTCATTAATAACTGGAAACTTTTTTGTTAGAATCTCATAAGAAATGCGTTTCAAGCTGACAATGGACAACCTGGAAAAGACAGTCAGCAAAGTGTAACGAACTGTTTTTAGTTCTAAAACCTTATAACCTTTCTAATTTTATAAAATAATTTTCAGGCAGTTTTAAATATCAGTTCTGTTAATTATCAAAATTTTATTCCTTCCTTTAACAACCTCCAAGATTAACATTTGAAAGCATTACATAAGTACATAACAGTAAAGAGTTTTAAATATAAAATTCTCTTGGTTTCGTGTTTTGCTTGTTAGCTAGTAATCTGAAAGCAACATAAAAAATTCCTTCACTCTCAAACTCCAAGTTTAAAGATTAAAGGGTCCTGAATGTAATGGACGTCGATAGTTAGTAATCTGACAGGAAACAATTAGTAATTCCTTAAGCCATCTAGCAGAGTTAATTACTCAGAAAAACACCAACTTGAGTAATAGAGAAAAATTATTATAGGTACGCAGCATATTAAAAATAGAACATTGAACTGTTGCACTGTTATTTTCGTCATTTACAAGAATCTAATTTTATATTTTTGTTTAAAATTCCAAATATAAAAGATGCGAAACTACACGGAAACAAACTATAAAATGTATTCAACATCAAACCAGGTCAGATAGCTAAAAAAGTATTTTTTGTCAATCTAACACCTGTGTAAAAATTTTCACACGATGGGCGGAAAAACAACGTTCTTCCTGACTAACGACACAAAAATTTACGACCTAACAACTTGACATTTTGTGTAGAAATTTTATTTATCCTTTTGCCCAAATACCGGTATTATATTTAGTACTTTATAAAGCAGTAAGAGCTTAAAATTCTTTGCAAACTGGTTAACGTCAAACTTTCATTATTAATTGTAATAAAACTTTTGAAGTTTTGTTCCACCTATTTTTAATTAAAAATGAAATACAGTTAACACAAAGTACTAAAAGCAACAGGGTTAACCGAAAAATTTATTGTAATATCTCGTTTTGCCAGCTAACTTAAGGGTAAATAAAAAACGTAATAAAATCTGGTATGTAATTAAACGTTAATAAAAGAGTTCGGTTGAGATTACATTCCCTTTACACATATGTACGGAAAAAAAACTTAATTTATATTCCGGAAATTTCAAATTTAATCTACCTAATTCAAGTATCTTTATTACTTTGGGTTTAAAATATACAAACTCTCTTAATCCCTTTTACATATTCATGCCGTAATTTAATCTATATTAACTTTCATTGCCAATTTTAATCCAAAACTAATTTATGAAAACATTTAGAAAGAAGCTTTACAGAAATAAATTTTTGTGTAGAAGTTAACTTCTAGGTCATTTATAACTTTCAAAACTTTTTTTATATTATTTTGATTGATTACAAAATTTTGACAGTATTCTGTTAATAAAAGCATCCATAAGTACTTCGATACTAACCTTAATAGTAGGAACGTAAACAGCACAAGTTAATCACATGGTCTTAATCAAATTTACACAAATTTTACTAAAACTGCATTGAAATTCACGTAAAGCAGTATGGAAATTTGATCAACCTAAACCGATTTTTAGGGCAGTCGTTGATAAAAATTTTGAAAGTGATATCGATGAGAACACGTCGCGTCGTAACAAGAGACGACGAGAACGTAAAGAATCTCCCAGCGTCGATCCCGGACTGCCTGGGATGCCCAGCACCGCGACGCTTTGCAGAGACGCTCTGGCTTCGCGCATGCACTAATTCTAGAGCGGTCTGGTTTACATTCTAAGGTTTGTATATGTTTTTTTAACAGTTTTCATTTGAAAACTAATAAAAATACATTAGTGGTGCAAGCCGTTGACGTATCCAATCATTTATTTTAAAAGTTTTCCGATTAATACTTCGAGATACTTACTTACACCGAGATCTGTTCAAACAGTTACAAATTTTATGCAGCAATGAAATTTACATTTTCTTTTCCTGCATTTTGCCGTAAAAAGGAGTGCAATCAAATGCTGTTTAAGGGGCATATCTGAAAACTAGGCTCAGAATATTGCACTACCAGTTATGGTTATGAATAATTCAATTATCGTTTAGCGACTTCGTTTGTAGTTTCCTTAAACGAATTTCCGGTACTAATTTTATTTTACTGTAACTGCTAACAATAAAACTAAGGAAGTTAAGAAAACAACATAAACTGGTTTATATCACGAATTTCTTACACTAAACATATAAAATTGTATCTAAATATTATTTAGACATACTATAATGAGGTCACTATAAAAGAAATGTTCTGTACCTATGTATCATAAAGGTTTAGCAATTTTCTGCAATAATCAATTTAAAACTTTAAATGTATTAAATCACCTTGTAGTATTATGCTCGACTTTCATTTAACATATTACAAAATATTATTTTGCATTGAGAAAATATGTCGTTTGAAATAAAGAAAATACGTCCATGACTGTGACTGAATTGAATAGCTGTCCACTTTAACTTTTTTGTATTTAAAAATTGATCTGTCAGGCACAACACTTTTCCTCGAAAAATCATACATGCATACATTTTGAAAAATCGCTGGGTTAGACGTTAAGGCTGGAGTTTACACCTTGAAATATACCCCATTTTATGCACATTTTGTTCCAATTTTTCAGAGCCAATTTTAAAGTAGGAAGGGGGGGCGAAATTTTTTTTTATTATTGGTGTTTTATTTGTCTACACATAGAACGATTTTGTTTAATTTCTAAAAAATACCTTTTCAGCATTAAAAAATGTACAACTCTATTTTACTTTAAAATTTTCAAGTAGTATTTACAAAAATATGGATATCGAAAAATTCTCTCTATCAATAGATAGATATAACCACGCTCTTCCAAATGCCACAAGATTTTTTTTTCTAAAATGCAAATTAATTCGGAAAAAAAGGAAATAAAATTTTAGAAATATCAATATAATTCACCTTTTGCAATTTAGCATGTAGGCAACACAACTAACAGGACCATTAACTCACAATGGAGCCAATACACAAAAGACGGATTATAACGGATTACAACTTTCTACTAGGAATTGTTGTTTGACAAAAAAAAATTAAAATAATATACTTAACGACAAAATCTATATTCAATACAGTAAATTCATTATTCTTTATTGAATTTATCAATTTTGGTAACGTCAGAAGAATCTGAAATATTTAAAAATATGAAACAAAATTCCAAGGCAAACCTTATTCTTGTTATTGTAGGTATGCAACTTTCCATACATCAAATGCCGGCCTTAAACTGTGACTTTAATTCGGCGATTTTGTGCCCAACAGTAAAATAATCCAATTGTTTCGTGTGGCAATGGTCATAAAATTATTCCATTTGTTTTACCCACCTTTCAGGAAAATTATTGTTGTCACATGTGTAACGCTATAAGGTAGGACAATTATCTTCTTGAAGCACTTCATTGAAGATATGTAAATATCCCACTTCATTTAAACGTAGGGGTAGAATATGTGTTTCAATAAGATGTTCATCCACGAAGAGAATTGCCGCTGAAAACGGTGTACCTACTACTTGAAAACATGTTAAGTATGTACCTTTAATTTACGCCGCAATAGAGAGGGCTGAAGTTCTATACGTAACATGCTTTTGCTGTCATTTTCCACATGTTTTCCCCAAGGTCACCCCTTTTCACAGCACGTCAAAATTAAACAACCCCTCAATTTACACGACGAACAAATTGCATTAGAAATAACGGACAAATTAATATCTAATTAGTTATTCATATAAAATAACATACTTGAATTTAATAAACAAAGCCCTTAACAAAACTGCACGGTCGCTTAGGGACAGGTTAGCTCGGTTAAGCTATAATTGAAACTGCATACTAACTGTATGTCAAAGAACCGCAATGTCTCTTTGAATCAATGTCGGAACAACAAGCAAACCAACCCCTTGATTTCCCCATGTTTAGTACTCAGATCGCATAATGCTAATTACAATCCCATATGTATTTACATGGCTAGAGTCAAGACTAATGGACAGGCTATATTATGCTAACCCTAACTGTTTGAAGTGGAATGTTAAAGGTATAAAGTATCCCAGGCTTACTTTTGAAAATTATAATCTATACAAGTGAAAGTACGTAGATGGAGAATATGTAAGCAAAACATTCAAATGTTAAAAAGAAGAATATTTAAAGAAAATGAATAAAATGATATTTTGAGTCATATAATTCCAATGTATTGTATGTTCAGAAATCAGAAGCTCGAAATAATTTCCTTAACCCCCTAACCGCAGTTTGAAACTGATTTTTGTATTTCATAATTTCCAGGGGATTGGCTTAACCGTTGAATAAACATAGTACTATACATGGTGTCTCAAAAAGAAACAGCAACCAGTTAAGTGCATGTTCCTTTCATGAAAATAAGAGGAAAAGTTCCTATTAACATGGGTTCTAATATTTCCATGGTGAATAGTAAAATAAAAGGAGCCAGGGAAAGTTTACTTTCCTGCTTGCTGGTCCAAAATGTTTCATAGTAACACAGACGATATCAGAAAAATAATATTTCATTAATTACCTACTGTATGTTAAGTAAGCGTACCCGTTGATAAATCGATAAATCAGGGTCCTGTCCTGTACTTTAAACGGCGACCAGTACGTTTCACTGATCCCAGTAAACAATAACTGAATAACCTACGGAAAAATTCTCACCTGCGCTTGAATACGAAATCGGTGGTGTAAAATGTCATTTGCAATTTGAACTCAGCTATAAGGGACAGCAATGCCTACTACTAATATCAAATAAAGTTACTGTTTATAATACCCCAATTTTTTAATTTAAACTAGAACGCCAAAGTTTCTTGCCTGTTTAATAATTTCTACAACTAGTACAGCTAATTAACTCGAGATACATTTCAAAACACAATACCGCTGAAACTTCAAAATAAATATTCCTTTTTCAACTTTGCGTAAAAGCGAACACACATTTTCCGAAATTACAAAGTGCAAGTAACTGTAGTGTCCAATTTGCAGTGATTTACGAGAAAAGGGTGAATAACTGGTTAAGCAAAATTAGTCTCATCAGTACCGCGAATTCTGACGCTGTGGGTAAGAGTCCTGTCTGAAAAAACCTGAAAATGTTGATGTAAAATACCTAATTTACAGCCCACCCTTCCAGACCCATCTTAACATCTTTCCATACTAAGTACCTATGAATTTTAAAGAGAATCTGTCGCAGATTACTTGACTGTTATGATAATTTAAGGGAAAACCATTTTTTCACATCAAATAAACTCAAATTTCCATAATAATCGTTTCTTTTTATTTTACAAAGTAACTGCATACATATATTTACTGATTTATATTTGTCCCTAACAAATTTTATTCGTAGATTTATTTAAACAATTTTAAGTGCAGCAAGATTAATAATTTTCGGATGTATATCAACAAGGAGATAATATTCCTGCTAGGACGATTCGTTTTGATAAGGATAATGGATAACCACAATGTCAGCATGATGTAAGTGGTGTGCTCTGTATCAGAAACGGGTTGGTTATTTGTCACGACACGAGAAACAAGAAAACAATAAATGGATAGAATTAGGCGTTCCACACAGAAAGCGTTTTTTGCTGCGCGATACGAATTTGTGGGCGACCGGTAAAAAACTGATGGTGATGACAACGAGCTGACAGTGACCGACATAACCTCATCAGACCCAAAACGTCGCTGTGCATTTCATGTTGCCTCCTACACAACATGAGTGATAAAAGGAAGTTAAAAACAGCAACCGGAAAACTCGAAGCTTTCTCTTTCAGTTTTTGAATTGCAGTTATTATTCAAACTATGCAGAGTGCGAGTTAGAAATGTACGATAGCGATTGATGTAGTCACTTTTATGATAATTTTTCTAAGAATTATAACATGCGTTATAAAAAAGTGTCTAGACTATACTCGAATCACCGAAGCAAAATAGTAGAATAGGCAACCCAAATAACACGATCAATTGTCATGGATACCAATTGTTATAACAATCATATCCATGGCAATTGATCGTGGATTTGCTGAACTGGGAGTTCAACCACTTGATACAACTAGGCCTAAAATAGTATATTATATTATTAGGAGTAGAAAGAGTTGTTTTTGTGTTGAGCTCATATTGCGGCCGAGGCGCACGCGCCGAGGCTGTGCAAGTGAGCGAAACACAAATAAGACGTTCTACTCCGAATAATATATACTATTTTTTCTTCAAATGTAAAAATATTCTGTTGCTGTAAATAAATATTTTCTAAAAAGTCATTTCGACAGGACAACGCTCTCCCCTCTACCAACCTTGGGGGCGGAGCTATGGGCAAAATACTGCCGTTGCCATGGTTACGTAAACACATTATTGTACTAGTAACATTATTTTCATTTTTTGACTACTAACAAAATGACTTCCTTCTACATAGCCAGTTCTGTACAACAATACGGATATTATGATACGCTTGAAGAAAAATATAATTTTTGACATTCCAACAGTAATAATTATCCTAAACAATACATGCAGCTATTTAATTTGTTATTTGGGTTGCATATTCTACTATTTTGTTTGGGCGATTCTACAATAGTCTCATACATGTTATTCAAATTTTATTATGTGTTTTCCCAAAAACGTGAATAATCTTAATCAGAGAGAAGAAATATTCCCAGAATCGTAACGTTAAGGGAATGTAACTTTTCGAGAACATAAACAAAACTGTTCAGTTGGCTTTATCTTTTTGCTGAAATTATGAATGCTTGCTATACACCCTTTCTCCTGTTATATCATCCAGCTACGCTGTCATCTTGCGGCGCGGCACTACTCTTAATTGCTTATATAGCTTTTCCAAACTACAAGTATCATAAATCACTTCCTGCCTGTTCTTGCAACTACCCCCTTATGAATTCTACGATGATTTCACGTGTTCTTAATGTTACATAACGTGACTTAAAAGTAATAATGATTAATAGCAGCCGTCAATTTTGAGATAAAAAGAGCATAAAAAGGATATATAGGTTAGATGCACACACAGCAATAATATTGTTATACAACTTCCCCTTATTGATGTTTTGTTGTTTAGAAATCACTAAACTATATGTACTTTAATATATGTATATAGTAATTAATATTAAATAAAATATCCATTTGAACTGAAAGTAATTGTATTTACTATTGTACGATTGTCAAAAGCAATTATTATACGCTTTTGACAATGGCACAATGATCCGTATAAAGCTAATAAATCCTATTATTTCCAGTTGAAATTGGTATTTTATTTAATATTTATTATTTATATAGTATTTATGGAAAACGTCAATAAACACTTAATTGAAAACTAGAAAAATAATTCAGAATTATACGATTCGATATTATCCAGTTGTCAAAATATAAAATACCAAAAAAGAACCACTAAAAATACTTTAAAGGTTCCAATGGTGAGACAACAGCAAAGTCTAAAATAACTCACCCCATGGGTTGTTGGTACTTTGAAAAAATTATACTGACTCCACTATTAACGTTTTAAAATAAAAGAAATCCACTAACTCTGTGATCCCGGAGTGTTTACAACTTACGAAATCACAAACATCTCCCATATAAATTAAAATAATGCATAAATGCAATCGAGGGTAACTTTCTGGAAGACAGGGGTAAACATCGATAAAATTTGTATTAGGGACCAATATTAAAATATCCACAATCTAAATATTCTGACTAAACTGTCATAATATGTTTCTTTGTCAATGAAAGGTGGGAATCGACACGTATCGATGCTATTGCACGTTAAAGATATCTACCCTGTCAGAAACAGAATTTTCAGGCGACCGACGCGACGCGACGTTTCGGTTTAGTGAGGGGGCTGGGTTAGCCTTTTTTATTGGATAAAAGGTTTAGTTTCGGCTGATACCGTAGTCACAGTATATCGTAATATCAAATGTCAAACAGCACCAATTACTCAATGAAACACAGAAGTAAGAAAAGACGAGCAATCTGAAACACCATGTGTATAATGATAAAATGAATCCATTATTCATTTTACGTCTGGTTTGGTTACGAAAGGAATTATTGATCTGAACCCCTTTAAAGGATTGGATTAAGGATCGAACCCAATCCAACCCTACCCACATTAAAGAAAACTGTCCCGAAAGTAAAACCTTATTCCGTAATACTAAGCTATCAACGTAATATCATTGTGTAATATTATTTATAATGCTGGTGGTAACTAACCTCATCTCCTATCTATCGTTCGGGTACAAGTTCAACCGAAACAGAAAACCCATACAATTTGAATACTGAATCCTCGATCGGATGTGATTGCTCTTCAGCCTGAAACGAAAAGTGAAAATGAGTAACTATAATTGAGGGTACGGAAAAAAGACTAGGGTTAGGAATAGATGGAAATTACTGCCCCAAAATTTGTCAATGCGAAGTAAGGTTCACGAAATAAAAATAATGTATTATTGCAAGATAGAAATAAAAAGTAAAACGTGTTTAGGACACCTTTCGATGTAAAAGTTTTTTCTAAATGGAGAAAACTGATGACACTTAATCAAAACTTAGCCCTTTCCAAAGAATACATTATTCAAGTTAAATTATTTTGAGGGTGTCCTCACATTTTATTGAGGAAGGGCAGACTATAGATTAATAATTTTCTTATCTTGGTCTGAGTTAGATAAACAAAAATAGAGCAAAATTAACTCATATGTTTCCTAATCTTTAATTCTGCTTCATGTTACGCTTAAGTCAGGGACGAATCGAGGGGCTTTCAGTCGGCACATTCTTTATTCTTTCCTATAATAAGTCGGCAATTTAATTAAATGTGGAAAGTATGCTTTTCACATTTAACTATAAAAATATATCTTCGAGCTTGTTTGAGATAAATTTGTGCGGGTTATTTAGTTTTTTAATTGTGAAAAGAACAGTTTAGTGAGTATTTGGTATTTTAAACATTACACCACCGTAAAGTCGGCAATTTTCTAAACCTTAGTCGGCAATTTCACCCCCCTAGATTTTTTTCTAGGACCGTCCCTGGCTTAAGTTTATTCCAAAAGATTACAAAACGCCCTAATCAACGAAAGTATAATCAAAATTTAAAAAACGAAATGTTCTAAATCAGTGTTCCTCGAACTTTATGAAGCATAGCACATCAAAACCACATCATCTTAATACGTTACCAACCCACATATTGAGAAGCACTGTAATAAATTAAAAACATTATAAACACATGATGTATTAGACTAAAATGTTGCCGAGAAATTTCCATCAATCATTTTATTATGAAAGACTTGATTGTTATAAAGATTTAATTAAGAAATGGAAGCAAAATTTAGTACACTGTAATAAAAGGAGTCATAAACCGGTCTTGAACACATTTCCAAGATCTTCCACCAATTTGAAAACAGTGTTTTGCGTCCGACGCGTAATAGGACAAACTTGGTTTTAGCTGCGGGCCATTTTGGCAACCCTTCGAAATAAGCTGTTAGGGAGAAACCTCTATTAAAGAATATGGAACTAATCACATCGTGCTGAGCTTCAATTTGAGATTGCGATGCCGGGAAGCAAATTATAAATCTACAGAAATGAGGAAAAAGCTTTGTGTTAGCTTAATAAAAACCAACAAAACAAACTCAACTTTTCTGAAAGGTTTTTCCTGCTTTTCTTTAAATATAACCCACATAAATATATTTGTAATTGAATGAAGAAAAACATTTTCGCGTGTTTACTCTAACATTATAGCAAAAAGAAATAATTCGAACACGAGTAATTCGAAGACAAAACGTACGGATACCGAAATTTATGTGCATAATTTATATTATAGAAATAAAATCAAATTGAAATATTCAGGAGATGAAAGCAAGCCCGCTTCAATGTTTGAACAGAAAATACTGTGCTGCAGAATCGAGGAAATGAATATTCAGCGCACTGAAGGTCACGCATTAGGCCTTAAAGCTGAAGTGTCAACTGAGTGATCTGTTATTTTTTATAAATGAGCTTAAATGTTATAAAACAGGCACGTAGGCAGGATTATATATCTCAGTAAGCAGCAACAAAAGAGATAACTAGTTGCTGAAGCAATTCCGCCAGTCCTTGCTCTCCTCACACGAACGTCAAAAGTCTCAGATTTAGTGCTGCCGCCGAGAACGAGAAATTTCTCGTCTCGTCTCGTCTCGTCTCGAATTTTCGAGACGAGAGTGTCTTCATTTCTCGTCTCGCTTTTTCGAGACGAGACGAGAAATGGGGTGGCGAGAAACGAGACGAGACGAGAAATTCTCGCGAGACTCTCGCCATTTTAAGGATGTGCGGTAAAGCCATTATTGTGGCATATGTAAAAACCTAACGTTAAAAAAGTAGCTGCTATCATTAAATAATTTGTAATTTCGGCAATTTGTTTTTAATTCTCGCAAAGGTCTGCGATCCTAAATGCTTTTTTATCTTACCATCTGGCAAAGTATCTTTACTTGTTTGAATAAAGCAGAAAATGAAGTAACTATAATATTATACTCTGTGGTTTGGCAATAATTTCACTTCCACTTGTATGAGTTATTTACTTACACGAGTTACACGCAACTGATTATTTTACATTTCTGCATTACAGAGTGATCTCTAAAATTTTCCAAATACGAATAATTTCATTTTTTCTTGAATTAGTAGTTAACAAAACACTACAAACTGTTATCAATAACACTTCGAGAGCGCGAGAAATTTCGAGACTCTCGAGCGAGAAACGAGACGAGACGAGAAGCTGATACCGCGAGACGAGAGGGACTCAATTTCTCGTCTCGAAATTTCGAGACGAGGCGAGAGTCATGTTATTTCTCGTCTCGTCTCGTCTTGCGGCAGCACTACTCAGATTTTAGTGTTTATTTGTCTCTTTCGCCTTCGATCTCATACCTCTTCTCGTTTTATACGTCTTTGTTCAATGTTATAAAAGCGTTAACAAATAAATAAATTGTCTCTAAACTTAAGACAAAATTTAATTTTAAATCAATCTATTATAGACGTTTTAATTCAACATCAGAAATGCTTGTGCAGCAAACGAATAATATTATAACCTTAATGGTAATTCACAGTTCAAGATCGCATTAAGGAATCAAGTTCACTTTCATTAAAGCTATTGGGTTCATCGGTAATTCAAGGACGATCCCTTTCAGTAGTTTCCCCTAATTAGTGCATCCTAGTAGAATGAACTGGGAAGTTCTATGATCTCTTACACTAAAGATTACCTACCTGAGATATGACGTATTCGTGTTACATACCTCCGTTTACCACCTAAATTTTTAATTCCCTTATTGTTTTGTTCGAATTATCAGTCTATGTCAGCCACTATCCGAATACCGAGACCTCGAAAGATTACAATCAATCAATCAATGTTGCGTTCCAAGGACACATTGAAAATCCAATACTGTTGGAATAATAGTTTCGAATGATAATGTTTTGTGCAACTGAAAATGTTGAAATGGGAAGTTAACGGTTTAAACAATTTTCAGTTCGTGTAGAACTTTTCAACAATAACAAAAAATTAATCTAAATCTAAAAAGCAACAATTAAATTATAATCAAGTTAAGAACCAATGAACGTGAACCCCTAACTGTTTAATTTATTTATATTTTAAATTTTAAAAGTAAATAAAAAGTTCAAGTTGCACTTTCCTTTAGGATCTTCTACACTGTTTTACATAAGCCCTGAAAAATATTCTGTGAGACCTTCAACGTCCGTAGACGAGAAAAGCATCTATCAACCCATCAACGTGGTAATCCGACTTTGTCTTTAAAAAAGTGTTGCTTTACATTTCCTTGTTTCGTTAATATCCCTGTCATTTAAATGTCATCTTTTAAGGACGAGGGTTACTTCAAGAAAAATGTATTCGCTGTCAACGTACTTCTAAAATTACGGCGTTCAGGAAAAATCCGATAAAGTGCAGCCACTTTATTTTTATAAATGAACTTTAAGAGTTTGACAACAGCTTTTATGGGCGTAAGACGATTTGTAGATGAATCACGGTTACCGGAATTACAAAAAAATCCACCTTCGCTATAAAATGTTCATAACATCTGAAAACTTTTTTTCTTCTAATTTCTTATATTAGTTGAAAAAGAAGGTAATTTCCGATATAAGTTGTTGACTTTACTTGACATAGGTAATAATTTATTGTAGCTCTTATCTCGGCCGTGGTCAATTTAGACAGTGTTCCTACTAAAGATGGCAGCTTATAACAACTCAAGTGAGAATATCTTAAAATATTTAAATAATAAAATTAAATTAAATTTTATCAAATCTTAGATTTAGTTGTTCTGCAGCAGATGGTTAAAAAAACATTACTTAAGAGTAGGTAAGTTAACAGCCAGTTTAGCAAAAGAAGCTCTGCACCTAAATCCACTGTAGAGTTTTCAGGAATAAATGTAAATACTTGCAGTAGGTAATTAGATTATGGATTTAAATATTTAAACCCGTGCGAGTTAATAAAAGTTCATTAATTTGTTTCATAATTTGTTTTTGGGATAATTAATTTTCCTAATAAGGTTAGTGCAGTGATGTCCATGGAGTGTATAAAATTCAACTCTACTCACGGGAGAAACTAGTTATAAAAAGTTATTTAATTTTGTTACCTCCTAGTTGTAAAAAATGGTTTGCCCAAATGCTGAATCTCACATTTATTACGAATATCATAAAAACGAAGTGATTGATTCAAAAACAATTTTCTCAATAATATGGGGCAGTTAATCTCCCAGTTACAACTGGTAGACACTATTACTGAATCACCCTGTATAAAAATGTTACATATTTAATTTAAAGTTCCTTTCATTGAACTTCTATACCATATCCAAGCTATATAATGTTATTTTGTAATTAGATTTACCGAAATTAACCCAACTGGAATCCTTTTAAGCTCATGTTACGAAAATGTAAAGAGGAAATCTGAATTGCCGGAAGATCCAAGCCTATATGATCGTTAAATATGGACATAGTATAAAGCTTCTCCGTCCTTTTGATCGATATTAATTAGTAATAATTGATAGAACCACGCTAAATATTTACTTGGCCTACGGCGCTTATACATAGGTATCTACTATTATACTAAACGACAAGACTTTCTCTATCCGGTTCCATAACACAGTAACTTGCTAACTGCAAATTAATTTTGAAATCAGTAGTCCGGTAAGGGTGAAAATAATATGTCTGTTGAATAATGTGAGTATATAATCTTGTTGTTACGGTATAAAACAATTAAACTTCTCGATCAATCTTATTATAAAATAATAAAGGCTGATTTCTCTTTAATCAGTAAGCTATAGTTTATTATGCAATGAGCGTTTAATGATACCTATTAAGACACGAATATGAGAATTACGACACTATCCTTGACGAGTGTCGTAATGAATGTGAGTGTATTAATCTTAATCGCCATTTCAAAATAAACACTTTATTTTCAAAATTAATTTAATTTTAGATTATTTCAATATTTGATATTTCGCACATGGTCACAGGGTCACGCGATTCGAAACCAGTTCAACCATGTTGGGCAATAAAGATTATTATTATTATTATTATTATTATTTGTAGAACCACGAGACTCGCCTATTTTGGGCATGGCAATATTTGATATTGACGTAGGATTGATTATAAACTTGTATCTTAATGAAAAATGTGTATCTTAATGAATAACATTATAGTACAGGGTGTAAATATCCACTACAACAATTAAAATGTCAGAGCAGAAAAAACTACATTAATATATTCCAAAAAGTAGACACGATGTTTTATGTAGCTCAGGAATTATGATACTACTCTATTCCTAAACCGGAAAATTAAAGGAAGGATGCTTTTAAATAGGATTTACTTTTTTTTCCTTATTTTATATTTAAGCATATGGATACACAGCTGCGTTAGAAATTCCACACTGGTTTCGATTGCGAATCAATCGGATATATCCATTTTCTCCCCAACTTTTTCCCATAAAATTTTTCAAAATCCAAAATTCTGTCCCATCACTATCAGTGTCATATCCAACAACAAGAAGGCTTGTATTACGATGGTTGGGATCGCAGTCCGCTTTGTATACACCTCCGGTATAACTAAGTAAAGGGTTACCATTGATGGTCACAGAAATCGGGCCAATGTTAGCAACTGCAAGTTGTAAAGCCATTTCATCTCCTGATGGTATAGTAGTGTAGCCTCTAATTTTTCCTATAGAACCTTTAGGATCATAGTAACATACACCAGGTCCATGATGTATGTAAGTGTCTTCAGTGTTAACTCCTCCATTACGTTCGATGAATTTGAATGCAGTGGCTGGTGATTCCGTACAGTTACTGCAATATGTTTTCCAACAATCTTTTATATTTTGTCTACTTACTTTTTTTAAAGTATGTGTTTTAATAGCAAATAGACCTTCTATTGCTCCAGCCTGTATAAAATAGAAAACAAATACTAATTTCAGAAAATGCAATCTTTGCTATAAGTCCTTAAGTGCTAAACTTTTGAGACAAAATAAATCACACTGGGTGTTTTAGCAGGCACATTATAAAATTGATCAAAAAATGAGTTTATAATCTATTTTTTAGGGCACCAATAATTTCATAAGTATAAGGTAATTAAACAAATTTCGTTAACATAATTCGACTTACAGCACTACTTATCCAACTTGGAAATTCATTTTCCAATTGAACTGCAGTCACAGCGTTTTTCTTTCGCCAATCTAACGAACTAGGTAACTCTACCTTACCAGATATTTCTTCAGATTTTGTTTCATATTTTTTATGGTCAGTTAAGTCCCATTGATTATTATTAGAACTATCTAGTGCTAATGTTTTGCTGAATACAAAAGCAACTGTAAGAACTGTAGCAATGTGCATTGTAAAACACTTTGGCAATATTGCAATAATTGTGCCACGAAGAACTACTTCGTAAAGTTCCTCCCAAAATGAAACTTTTGTCAGTTGTTATTAATTTTACAGATGAATTTTCTAGATGAAGCGTGACTGTGCCATATTTTTTTATCGCAACAATATAAAAGTTAATATCTACGTAGGAGCGTAGGTGAATTTTAAATTATCCATGTCGATGTAAATAAAAGTAAGTAGTACCTACTGTTCTATACTGAATGATTCATAGATCAATTTTAGATTCTGCGTGCAATCTGGAATCAGGTTTAAAGATCATGACTCTTTATTAAATTGTTTTAATGTTTTGTATTTATCACTAACCAATTAAAAATAAAATTGAAGGTACCTATCAGTTTTAAGTATTTGCTGAACATAACAAATCAATTCTACAACTGAAATGATAGCACATTATCAAATACAACAATGAATTGCATAAACGTTCAATAAGGGCCAGCTTAAAAAACTATTGAATACTGAACAATAGTAAAGTCAATATTAACACGAAGTAGGCTTTCAGCTATAACTATAAACAAACTCAAATTAGTCCAGCGTGCCATGGAAAGGATTATGGAAAAAGGCTTCAGATTTAGGAATGAGCAAATTTGCTGAAAACGCAGGTTACGACCTCCTTCTGAAATAATAAATCCACAAATTATTTTTTATCTGTTCCAACTCTCCAAACAAATGAGTTGTTCCTCTTTTGAAGTAACAGAAGATATATTATTGAAGTTTTTGGAATACTGTAGTAAATCAAACCTGAATTTCAAAAAGTAATTTAATGGCATCGTAGGTATTCAATTTATCGACCAAGGCAGATTATAGCAATAAAAATTGTTTACGTAGAAGTTCAAAAGTTTCCAGTTGATTTTTGTTTTATTGTTAAAAAGTTTCCAGCGAATGCATTTATAAAATGGAAATCCGCATTTCGTTTTCTTTGTTAAATCGTCGGAGTTTTAGGACGATAAATTAAATTTTATAATACAAACTAAATGAATGAAACTAGAAAATGAAGTGATGCATTACCTGTTATTAAAATATTCTTTTTTAATTTCTACAAATATATGTAAAAAAGGTTTGTAGGACATATTTGCTTAAGTTATTACACTTTTAAAAACGAATCATTAATTGATGCGTAAAATGAACCTGTACTGTACTATACTCGTATATTTCTGTGAGGTGACAAATAGTTGGTTTAAAAATGTTTATTAGTATAAGGTGCAATGTAAACATAAATCACTTATGATGTATGTATAACGTTGGTTGGTAGCACACACACTACTGGGTAGCAGAGGTTTCGCTCCAGCAGTTCTAAGCACCCGATGTTTCAGAATTTAGATATAACGTTTATAGCAACATGTGTTCGCGTTTACATATTCTGTTCAGGGTTAGAAAAATAAACTGTTACTATACATGTAATGTAGCACGTTTCCAGCAATAAATTTTAGGTTTTGCTTGAACGAGTGTGGAAAACACAAAGGCACGGAAACTTGCTTATACTGCACTGCAGTACGGATTTTCTAAAAGATAAAAGTGCAGTATCTACGGATATAAATTGGGTAAACAGGTCTTAACAAAAATTCCAAGACTGTAGTCTAGACAAGTACATGTAAACAAATTACTATTTTCTTAGTTTCACTTCAGTCTAAGTACGTTACACGTAACTTAATTTGGTTTGCTGCACCTACAGGTTGTAATGTTTTTTACTTTCCCATACCACTACTGGTATAGGGAAGTATTGATATCATGAAAATTTTCGAAATCGAGATTTTCATGGAAATGGGCGTTTTGGACCCCCAGGAGCCTAAAAAAGTGGTCTAGAAAAAATGTCTGTCTGTGGGTGGGTGGGTGGGTGGGTGGGTGGGTGGGTGGGTGGGTGTGTGTGTGTGTGTGTATGTAACGCCTGTAACGCAAAAACTAGTGAACCGATTTTGATGAAATTTTAAATGAAGGGGTATATCGAAAATTCATCGACAAAATAAGCTTTTCAAAAAAATTCGAAACCGGAAGCGGAAGTTAGACATGTTTTTTTGGTATCATTTTTTTCAGAAGCGGAATTTTGAAAATCTGAGTAGGGGATATGAAAGAAGGGCATAATTCAAGGGAAACAGTTTTTTACCGGACTCTCTAACTTCAAAATGGCGGTCGCTATGAATTTTTCAAAATTTCGACTTTAACGCCCCGTAACTCAAAAACCAGTTATCTGATCAGGTTCCGCAACAACTTGTTTGAAAGCCCTTTGGCTGTACTACACCAAGAAAAAAAATTATTTACTAAATCCAAAAACGGTTGCAACGGCGCTCTTCCAAAAATTTTGAAATTTTTGAAAAATTATTACAAAAAAACTGGTCTAAGGAATTTGTTTAAATTTTCTATACGTATACAGCTTGGTATTAGCTACATTTTTGTTTTTTGATGAACGCCAGAATTCCACTGTGGCGCCCTCTACGAGATTTTGAAAATCGGAAATTGATGCTCCTATAGCGCCTTTATTAGTCAAAATATGAAAGAAGTTTAAATACAAAAGTTGTTCCGTATATAGATTTGCATTTTTCTAAATTTATATAACGTATACAGGGTGTTTGGGTTTCACAGTACAATAAGCAACTTTGTTATTTTAAATGAAACACCCTATATATTATTATATAATTGAATGCAAAATTGAATTGTCTATCACATAGTATAAGGTGTTCATATGGCTAAAATGTACGGTTAATGAGAAATTCGTGAATTTTGAATACTATTTAGGTTGGACTCTGAATCTGGTTGGACTCGGAAACTGATCGTCGGTCGGTAGCGATCGTCCGGCTTCGCCAGTTGTAATTTTTAGCGGATGCCTACTACAGAGTACAGATAGATGCGTATCTTGGTGTCTTTCTTTTGTTCATATCGAACCCGTATAGTCTCATTTTTCTCGCGAGGCATTCAAATGATTTTCAATGCTGCCTCGCGAACTACTGTTGAATAGCAAAAACAAAATGTTTATTTTTAGTATGGGAAAGTCCAGGGGAGGTTTGCACCTCCACTTTTTTACTTTCCCATACCACTACTGGTATAGGGAAGTATTGATATCATGAAAATTTTCGAAATCGAGATTTTCACGGAAATACGTCTTTTGGACCTCCAGGATCCCAAAAAAGTGGTCTAGAAAAAATGTCTGTCTGTGGGTGGGTGGGTGGGTGGGTGCGTGGGTGCGTGGGTGGGTATGTAACGCCTCTAACGAAAAAACTAGTGAACCGATTTTGATGAAATTTTAAATGAAGGGGTATATCGAAAATTCATCGACAAAATAAGCTTTTCAAAAAAATCCGAAACCGGAAGCGGAAGTTAGACATGTTTTTTTGGTATAATTTTTTTCAGAAGCGGAATTTTGAAAATCTGAGTAGGGGATATGAAAGAAGGGCATAATTCAAGGGAAACAGTTTGTTACCGGACTCTCTAACTTCAAAATGGCGGTCGCTATGAATTTTTCAAAATTTCGACTTTAACGCCCCGTAACTCAAAAACCAGTTATCTGATCAGGTTCCGCAACAATTTGTTTGAAAGCCCTTTGGCTGTACTACACCAAGAAAAAAAATTATTTACTAAATCCAAAAACGGTCGCAACGGCGCTCTTCCAAAAATTTTGAAATTTTTGAAAAATTATTACAAAAAAACTGGTCTAAGGAATTTGTTTAAATTTTCTATACTTATACAGCTTGGTATTAGCTACATTTTTGTTTTTTGATGAACGCCAGAATTCCACTGTGGCGCCCTCTACGAGATTTTGAAAATCGGAAATTGATGCTCCTATAGCGCCTTTATTAGTCAAAATATGAAAGAAGTTTAAATACAAAAGTTGTTCAGTATATAGATTTGCATTTTTCTAAATTTATATCACGTATACAGGGTGTTTGGTTTTCACAGTACAATAAGCAAATTTGTTATTTTAAATGAAACACCCTATATATTATTATATAATTGAATGCAAAATTGAATTGTCTATCACATAGTATAAGATAAGGTGTTCATATGGCTAAAATGTACGGTTAATGAGAAATTCGTGAACATTGAACTTTAAAACAGTGTAGGGTGAAATTTGTAAGTGCCGATATGTTCAAGTGACCATGCGCGGGACGGGAATTCCTTGTCGCCGGCTAATCCTAGCAGCCTATGAATATAAATAATCACACATGCGCAGATGAACACAATCGGCACTTGTGTTAATTTTCCATATACTAATTTTCAAGTTTAGTTTATCGGTTGTGGCGAACAATACTGTTGAATACCAAAAACGAATGTTTATTTTTAGTATGGGAAAGTCCAGGGGAGGTTTGCACCTCCACTTTTTAATAATGTATACAGGGTTATAAGAAGCTTCAATTCCATTTCCTAGAAAAATTGGAATATTCATATAGTAGTATCCTACAGATAAATGCAACTTTCGAAATTTCTCGGAAAGAATTAATTTCCAGATATTATACCTATAATAATATTCTAACCTCTACCCGCCTCTACCCTTAAATAACAACCCAGAAAGATTCAAACGATTCAAAGTTCATGCAGACTTCACTTGAAAAAATTAATGCATTTTTGAGGATTTCGTACACTACCTAAGCTAATCAATTCATTATCTAATTTTTTTACATAATATTTACACTGCAGATGGGCGTAAGGAGAATGTGTCTACCTTAAGGAATTATAACGACCTCAAGCAGAAATGAATAAACTCTTAAACTGTGAACTTAGATTAACATTTATAAACCCTCCGTAAGGGACCATTAGCACAGAATTATCCAAGAAACTTTTTGCGAAAAGTAGCTGTGTAAACCTTTAACAGCCCTTCAATATGCAGATTATAATAATAGAAAAATATAAATAAAAATGGCATAATACATTTTTTTTGCATATCCACAATCTGTCTTTTAGTAGAAAATAAAATTATTACGAAAACAGAACAGAAAATTACAAGTAGATAACTCTTGCCACAAAAAATTGTTTAGAAATTTAAACGCGTACGAAATTCTCATCTTCAGTAGAATTAAAACTAAACATTGATTAACCAGGCAGAAGACATGAAAACCTTGAACACTGTTGTTTGGAATCAAATCAAATTGCTGAAGTGAGTGACCCGGAGGGTAGCCATGACATTGCATGTGTTTTTTTAACAAGTCCACCATTATACCATTATTATACCATTGCACAAAATCTGATCGAAACTGAAAATAGTTTATAACTAAAAGAGCTTTTACCTTTTCATCAAACATTTCTGTTACTACCGTGAAAGTTTCCATTTTCAACTAAATTACCTACATCGTAAAAGAATAGACAAAAACTAAAATAATTTTATAAGGGAATTGTTAAGGAAAATTTCGTCGGAAGTAAGTAAATACCATTAGAAGTATCAAGTTCCTAATGGGCCTTAAATTTAAGATAGGTACTCTGAGAACAATTGCAATTGGTATTTGCAAAATTGGGGTTTTCTGCAATTTTTGGTGTGCAAGGGATACCGAGGCTTGTTTGAATAATTAATCCAATTGTTGCTTAGCAAATTTTTATTTAATCTTTGCCATAAAGGTCAATTTATTCCCGCATTTTGGTGTTTATAAACAAGATTATGGTTCTAAAATAAAATAAATTATAAAGTGACAAAAGGTAAAATTAAATTCCAGTTTTCCACATCTTGTGTAGTATAAAAAGGGGTAGCAGATTCTCAAATAAAACTTAAAGACTATTACATGGACTTTAGAAGCTCTCTTGATCCGGTTTCGCAGCCCTCGAGAACTTCATCCTTAGCTTGACCGTTAACTTAGATCTTACAAGAGTTTGAAACTACTTGTTACAACTCCCCAATTGGTCTGGCCTATTATTAAACTAGTAGCTACTTACGAGATCTGGTTAATCCTTAGTTGTTTAGTATAAACTTACATTCAAATTTCCTAAACAAACGAGAAAGTTTACTAAAACGAAGCATAATCCGATCTGCTTTAATTTTAAAAAGATATGATAACTTGCTGTTCAGGATATCCAAAGATATTGTTATTCCGTTATAGGTACAAAAACCCTTCTCGCAAGATCAAACGAGCGAGGCGGAATATAATTAGATAAATGGATTTCAGTCTATCCACAGAATTTGCAAATTTGTGAAGGTGTAGGTAACCCTGAAAACCCTTCGTAAAGGTGGGGTTTATAAATCAATTTTTAGTATAAATAATATTCGTTGCATAAAAATTTCAAAAGGAGAATGGATAATGGAATTACAGTTTTAAATTAAATTTAATCTAAACACGAGGATTTATTGGATGGACCATGTCCCATTAATAAAAAATATAAAAGAAATAAATTTATTCAAACGAGAGATGAAAATACATTCTTTAAAAAACATTTTTTCAAAGAATAATATTAATATTAAATTTAAATTCAGTAATTTCAGCAAGTTACACAACATTCGAACTATTATACAAAAATACAAACCCATTGTTAACATAATTTTTTATCTCATTTTTTAGTGATCATGAATAATTATCCCCATTCCCTAGAAGCTTTTAGAATATCTACCACGCCAATTAACGCATATATTATTTTATGTTAATATTAACGAAGGTGGAAAATTGTTAACAGGTGTGTATCATACGAAGCTTAGCAAGTTATTACTTCAGCTTAGTTAGTGAGGGCTCATTTTAATAATGAGCTATGATTCAATATAGAGGCATTACTTATTTAAGCAACCTTTATATTGACATTTGAAAGGTAATGAATATTCATATTTAGAGGTAGAGTAGAAAATAATAAAATTAGTTATGTCTACCACAACTGATAGTTGAGCTTGCTGGAAAATTTCAATATTCCAGGTATCGCATAACTCGTGCTATTAAACGTGACCTGTAATGAAACAACTTTAAATTTGAACGGCTGCGCAAAATTCAATTCATAATAATGTCAATATTTACATGAAGTAACGTATTGTTCATTGAAATTGAATGAATATTCTATTCTATAGGGAAGGAATTTTTACCCCCTAATAAAAATTAATACAGTTTATATGAGATATATGTTATTTTCCTTCTTTTTATTAGCGTTTATGCAACGTCGACGTATTTCTATAATAACAGAGTAAGGGCAAGCTTTTACAAAAGTTCAACTATACTTTCAAAAATTTACCCCAGCGGCATGAGCTTCATTAAAGAAAGGGGCTCAATGCTTACCTTTACCCGACTCCATGGAAAATGAACAGGGCCAGGTTTTCTTTTGGTTGATCTGGAAATACCAAATAAGAAAACCCCTATACCACCAAAGGTTTTGGAAAGTTTCTTTAGGCTTCTTAAACTTTTTGTCGTATAGGGTTTTTCTTATTTGTTATTTCCAGCTCAATCAAAAGAAAACCTGACCCTGTTCATTTTCGGGTGTACATATTATGTAAAAAAATAATATACAGGGTGATTCAGTAAGAGTGCCTATTGGTTGTAATTCGGAAAAGTTCTTGTATAGTAAGTCGCCCATGAGAAAATCATCAAAAATATTTTTACCGCCCAATTCCTGCAGGGGCCGCAACAATCAAGGAGAGGTAAAATAAATTCATGCATAAAGCTAATCTTTTGACCGACGGTATAACCTCCAAGGATAAAAATTGTTGTGTCTTTGTCTACCAACAGTTCATTGAAAATTTCTTATGAAATTACATTTTTAATGATTCAGTTCAAATTTGTGACGGATTTTAATGGTAATTCGCCAATTTTCTCGAAAATTTCAAACACAAAGGCACATCTATTATTGATAAAGTCAAAGAGAGAGAAAACAAAAGAATAAAACAACCGGAGGTCTCTAAAACCAGTAGAAATGGAGTCGTGAACGAAAATGTGAAATTAAAATATTTTCATAAATCATGGCTTGATGGGATTTAAATTTTTGAAGAATCTTAAACATCAAATTCTGATTGTGTTTTGTTTGTTTGGTTGTTATTTACTCAATTGTTTTGATTGCCATGGTTACAATTATTATAATAACAATTGTAACTATGGCAGGTGTCAGCGGGATAGCTTATTCGTAAAATCGGCTCAAGCGTGTTTTTATGATTCGCTTCTTCCTGTAGGTTTGTTGTTTCTGTTATTTTTTTAAATACACGATATATTTGTTCTCGCTGTTCCTGTAGTTTCGTGGGAGCAACAAAAATACACTTTTAATCTAATAGAGATTATTGTCATATAAGTACAATAAAAGAATTTGACGTTTAAATTTTTAAAAAAATTAAATCAGACAGGTCATGACTCGAACCCAGCAAAATGTTTTATTGCTACATTATTTCATTTGTCATTTACTATTAAACGAATAATAAATCAAAAAAGGACAGCTTGTTTTAAACTTTTGAACAACCCCATATAAGAATGACATACATACCTATAGAATATTCTTTTGTGATTAAGGTTTTACATAATACGCACAATACGCAGAGAAGCGTGAGACACGAACGCGTTTACCCAATAAGTTAAGAGTATTACTCCACTATTCACACTAATATATCGTTTTCCAACAAATACGAATTAAACCCACAACATAACGTAGAAATATTGGAAAATTAGAAACGTAATCCAGCCCGCAATGTCAATATATCATTCCTGGAAGCAAGATTGGTCAGACCTGGCGTATATGATGTAGAGCTGGATGAAATGTGGTGTTAAGGGATCGGGAGGTGTTAGAAGGAGAAAATGTGTTAGAAAGCAATCGGCAACCTTTATTTGCCACTTATCTGACAGCATGCTTTTTCTTCTTAGAACACTGTTATGAATTATTTCTCCTTGTATCAACAATCAGAATTTATCTGCTATTTCTTTGTACTCGTAGTTAATGAACTTTTAGAAACAGCAGAAATCTAAAGCCAATAGAAAATCTAATTAAAGTCAAGAAAGGCACTGCAATATTCAGTTAGTTAAATTAAATTCTACGTCTATCGAGGGCGATAAAGTTTCAACAAAGCGACAACGTTTGATTGACACTATTCAAACATGAAGGTATATTGTCTATTTATCTTGGACTTAAATTAAAGTAGCTCAAATCAATATTCAGACAATAAATAAAACAAATAATAGGCACATCGTAAGAATTATCAATACAATACGTGTCAAACTTTTTAAATTTATTTCTATTAATAGCAGAAGAAATAGTATACGGAACACATCACGAAAGTGTCTTTACGAGGTTCGGAACAAAGTCCCTCGCCCAAGAAAGTTTCACTTTCGTGACCTGTTACGTATTTCTGCAAGTGGCACTAGAGTACTATTTTCGTACACTAATTATTTTTATTTAATACTGCTCGGAACTTCTTATATTATACCTTTTAATAATTAGAAATACGAAAACACACCACATAAATAAAATGAAATTAGTAAAACTATTTATCAACCCCAACAACGCACTACTAAATCAGTGTCTTCCTTGCAACATCATTAAAGTCGTTAAGTGCTAGGAAAACACTTACCTGCCACTTGTAACAAAAGTGACGTGTATATAGCCGTTAGCTGTATTATTAGTTCTCGTAAGTGGATCACTGAAGAGATTTTTTAAAGAAATTTCATCAAATTGTCAATAAACATGCATATTTGCACTGTTCAAGTGACAATCAATCAACACAGAGTGTCTCGCCTTTCGCCACTGGAAGAACAGCTAATATTTGAGCAAGTTCTATGTGAGATCAATTACGAGCTTCTAAGCTTTAGCAAGAAAAACGAATAAGTTTTTTCGAACAGACATTCTCTTAAATAAAAGCATTAATTATTGTTTTATTTAAAAAAATATGAACAATATATTTATGTTAATTTTCTCGCTCCCACTTGCGTTTGAATTTTTTAGAATACTTTGTAATAAATCATTAAAAACGTTCTACTTGCATATGCACCCAGTTCTGAATAGATTAAAAAATTTAAAAAGAAAGCCCATAAGCACACCTATGGTTCATATTGTGTAAAATGTTGATTAGAGCAGCTCCATTCGTACAACAGGATATCTCGCCCTGTAGTAAAATAACCACAATTTTTTGCGAGCATGCGGGGTGAATTCGAAATTCGGAACACGGATATGACAAAACTCAAATTGAGCACACAAGCAATTTTTATTTAATGATTATGCAATTATCTGTCGCGTTAGGGAAAAAATGAAATTAGGTTTTCCATTTTGACATAGGTTTCCATGTGGGTTCACAAAGTTGCAACTCCATAATAACCGTTAAAAAGTCAACCCTCAATAGGCAGTAAATGGAAACATATACTTTCAATACACATTGAAAACGTACCCCAGGGACATGTAACTATCTGACCTGACTAAAAGCGAAGCGATATATTTTTATAGCGCATATCTACACACCTAATCGTATAGAAGTGAATACGCCTGAAGCCTTTCAGCTTTGAGTTTCATATTGCTGATACGTCGATAAATTCCCTTTTTCAAAGTTATTTTTAGATGCACAGTTTCTAAAGTATGCGAATACGCCGAAGGGTATTTTTTACCATGCGTTATTTTATTGAAATTTTTGGTGCAGTATGCCTAATAATTTTTTAAACCCTGATTTTCTGCCTCTTAAAATTCCTAGAAAATAACACGCTTTATATGACAATTTTTACTTCAACTATTTACATAGACCTTGAATATTTAAAAAAAAGCGAAAATGAAATAAATTAAAATTAAATTTGAGATTACAATCCACACGACAAGAACCCCTCTTGCGGCAATTAGATCGTTATTGTTGCCTTCGGTATACGTCACAATTCGTGTCGTTACCTACTTATTTTTTTACCGTCCATAGAAAAAAAAAGAGTTACCACAGTAAACTTAGAAAAATTGATTGTGATTCCATGTAAATCAAATGGAACCGCAGCCAACTTGACCAAGTTTATTTTTGATCATTCTCTACACAGGCGATCGCTAAGGTCCCAATTGTGGTATATTTGGTCATAAATAAATGTATTTTCCCTAGTCAGCGAGTAAAAGTAATTTGAGCATTTTATTCAATCCTACAATACGAATCCAATTGAAATTTAAATATAAAACGTGTATTAGACAATATTGCTATTGTTCTCTTGTTGGACAAACGTTCTAGTAATAGTGCTACCAGAGCATTACACGTTTTTAAAATTAAAAATCACTAAAAGTTAATACATATTCACGAAATCCTACAACTGCTTAATATTTTCCATAAAGTTTACTTACATTAACTTGTAGTGGCGACTTGTCTGAAAATACAAGGTGTGCCAACCCATGTCCCTCTGAAACATAAGGAAAGATACATTAGTACTACCATTTTAATGGTACTATACTGACATTGCAGGAAAAGTTCCTTAAAACTATAATATCCAAATATCAAATTGCAAAATATTAACAAGTAACAATTTTGCGTAGTAGGGTTCAATGTTTTTGTATTTTATATTACGTTTCAATCTCTTTATTCAAATTTTATCCCTTCCCCTTGTAAATTGGATTATACAGGACACCCTGCGTACAGCATTTGTTGAGAAATGTTTTCCGACGCAAACGTACTTGTTTTTAAGGTAATTTCCGGAATATGTAAATTATACTATTTCCTGAACTTCATGTTTACGCATTTTCATTGTTAACTATCCATATCTACACTTAACATAACATACCAAACAAGTATTTTAATTTTAATTGCATTCTATTAATTATTATAGTTATCTATTTTAATTTTAATTCAAATCATTCACTTAGTCGAAATTGAAACTTTTAATCTAAATACTGAATACAATAAATCGATTTTGCTTGAATCAAAACAGTTAACCCAATCTCACAAAATATGATAAATTTTGTAATTTTCTAAAAACATTTTGGCAGTACAAAATATCACATCACGCCTTAATATTATTCATTCCATTTGCGGTTACTTTCCAGCATCGCTTAGTTTTCTCTTGTACTCTAAGAAAAGGCAAACAATAAGAATGCTGTTTTTGAAAACAAAGCTTTCAACAGCTTTAATTCACACGCAGCTTCATTGAAATATCGACAGATAGCTTCAAATTACTCATCATAAAGTCTAATGGAGCAGGCATCTACTAATGGATGCTAATGATCTTAATTACCATCTGCAACGACAAATAACCTTTTGTGACATTTTCCTGAATTAGAAATTCAATTTGGTACATTGCATAATTCTGTCTAAAATTCTAAACTACAATACGGTATCCGAAAACGTTCATTATTGGTACATCATCATTATTCGCAAATTCGAGTTTAAATATAAAAACCCTTTTAGTACAAACATTAAAAATAAAATAATATTTGAATACACAAATTTAATTGGACAGAGAATTCACGTGATTATACTGCTTAGGGTAAACTCGTTAAATTTTAGGAGCTTAATTTTCTCTTATTACATTATTACATTACCACAAGTTCTTCTTTACACCACTGGGATTTTAACTTCTACTGTGACTTTTCAAACTTCGAAATTATTAATTTGGTTCAAATGAATAAAGTAAATGGCATTTTTCCAATTTATTACTTGACCTATATATTATTCCAGCGTGTAATACAACAATGTAATTATTTTAAACAATATTTCTATCTCGGTCTTACCTCTCCACAATTCATAATCGCTCGGGTTAGATTTAATGTAGCAGGTAAGCTAATAAATGGCTCACTGGCCCAATACCGAAATGGACAGAATCTTTCAAGATAAAACAGAATTAAAAAAATAACACGATGATAATGATGGAGAAAACGATACAAAGAATAGGAATAATAAAGATAGAAAATCAAAGAATAAAAACATAGAATTCTCTTACTTACAGTATGAGCTTGGTTCCATTATACACAACCGTTGAACCATGTTGAACGTAGCTATATGGTACTATGTGCGGTTTAACGCAGCATGTACTGTACAGGATGTAACAATTATGAAATGTTAAAGGAAATGCCGCCAAGAGAAAAAACTGGGTAGTTTCATCCAACCAGTCTTCTGACCGAGGACTAAGGAGGAGGAGTACGCTAATACCATGACAGTCTCCTTTTCCCACTAATAATTTATTTAGGTTGAATTTATAGGAATAAATGAATACTCCCCAATAACACGTCCTCGTTGCACTGATAATATAATCAACTAAAAAACGTGCAGGACAAAATAAGTTAGCCTAACAGCAACGAAGTAGCAATGTTTAATTAGAGAATTGGTTTTTGTTTGCATCGTACTACATGTATTAATTATTAAGAAAGATTCTTAGAAGTTCTACAGAAAACGAACATCATAAAGCAACATTTCTAATAATGAAAGTGACTGTCTGTAGATAGCGATTGCCCGTATCAGGCCAAAGGCATACATGGAAAAGGGAAAAAGTTATCATGGATCCTTTGTGTGTTACCTTCCAATATCCCTGAAACTTTCATATATGTAATAATATTCCGTTCCCTTTTCATCCACATTACCTATACTTTCAAAACGCATACTGTGAAGCTGGCCGTTTCGACTGAAAGGAATGTTTGTGAGGTAGTGCAAAAAACGATACCGGTTGAAAGCCACCGGCAGTAATAAAAGTGGAAATATTAAAAGAGATCCGCATATCAAGGAGAATGGCAGGAAAAGTGCGTTTTCAGGGATGTATCAGTATCTTCTGATACCTAAACTTTTATACAGTTTGCTCAAAACTGTGGAACGTTTTAATTTTAAATTAAACTAGTTTTAGGTTTTACTTTCATATTTTTACCTTTTTACCTTAGAAATTATAATTTAGGTAGTAAAAAATATACCGAGCTTACAATGAATTCATCTTTTAATAGTGGTTCTGAAATTAATCAGAAACACCTTCTGTGTGAAGCACTCAATCTATGTGGAATTAACTACATCTTCCTTTAATTAAACTAGATGCAGCGTCATTTACATTCAGAGCTGTAATGCAACCTAAATGTTCTAATTAATATTCCGTGGTTTATTATGCCTGTGCAGTTCTGGTTAAACATTAAACTCCTGGATATACAGGTGACTGCCTGCATTTGATGGTTATTCTACGTTACCCTTCGAAAAATTCACGTCATTCTAAATATTATATATACCGCAGCTCAATTTTTCACAGATCTTTGGAAAGAACATTCATGCAAATATTCAGGCCGCCTATGATGTTTACGTCACATAAAATCTACATTCAGAAGCGAGAGACTCAGATATTGTTGGTGTCAAACCAGATTCTTCTAAAATACGACGTGATTTATATGTTGGTCATTATCTTTCTTAAGAGATCCATATCTCTATACCAAAAATAAATAAATATCAGACCGTATTTCCGTTTTTACAAACTTTTTACTTACCTCCACGAATTTTAAATCCAATACGCTTAGTTTGGGGACGGAAAACAAAACAGTATGCAAAGTAAAAAGTTTTGGGAAACACACGACTAGCATAAAAAAACTACACTTTGAATATCCACTATCATTGGATTCTTCAGAATATTCCTGAAATTTTATTTTAAAACCAAAGTAATATTAAAACAACTGAATATTATTTAATGTTATGTGGATTGAAATTTAAAATTTGTCTTTAAATATTTATTATTAATCTATAGGCAATAAGTAACCTTAGAAAGTTACAAAAAAATCAAATTATTCGGCTTTCGTTTCACTATAAGTTGTACATCCTTTCCTGGAGAAGGGAGCTTTCATAAGATGCAAATGGAAGGCAACACCGAGGTTTATTAATGGAGAAACTTTTACAACTTCACCCAACTTTTATATTTTTAAAATACGTGTGGGATAACGCGTACAAATACAGATATAATTATAACTTTTCAAGATGAAAACTGGGGGAGTTTTAATGGTAAAAGCTTGAAGTTCTTTTAGTTCATGTTAGAAATTTTTTAAGGATGCGTTACCAGTCGTCTTATATTAATGTTAGTCACATTAGACCAGGGCTGAAGCCTTTGAAAATTGTAAAAAGTGAAAAAAAATAATAGTAGGATGACACCCATTGGAAAAGGAAGAGAATATAACAAAAATGAAAGGAAAAATAATTTACGGGCGATCTGAGGTCGGGAAGTTGGGGGGGGAGGTGAGTTTTAATGCAAAGAAACGAAAGAAGATTTCGAAGATCTACTAGAATCGGGAAGGTTTGTCGAATGTAACGATGAAGAAATGCCATCAAAGAGACAAAAACTAATGAATAAGTGATTAGAATTCAAGATAAGGTATTAAGAAATAACAAGATTAATGTTTGATGGCATTTCTTCATCGTTACATTCGACAAACCTTCCCGATTCTAGTAGATCTTCGAAATCTTCTTTCGTTTCTTTGCATTTTTTGAGAACATTTACCATAGTAATGTATATTTTTTTACACCATCAAAAAGTAGAGATTTCAACGAACAAAAAGCCCACCGAGTTTTTTAAAAAAGCAGATATTTTGACGTGAGAATTTTCGATTGAAAATTAGGGTGCTTTTTCGATAGTAAGTCAAAATAAGGTGAAAAAATAAATATTTTAAATCAAAAAAATTACAGTGTGTTTGGGACATAAAAAGGTAAGTTTTTACCAAATTTCGTGAAAAAAAAATTTTTTTGTAAAAGATAAAAATAAAAAACCAAAAACTTGGTTATTTGACTTTTTCACATAAATTTTGAGGTTATGTGAAAAAAGTGTAAATACCAAAGTTGTAGATCTTTTTATTACCTACAACTTTGCCATTCAACTTTTTTCCATAGGAGTTGTAGTTTTGCCGGAAATCGAGATAAACAGTTTTCTACCCTTAAAAACTCACCCCTCCCCACTTCCCGACCTCAGATCGCCCGTAAATTATTTTTTCTTTCATTTTTGTTATATTCTCTTCCTTTTCCAATGGGTTTCATCCTACTATTTTTTTTTTTGTTTAAAAAATTATCGACCCTGGTCTACATATTTTATAATGAAAATGGCCCAATCAGTAGGACAATAGGATCATCTTCTGTAACTACAACAAAATAATTTTAAAAACTTCTGCAACGATATAAATCATTCCCTTACGTCGCGTCGTCGCGTCGGTCTTTTAAGACATAGGAGCAAAAACAACAATTAAGACGCAATCTAAAGAAGTTCCGAGCAAATTTTAAGGAAATTAAGAATAATAAACTTTATATAAATAATAAATATTAAATAAAATATCGATTTCAACGGGACAAAGTGACGCTTGAGAATGTCAATAAATAATAAACTTTAACAAAAGTTTATTTAACAACTCTAAGGTAAGAAAGTGATTGAACGAGCCAGAAGCTAACACTACCCAAGAACACTATACCTACCAAACACATTAGGAAGAAGTCTCTGAACTTTCAAGATGTAGCAAAATTGAGATAAAGCGGTTAATCCGTTTAGTAACTGCGTTTTATTTTATTTTTATTACAAAACAATTTTCATATCGAGATGTAAACTAATGACTTAAAATTAGTTTTCTTTATTCCGCCAGTTTTAAATTTTTATGATCAATTTATTTACTACTGAATAATAATAATAATAATATTGAAAATTATTTAATTATGATCAGCTGTTCATTACAACTAAGTTAAACACGGTTAGTATGCTTTGTCTGCATGTGTTAAAAGTTTAGATACTATTAGAGTGACCAAATGGGAAATAACGAACTTTGTTGGAATATTATATGATACATTCAAGGTTTGTACGTATGAGTCTTGCTTTACATAATTTAGGTATACCTACTTCGTATATTATCTAGTATAACCCAATTAGTTTTCCACAGCCCATGCTATGAATTTTGAAATACCCATTACAGCTCATTTATTTTCATCTGCCACCATGTAATTTATTTATGTGAAGCAAAATTACTATTCCAGTAAAATATCTAACCCAACAACAAACCTCGTTTTGTATGGATACATTTGTTATGAATTATCGACCTTTGGAAAGAATCATTCTAAAGAATAAGCTGGTTATACATATCCTAATTTCACTTGACTTTAAATACAATAAGAGTTATCGAGGGCGTAGCGCAACAGTAGAGTCGAGAGAATTTTACGTTCCGACATACATTTCTGCATCTACCATGCAAAGGTACTACCCTAACCGAAATCTACGAAGCCAGAAAGAGTTTTCTTCTACAAACGTTTATGTGCAGGTCACGCCCTTTAAAACCTATATTCGAAGACTACATTTGCACGATTCTAACTTCTATGTGTAGGTCACAATCTATAAATCCTTCGATTGTACTACACCCTGACCCCGTACCCTTAAAAATACAGTTGACTTGCTGACGTTTTGCAAGGTCTCTTTCAATATCCATTTCAGATAACTTTATAAACCGAGAACATCACTAGCTATCTTTAACTAAAGTAAAAACATAAATAATTGTTTAGAATATATAGCTAAGACTGTACCGCTGTTGAATTTATGATTTTTAGCAGGATAGGAAAAATGTTAAGAACTCGTCCAGATTGCAGCTAAATCGCGACCAGATCGCGCCTGGATTATCCTACTTAGAACTTGGAAAGCATCAAGTTCTGCTAAATTTTGGGATGCGGTAAGTTTATTCATTGATGGTATGTTCAGTGTTAGTGCCGGGTATAACAGCAGCAGTAGAGCAACGTTTAAATAAATATACCAAGAAAATACGAGGTTTCCTGCAATACTATAGGGGTAGGTATTCTTGGAAATAAAATATAAGTAGATATGCAAAATATTTTATACTGTTCTGTAATGCAAAACATGCTCTTACTTGAATATTCTTCAACATAGGGAAAATATTTTTTAATATAAATATCTATTTGGAGATTTGCATAGAAATATAAAGGCGCATATTGTTCCAGATGTATATTTGTATGATTCAAATTACATCTGCGTATTATAATATCCACATTGAAATTTTTCATTATTTCAACAATTTGAAAAATTCATATTTACATTTTTCAGATCGTAAACAATATTATTGAGTCGTATTTCTATATGGCCTGATGAATAATTTTATTACAATTTCCGGTTACAATATGGTAAGCAATGGTTAATAAAAATTCTAATACCGTCGAACCTTCGAACATACACTGCTCCTTTGTAGAAGGAGTATTTAACCCTACGCTGCCCAACTGAAGAAGACTGACAGAAACGACAATACAATTATTTGTAGAACGTGCAACAAGGATAAACAGGAAATAATGCATTGTTGCGTTGGTTACTTACCCCCTTTTTTTATGAATTAACCAATTACCACGAGCATACGCAGAAAATACTAGTTTCTATTTATGTCTGTCTTTGTCAATCTTCTTTGAACCAATTTCAAGCGGTATGCTCTTTCCATTAAGGAGTAGTGTATGTTCGAAGTATCTAACGGTCTTTTACAAAAAAAATTATAACTTTAAGTACTGGAAAACATTTTAAAGCACATAACTGCTGTTCTCTCTCTCTCCACTTTCCTTCTTTCCGTTTTGCGAGACATTTTCCCGATTTTACAGACACATAGCAAATCATGTTTTTAGTTCATGTTACACAAAAAACGTTATTATATAGTTTTAAATAATTTACCTTCTGTAATGCAAACGTGTAAAGGTAGAAAATACAATGTAAACGAATTCTTAATTTAATAATGCAATCTAGATTGCGTGTGCTTTATTCTATGCCAAACGTTAAATGGAAATAAGTTACAATTTCATGAACAATTTAAAGGGCTGTACGTTAAGCGTTAAACCACAATGTATACTCTTACTAAGCTTCGTAAAATTATAATACGATCCGCATACCTGCCTCGCTGCCACCAAAAGCAGAAGTGGGCTAGAAACAACAACTCGATTTGTGCGGGTCGGATTTCCTGCGAAACAAATCTTAGACGAGCACCACTTACACACACTACAAGCTCGCTACAAATAATCTGAATGCTGGTTAGATTTGCTTGGCTATTGTATTCTCTTGGCAATTGTGTGATGGTATCCTTAGCCAACAGGGTTGACTATTTGAATCCGTAAGATAAGACTCTACTTGCTTATCCAGCGAAAAACATAATCACCTACGACCTACATACACTACAGGAAAACAAAACTTTAAGTTAAATCTGATTTTAACAACAAAAAGCTTAATTACAAATTCTTAAATATTAGTTTCGTTAGTAAATACTGTTCTTGTCCTGTATATAATCTTTTTTGGCTTGTTGTAAAAGCTGTGTCTTCTAAAGACATTATCCTTCGATTACCAAAGTTTAAACACTGAAATTATTCGTAATTTTGGGGTATATACATTGCTAATGACTATTTCGAGTTTAATGATGAGGAAATTTCGATACTAAGCAATTTACCGTTTGAATTAATTCAGCATCCAATAGAATATCCGAATAATAATTATTACATCACGACATAAATTTAGTTTGTCGAAATTAAACAACACGAGCAGAAAATAAAGAAGGAAACCAAATAAAAAATTATTTATTTAAATTTACGTTACAGTCATGTAATGCTGGAATGTTTCACGTTAGAAATTGTTCAAACTACAGAGTTCTGAAACTGTAGAGCAATGTTTCTAATCCCGTGTTCAACAGGTCGCATTCGAACGTTCTAGAGGCAAAATGGCTATAGAATAAAGGGACCCAAATAATAAAACATAGTTTTTGATTGCCAAGGGTGGTGCAAATTTGGGATTATGCATTAGGAACGAAACTAACCTAAAGCTCATACACGCTATAATCGTGCAAAGTGAATCCCATCCAGGACAATTTGTCCAGATTGCAGTATCCAGATAATATTCCTTCAATCAAACGAAGGTTCCTCCAGAATAAACGCATAAAGTAGTTAGTTAGTTCACATTGGAAAGGACACCTTATCACAATTATGTTGAATGTTACCAAGGAAATCGCGATTAGAGATTCCGTCCGCAGAAGTTGTTGAGAATACGCATACCGAGACGCATACGTTATGGCGTGCGTATAGGCAAATAAGAAACATTTTGTTCGTTTGACAACATTTATGAATTCTTTCTGATTAACTAATTCTACAAATGAATATAATATTAATATAATATCGAGTAATTCTCAATGTGTCTGTCGGTGTAACCAAGTATAATATAATTATCCAAAATAAAACGGATTTCAACCAAGCTTGGAGTCTTCAGATTGATGGTGAAGCCCAAGACCACACCATCAATCACCTGTTTTTGAAATATTAAGCTATATTTTAGTAACATAATGTAGCATATAAAAAACCTATTAATAACTTTAACAGAGGGACTCGCTTCCGTACTTTTAAAAATCCTTATTATTAATATTAATTTTAGGAACATTGTGAACGGAAATTAACTTTCATTTTCTATAGGAGAACATAAATGTTGAAGTGAGGACAATAAAAATTGCGGCACGCGATGAATTCCAGAAGCAACATAAGTAACTTAATTTGTTAAGCTATAAAACATTTCATCCGGGTCAGCTACAAACTTTTTGTATCTTATACCATATCCTACTATCTTTTTCCGTACTTCCTTTACCGATTTTTACCGTCATCAGGAATGCATTAGGGTGTATCCTTATCAAGCTTTTTAAGACACATATCCGAAATCTTTGTACTCTTTATCTAAGCTCTTATGATATCGTACCAAAACCAAGGATCGATCGTGAAATACGACTAGGAAAGATATGTATATACCATATATATCCAACAAAGTCCACCTTAAACCTCCTAAAGCAGAATTGTCCGGCGTGGACTTGTCCTGAAATAGCTGTAAAGCTCGCGAAGTTTCCTTCAAAAAGAATTTCCCTTATATGGCAATAGTGTGTTCGTTGCATTTCCTTTTTTCCATAATATAGTTTATGAACTTCACTTCATTGACAACAATGCAATAAAAGCTCAAGACGGAAAAGCTTTCTTCAATTTACAAACAATAATTTAGAAGACTCGGTAAAACACACCCACTTACAATATTTTACGTATTTAACAACCCTTACAACATGTGGTTGTCAGGGAGGTAATTACGTGGAACATGTGTGAGTAAATTGATTGACTTACCTAAATTTTAGCTGTCGCAAAGTACCTAACTGTTAAATAGGTGTTAATTGCCTGTATAAATAAAGAAGGTGCATCAATTTTCATGTTGGGTTTTGTTTGTCGTGTTCACGCTGTAATGATTGATGACTAATTTACTCGCGCTACCAGGAAACTGGGATTGCCCGATTTATCGTAGTAATCATTCACAATTTTACTTAAATTAGATGGAAATTTGCTCCCGATAATTATTAACCATTTTTCATTCCTCTGTTATAAATTTTCGTTGATAAGCACAATAATACGTTTTCATTTTTATTTGTTAATCAATTGACAAGCTGCCATTACAGAAATGAAACACAAGTACAAATGATCAAGTCACATGCGACGTCACTTTCAAAATAGATACTCTATGTAGGGAACATACCCCTCCCCAACACTCCTTACTTATGATCACATGTGAATGATTGTTTGAATTTTGTAAAAATAGAAATAAAATATTGTCCTTAAGGCTGCAGTTTACACCTTGAAATATACCCCATTTTATGCACATTTTGTTCCAATTTTTCAGAGCCAATTTTAAAGTAGGAAGGGAGGGCGAAATTTTTTTCTTATTATTGGTGTTTTATCTGCCTACACATAGAACGTTTTTGTTTAATTTCTAAAAAATAACTTTTCAGCATTAAAAAATGTACAACTCTATTTTACTTTAAAATTTTCAAGTAGTATTTACAAAAATATGGATATCGAAAAATTCTCTCTATCAATAGATAGATATAACCACGCTCTTTCAAAAGCCACAAGAATTTTTTTTCTAAAATGCAAATTAATTCGGAAAAAATGGAAATAAAATTTTCGAAATATCAATATAATTCACCTTTTGCAATTTAGCATGTAGGCAACACAACTAACAGGACCATTAACTCACAATGGAGCCAATACACAAAAGACGGATTATAACGGATTACAACTTTCTACCAGGTATTGTTGTTTGACAAAAAAAAATTAAAATAATATAACGACAAAATCTATATTCAATACAGTAAATTCATTATTCTTTATTGCATTTATCAATTTTGGTAACGTCAGAAGAATCTGAAATATTTAAAAATATGAAACAAAATTCCAAGGCAACCATTATTCTTGTTATTGTAGGTATACAACTTTCCATACATCAAATTGGATTTTGCTTTAAGTAAATGCCAGCCTTAAGCTGCTGTGTTGTAACTTCTTAAAACCAATTACTTTTTGCTACTGTTTACTTCATTCTGTCTACTTTCATCCCAGGAAGCTATACCGTAACCGCGATCACCCACTAACAAGCCAAGAAGGCCTACAAACTTTAATGGATTATTTATACAGAGTGAACTATAATAAAATTGATTAAGGTGGAACCACAGCCAACTTAACCAAGTTTAATTTAGATCAATCTGTACAAAGCAAGCGTTAAGAAGCTCTTTTACCGCACTGTTTTCGGTGCGCCAAGACGCTCTTTACCATACCAAAATAAAAAAGAAAAATGTATAACTATAACAGCGCGCAGTAGTTCGGACGAGCCATGTATGCGAGTGTACATTCTAATTATCAAATTTAAAATTTATACTGCGGTTTTGGGCTGTAAACTAGATGCGTCATATAATAGCGAGAAATTTAAAAAAAACTGTAAATAATACACAGAAAAATTCAAATGAGATCAAAACGTAATTATAAAACTCGTAACATTAATAAACACAAACCTGAGTACTTGTAAATTTAATCACATCTGTCGGGCTTCGATATAATTTCTATTGTCGAAAAAAACGTTCAAATTAAAATGGTTGTTCTCGAGTACAACATAAATCACACTGAATTCGTTATAGGTTGAATTGTTTGCGCTTTGTTTCCAACGATCTTCTATTCAAGAATAGAACAGAAATGGCTTGGAAAAAGATCTTACATTATTATATTCTAAGAATGATTTATCTACAGGCAAAGTTCGTTATTTTGATGCTATTCAAGAAAGTGATAAAGATGGGAATTACACGAAAGCGAATCATTACGTACAATGAAGGAATATTAAAGACAATTAATAATCATTACGAAAATGCATTTTATAACATTTGCCTTTCACTGTTTCAAGATAAGTGGATGTTTCTATTTTTAAAGTTACGGCTATATTTTCATAATTTAACAACGTGTTCAATGGGGCACAATAAAGGGTGGATATGGATAAACATAATATCGGAAAGCGCTTCTTTTCTAAGTTAAGTGGCTAACATTTTAGGACCTTCTCAGAACTGTTGTTGGAAACTTTTAAGTTTCTTATTTTTCAACACAGATCATCGTTTATTTTGATCACAATAATTTTGAAAATTGTTTTTCTGTGGCTGGTAAACGAAATGTATAGCAAAGCGGGATGTATCGCATTATTTTTAGTTATAGCACCTATTTTGTTGTTATTGCTTATCACCAACGTTAGAGTAGAACCTAAGTTTTTGGCAACCTTTTTATAATTTACTACCCATCAAACCTCACTGCTGTGAAGTTTATACAAAACAATCTTGAACACATATGAATATTAAAATGTAAGCTGAATGCATATCTACAGCTCAAGATAATATGTTATTTTTATTTTAGGCACAAGAAGGTAGTAAGTAACGGTTACTGCCATGAAAACTCAATATACAGATGAAAATTTTCAAGAAAAG
Organism: Hemicrepidius hirtus; assembly: GCA_963082805.1. Classification (NCBI taxonomy): domain Eukaryota; kingdom Metazoa; phylum Arthropoda; class Insecta; order Coleoptera; family Elateridae; genus Hemicrepidius; species Hemicrepidius hirtus. The sequence goes on along the minus strand of OY720160.1, from coordinate 37,175,123 downwards.
TTCTTTATATGTCTATCAGATCTCCCTTTCTTATGCATAATTGAAATACATCTGATCAAGGAAGAGACGGGTTTAGCCATGTCTAAAGTGGACAGCCTGAAATATTGAGAGCATGACAACCTGTCTGGATGCGTTTTCACGTATATAGGGTAAATCGGATTACTTAAAAAATTGACCCATTCTACTAGTTCATAATAAAATAAATTGTGGAATATATAAAAACCACTCGCTGGCAAATACGAGAAACTATAGAAGTTCTAATGAAACAATCTTTATATTTAACAAAACGATAAGAATTACAACTAAAACTGTTTGTTTAATTAAAATACAAATTGCTTCGAATTAAATGGCTTTTAACTTCCTACTAAAAGACATATTACTGTGCTGCCGTTTTAAATTCTATTTATTCACTTTTACGAACTGTAAAGTAGTTACAACAGTAGGGTTGTAACAATTGTGAAGATTAATTACTCAAAAGCTGACCACTAATTACAATTTCTCTCTCAACTCTAACTCCTTTGACCGTTGAGCAATGCACACAAACTGCTTCAAACTGCTTAGTTTCAGTGAACTATACTTTTTATTTAATAATGCCATTGTATAATTCAGCGACAACTCAATATTCGAGTTTGCAACTAAAGTTAGGTACGAATTTACGGTCAACGTTTTTGCTACCAGAAATAAATTACTACGGATTTATAAACCAACAGTGTGTAAGCCCTAATAATTCTTTGAGTATGTATACACCCAATGATCAAGTGTTCGTGTATTTTGAGAATTCAGTACCCTAGTTTTTGTTTAGAATAATTAAATGAAAGGGTCGTTTATTGTAAAAGGTCTAGTACACATGAATTTATTTACCCATAAACATTGAAACTCTTACTAAAGGGGTTGAAAAAATGTTCCAACCCATATTTTATGCAAACAAAACTCTGCCATATATAACTCTATAAAGGATAATTATATTATTGTTTAGAGACTTAAAAGTGAAGCAAGAAAAGTGACGTATCATGGAAAGAAAAGAAACGGAAATCAAACCATAAACACATACTACCTACCTAATATAGGAAAAGATAAAAAACAATAATTAACTAGCTACTTTCATATAGTACAAAACAAAAAACGGTTTCGTATGAAACCTTATTAAGATACTAGTGTCGTTATAGTTTTCATTAGTGTCGTAATGAATTTCTCGAGTTATCGCAATTGTTTTGCTTGGTACTAAGAAGGCTTATATGTTTTAATTAACTGTTACCATCATGAAAAGAAAATCTAATTAAAACCAAAAATTACTGCCTCCCTAACAGTTATTCATAATAAAAAATTGAGTGGCCAGTGAAGTTCAGTTACATTTTGTCGTCGTAAAATGAATAGGTACGTAGTACTATATATTTACTTGCAAATAAAAATTAACGAGGTTCGTGCAAAAGACGTGCAGGAAATGGAAAATGTTGTTGCTACCACAACAGAGTGGTGAAATGGTGTCGGCTTTAACAAAATTAACCCGAGAGATGTGTATGCTATGCTAGTACAGTAATTTGAATCTGTCTGCCTGAGGCATTCCTTGTCACTCATTCAGCTGTATATTCTCTATGTATACTCCCGACTGTTAATGAATAAGTTAACAACTAAGCTCTGGTTCTCGTTATAGCAAAATCAAAGTAAGAATATTTAAGTAACCCACTCCAGTTAGTCGAAGAACTTTCAACATCGATTACTGTTTCAAGGAACCATAATTTTCCTGCAAACTTCTAATAGAGCCACTTTTTGTCATACCACGTGCCCCACCTTTATTATTTTAGTTAGTTTACAAGAAATCGTTATAATAGCCCTAAGGGTAGAGTTAGTTTATAAAGCGGTGTATACCACTAAAACAAGATTAAGGAATTAATTTTATATAACTCAATCATTTTACAAAGTGATCATTTAGCGAAGCCCCAAGAGAAAAATAATTAAAAACCGAAAAGTGCTTTTGTTTTTCCAGTATCGCAAATCGCATTATAAAATTATGTTGAACTTCTAAATTCCATTAACACTGCGCCTTTATAACACAGAATTCTTGCCTTATAATTAATTTACACTTTGTCGTTTCAAAAGCAGGAATGTAGGATACATTTCAAGAATTTTTATGACAATATAAATATTTTTAGGCGTCTATGAATCAAGTTCTTCGTTACTCCCAAATACAAGGAGTATCAAGAGAGATTATAGTCGTAGTCTTGTTGAAAAGTGATGTGGTAAGTCTTGGGCAGGTTTCAAGGGACAACGAACACGCGTCTGTAACAGGGAGAGAAAATTTAAAAGGATATATCCCCGACCGAGGGGTATACACCCCAAAATAAAAATTTTCCGATCAGTTCGCATTTGATTGATTCATTTCGAAAAAAACGCCTCATTTTGATTGGTTAAATTTTTTGAACTGAGAAGGAGGTCGATTGTTATATAATTGAAAGAAAATAAGCTTTTGATTTAGTTTCTGGGATTGAAACACGACCAAATTTAACAAAAATACTCCCTTAATATTTCCAGTTTTAACCGTTACAACCCACGAAGTAATCTTTAAATTCGTTCTCTGGAGAGTAGCTGCGTATTTTTTTATAAACACTACAAACAATGTAATTAAAAGAAAATTACATAGTACATGAGCACGGTTGTAAATGTTCGTTATTTTATTAAAAAAAGTACGATATTTTTCAAAGGTAAAAAATAAAATGAACCTATACATTTAATTAATTTTTTTGCGCATATGATGAGTAGTATACAAGAGTTGCTTGATGGAATTATAGTTACATTGGAAGAGATATTGGATGAGGGGGGGGGTGTAATTAAGCTATATATGATTTTTTTGGCCGCTTGGGAAGGTAAATATATAGTAAGCACTTTCTCTCTTAAAATGTAAAATTCCTCCTACGTAAAGGTTTGCAATTTTATCCTACTTTCAGTTTCAGATAGGGGTATATCAGTTGAAGCAACTCCTACGTAGTACATAAAACACCCTCCGGCCTATTAATTGGTAATGAAACGTTTTAATTTACAGAACTGAATTGAATCTACCCCAAAACCCTTGTTAATCTTGCTCCCTACAATAAGTTAAAAAAAATATTTCACGTAATTGCGAATTTGGAATGTTTACTGACAATTTATGCTTTGTTTATTTCATTGAGTTAAAAATAATATTGTATTCATTTTACAAACGCAGACAAAAAAATCAAAAAGAAAATGACAAAGCACAAGATATTTATTTATAATACAAAAACGGACCACTAGATCTAATTTATGTGGAAATATGCCAGACCTCCCCTAAACAAGATCTTTTATACATCTCCTTCATGGAAACCAAGTTCATCTTTAGGGGTTTCCGTTTATATTTCCCCTTTTAATGAGAAACCTTAGTATGTAGGTCCACTTTAACATCATCGACAAACATAATGGTCAACTCCCCGGAAGGAACTTTGCCGTTAGCTATCTAGGAGTTTAGAAAACTGCCTTATATATATCAACGTTTTGACATTATTCGTTTATTCTGTTCTGTCCATTTTAGAAAAGGACGAATGTTAAGTGGTTACGTAGAGGACATCATAGATTGATCTCAAAATTCAAACAATCTCAATCCAAGAAAGCTTTAGAGGCAAACTTTGCTCTTCGTAAACGGAACCTTGCATTAAATCAATATTTGCAGAATGGAATTAGGTCTTGATTGGTTGCTCTGAATCGGAGCTCTTTCGATTACATAAAAATTACTGTTCTGATTAAACCCGCAGTGAATTCCTACCTATTAGCAATTTAACTGCCAATAAAAACTCGTGGTAGCTGCACTTTATTTACTAAAATCAAGTAAAATACACCAATTGCAATTAAAAAGTTATTGCAGAAAAATAATTAAAAACCAATACAAGATACAATGATTACAATAATTTTGCTATTTTGTAATTAAAAATTATAGGACATTATGATCTTGAATTATTTGGGGTTGTTGGTAGTTATTTCAATGTTCAGAGCAGATAAACAGAAAACGATTCAAGTTTTCCTATTATTGCAGAACAAATCCAGGAACCGTTAAACAACTGCCTCTCCCATACAGGGGCACAAAAATATATCGACACTTTTAATTCTTTACGAATTTATTTTAAATTTCTAATCTCCTCTTTGCATTCATCCTTCCCTTGATACTTTGTATAAAATTAACTTTAAATAATAAAATATCTACTTGAAAATAGAACGTCCTGTACCTAACCTAAGGAGTAGTACTCTGAATGGTGTCTGTATTTTTTGTATTTATTTTGTTAATAAAGGAAGATTTTATAATTTTCTTAAAGAAGTCAAATAGTTGGCAAGAATTCCCAAAAGGAATTTTGTATTCAAAACAAAAACTTGCAAGGAAGAAGGAGGATGCAGTTGAGTTTCCGGAAACCAGAAACTTTTACCAATTCACCTGACGCGGAAAAATATATACGGAAAGGAACAGTTATATTATTCTACGCATGTATAGAGCGGCATGCGAGGACGAAGCGAAATTCAATTTACTCTATATTTTATATTTCCCTAAGAAAGAAACCTGAATTCGAAACGATTTGCAACGCAAATCACAAACGTAAGTGTCTAACGAGACGTAATAGAGATCCAAATTTAATGAGAACAGCAAGAATTCAATAACACATTACCTTTTGAATAAATTGAATTTCAATAAAAATCTCATTTGATACTACTGTATATTCATTCCCTTTCAAAATATACAAAAATAAATTCGGATGTAGAAAAATACTCACTTATACCTTTACAGATACTTTATTTTAAAATATGATTTAAACATCTCGACATCAGTGATAATAATATTATTCCATTTATTTCAATTTACAGTAAACGCATTAACAGCTTAATGGTACCACAGTACTACCTAACGTACCGTAATCTTAAATAACAAGGACTAACATTCAGTTGGTTCTGTAATTTCAAAATATTTTCTAATGACATAATTATGATTTCGAGATATGCATAGCAAGTGGATACCTATACATAATAAAGATTGAGAAAGCATAAAAGAAGAGTATAGAATGAAACAACATATCAATAGGAAGACCTGGGTGCGAGGCTAGTGGCGCGTGACGTCATCAGTCAATTTAAGATATGTAAAATAAAATCCGCGCAAGATACATTCAAATATAAGATCAAAGTTTTAGAAAATAAAATTACCTTCAAGAAACTCTAAGAAAGCATATGTCTAACATTAATAGTTTGAGCCTGAGAACCGTCAGACGACACAAATCCGCGCCCTCCATTTAACGCATTGACAAACACGTTAGCTCGCACTCGCTTACTCTTAACAGTGCTTCAACTTGAAACTCTACACACTTCAGTGTTTTGGACTACAGAATTAATTAATTAATTACCGCAATCTTTAATAACAGCTAATTAAAAGTTGTCTGCGGTGGCTGGCAAGAGCAAGTGTTTCAGCGTCGGGATTGAGCCCAATATGTCTCTTTTAGACTGGGGATCATAGCTGGATTGAATTTAACCTGAAGCTATGCAAGCATTTTTTTAATTAAAATAGAAAGTTTTAATCATAATCAAGTTATAAGTTGGAAAACATGTAATAAAAAAATCTGTGTAACATGACACCATTTTTCATTTACATACCTGTTTCAAATTAGTATCAGTCATCCACTTGCATGACAAACCCTGTTATAAAATGACTATCCAATTACCGACAGTAACCTCCATGCAGTTGAGAGATAAAAACTGAATTAAAACGAATTCATTTTTTAATTTTCAATAATAAAGTCGCATTTAATTAACTTTAGACATTTTAAAACTGTATTTTCGTAACTGCGCTTTCTAGCTTTAATAACTAATTAAGTTTAATTACGTTTTTAAGAAAATGTGTAAGTGTTAAAATTTTATTTAATACTAAAGCAAAGTTTTGAACAAACTAAATTAAAATAATAATGAAAACTCATAATGGATATTTAAATAAAATCCGTTATTAATATTTAGTTTTTGTTTTAAAAAATGAAAAGTGAATAATTTAACAAACTTATGTTTAAAATAATCCTGCCTTTAATGTTAACTTTCTTAATTCAATTCTCCTAGCTGTATTGAAAATTATTCGGTATGGTCACATTTAAAATGATTGAATTACCACAATCATCGTATTTAAAGGAGTATTCATTAAAATAAATTACATTCGGGTGTGAGACATTGCAAACATTTAGGATGACACAAAAATTAGTTGCGTTACAAAGTTTTAATTGTTCAATTTACCAACAAAATTGGTAACTCTGTATGAACGCGCACAAATTAAGGACTGGCTAAAACTGTAAGCTCGGACTTATTTGCATAGGCTTTGGAATTGAGGGCTTTTAAATTAAATCATTAAACTACGATCAAAACCTACGTGTGTATTTAAGCTTTTATAATGACTTCCAAATCGGTTTTCAATAATTAAAGCTACAACTTAATCAAACATTGAGTTACTATTTCCTATTGGAAACGTATCTACAATAGTTAACAGAAATATATTTTAAAAAATAATGAGTTAGAGAAGTTACGATAGTGGGCTTAGGTATATCACATTATTATTAATTAATTATTATCCTTATTAATTTTTTGCAACGCCATATTCTAAGAACCCATTATTTGACTTCACGGAAATACAAACTATTTTACGAGTTTATAGATGCAAAAAATAGTAAGATGCACCAGACTCTGTTTTACAATGTAAAATATTGCGAGCTTAATAAAGAAATATCGAAGCTTTCAAAGAGTCTAGACATATAACTGTGTATAGTTACTATTACACAAAAATGTACGCAATTTCGAGCATAATTTACCGTCTTGCGCAGCGCGTCTAGCAAGGTTTAACGTTTATCTTCAGATTCAGTATCCTCATAAAAATGAGGCAGATTACCTGGTGCAGGTAGAGGTCACAATGGACCAAAATCCGCATCCTCAAGAGAGCTATCTGTCGGGCATGCCGTTCATTAAATCCCCAGTCGTTAGTTCTAACGAGAGCTCTGACGGCTCTCAAAGTTCTTGCAATCCATTACTCTAAACCTGATAAATCTTTAAATCCCAAAATAGTAAACTGTTCCTAACAAAGTAAACCTACATGAATATGTAATAGCTACCACTCCAAAGGGACTCGGTTTGTTAACAGTGGTAGAAACACTCAAAGATTTCTCGGAACTGAGTTAAGAAGTAGACATGTCCAATGAAATAAGACCTTTTCAAATATTTGTCTTTTCCTCCAGTATGGGTTCAAACTTCCAACTAAGCTAACTTATACCGGAAATATTGCAAATTTGTTTTGTTTCCTAAATCCTAGTCTTTAAGGATTTTATTTTTATAAACACTATAGAATCTACAGGAAGTATGAAAAAAAAGATTTAACTTTTTGGCCATTTTAATCAGAATTAAACAATTCGAACCTAAACTGCATTTACATCGTCTTCGTTTAGGTTATATAATGCGATTAATAATTTCGAATATAATGACATGGAAAAAATAGATTATGTACTATTTTCTAATTTTGTAACTCATCTGTTGCAATAGTTGAACTAAGTTGGCTTTCCATAACTGCATTCTTTAAAGCACAAGTGTTCTAATAACTCAGTGAATATAATAAACATGTACTAAAGAATCATGGAACATATTTTTATTTATTTATTCATCAAAAAGAAAGAATAGCAAGTAGTGTTTTATATAATCTACCCAACAACAGCGTAATGGACAACCCTCTTCTTAAAACAGATAAACATTGTTCTACAGATATTGCAATGATCCGCTTTTTCATTCAAGTAACTCAATAATTCAGTAGGTAAATGGACTTAACTAAATCTGCAGAGGAAACTCATCTTGGGAGATACGGAAGCAATAAAGGCAACACAGTCGACGCACGGTTAAAACTTAGTCACAACAAGCAATACGCATATGAATGTTATCAGATTAGTACTTTTGTACTAGTAGGTATAGCAAATTTTTTACCAATTAGCAGCTGTAGGTCAACCCCTTGCGAATTCTTATTTACCAATCCTATACCCTGCAATTAGTAAAAGCTGACTTTTATTGTAGTTAAACCTTGTTGCGTTCATAATTATTTTATTAAATTGTGATATAGTGATATAGAAAATACATGAAATATTTTTATTGTGAGTTAAATTTAAAAACAAAGTTTGTACATTTAAAATCTTTTATACACAAAGCTGATGAAACAATATATAAAGTACTCGACCGCTACACGGCCTCGTACTTCACCCGTCAAGACAGGTAAAGTTACAGTAAATTAATATTATTTTTACGATACAAACGATTAATCAAACCGAACACACTTATTCGATACAAAATCTTTCTTATCTTGTGCCGCACGTTTCACAGTTTCCAAGTAGGTTTCTGTAACTTCCTCATCAATAACTTCTATGCACGTATTAGAATATCTTTCAGGATCAGCACATACGGGTATATTGGTAAAATCACAATAGGACGAAGTTTTTAGGGTTACATTTTTCTGGTTGAGCCAATAGAAAAGGGTTTGTAAACAAGAACATTTCCAAGGATTACCCTCAAAGGTTATATTCGTAACATGCACTTTATTTAATACCTCTTGTGAAAGAAAATTTAATCTATTGGCATCGAGCAACAAACAGTCTATTTTTAATCCTTTCGAGAAGATATCAGGTTCGATAGTCGTTAAGTAATTATGTTTCAAACCCAAATATCCTAATTTTTGTATTCCTTCAAACGCGCCTGGTTCGATTTCTGAAATATCGTTATAATCCAAATAAATTCTTTGCATTTCAGTGAGATGTTGAAATGCCTTGGTAGGTATTTTTCTTATCAAGTTGTAGCGAAAATCTATCGCACTTAAAGCTGTTGAATTAGTAAACCACTTTGTATTCCAATACTCTATTTTATTTCTTCCTGCAAATATCTTCTTGAGGGTAGGAATGTTAGCAAACGCTTCATCTTCAATTACAGATATTTTATTGTTATTAATACGCAATATCTCTAGAGCAGGTAAGCCGTTAAATACTCCTTTTACTATTTTCTTGAGGGGGGAATAAATTATAGCTATTTCTGATAGGCGAGGAGCGTTTCTGAAAGCATTGGGTTCAGCAGTTTCAGTTGAAGTGTCTTCAAATGAAACTAATTCTAATCGCACCATATTTCGTACTGTACCTTCAGTTAAATGTGGAATGCGTTGATTTTTAACTTTCACTTTAATCATTGTTGTGTTAAAAGCAGCTCGTTCTATGCACCTATTCACTGTCATATTAAAAGGTTGTCCACTTCTTGGAAACACTTCCATTTCAACATTTTGAATAAAATGACAACCATTGATATTACAAATTAAATTAAACACTGTCACGAATAATAATAAGATGAACTTGCAATACATTTTGTATACTCGTTCTTACTTTACGACAAGTTCAACCGATACTAAATTTATATGCACACAGAACTGTTTATGATTCAAGAACACACACAAGTTGGGAATTCCAAGTGAAGATGAACTACCTAACCCGATTTCCAACACTGTTTTGCTTGTTCCGAAATCCACTCTCTTGAACCCTTGAATACTTCACTGACACGTTTGTAAATTAAAAAGAATTAAAGCAACTAAGTTTATTTTATAAAAAACCGTATATTTATAATAAATACTAATGTATAATCTTATCGGTTTAGATTACGAGAATTAATAGCCTCCACTCTAGTAAACATACAAAGAAACAGTTAACCTTTAACACAAATAATTGTTGACAAGAAGAGCTCAAACTTTCTTATTCGGAATCCATAATCTAAATATGACTCAGACAATTACATTTATACAGGCTGTCTCAATATTCACTTCTGTGCTTTCAGAATTAGATTCGGGGGGCTAAAACTAATCTAAAATTAAGGGTAAAGAATTTTCTGAATGAACTCCCCCTCCTCCGAATGCATGCAGATTAGGATATTTAAGATATTTGTCTCATAAAACATAAAGTCATCATTCCATAAACCTGAACCTTTTTTTGTTGCCCAGCCTAGCTGGACGCAGACTATTTCCACTGAATAATCCAAGAATTGTAACTTTTTGAAGATAACCCATCCACCTAATTTACATTTTTGTCCATAAGACTGTATAAAGAAGGACAATCGAAAAAGTCCCCACTTTTAATTTTAGATTTGTTTTAACCTGCTAATACAAATCCCAAGGGATCACCCTGTATAAGAAAGATAAGTAAGTGAGAATAACAACAAATAACAAATTCTTTGAATTTATTCCAGTGAAATAACTGCAACACAGAACTTATGGGGAAACCCCACAGCACGCAATAAAAAATTTATAATTTTAATTCTTTTGTATCTTCCGAAAATTCAAGTTTGCAATTTTGAATTTAGAATTTAAATTCCTACTTTAAAATAAAGCTATCGGTAACGATTCTTCAACCCATAAAATAACTATCCAAGAATCCGGAAAATTGCCTAGTTCCTCTTAAAGCATAACTTCTCTACTTACGTTTTTATACATTGTTGGTTAAATCCATAAATTGCGAATATGGCTTTAATGTGTGACTCGAATGTGGTCGGAACGAGACCCTAGTGACCTAGGATTTCGATAAATAATTGTTTATGTGCATCCGTTACAACATTCTTTATACAGGAAGAAAAGAAAATATTTTAGGTTTATCGAGTATTAAAAGTTATAGACTTGCACTTGCACATACACAAAGTTTCTAATATACTATTGCAAACTTTCCTCCACAATTTCTTATTTGATCTTTCAGTAAGGATTCCGCTTGGTAAACATTTGTAATTTTTAAAACAAGCACGTGCATTATTTTATTGAGAGATATTATCAATTTCTTTCATTTGTCAATTTGTAGAACAACTTCTACTGAAGTTGATTAAACTTCAGCTGAATCTTGAACGGAATATCTAATAGGAGATTGAAAGACATATCGGTTTACAGAATAAGAACGACAGCAAATTATCGACAGATCAGTTGTAAAAAGAATTCAAATAACTTTCAAGAACTTGGAAATTCAAAACCGATAATCTGCTTTTATATTACATTTCTATTTCTATTTAGTTTGAAGAATTTTCTAATCTTTTAGAGCCGATTTTTCAATTCAGATTATATGACTTCCACTTACTAGCATTCTACATTTTATCTACACAAAGGTGATATTTTGGGCGTACTAATAATATTAAATACAAATATCTTCTCCAAACTCAATAAATTTAAATTACATTTGCATGCAACAAAGTTAAATTTTGCAGCAAAACTTCTAAAACCTCGCAACCTTGTTGTCTTTAAAATTCTATTAGAATTATCTGTTTTTGTTTTGTAACGTTGATAATACGTTACAGAATTTCAGCATCAAAAAGCATCGTGCCATTATAATCCCTCCTTTTATATTAAGCTCTAAACAGAGAGCACTTGTAGATTACCGACCTACCGTTTAAAAAACAAAGCTGGAAACCATCTCTTTGTACTTGGATTTCCTTTTAGCACTGCATCTAAAATGTACAAATTTTCACTTCTAAAAGAGAAATTAAGCCTCTTAAAATGAAGTTCTTATACAGAATTTACAGGAAAAGCAGTGAAAGATTATCGCTGTTGGCAGTAAATTTCGGTTCTTTTACCCCGCCGCGCCGCCGAACAGACATTAAATAATATTTAAAAAAAATATTATATTTCCATAAAACCGTTGTAACTGTGATTTTGATTTTATAGATAAAAGACGCATATACAGGGTGACAACAATCTACCACGTTGTAACTTCGTTATTGTAAGAGTTACAATACAGTCTTAGCAAAAGAATTACAAAGTAAATCTAACGTCGTTCACGTTTTTGCTCAATGTTGGTAACTATCTAAAAAAAATTTAAAAACGCTTAAATTTTCAATTTCGTAACCGTTGCAGATAGAAAAGAAGTACAAGAGAGACAACTGATAGATATTCTTATATAATATTAGAAAAACAAATTACACTTCGACAAACTTTTATGGACTTTCCGTTACGTCTGGTACATTTTAAAAATCCCCTGGCAGAGCATCTTTAAAAAATATTTTGAGAGTTCAAAAATTAAAAAAAAAAACGGTAACAGTTAAAAATGATTTCCTTGCCCTTTTGGCACTTCCCAACAGTTCTCGATCCAAAACAAGAATGTATGCATGCATATTATGAAAATTTGTAATTTATCTAAGGATTTCGTTACAACCGTCTACACAATTATTTTTGTTTGCCGCATTATCTACTTCTTGTCTATTATTTCTTGCATTTCATCTCCAACTGCCCCTTTACCACATCTCTTATTTAATTAATACTCTGTATATGTACAAAGTTCGTATGTTACCAAAAGTACAGCTTTTAGCGCCAGATATATGTACAGCATATGTGACACGAAGTAACACTTCCGGTACAATTATTAACAGCCCTGTAGCAGTGTATGTCGTTTATGTTCCTGATGCAACAACATAAACTGCTTAACTTCTCAACATAATGTCACCTCGGAGTATAACGTATTTAAGCTTACTCCGATGCCACTATAAAATATGATCAAAATTTATTTTCATCTAGAATGGCAATGGAAAGTGTTACCTTAAATTTTAACTCCCATTTAACTCCCATTGGGTCGCATGTATTTTTACAGTAATATAATTGTAGACGAACAACGACTGTTACATTTATAAAAAATAAAAATAATTTTTTTACGCAACTAACAAATACGGCCGTAAAGCAAATTCGGCCGTGAAGTAAATGCGGCCGTCTCGGGGCTTTGCGTTGACCAGAAAATCCGAATGGGACAAAAAGGATTAACATTTTGACCTAGATATAAAAATATCTATTGATCATACTTTATTTTTTTCTTAGTTTAAAATTATTACTGCTATCAGTTTTCGGTAAACCTTTTGGGATTAAGTTTACTAAATATTTATATTAAAAGTTTCAATAAATATTAATAAATCACCTTGGTCACCTGGAAAATCAGATACTCTACAGCATACAGGTGGAAATTTTCCCTTAACATTTTGCCTGTGACCTATCTTTCTCTATACTGATTAAAGTTTTATCTATCGCTTAACTACTATCTATGAAATGCGTCTGCGACATCGTAACTCGTGACTAAATTGAAAGTTTCAGATCAACTTCCACCGTAACAGTTAAACACAAACATAAACAAAAAGGTCGCATGAGAAAACTTAGTATAAAGTTATAAGAAACACAAACTTGGAGAAAAGTAATCCCTACGTGTCAGGTGTTTGCACACCCGAACAAGGTGTAATTATAAACACGGGAACAAAGAGAAGAGAAATAAAAAGAATACAAGCTTGGATAAACTTATGCATAAATAACACCTCTTACTCAGAGATTCTTTGTGGGGTGGAGTTTTCAATAATGTATTGGTTTTAATAAATTATGTCTCGGTGGAACAGCGCCAGCTTTAAACTTTTCAGTATAGCATTTGCTACTCCAGTCCGAACTAGAGTGTTACGAAGAAAATGTAAAAGTATATTAATTATGTATTAACGGAAGACAATTGTACAATGGGTTAAAAACAATCAAAAAAATTAACCATAAAAACGTTATGGTTCTAACCATAAAATTTTGAACTATTTCCCTTGAATTACGGTCCTCTTTCATATCCGCTACTCAGATTTGCAAAATTCTGCTTCAATGCTACCAAAAAAACATGTCTAACTTCCGCTTAGAATTTTCCAAGTTTCATCAAAATTTGGTTCAGTCGTATCGGTGTTAGAGACGTTACATACACACCCACAGACAGACATTTTTTCTAAACCATTTTTTTGGATTCCAAGAGCTCCAGAACACGTATTTCCGCGAAAATCTCAATTTCGAAAATACTTCCCATATACCACTGGTGACACAAACCAGAACAAGAACGAGAAAATTTGAAAGTCTTAAATCCTATGCAGTTTTATGGAAATTATTTTGGCGCATTACGACCATAAGAACCCATACACTTTTACGCATCGATGAACATTGTTAAAGAATTTCTGTGGCGAACAGTTGCAGAACACCTGCGTTCGACGTTTCCGAATGTATCGACGCGCATCGTAGTTAATAATTTCAAATATGGTCATACGCAGTTTTCTTTTTAAATGTCTCAGAAACTTTTGTAAGCCTAATTTTCTAACGTATCTTTTAGTATGAAATTTTGAAATATGCCTCTCATATTTAATCCATTACATAAATACGCCTGTATAGTGAACACCTGTAGAATTCTGTAACTAAAATTCAGTTCTGCGTCAAAAGAAAAGAGAATGAATACAACCAGAGTAGAATATTAAATCTTGCATAGGACTCGGAAAATTAGGACGACCTTCCAATTTCTCAGATTGTTGGTTTAAAAATTAAAAAGGTTAAACCTATTCTCCCAATTTGTCTACGCTCATCGACATTCTACGAAATAAACTGTTAACAAGATGATGTAGAAAAAGAATGCGCAAAATGTTTCTCCTTCAGGTTCTAATACTTTTCCTTTAATAATTGATACCTTGCTGAATTGGATCATCAATACTGACGCGGTCGCTGGCCATCCGTTATTTACAAAGTTTTTGTTTGTTCGTAAACTTTTATTTCTGATGTTTCCTGCGATCTCGTCGCTCGAGAGTGGACAAAGAAAGATGGCCAATTTCAATGCAGAATTGTTAAAGAAAGGTGAAAATACTTTGTTTTATTTTCCAATTCAATAGTGTAGGTGATATATTATACTGTTTTCTTGGTTCGTTTCTAAAGCATACAATCTTCCTGGTCACCAGCTCAGGGATTTTGTAACACGATTCATTGTGTTCCGGTAAAAAATTGTTTTAATTTTCTTTGCTCTGGAGCAGCTTCCTATTCAACTGTACTTTATTATAGTTAACAGTGGGAGAAAACCTGTGCTTTCTAGATAAGTGAGTACATATTTCAAAGAGATAGCATTGCAACAAAAAATCGCTACGAAATGAAAACATGAAATATGTGAATGTACCAGGCATCGATTAAACATACGGAACTACATTTATTTTCTTCATGGGTCATCGAGGTCTTGATCGGTTATATGTCATACATCTCTGGAACTACTTTATTATTGACCCTTATAAATCACACTTGTTGGAACCTCAACATTCGCATTCCAAGCAGAAAAAAAAGTCGATTTTGTTATACGTATTGATAAGTGGAGTATTTTGATTTACTATTTGTAAAATTATTATGATTATGATGTTCACAAACCATATATGTAATTAGATTTTTTATGCATCGATTAGTTATTTACGTAATAATAACAAGTCACGCAAGGGTAACTATGGGTCGTCTACTTTAATCCTCCTTAAGTCCCTTAAAGAAACTTTCGTCATGGGTTTGGTATACAAATTTTCTCCAAGCCCTTTAATTAACAAAAAAAATGCCAATCAACAATATCCATAATTTCGATGTACAGTGAAGTATTGTAAAATAAATAAATTGAGTATGAAAACTTTGTAATTTCATCAAACAATGTTTTTCTCTCTTAGGAGTATATTTCACGCATTCTGACCATAAGAGCCCATATCTTTTTAACGCACCGCTAAAAATTGCTGTGACTAACAGCTACATTGGATTTGTTCAAATCCCACTGCTTTCCAATCTTAAACAAAACCGAAATTCCACAATATGCGACCGCTTTTGTTACCTTTCCAATTAAATAATAAACTCAAAAAATATGGAGGTAGAAAAAATTACCTAAAATATACAGTGTGTCGGATTGAGTGCATATAAGGTGTAAATGACAAATTTTTTTAGAGTTGGATCTTCATGTTCTGAGGATCGCTCCTGCTTAGTCTCAAACTAAAATATTGAAAAAATGAGCCAAATCAATTAAATATAATAATATAGGTACAGGGTGTTTTTTTGGCCGAAATCGAAAAATTAGTTAAGAGTAAACTGTCTTTATTTTAGCAGATATAACAAAAATGTATTAGAAAAAGTTGTTTAGAATTAAAAGCTATTGAAGATTTTCAATTTTTATACAAATCAGCCTACTTTGATTTTTTTCATCAACATGAGATTTTTTATTTGTGGTTTTAATGACCCATGCATGAAGAGTAATTAAACAAACTACTTTTACTTTACTTTAAACAAATAATTATTTAATAAAAAAATACTAAACCTTATTTGTTACAAACATGAGTTCAAAAGTATTGGATTAGAAGAAAAAAAAACAAAGTAGGCTGATTTGTATAAAAGTTGAAAATCTTCAATAACTTTTAATTCTAAACAACTTTTTCTAATACATTTTTGTTATATCTGCTAAAATAAAGACAGTTTACTCTTGACTAATTTTTAGATTTCGGCCAAAAAAACACCCTGTATATTAATTGATTTGGTTCATATTTTCAATATCTTAGTTTGAGACTAAGCAGAGCGGTCCTCAGAACATGACGATTCAACTCTTAAAAAATTTGTCATTTACACCTTATATGCACTCAAACCGTGGACACACTGTATATACTTAGTACATAGTAGGTGGAAAATAATTTCATGTTTAATTTAATCATCACAAATTAAAATATAAACATAAATCAAAACATAATATACTATTATGAAAATAAACTTAAATTTTCAGAAAATCAACGAAACAAAAATTCTATTTTCCTAAAAGTACGGGGAAAATCTTAGTTAACACCGGATAAAATTGGGTGTAAATGAACATGTTGTATATAACAAAAAATACAGAAAAAAGCTTTTTCTTGAGATGAATTCGAAACCACAAGCCACTTGGGAATCAAATCCCACTCGAGAAGGTCAAGTTTTTCAGCGGTTTCTCGATATACCAGATGATCCTATACGTCCAACCTTAAAATTGGGTTTTCATCCTTTTACAATAATTTGTAGGTAGGGCTATTTGTATACGACTTGGCTTATACTACGCTTTCATGATTTTGAAAATATTTACCTATGACTTACCTATGAGCATTTGGTACACATTTATTCACTCTACCGATAAGTATAAACAATAGAAACTGCATTATAATATACCTACAAATACACGAACCCGATCAGACGTTTACTTTTATCAGCCCCATAATATTGTAAATTTCGCATTATGTCTTGCTGCTTCCAGTGAACTCAATGGTCGAAGAAAAAAGTGTTTTCTTTCATATTACAATTTCATTTTACAGACACACTGTCCGACTATAGTAATCGGTATCTAACATAACATTATTAATTTTTTAATAACTTTTCAGTAGTAACCGCCATCGATCAGAAGGTAAATTAATTTAAGAAATAAAATTTTATGAACACTTACCCATTTTAAATAATAGGTACATATAAATTTGGTGAAGAAGGCCGTATTATCCAATGTCCACACACACATTTACACTTAAATAATATGCACAAGAGTCATTTCAAGCATTAGTACACGAAATCAGAAAATTCTAAAACGACCGATCTTTACCACCTGCACTCGCAAACTGATGATACTTGGATATCTATCAAAGATAAAAGACACATCTGTTCCACTTTCTTAGAGAAAACACGTGTACAAAAAAAGCACATGTGCAACGTTCTATTGTAATGAACCGAAGGTCTATTAAACTATTATAGTATTTAGTCACTGTTTAAGGTAACCAATGAAAATATAATAATGTTAATAATTTTTTAACGGACTCGTCTATGAGCAGCTTACTGTGAATCCCGGAAAAAAAGTTACCGGAAAAAAGTCCCGTAAAAAAGGACCCCGAAAAGAAAGTCACGCGGAAAAAGTCAAAGGAAGAAAATTCACCGGAAGAAAAGTCACGCGGAAAACAAGCCACAGGAAGACAATAAGTGACGGGGATGAAAGTTTTATACGTGACTTTATTTCCGGTGACTTTCTTTCAGGTGATTTTCTTTCCGGTGACTTTTTTCCGAGGTTCTTTTTTCAGGGACTTTTTGCCGGGTACTTTATTTCCGCTGGCCGCTTGCTGTATAAGTGTATAGATACTTATACGAAATATTGAATGCATTTTAATTTTTGTTTATACAGTTATAATATTATGATATAACAGAAGTTTTGGTGTGTTTAATGATGTTCGATTTTGAATTTTCTTGAAAGATAAGAAACCAAACAGGATACTTTTCTGAGATACGAAGATGTAAACGAGGATCTCGGTTACCTTGAGCTATAAGTCGGTTAAATTACGGATATGTATTGATTTTCTAAGTATCTCCAAGCAAGCACTTCTAAAATCTTCTGAAAAAATTTGTCTCTAATTTGTAGTTTCTTAATTATTAACTCGGTAGGTATTTTAACATAATCGGGCACGAGGAACTCAATTTGGGCAGACAAAAATTTCCACAAGCCAACTACTGCATGAAAATTCATCAATTTCCGGAGTGTGTACTGACCGAAAGTTTCCAATTTTTCATATTAATTAAATAATTAGTACCTTTTCGGTACCTTTACTTTTTAGGTACATACCTACTGGTAACTATATAGTAACAAAGTTAACACATTCTAGAAGACTGAAAGTGAAACTCTTAGCTAAATAAGCGTTATTTGGAAATTACTAGCTGAAGAAAGTTATTAGGAAGTTTAATTGGAAAGTCCAGGCCTAAGCTAACTATTTTAAGTTGATTTTCAAAGATACGTTACGTCAACTTTTCCCAATCCCACATACATAATCTTATCTCGGAGATCCTGCATAAGGGTTTCTACTCATATATTTTTTTATATGAAGCTGTTTTTTAACAAACTGAAATAGAGAAGTGCATTTCGCATAAACAAGGTGCATACTTGGCGAAACATTCGAACATATTCTGCTAGTGGATCGTTTTCTTAAGTATCGAGTTGGTTTCTCCATGAAAATTTTTTAAACAGCTGCCTAGCTGGCACAATATTGCATTGACTAGTGGACTACAACTACAAGGTTTTATCTCCAGTTTTTTCACAAGTTATACACGAAATTTGAGGCGCCCCTTTAGGAGGCTGTAGCTCCGAGAATATAATAATTTAAATAATAAATATTAAATAAAATATCGATTTCAACGGGAAATAACAAGATTTATTCGCTTTATACGCATTTCGGCATCAATGTGCCATTGTCAAAAGCAATATAAGATATTATAACAAATGCAAAATATAGTAACTCCTTGATTCTATTATTTTAACACTGCGTGAAGCAGCTGGCCCCAGTCATCCCGTCGGAGGTCAGTTGCTTATCAGTATTTAAAAAGATATTTATTCCAAAATCTTCAGTAAAGGAGAATCTAAGAGATCAATTTGCTCATTCAAAAGGTAAGTATGTTGTTTTTTGTGTGTTTATAAATTTCAAAAGCTTCTAAAATATTATATTGCTTTTGACAATGGCACATTGATGCCAAAATATGTATAAAGCGAATAAATCTTGTTATTTCCCGTTGAAATCGATATTTTATTTAATATTTATTATTTAATCATGGATTTTAACAAAGTTACGCTTGAAAATGTCAATATAATAATTTGATTCCTTGAACTAGTAAAACAAAAAAGTAGTAGAAGTTATCAAATCGATGATAATTAAGATTTTTTACATTTAAGGTACCTAGATAGTGATTAGTGATAATAAAACAAACTGGTCCTAAGTTTAGCGAGCTGGCACCGCAACTAACCGTACGCCCCTGTTTATTGATCCTACTCTACACCTCTGCAAAATTATTTCAACTGAATCAGCCTGTATGCAACTTTGACCAGAGTTCGGTACTCAATTTTTACTGCGACATCTCGTAGTAAGTAGCTGCCATAGAAATATCTACAAAATAAGTTGGTTGAAAAGATACAACAGCTATCAAGCGCAGGCTTGCGCGTTGCGCAGTAAAGTACAAAGCTTTGTAGATTGTTGGAACACGAAGTTTACAGTGCAGTGTTTAGTGATTCAAATGGCTGAAAAATATGACTCGAACGGCGATTATGGGGGTTATACGGGGGATTTCAAACGTAAAGGTTCATCAGAAATGATGAACAAGGAGGGTTCGGAGTCCGACGATCAAAATCCGGCAGCCGCAAAGGCCGGCGAATATATTCGCGAGTTGCTCGCCGAAAAATTATTACTTGACCAAAGCAAACTTCCAAACGCAGCCAGACTTATTGATCAAGGTAGGTTGAAATTAATTGTATTCGTTATTTAGGGGAATGTGTTAAGGTAACACAGCAGAAAAGTCGAAGTTTAGATTATTGTTCACTCATGGCTGCCATGTTCAACACGAACACCCAAGCCAACCCAAGCGTAGCTGCAGTTTAGATATTTCTACCAGTGGCGTAACAACAACTGGGTCAGACTAGGTCATTAGGTACTATCGCACCTTAAAATATCCCAGTTTTTGAATGGATTTGGAATTTTTAAACATCCCTTAGGACTACATTATTTTTATTTAACCCAAAATTGTCGTTCTTGGTTACTCTGTGTTTATTTCAGCATATATGAGCGGGTCCTTTACGAATACGAAAATATAAATTATTGGCTTTACATACCTAGTATTCCTTTAATTTCAGAGTAACAATAGGAACAGGAATTTCAGACGATTTAGGGTATCGTGCTCGTTTCAACGGGAAGTCCTGGGTTCGAGTCCTGGTTCTGGAAATTTTTTTTTTATTACTTACACTAATTTGTATCGTCAGATAGTTATAATATAGTACATTTGAGAAAACAAGTTATAAACGTCGTTAATAAATTTAATGACGTCACATCATGGTGTTTTTTCGAAGTCTCAGCATGAGGATCCCTGGCACTAAAACTTGCTTTAGCTTATTGTATGCCCTAACTGAACTTATACAGTTCCTTGTAAATGTATGATTACTTATATTACTTTAGATTATGAAATCTTGATTCAATACCCAATCCACTAGTTATGCCTTAATTAATATTATTAAAACTTCGCATAACATACAGTGAAGTCCATTTATTGTAAAATATTGCAAGTTAAATGGACTGCCCACTTACCATTAGAATATAGGCAACCCATTATACACTGCTAGCACTCTTGCCGTTGGTTGGTTATTGATTTTGATTATTGTTTGTCAAATTACACGGTGAATTTTTTAGTTTTCAATAAAGAACTGTAGTAAAACTAACGATTTATTGGAAACATAATCTATACTGACGGAAAAAAATAGAAAATTTGGCACAACATGGAAAGGAAGAAAAAGATTGACGCAAAACAGTAACACATGAATTTGTACACATTTCTATTTTTTCTTGGTCTGTATAAATGATGTTTTCAATAAATCGGTTGCTTTCAAACTTGTTCTGTATTAAATATTAAAAAAGACAAATTTAACAGGTGACAGACAATAATTAAAATCAGTAAGCAGGGGCAAGAGTGCTAGCAGTGTATAATGGGTTGCCTATATTCCAATGATAAAGTCGGCAGTCCATTTAACTTGCAATATGCCCATATTGCTAATAATTGGACTTCCCTTCCCTGTATATCTATAATATAAGCAGTTTTAGAAGTATTAATTACTACAAAATACATAATAAAATCAATATCGTCCTCAACCATAGCATTGCGCGTGGCATTTGTATTATGATTCTAATCGAGGTTGTGATTAATAAAGGCGGATGTGCTCAAAATATTCAGGGAGTAGTGCCAAGTTTGATGTTGCCTGTTTTGTTATTCAAATACGCGTGATATGACAGACATGTACGTACACGAGGAAGCAAAATACTTCTACCTCTCCTTAAATCCGATGCAATGCACTATGGCAAAATATGTAAAGAATATTTAATTTTATTAATGAAAATTCGTTTTACTGTTTATCGCCTACTTTTTCTTACATAATGTTAACCGCCAAAACTATTTGTTGATATTGGCTATGCATTGGCACAGCTGTAATTTTTCTCGTCTGCTTACTTACATTAATTAGCAGCATAAAACTACCGTCATTTTTGTTTATTGACTTACGCTTTCAGCAGCGACCTCGTATGAATAACAAGCGATATTTTGGTGCCTTTCTTAAGATCAAATGCGTGTCGGTACGTTGTTCATTTACTGAATCTGTATCATGACTATACCAATGACGTTGGCAACGATCTACATTAAAGTCGGCAGATTGAGCTAGAGTGCCTTGATAAACATTTATTTGTTAGGGATGAAGCCAATCATGACAAACATTATCAAGACACTCCAGAGTGAACAAAGTACCGACACGAAGCCAAGTTTTGAATCATGTTACTCCATCTTTCGGAAGAAATGTAAAACTGTCTGTCCCCTAAAATGTACCATGTCATTGCACGTTAAGCATGCCTACCCTGTTAAGAGTCTAGCAAACAAAAATAAATATAGGGAAAAGTTTTATTATAATTGCCAACCGACCCTATTATAGTACAAGATTTTCTTATCATTAGTACAAACTACAAAAATATATAACAAATGTCACTTCGGTATAGTATAACAATTTAATCATGGTATGACAAATTCAAGGACGTTTGCATAAAACACAGTATATCAGTTTGTTCCTCAATAAGTTTCGCAGTAGGTTTCCCTGCTCCATGTCCAGCTTTAGTATCAACGCGTATCAGCAAAGGCTGTGTTTGCAAACAAAGTTGTCCAATGCTATATTGCAATTCCGCTATAAATTTCAAAGAATGGAGCGGTACAACACGATCATCATGATCTGCAGTTAGCAATAAAATTGCAGGATACGGACTACCACGCGCTCGAATATTATGTAAGGGAGAATACTTATACAAATATTTGAACTGTTCAGGATTTTCAGAACTGCCGTAGTCAGATTTCCAAGCATATCCAATCGTGAATTTATGGTAACGAAGCAAATCCAAAACGCCAACCATGCATATAGCACATCCAAATAACTCTGGCGCTTGATTAACGCATGCAGCGACAAGTAAACCACCATTTGAACCTCCCTGAATGGTTAGTTTATCCGGAGTAGTATATTTATTCTCAATAAGGTAACGAGCTCCATATTGAAAATCATCAAAAGCATTTTGCTTATTTTCAAGCCGACCAGCGTTATGCCAATTGTCCCCATATTCCCCTCCACCACGAATATTTGCAACTACAAAAATTCCATCAAAATTCTCCATAAACATGAGTCTTGCCACTCCAAACATGGGAGTAACGCTAATATTAAATCCACCATATCCGTATAACAAACATGGTTTACTCCCATCCAAGGTTAAACCCTTTTTATGCACAACAAACATCGGAATACTTATTCCATCCTTGCTGTTGTAAAAGATTTGGTTACTTTCATAATTTGCAGGATCAAAATGCCCTACTTTAGTTTCGTGAAATACTGTAGCTTTAATTTCGGGTTGTTTAAAATCTACACGATAAATAGTGTTTGGGGTTAAAAACGATGTGAATCCAAAAAACATTTCAGTATGTTCACGTTTTCCAGAAAATTCATTTATGGTTCCTAATTCCAAAGGAAAATTCATAATTTTGTCACCAGTTTCTAGTTCGTGTAATGAAAGCGTATGTTTAGCGTCAAACATGTAACATAAAACAAGATTATGGTTGTTGATAGGCTTGGCCCAATTCAAAACACCCCTGGAGTGTTCTGGTACCAAGACTGTCCAATTACTTTGGGCTAGATTCTCAAAATCAATCACAATTAAATGATAATTTGGAGCATCTTGATTTGTGCGAAATATAAATTTAGACTCATTATTCGTAATGTATTCATAGTCTGCTGTGAATTCAGTGATGACTGGAGTTATAGGTAATGCGTTAACTATACTTTCCACATTTTTTAAATGACAATAATACAACAAATTATGTTTGCAACCCTTGGTCGGAGTTAAAACCAAATAATTACCACAGTGACTTACTTGACCAGAATGAGTTCTAATTTGAGGATCATCAAACGATGCTACTAATACATCTGAAGATTGGGGAGTTCCTAAATAATGATAGTACAACTTCTGATTCAAGCTTGCTTCTGTTTCAGACCCATCTGATTTACTCTGCTGGTTCAGATAACCCGCGTAAAAACAACCTTTGTTATCATGACTCCATGTTAGAAATGAGTATTTGACTTTTTGCAAAACCTCTTTAAAAGGTTCATCAATCCTTTCGCAATAACAGAATTTGATTTCCACCCAATCTGATCCACTTGTACTTACGGCATACCCTAACACATTACCGTCTTCTGTAAACGAGGTATTCACCAAAGCTACAGTACCATTTTCTGAAAATGTATTTGGATCCAAAAAGATTTCTGGTTCCGAGTTTAAATCATTTTGTACGTATAGTATACTATGGTTTTGTAATCCTGAATTGTGAAACTGGTAATATCTCTTGTGGAAATATGGGGTTGATACTTTAGGATAATTCCATAGGCTTTCTAATTGTCTGCTAATGTTTTCTTTATACAGGCAGCTATTAATATAGGGATTTGTTATGGAATTTTGTTGGTCTATAAAATCCTTAGTTTCTTCTGAATATGGGTTTTCAAGCCATCTGTATGGATCGGCAACTACGGTACCATGATAATTATCTACCGTGGTCTCGTCTCTTCGAGTATCTGGATAATTAAGCATCATCATGGTATTTTTCAAAATCAAACAAAATATTGCGAACTAGAATAGGAGATTATTTGCTGAATGTATTTTGAAATATCTATAACCCGCTTTGGTTATTTTATTTTTATATTACAGGAATAGTCGATTAGGGAGTAGAGCTATCATATGATTTAAGGTATTAACGTCAAATTTTATATTGTTGATTTAATAATTGAATTTCAAACGCAGTGTGATCCATTAAACACATTCTGATTAAACGAATACAGGGTGTTAATACTTATTATAAGTCGTTTAATTTAATTTCGATATCGAATATCGATATCGAAATTTAAATATCGCCCACTCCTATCCCTCATTATACCTGTACCTACGTGTACCAGTAAATCAATATACAGTGCTTCCCGAAAGTAACGGATAAATTCAATAAAATCGTTGAGAAAAATATTTCAAATAAATGCTCGGATACGTCGATTTTTATTTTTAAATTATGATTTAGAGATGTAATTTTCAACCCCCCACCACCCAACCCCTAAGCGCTGCCAACTCCAACTTTAAAAATTCAAATAGCAAAGAACCCTTTCTGATAGCTTTTTTTATGCTCAATACAATAAAAAAAAGTTTTTCAAAATCGGTTGATAAATAACCGAGATATTTACCAAATGTATTCAAATGAAAGTGCCAATATTCGAGCAGGCGTTGGTACGGCTCTACAATGGGTGGTAAAAAACAATTGCAAGTTGTTTGTAATTGAATGTAAACAAAATGTATCTATCTATCTCCAACCCCAACCATCATTAAAACTTTGATTCTTTCGGCTTCAGTAAATCTCATTTTTGTTATCTTATTTTTCAAATCGTTAATAATAAGTAACACACACTCGACTAAGTAATGTCAATACATTTTGTTTACATTCAATTGCAAACAAGTTGCAATTGTTTTTTACCACCCAGTACCAACGCCTCGAATATTGGCACTTTAATTTGAATACATTTTGGTAAATATGTCCGTTATTTATCAACCGATCTTGAAAAACTTTTTTTATTGTATTCAGCATAAAAAAAGCTATCAGATGAAGTATCAGAAAGGATTCCTTGCTATTTAAATTTTTAAAGTTGCAGTTGGCAGCGCTTAGGGGTTGGGTGGTGGGGGGTTGAAAATTACATCTCTAAATCATAATTTAAAAATAAAAATCGACGTGTCCGAGCATTTATTTGAAATATTTTTCTCAACGATTTTATTGAATTTATCCGTTACTTTCGGGAAGCACTGTATACAACAAAAATGCGGAAAACAGTACATAAACAGATCCATATAATATTAACAAAAAGAAGAGCCACCGTAAGCAATTAATTATTGAAATTGAACAAATTTTTCTTCCTTTATATTCCAAGCATTTTCTCATTTTTTACGATTCAGCGAACCGTTTTCAAATGTCCTTTTTAACTGTGTGATTTATTTGCCTCTACTATTTAAAATGTATTACGTGCGCACAATGAAAAGGCCTTTAGTGCGTTGTAAAATCTAAAAACCAGCTCTGACAGAGAATTGCTCAGACTTTTCATTTCGTTTTATTTTCATAGGCTTTAGTTTTATTGAACTTCGTGATTACGCTCCAAAAGAATTTCGCAATTAACTTGTAATGGCATCTAAAACCAATTCGAAACCATCGTACCTCGCTAGTGTTAGAAATGCTTCCTAGTAAAGCATGAAATTGCAATATCCATAAAAATTTGAACTTGCAACATGCAACCTTTTATTGATTACTTTATAAATTGCATATACCGGGAGTTTCACGGAAACGGGCCAGGGTATTCCACCATGCAATTTTTTGTGAAGGATCAAGGGGGTGAAGGGCGCCGGGACACCCAATATCCACAACTCCCAACGCTGTTTTCTGCCCATAACTCCTAAAAATGTAAAACTACCGCAACGCCCAACATTGTAATACGGACGCAACACCCAACTGTTGGTCGTTGTGGTACTCTCACATTTTTGGACGTTATGGGCATAAAGCAGCGTTGGGCGAAGTGTCATGTCATGGACCCGCATCAACGCAACGTGCCAAAATGCTGGTACACAACCTACGTTGATCCTTCACAAAAAATTGTATTGTAGAATTCCTATGGCCTACAGCTCTCCGTGAAACTCTGTATAAAAATATACAAAAGTTCAGAATGCTTGAGTTGACTGTTTTATACCACATCTTCTAACTACTGCATGCAAATTTTATTAATGATATTTTATGCAGATGCAACACCCTATATGAAAGATTTATTTATAGGAAAATTGGTCTGGAAAGGTAGACGTAATAAATAAACAACAACAAACTAATTTTGTACCAATTTGAAATGCCTCTGCATTTGAAAGGAAATAGTTAATTATGCAAGGTATTAAAACAATAAATTAGAAATGCAAAATTCATAGTTTCATAATTCCTGTGAAGTCCGGGTCTATAATGCTGTTTATGCTGTGACATACGACCTCGCAAACCCCGTTTAATTAAGCACACCTTATAACTTATGTATTATGAATCGCACACTGCAGCAAAGCAACTATGCCAAATAAAATATTCAACCCACTGTCCAACGAGATGCTGTTTTATGTAAAATGCAATTCGCAAGGTAATGTGGTTTCTAGTTTGACATTGCAACTCAAAAAGTTTGTTTCAACTGTTTGGTGGACTTTTCTCTACTACGACTTCCTATTTAAAATACACATAATAGTTATTTATGTATCTAGGGCATTATGAAGTTGTTTATGCACGCCGAGGGTGACAAGCCAGCTAACCCAAAGGTTTGTAAGTCGCCCGAGGGTATAAACATATCAAGTATCAAATAATGCCCATGGTGCATACAACATTTTATTTTTCTCTTTGAATACGTAAATAAATTGAAAAGCTTGAATGTGAATTTATAAAATAGACCGACTTTGTAGGTGGTGTTTGTTTATGTATCTATGACGATAAAATATTA
Source organism: Hemicrepidius hirtus (assembly GCA_963082805.1). NCBI lineage: Eukaryota > Metazoa > Arthropoda > Insecta > Coleoptera > Elateridae > Hemicrepidius > Hemicrepidius hirtus. The sequence continues at coordinate 37,147,671 of OY720160.1, read as the reverse complement.
GAAGATAATGTGGGGGTGTTACCTATATGAATATTACACCGTCCATAACGCCCTAGGGCGTTACGTACTGCTTGATATTTTTGGATATTAGTAATAGTAAACAACTAACCTCACGTTATTTTTTGTTTATCGCCCTCACTTCATAATCATTTTGTCAAGGTTCGATTAGAAATTTTTTTATATGAACTAACATTTCAAATAGTAGGTACCTTGAATTAATTACAACATTATAACATAAGTCCTGCAATTGAAATAACCGTATTCATGAAAAATTGCAAAAGATTTTATAAATATATACAGTGTGTCCACGGATTGAGTGCATATAAGGTGTAAATGACGAATTTTTTTAGAGTTGGATCTTCATGTTCTGAGGATCGCTCCTGCTTAGTCTCAAACTAAGATATTGAAAAAATTAGCCAAATCAATTAATATACAGGGTGTTTTTTTTGACCGAAATCTAAAAATTAGTCAAGAGTAAACTGTCTTTATTTTAGCAGATATAACAAAAATGTATTAGAAAAAGTTGTTTAGAATTAAAAGCTATTGAAGATTTTCAATTTTTATACAAATCAGCCTACTTTGATTTTTTTCATCAACATGAGATTTTTTATTTGTGGTTTTAATGACCCATGCATGAAGAGTAATTAAACAAAGTACTTGAAAAACAAATAATTATTTATTAAAAAAATACTAAACCTTATTTGTTACAAACATGAGTTCAAAAGTACCTACTACTGGATTAGATGACAAAAAACAAAGTAGGCTGATTTGTATAAAAGTTGAATATCTTCAATAACTTTTAATTCTAAACAACTTTTTCTAATACATTTTTGTTATATCTGCTAAAATAAAGACAGTTTACTCTTGACTAATTTTTAGATTTCGGCCAAAAAAACACCCTGTATATTAATTTATTTGGCTAATTTTTTCAATATCTTAGTTTGAGACTAAGCAGGAGCGATCCTCAGAACATGAAGATCCAACTCTAAAAAAATTTGTCATTTACACCTTATATGCACTCAATCCGTGGACACACTGTAGATAGATAAAAAATATTTTTCGGTTAAGATGGATACTTATTTACTCGATCAACCGCAAAAAATTCCTGTTTATGCAAGACCTACCAAATCGAAAAGGGTCTGAATAAATTAATTTTCCTCTTATCAAAATTCAGTGAAGCCAATGCAGATACAATTTGGGGGAGGACAGTGACAAATGTTCGGGAATGCTGTGATAGCGCCGTATATCACCTGTAGACATTTAGACAACGGTGCTAACATCGAACTTGAATATGTAGAGCACTTACCACCATCTAATTTTGGAAATAATTGGAAAAGTATGTAGAACTACGCCACGATTACGTAATATTGTACTAAATAAAACTGAAAGAATATACAAAATAACAAAATTAGTATTTCACTTATGTGGGTTAAACTTTCAACTCCAAAGTATTATCAGCCAAAGGGATAATGTTCTTGCAGTTTTAAAAATAAGGAGTTAAGTTAAGATTAAAAAACAAAGAATAATGATAAACGAAAGTATCAAACTTATGGATATTCTAACACTTTATTCCAGATTTTATAAAATCTTAGTTTGGTAGGGAATGCTTTTTGCTGTATGTGTATGTGAGTTGGACCTTTGGTATCCAATTAAGTGGTTCACACAGTAATTATTTTCGGACAATTAATTCCACCCTCTTGCCTGTAATTCTTGTCTTTGCTGCCTCACGACACAATCCCGGGAGTCCACGACCCTTCCTGCGGCCTTAATTAGGATCTTTAGGGTAGCAAGTTGGCAGAGAACAATTTTCTTAATGAGTTTTTTGAACTACTACATTTTAATAAATTGTCTCTACTCGAGTTAAGTGATGGGCAAAATTAGCACGTCTACTTTTACCTTTCTCTCGTTTAAGTTAATTTAATACAAGATTTTCCTGAAATTTATTTTGAAGAGATTATTTTACATTTAAAAAATGTAAAGACCTATAAAATTCTTGAAATGGTTAGGATATTAAAGGGGTGCAACATTTGTAATTTTCCGGGTAGCAGCATTATTTCCCGGGTTTCCCGCATTTGATAAATGTTCGTAGGGCGAGTTATGTATGAACCTCTGCTGCCTACTACCTTGCTGCGTTGATGGTAGATAGGTTGAAGCCGCGCCGCGACGCCGACGTTCATCATTTGTTACTTCACTTTTACTGCGGATATCCTCTGACATCGCTGAGGAATGTTTTAACCGCATTTTAAACAAGCATTTACCTAAGCTATCGATTACTGTAACAATCAAGCTAAGGAAAAATATTTTCAAATCTATCTCTGCTACATACAACTTTCAAGAACTCCCGGGAGCCCACCACCATATGTGGGTGGCTTTTTTAGCTGTTTTGAGGTTTCTAATGATAGGTAGACTGAGGTAATGATGGCTGAAGCCTAGTATTGGCCACACTGGTTATCTTCTAATATCATCCAGAGCTCTTGGTAAAAAAAATATAGTACCTATAACTGCTATCCTCACAAGGAGATGAAACCTTTTGTTAACACCTACGAACGAAACTGTTTTATACCCGTTCCGCAGCCGGATTTGAACCATCAGCGTTTGTAGTCTCTACTGCGGCTATACCCGCCCGCCCCAGATATGTGTCAAAAAAAGACTTATTATATTTGAACATCGATCTGCATTTAAACTCGTTGTAAAGATGTTACGATAAGAATTGAATGTTTCAACATTTCAACTAAAGAAAGTAATTCGAAGGGTCGCCGTGGCTGAGCGGTCGTAAAGCTTGCAATCACTAAGCGCATTGCTAAACATCAGAAAACGTGACTCGCGATTGTTGATTCGAATACAACAAGGAACGGTAGTCTGAATAAAAGTAAAGCCGCCCCAACCGCAAAATGTATAGAAAAATACTAATTATTTTTTTTTTCTTTGCAGAAGTTGCAAGAGTCCAAAATATAGGCAAGGTACCAGCCAGAGAACTGAAATATGTAGATATATATCGAGAAAAACCAATGAAAGTATCTGTTAAAGTGCTTGTACCTGTTCGAGAACATCCTAAGGTAAGAGATTCAAGGGGTGAACCATGTGGGAAGTTTAGTGTACACAGTACTGGTAGTCTTTGAGAATCACCCTGATAGGTACACAAATATTTACCTAGTATGTGTTCTCTTACAGTTTAATTTTGTTGGAAAACTTCTTGGGCCAAAAGGCAATTCCATGAAAAGATTACAAGAGGATACAATGTGTAAAATGGCTGTATTAGGTCGTGGTTCCATGAAAGATCGCCAAAAGGAAGAAGAATTACGGCAATCTCTGGATCCTAAATATTCACACCTCACCGACGATTTACATGTTGAAATATCTGCACTAGGACCCCCTGCTGAAGCTCATGCCCGGATTGCTTTTGCACTTGCAGAAGTGCGTAAATATTTAATACCTGATAATAATGATAATATTAGACAGGAACAAATGAGGGAAATGGAAATCATCACCGCTGCTGATCCGGCTGCCAAAGAACCCATGCCACCTACTGTAAAGCGTTCAGCAATTCCAAGAGGTAATATAACTTTGGTTTTAAGTAATTTAGAAACCAATCATCCCTGAACATGCTTCTGCAATATTAAAAGTCATTAATTTAATATTGTAGCTGCTGCAGTTCCTCCTCGCCCACCGGTACCAATGCGTACAGCAACTCGCGCGCCGGTTTCCACACCTCGAGTAATGCCTGCTAAAACTAAAATAATGTCGATTCTAGACCGTGCTCGAATAGCAATGGAAGAAAGCTATTCCGGAGGATATGAAGAACCATATGAACCCAATGAGCCCTCATATGAATCATATCCTGTCTCCCATACACGCTCCAGCTATTCCAGCCATCATTATGACCCTCCTGATTATGAACCCGAGTATTATCGAGACAGTTCCGCATCGTATGGAGGTAGGTCTTATTATGTTGTCTTTGAGGATCATTTTAAAATATGAGAATATCAAAGTGCATGTTAAATAATTAAATTTGAGATAAAATATGTGACTGTGCTCAAAGTAAACCTTTAAAAAAAATCTAAAACAAGAAATATTATAGATCTATCATTCAAATTGGAAACAAAATCAAGTACATGTCATGAAGTACTTAAAAAATAAGTGAAATTATAAAACTTGATGATAAACAAGCTCAGATGGTTATGTAAGTCCTAGAGAGGCAGTAAAGAGTATGAAACCAGCAATTCTTTGCATTGAATATTCATTTTAGAAATAAATAAATGATTCTGCTATAAAAGAAAAGTGATTAATTTTAAATATTAGGGTCGAATGGCAATTCCTAAAAAACATTCCTATGGAACCCCATAATATTTTGTAGTTAAAAAGTCTAGTGTAAGACCTAAAATGGACCCCAGTAAATAGCCAGCTAAATGAATTTTTCAGAGTGTTTTCGATCTCTAGGCCCACTCAGCATTTATAAATGAGTTCCTAGGGGTAATACCCTGGAGTAATACCAGGTTGAAGTTTAAATCCAACTAGCCCTTGTAATAGGACTTATTCCAAAAACGTAAAAAATATTTGCATATCTATCTTAAACGGCAGATAACAATTGCATCAATTAATTTTATTTACAACCAGACCTTTTTTTCTGAAATTAATATTGATTGCAAAAATGTGTGTCTCCATACTATTATTTTCCTTGTATGTAAAACCCATTACTATAAAATTTAGAATAGGGTATTATACTAAAAAAATATTACTGAAAGTGAAATATTCTGTGACGTCACCAACCATACATAATTATTTACAGCTGAACACGCAGTATCAAGGGGAACAAAAAGTTACCTACGCGACGGTGGTATAATAGCCTAAAGTCTCTATACCCGCTTATTGTTGAAGCATCATATCAGTTTACACCAGTTTTATGCCCGGTTTCTAGAAACAAATTTATAAAATCCATAACTTATGTATTCGATAAACATATCACGTGACACTGTCGCTGATTAGCCTATAGATAATTTGACCACGCCTTATTGACTGTTTAACGCTCATTATTTAATAACCAACTACTTTAAGAGTAAACGAATGCGAGCTGATGGGCGCATATATTTCTAGTCTGACGGTTCCCAGGCCCAAACTATTAATGTTACACATATACTCTCCCGGAGTTTTTTGTAGGAAATTTTATTTTCTACAACTTTGGTCTTATGTTATTTTCACCTATCTTGGGCTGTTTTTACTAAGTTTCCATTTAAAGCAATTAACGCGGATATTTTACGTACCTACCTTGTATGGTTGATAACGTCACGCGCCACTAGCCTTATACCAAGTAGGTTTTTTTAGCCTCATTCGGAGAATTAAAAAACGGAAAATTAACGTACTGTACAGTTGAGTATGTTCATACTGGGCTACAGTAGGTAATAATTAAAATTTAGTATAAATCCCTATTCTTGAAATTATTTAAAACTACATAGCCATAAACTTTAATATTAAATGATACAAAAATATAATTAACTTAAAACTAATTTCCACCTTTGAAGAAGTATATCACGAATATGTTGAAATCTTTATAAATATTTTTTAAACCCAATTTAATATTTCTGGAAATTTATAATTTTAAAATAAATTTAAAACGTGCTTTAAAGATCTAAATACATAATATTTCCTGTCTGTGTTGTAAATACTTGTAATCATACATGATCGAATGATTATTTAAAACTACTTTGTACATAACCATCTATGCATTTAAAAATCTCAAAAATCTATGTTATTTTGGGCATAAAACATGCTCGTTTTTTTTTATAATTTTTAACCGTTCATATTCATTGGTTAACTTGTAAAATATTGTGTACAGAACCTTCCTCGCATCGTTGGAAACCATATAAAACAAGCAGTTCAAGCTCGCGTCACAGTGAATCGACTCGCTACCGGTCTTCACCGTATACACGCCCTTCTAAGTAAAATAATTGAATAATTTAACAACTCAAATATAAAACAACATTACGTAATTCATTAACAATATTCTGGAATTTCAATCCTTTATATTACCTTCTTTTATAATATCTACTTTTAAACAATTTTCTCTTAACTCGTGTAATGCACTGATAATGTTGCAAGTAATTTAAGTCCTTATAAATATGTAAAAATTAACTTACTTTGTAGACGGCAACTGAAATACAGTTTTTATTTGCATTTATGTAACATTTTGAAAAACAACAGACTTATTTTTTTTTTATTCAATACAAAATTAGTTTTTGGTTTGGTTTTATAACATATTAGTTATGTCAAGTGGTAATATTTACACAAAATTATAATTTTCTTTAAATAATGTAAAAAAACGTGTGTTGTCAGTATTCTCTGTTGCAGCAAAGAAATGCTTTTCCTTATCGGTCTGGTTATGAGGATTAGCGTGAAAGAACTTGTAACAAGATCTTCATATTAAAATTATTGATCTAATATTTATATCAAAATTTACGGTAATTGATCAACTGCACCACTGTTTGTCAGATACAAGATGACCCAAAACTGTGGTACAACCAGTCTCCCCCCTCCCCTAAATATAGAACAATGTATTATCATTCAGTCAGAGCAAGTTATAAAAAAATTTCTATGAATACAGTAAATAAATAAAATGCTTTAGGGTGGAGCTATAGTCTCCCGAAAGAAATGGAAACAATTTAAACTTTAATCAACTCTATTAAAAAGTTATGAAATTTGGCACATAATTTAGTATTACTAAGTGATACCATGTTAACAGTACCCCAATAAAAAATATTCTTAACCCCAGGCATCCAAAACTGAAAAACCTGAACATACCTTTTAACCCTTCTCCAGAAGTTTTGTTAGTCTAATTTATACACACCCTATACATTAAAAATTAAACATATTTTTTAGGGTCCATACACTTGAAACCATTCTTATGGTTTATTTTAAATAAATTATCTAGTGGAGTGCTTAAAAATATTACTGCTTCTGTACTAAAGTTCTGGGTCACCTTGTATGGTGTAGACTGTAGTTGACAACACAATATTGAATATGTGATTTTTACAAACCTTCTAATAAAGATCACCAGTTCAGAAGGATGACCTATTCGAGTAAATTTTGAGTTTTAGTTATACACATCGTACCTGAACGGGGAACCCTTGTAAACTATTTAAAATTATTAGCTATTTTGTAAAAATCATTTCTAAATATCGTGACGCCGACTATAATAATCTCTTTGCCTGAATTGTATTATATTACTGCGTGTAACATTAATAATTTATTAAAAAAATATTACGGTTGATTTGAATATTAAATCCTGAAAATACATTAAAATAAAGAATGTTAAAAATATCATATGAGATATGACTCTATGTATTTATAAAAAAATTAATGTGTCACTTTTGAATAATATAATCCTCGACTGTAGATGGCAAAATGCATTAGACTATAGACGCTAGTGAGCTATTCTTTAAGAAATTACCAATAAATATTTTTGTTTCGTATATCATTTAAGATATATCTTTAAAAGTGCTTCATAATATGCTTAAAATACCTTTTTCGTCCTTATAGAATGGCTCTTAAATATTTGTAGATCTAAGTAATGGAATAAAATTTTTAGTTATTTGTGAGAATAATAAATGTAAGTTGTATTGAGATTAAACAATCAATAAAACCTTCGAAATGTGTGTTAAATAATTACTACAATACCAAAGTCGGTTGCTAAATAAATAAAATACAATTAAATAAAAACAAATCAAAATAGTTACAACATTTAAATACTTAAATATTACTGATCATAAAGACCTTCGTAGAATATTTAAAAAAATATCTTAAGAAACTTCTGCAACTAACGTTAAGTCATTTTTACTTAAGATGGCGTCTTAGTGGTTGTGGAACCAACATAAGACTAATTTTATGATCGTCAACCAAAAGTAAGTGGCTTAATTTTCTAATTAGACATGTGTAAATGGTAGTTACGTAATAAAATTGCGATTATTCAACGGACAATTAGCATTCGATATACTAAACAGCATGTGTGTATTATTAACATCTAAACTGCTATGTCGGTATTTAATTTACTTTTAAAAAAATAAAAACACCTAATTTTATAGTGAGTTTAATTTTTAATAATACATTTTTTAATTCTGGTTTTAATTTAAAACAAGTAAACCTTTTATCATTTCAAATATTAATTATAATATTGTAGTAGACAGAGGTATTAATATTTTTATTTTACAGGACTCCGCTGCATGTTGTTCGGGCTGTAAGAATATTTACTGCTACGTACTGCTGGTGATATTAGTATCTGTGATATTTTTTTAATAAATGCTCATAAATCAAAGATTTTATCTTGTTTTATTCTTATTACATAGGGTTACTCGTCACTTTTATTAAAGTTATAACGTCAAATAAATCGTAAAATAAGTAGATTTGGTGTAGAATATTGTAATCTTGAAAAAATCAGGAAATAAACTAAATATTTCCTTAAAACCTTAAATTTCTTATTCTTACAAGCTGCAAGTATAAAATAATAATACGGCTTAAAGACCCTACTGTTCGAAATCTACTCCCAACACTGTAGGTAGTTGCCTACAGGCTCTTGAGTGAACAGGCTACCCACAACAGAATTACTCTAAGAGTGGGTGCAGCGGCACCAGGGCATAGAAAGGAACGAAGAGGCGGTCTTACTAGCTAGGGAAGGAGCCGAAATCACGAATGATCGGTCCAGAGCTGCAGTATCACAGCAAGAATTCAATGCTGGAGGGGACTATTATGATATGCAAACATAAAAGTCAGTAGAAAATGCGCCACGGGCGATTTTATTTCCAAAAGTGGGCGTGGCCTACTTTAAATGGGTGGTACGAGCATGTGAGAAGTCCAGATGTTTAAAAAATTCAGCAATATTCAAAAATTGTTCTTTTTTCTCATTACTTGGTAAAGTACCACTTGGCAAATATGCCTTTTTTTATGAAAATTATGAAGTTATTCCGGAAGTTATCTTTATTTATTTGTTAGTCTGGGGGGAGGGGCCTGGATTGAAACAGTCAAAGCTCAATGAAAATCCTGATATTAATACAAAAATAAAAAGTAATAACAAATAGTCTGCTGAATGTCCTTTTCATGTCTTTTTATCCCTACTTCGTGAAACACCCTGTATATCTTTTTTAAATCTGGCTTGTTACAAATATTGAATCAAGAACAATGTAAAGATTGAAATAAGTAAACTAACCTTCAGCATTTAGTAGCAATCTCACATAAACACATTTTAAAAAAGCAAAAGCTTATTTTTACTTCGCTACCACTTTAAACACATTTGACGTTTCTGGTACGCATGCGCATACGTATACGTCAAACCCTACACATGTGTCTAATCCATAACCTCAAATAAACAATAAATTCAAAAATGAAAAATTTAATATATTATTACTGTGTAGCTATTATTTCGTTAATATTATTTCTTTATGGATTTTTTCCAATGCAACAAAGCCACGCTACAGACACAATACAACAACCAACATACCTAAACGATATCGAATTTGATATTGATCGATTGTACAAACAAGAAGTCAGTCGACTGGTCCTTATCGTAATCGATGCTTTAAGACTAGATTTTATTACAGAAAAAAATATGCCCTTTTTATTTTCTACGTATCCTAATAATGGTTGCTTAATAAACATGCAGGTAGAATCACCAACTGTTACGTTACCTAGAATAAAAGCGCTAACAACAGGAGGTATTCCACAATTTGTTGATGTAATTCTCAACCTAGCAAGTAGTGAAATTGTGAAAGATAGCCTTTTACACAGAGCAAAGAATGCTGGTAAAAAAATAATTTTTTATGGTGACGACACATGGATTAAATTGTACCCCAATATTTTCGAAAGATATGAAGGTGTATCTTCCTTTTATGTAACTGATTACACTGAAGTTGATAATAATGTAACTCGGAATGTTAAAAAAGAATTGAATAACAAAGATTGGAATATTATGGTACTGCATTACTTAGGATTAGATCATATTGGACATGTTTACGGACCTTACAGTCATCTTGTTCAACCTAAGCTAAGGGAAATGGATAACATCATTAAACAAATATATCTAGCTTCAAAAACTTGGGATAATAAAACACTTATTGTAATTACTGGGGATCACGGGATGAAAGACAGTGGTGGGCATGGTGGTTCTACGATTAGTGAAACACATGTGCCTTTTATTCCTCTTGGAATTCCATGTAACAATGATTCAGTTGCACAAACAGATGTGCCTGCAACTTTAGCTTCAATTCTTAATCTACCTCATCCAGCAAGTAGTATAGGATGTGTAATTTCAAGTATGTTTATTACATTTCCGTTCGATCGTTTGTTATACATTTTACGTTATAATAATTTATTTTTACAATCCAAAATGAAGTTATGTCAAAACTTATTCCAGGAAGCTTCAAGTTTACATTATAATTTTATAAAATTTCACAATGAAAGTGAAGCAATTCAAGCACAAAAACTCTACGAACAATGTTCAAGAGAAATAAGTCATAAACTAGTGCATTCCTCAATAAAACAAGATGTTCATGGTTTATTAATTAACAGTGCATTGTTAATTCATTGTCTTTGTGCCATTTTTTATGAATTTCTTAGACCTAGTAATATAGAAATGAAGATAGAAAGAATAGAGCAAATATTTGTTTTATTCGTTCTTGTATTTCAGGTTACTATCCCAAAGGTATTATTTATAACAGCTTTGTCTTTATCTGTGATAAGCATTTTTGTTTTACGTTACATTAAATTATTTGCTAAAACTATAAAATGGAAACCAAAATGTGATATTAATACATACATAATTTTTTGTACCATTATCCATTCGTTAAGTTTAATATCATCGAGTTTTATAGAAGAAGAACATCAAGTATGGTATTTTATGTGGGGCACTTTTACTTTAATTAATTGGTATTTATTCGATCATAAACTTAAAGCATTAGAGTGGGTGTTATTATTTTTAGGCTTGCGCCTATTAAGGATTATAAATCAAACTGGTGATAAATGGGCACATTTACCTGATTTATCGCAGTGGTTACTTTTAGAAGAGAATTATTACTACCTTCAAGGTTTACTTAGTATTAGTTTAATATTAATATGGATGTATTGTTTCTCCCTCCAAGGAAAACAGAAAAGTACTTTAATTTCAAGTGGTGTTGCATTAGTTTTAATTTATATTTTCCACACTTTGAAGACACAAAGTTCCTTATTAGTTAAATTAATTTGGTTTTTTATTTTCTTGAATTTATGTTTAGGATTAAAACAAACCAGTCAACAAATAAATCATGTAATAGTTACATGGATTATGTCTTGTGCACTTTTAATGCGTTCTTATAATTTAATTTTATTACCAGCTTGTTTATACGCCAGCATTGTTATATTTAAACATGTTAAAGGGGTGGAGGCTTTAATAATAAGTCATATATGGCTTGGGAAGACGTTATTTTTCTGTCAAGGACATAGCAATAGTTTAGCCAGTATCGACATTGCTTCGGGATATATAGGATTACAAGAGTATGTCCCATTTGTTGTAATATTACAAGTTCTTTGTCACACTTATGCCTTTCCTGTATTAACCAATTTATGTTTGATTAAAAATTGTATTCTAAATTTTGAAATTATATGGACGATTAATATTCTCTGTCGACTATTAATTCTTACAGTTACGTGTATTATAATTTTAATTCATAGACATCATTTGTTTGTATGGACTGTTTTTGCACCGAAACTGTTAGTTGAAGCCAGTCATAGTCTAGTATTATTTATAGAAATAGTTATGTTTTATTGTTTTGTAAAATTGTATAAAATCTTTAAAAAATAAATGAAATATTAACTTAATAAAACGGGTCGTTTATCTGTATCACAGCAAAAAAGAGGAAGACGGGAAATTTTGAGGAACAGATATATCAATATTGTAAACGAAATTATAGACCTTCTAGAAGGAAAGTACCTACGAAATAAGAAAAAGATATTACCTGCTCTCCCTATGTTTATAGCCTTAGTCTTCAAATTGTAGCAAGCAGGGCAACCGATTTTACTAGGGTATGACTGCTTTATGAGGGAAATAGTGCGACCACCACTGAAACTCTGCCGCTTATCATTTCTTTAAAATAAATATTAAAAATCCTTTCGTTAGAGAAAAACCATAAATTTCTTTACTACTGGTACACTTACAAAAGATACTTAAACCTATCTCATTTTACTATTTGAAAAGAGACCAAAAAAAAATTATTCTAGAACAAAACTTGGAACGAGTAAATTTATTCATCAGGTTTATCTGGTGGAGGACCACATGGCTGCAACATTTTTTCCATTAAATTGAAACGTACACGAGCTTTTGCTTCATTTTCAGCAATCGCAAAATAGTTTAGCAAGTCTGGATGGCCGAGATAACTTGAACAACTGTCACGATGTTGGTTAACCAACCATTCATACTTTGTGGTATCTGCATGGCCCGTTCCAATGTATTTTGATTGCAAATGCTCCAATTGACTGTGAATATTATAACGATCACCCATTTTTCTTCAGAAATTAATCTTTCTACAATTGAGGTTATGCTTATTATAAGGATTAAAATATTTTTATTTATTCTTACCTTATGTAGAAGCAGATTACGCCGCAAGTTTTACTGTTACTCTTATTTTATATTAATGTGTACTTCAACGAATAATAAGAATTTTATAAACAGAAATAATGTACCCTCAAAATTTACATCTGTCACCTTGCAGTTTACAATGTTGCCAAAAGTGTACCACAGTAGTGTACTCGACACGCTTTACTTTACTTTCATTAGTGCTAGGTAAGGTATTTCATGAAGAAACTGAACTCTTTAATTAATAAATCATAAATTTAATCATTATTGATTCAATTAATTACGTTCAGTTTTGGACCTCAGAACTTTTGACTTGACATCACTGTAAATAGTATTTAACAACATTAACCAATGAAAAGTGTTTATTTCATGACATAATCTTGATTCTTGGCGGTAAACAGCCGTTTGTTGGTTAGAAAATATTAGTGGTTCTGTCAAGTTTATCAACGGTCTTAACGGCTTCCGTGTTATTAATGTATAGTGGATGCTAAAATTAGTAAGTAAAATTAATTCTCCACATTGTAGAAATAATAGTATTAGCCATATTATTCATTAGTACCTATTATTTTGAATATATTTTGTAATTTGGTGTTGGTTAAGTTTACCTGGAATCTTGTTGCTAATTCACATTTTAATTAACAATCCTTAGTAAATTAGAACAAATAGAAACTAGCTCACATAGTTTGCATGATAAGGATTAGACTTTGGTTTAAACAAATAATATTAGTAAACATACGATTTGAATATTGTGTAGTACATAAAACTTCCAAGAGTTCAATACCTTCATGTTTACACCGGTTTTGCTTTTCCATAATTGCATGAGTGATGAACTACTCACACAAACAACTTACAACACAATTCTTAATACTAGAATTTCTGGTGCAGATAAACCGATGGAAGACATATGTCCTACGTCCCCAAAAACACTTCACGATTCCAAAAATTACACTCCTCAAAGGAGACGAGAACTATTTCCAACAAATGACGATGATAGTAATGATTTAGGGCACATTAGTCCTCTTAGCAATTCGACTCCACCTGGGTCTCCAAGCTTGTCACCCTATCCTTCCGAAAAATTAATTGAACCAACCATTACGAATTTTAGCAAAAGTACAATTGCTGATTATATAATATTAGAAAATATATGTAATAATGATAAACGAGACCATACTAAATCAATGGAAACCATAGAAAATAAAACACCTTTAAATAATAAGCACTGGTGTGAAAATACCATGTCACCATTATATCTCAGTCCAGTACAAGAAACAATAAACTTGAATATTTCATCATCACCAAAGAAATTAAAAGAAAATGATATGTCTCTAACCAATTCGCCTAGTTTTACTTTGAAAACCCCCCAATCTACATCAGCCCTAAACGTAGATGTCCCTAAATTAATTCGCAAATCACCTCTGGTTAAATGTTCGACCAATCCAGAAACTGGAAAACGTAAAATGCCATTTTCTGATTCACCATCAACTAATAAACATCTTAAATTAGATCCTGGTTCTAAGGTGCGAACTGTTTTATTTCCAAAGTCTGATATTGTCGTTCCAACTACATCTTTCTATACCAAAACTAATACCAATTATGTTGGACATACATTCAGGAATGTTAGTATAAAAACTAGGAAAACAAATAATAAATCCTCTCCCTTATATTTGTGTGGTCGCAAAGGAAGTAGGAAACAAGGATTTGGGCAAATCAATGCTGGGGTTAAACATAAAATAAGGAAACCAAAACCAAAAAGAATTGCAGATACACAGCTTCTGAAAGTTGCCCTTAACATTATAGATAAATCACCTCTGACTGATTATCTTAATGATATAAAAAATATATTGTCTAACCACGAGATTAGCAATAATTCCCCCACCACAAATGTGTCGAAGACACAAATGAACGAGGATGAAATAGCAACAGTGTTAGATCTAGAAATTACACAAAGTAGAAAAAGAGAACTTAGTCCATCTCCTGATCCAAATAAAAAATTCTTTAAATTTAAAAGAAGTAATGCTACTGTTACTGTAGATAAACATTTAAAACTGGAAATGAATGATGGAAAGTTAAGCATTATGGAAAATAAAAAACATAACAAAAAATATAAGGCTGTTAACCAAGTGAAATTAAATTTAGATGCCACTGATTTAATCGTACCTGAAAATGAAAATTTAATTTCACCCGTAGAAATAGATGATATATTATATTCGTTAGATAATGATAACAATAAAGAAAATTCTACAAACTCGGTACAAGATATTCCAGAATCTATAGAACAACTTGTATTGAAAGCTCATAATTCAGTTGCCATGTCTGAAAATGCAATACACTTGCATACAGTTTCTGAAAAACAACCACATCATCAAAATAATGGTTTAAATTTAAATTGTTCTCTAGTACCAAAGCAAATGAACGAACAATCCATATTACTATCACCTACATCCCAGATGTGTAACATGACATCGGGTTTAGCACTAAACAGTCCTAAAAAAGCAAAACAAAACATAACTAATATCTTGACTAGTATCCACAATTTCAACAAGCCGGAGAGTCTTAACGAAATCTCTTTTGCTACAGAGATGGAGGAAGAAAAATTATTTCCTATTTTTTATGGAACAAATAAAGTGCCTTCAAAAAATGTTAAAACTCCAAAAGTAAACCACACTTCAAAAAAACTGAAGCCTCTACCTAAAGATCAATTGTTATTAGACGCTGGTCAAAAGAAATTTGGAGACACTCAGTGCACTGAATGTAAGTTGGTTTACCATATGGGAGATCCAAATGATGAAATGTTACATCTTAACTATCACAATGCTGTACATATTTTCCGTTTCTATGTAAGTAATTTTTTTTTTATTAATTACTATACAAGGTGTTCTTTAACCGAGTACCAGATCCAAACAATATTTCAACTGTCTTCTCAAAACTAATGTCTTGACACTTTTATACGCAGAATTTAATCCCGAGTATATGCCCGAAATATGTAAATATATACAGGGTGTTGCATTTAAAATAAGAAAGTTGGGGTCATTTCCGCCGAAACCGGAAGTGAAAAATTATTAACATTTAGTTCAAATTATAAGCTTTAACGTGTATATAATGCATACAACAATTTATTCAAATTGGTTAAAAAATAAAAAAATAACAGGGGTACCTAGGGGTCCTGTATCACCCGGTATAGTGGAAATATTGTTTAGAGATTACCTACCCAGTCAAACACACTGCGTTGCTAAAAATTAATTAATGTCCTCATAGTAGAACTAAAACTTTTTCTTATGTTACTAATTGGTATAATTTAGGGGTGGAGAGATGAACGTGTGGTGGCTAAATTACCAAATGCCAGGATAATTCGAATTCTTCCATGTGATCCTAAGCCATGGCTAAAAAGGGTTAAAGATGTGCTAGAAATAGTAAATAGAGAGCTTGGATATTATGAAATGCAGGTCGATATAGATAATTCTCAGGTATTTGATTATCTTGCATCATTTATGAATGGAGTAAGTAACAAAAAAAATTTTTGTAGGTATTTTTATATATAAAGAACAAGACAATAGTAGGATGCCTTGTAGCCCAGCCAAAATCTGCAGCTTACCGTATGTTGAGTGATAGTGAAGGAATAGATTTATGTTCTGAAAAAAGTTATCCTATTAAGTGTGGAATAAGTCGCATTTGGGTATCACAGTCATGTAGAAAAGAAGGTATTGCCACAGCACTTATAAATTCTTTAAGAGGTAATTTTTTCTTTGGCAGTATTCTAACTAAAGATGATATCGGATTCAGTTCACCTACTGAAGCAGGTAAAGCATTTGCCACAAAATATTTTAATACTCCCAATTTTTTGATATATTAAGTTTTAAGTTCTCACAAGTGAATAAAAGTGCCTTTTATTAAATTAATGAACTTTTTCTAATTAATACAAAACCTTTTCAAATTTACGTAACAAGATGGAGTTTAATCCTTCAAAATAACAATAGAATGTGCCATTGTATCCTCAAATGAATATTTAAGTAGAAATTTATTTATAGTTCACTCTAACAGTATTGTACTTTACTTTAAATAATTTTAATTTATTAATCGTTAATTTAGTTAATAACAAAGTATTCTAGTACAAAATCAAATTTAGATATTGTGAAATAATTTTGATATTGAGAATATTTATATACAGGGTGCAGAATTGGATTAGGCACCATAGAGATTTCAATGCAAAAAAAATTATATTCGTTTATTTGCTTCCCTAATTATTTTAGAGCTAGACTGTTTGTAAATTTTCTGTAGAGAAAGAAATACTGAATCAGGACGTACTATTGGTTTAGTATTTTAAATTTACTGAAAGAAAAAAATTGACCGTTTGAATTTGAAAATCGCTTGCTTTTTTTAATTGTAGTACTTTAAATCAATGTCTAATTTATACAAATACGTGAAATCATTCTTTTAAAATCATTAATTACATTTTCAAAATGTGTTGGAAGTCTTTTAATTCATCAATGTCGCAGAAATTCTTTTAAATAAAGCGCGCGATATTCAAATTTGGACGCTCAATTTTTTTCTATATTTATACAAAACTAATAGAAGGTCCAGATTCAGTATTTCTTTCTTTACAAAAACGTTCTGAACAATTTAGCTCTAAAATAATTAGGGGACAAAGATTTTTGCATTAAAATCCCTATGGTGCGTAATCCAATTGTACACCATATATAATACTGAAATACGTAGGTACCATTTTCATTACTAATACGTTAACTTTGTTAAAAAATATATATTTTAGTTCTTATGGCTAAATATAAGATTTAAGTTATTTATTCTAACTGTAAGTAAGTGGGTTTGTATTTATTGTAATAAATTAAAGCGCAAGTTCAAAAACTTTTACTTTAAGGACAAAATAACAGAAATAATTTTTTTATTAAAATTAGAATATTAATAAAATACCAATAAGTGACAAAGTACTTAACTGTAATTGGTATTTGTTAAACATGAATGCTAAAATCAATGCAACCACTGCACTTCTGTACATCATTGATCTTATTTTTCTTACAAATATAACTACAATACTAAGCCCTAAAATTGCTATCAGTATTAGGTCTTGTGCGTAAACTAAATTTTTCTCTACATTAACGGCATGGTACACTGATACAGCTCCTAAGATTAATAAAACTATTTGTTTTATTGCTACCATTTTCTTGGTTTTGGGATTTTGTAAACTGAAAAACTACTTTCATTAAAATTCTACGAATCTATAAATGTTTTACTTACTTGTTTTAGTTTCGAACTGGAAATTATGTAATGAATAAAAAAATTTAGTAAATCAGTTCTACAGGTATGCTTATAGATAACTTATTGATAAAAAAAGATAAGAGTTTTGTCTATAAATTAGCAACTTATCAAAAGTTATACAATAGGTACCTAATTTTTAAAATATTGCTTTTACCTTTAAAAAATTATACTCCAAAAAAATTTATATCTTTCCAATTTTGTTTGTGTGTATAGGGAAT
Organism: Hemicrepidius hirtus; assembly: GCA_963082805.1. Classification (NCBI taxonomy): domain Eukaryota; kingdom Metazoa; phylum Arthropoda; class Insecta; order Coleoptera; family Elateridae; genus Hemicrepidius; species Hemicrepidius hirtus. The sequence goes on along the minus strand of OY720160.1, from coordinate 37,129,596 downwards.
GTTGCTAATTATTTTAAAATGTTCATCAAAGGTTAAATCCTCAATTAAAAATTATTTTTATTTATATTTACAAATTACAATTTAAAAAAAAATTTAAAACATCATTACAATAGTTACAAATGATAAAGTACTCCATTGTAAATTATATTTGTTATAACATGCTGTGATAATTAAACCAACAACTAAACCTCGATACACTGATGATGTAATTGACCGTATCAATACAATAGCAGTACAAATCCCCAAACTATATAAAAATAGCATATCCTGTATGTAATTAACATCTTTAACGATACTAAAAGCATGTACAATCGCTAGAGCTGCTAAAATTAACAACACAATACGTTTTACTTGTAGCATTTTGATATTCATAATTAATAATCTGAAACGAAGAATATTTATATAAAAGTAAATCGAAAGAGAGTGGTTTACTTACAGTTTTACTAAATAATTATTTTACAAATGGAAATAAATCAGAATGCTTTTAGAAAACAATTTTGTAGCAAGTCCCATTAATTCTTATTAATATCACATTTTTTAGAGAAGTATTATCAGTTAGTGATAAGAAATCATAATTCAGTACCTACTTAAAAATATTACCAAATAATGCTTTAGCAGTGGCTATTGCTACTGATAAAATATTATTTTTACCTAGTTCATTAGTTACAGGTATACATACATATTATCTACAGTACGACCAACTCGTTATTAATTACAATATGAATTCGTTTACAATTAATGGGATATGCAAATGGATAATTATTCTTTCTCCTCATCATTAGTACATTGGGGTTCATACTGACAGCTTGCATCTTTTTTGGTAACGCCATAACTGTTCTTATCATGTTCACTTTGTTGTGGGACCATAGGACTTTGTGTTGTCCCTGTTAAAAAATTGCAAAAAAAATATAGAAGAAATGATAAAAATAAAGTTACATAATAGGGAGTTATACTAAAAAAAATTATTGCTAAAGGTGTTATAAAATTTAAAAGTATGTGGTATAGTGTATAAATAGTATACTGCACTTTTCAATGCATTAACGGTTCCTAATGCCACACTATTAATATTAGACATACGCATTCCGGGAGTTTCTTACAGGAAATTCTATTTTCTACAAGTTTGAATTGTTTGATCTGATGTTATTTTTACATATCGTGCGCGGTTTTCGCTGCGTTTCAATTTTAAACCAGAATTGCTGGTTTATGTTAATTTCAAAGGGTTCCCAGGCCCAAATTATTAAAGGTAAACAAATACTTTCCGGGAGTTTCTTGTAGGAAATTTTATTTTCTACAACATTGGTCCTATAGTATTTTAGCCTATCCAGTGTGGTTTTCCCTGCATTTCAATTTAAAGCGTTTCGATAATGGTATTGTATGCTTGCCCTATGGTATATGACGTCACGCGCCACTATTCTCCGACTGCGTAGGTACGTTTTTCTCAAGGTTTATTACGTTTTTCTAGCCTCTTTCGCGTGGCAAAGTTTGCAAAGCGTTTATTACTGTAAAAAATTTTCAAAAAATAAAGTATAGTGCAAAACATATTGTACAGTTGAGTATATCTCTGTAATTGAGTAACAAAAAATTTAGAATATTACATGGCCATTACATTAACGTATAATTTTCTAATGTATTTTTGAACATATTAAACGGTAATTAACTAATTATCTTTCTAGATTCATTAAATCACATCGAAGAATTACTTATTATATACGTTCACTTACCTTCCCACTTTTCTGGCCGATTTGTATATCCTCGACATTTCCAATATGCTGGGTTATTTGGATTTAACATATTAGAGCGATTATCTTTGTCTTTTTGATCCATATTGCTACTGTTATACCTAATATTACTCTTCTAAACTATAAACAAATAAAACACAATAAAAATTTTGAACTTCTCATTAACGTACATTCTAGCTATATGAATGCCTTACACAATACTACTCACCTTAAATCAGGGGGCCGCAAAACTAGTTGCAAGTGAAAATCTAAAGCAGCAATGGAGGATTGAACCCTGTTTCACATGCAAATTCTTTATATAGTACAGTATAGGTAAATGGGGGATTCCCCTAATTTGCATTTGGTAATCTTAAATAATGAAAACTTGACCTGTTAAAAAAAACTTGTTTTCTGTATTAAGTACTTGCAGATATTGTTTTATTTAGAATTATACTAGAGCTTTGTTTGTAATGAAAGTGTTATCTCTTAATTTTTTAAAAGTTAATGAGTCACACGCTTTATTCAGTGACCAAAATAGTATTGACCTTGAATACTTTCCAATGAGAGGTCATCTTAAAAAAACATTAGAATTTTCTTATTTTTGCATATCAATACTTCTATTATTCCTCTCTTTATTCCTTGCTTTAAAAATGAAAAACTTATGATTAGGTAGGTGTAATCATGTAAAGGCAGACAGAAAACAAAATATCATTGTTACAAAATCTTTATTGTAATCCACAAACAAAACAACATCAATAAATAAAAACTACTAAACTTTATAATCGGTCAGACACTCTTGCCGCAACATTTCTTAGTTGTCCATAAACCTTAGATGGTGGCGAGCCCAAAATTAAATTACAAACAGCACGTCTAGCCAACTGAATATTTTGAAAACTTCCTAGTATATGTATTTTACTGTCGGCTAATACAATTCTAGTTTTAGTCACATTTTCTATAGTGAATTTTGTGCGGCCCCCTTTTCCAGCTAATCGACCAATTGCTCGAGACTGATGATCACCTTTTAAGGTCTTTACATCTTTGATTTCAAAAGTTTCCACAAATAGATCGTCCAATCTCAATAAAGCCAAGGCATCTTCCACTTCAAATCCATACACAAATGCCTGAAACAATAAGTTTTGTAATTAAAGTGCTTGTTTGAGGGTCAAAGCGTAGTCCCTTTGATACAGCTGACCTTGAGTCACTGCCACTCCCAGGACGGTGTACAAGGCAAGAAATGACAAATTATGTAACAGCATGACAGTTAACTCTTAACTAGTTATGAAGCACATTTACCAATAATTATCATTGATTTCTAAAAATAAACATACCTTAACAAAATCTGCAGCCTTTTGTAAGTTCCCAATATCTTTCGTTTCGTTACAAGTTCGTATTTCAACATTTCTTGTTTTCAAATTAAACCGAACCTGTAATTGTAGATGTTCTACAATCGGTGTGAAGATTTTTAACCAACTTTCTTTCAAGGGAGTATACCTGTGGGCAGGTACAGGTATTTTACGAACATCATCTTTGGTCTCGGAAAAGGATTTAGTTTTATTGCGTTTTGCACGAGGGGGTTTATTTTTATTACTTCCTTGGATGCCATTGTGGATTTCTACATCCATAGATTCATCTCCTTTTGCATTTACTTTGCGTTTTGATGGTTTTTTTATTGGTTCGAAATTTTGCAGATCAATATTAACCTTATCCCCCATTTTGTTTGTGGGAATTTAACCAAGACTTTTAAATCACAGTGTAACACTATAATAAGTTTTAACTGTCTTTAACCAAATTTATTTGCTTTAACCGTTAATTTTCCACATGCGACTTCGCACGTGGTAAAAATAGAAGGGAAATTTGATATTTCCCCTATATACTTTGAAATGGGCACCCTGACAACACCATTGGCGTGGGTACAACAAATTATAAGTTCTCTTAAGGAGGGTACATTTTTAAGGGAGCTTTTGGTTGATATCGGTTCCTTGAGATGTGTTTTGATTTTTGAACACTTATTGTAATTTTTTTTACATCTGGAATTTATAGCGATTTTAAATTAGCCAACTAAATTTTCCATTCGGCACATTAAACATTGCAGGAGTTTTATACTAATCTGAGAAATATTTCTTGAAATTTGGTTATGAACAGGAAATAGTTTAAACATCATACTTTTATTTAAAACTAATTAATATCACAATATGGCTATACATACACCTTAAAAAAATATTCATGCAGTTTCTGATTATATTTCCGACTTAGGTTATATTATAAATGCAATATTTCGATAACACAGTTAAGGTCGCTTGGGCTTGAATTTCAAGTATAATATGGTAGCCAAAATACAGATTTCTAATATTATAATTAAAATTAGAATTAATTTATTATACAAAACATTTCTTCCCATTTGCCGAAGAATATTTTTGGAATTATCCAACTGCTCGTCTGCATTAGTAAGTCTATTTTTTGCTCTTAAAAGGGTTTCTCTTTGATCGCCTAATTCGGAAAGGACTTCAGTTCCCACAGTTTCAGTTTCAATGGCAATTTGGTTGGATCTTGCTATGCTTTCACCTGTTCTTTCAAGTACTCCTCTACCTTCAAGAACAAGTTGCCGATTGTAGGTATCCCAATCCATATTTCGGTCAGTGTGCATTTTACTGATTTTTATTTTGAATTATACGTCTTCCAACTGCAAAAATAACAAGCACAACTTAGAAACAGGGCCTTTAACCCACACAATCAACTTTGACAATTATGTCAAAATCAGCTGGGCTTGCCAGTTGTCAAATGTAAAGTGTCAATATCTAAAGGTGGGTTCACACCTGACAAACGTTTTTGCAACCCGAGTGCACTTTTTGACACTTTTGAGTCCGTTATGCGTTAGTGTATTACATTCAGAATTGATTAGAACCAATCGAATTGGAGTTTGACTCCAACCTATCGTTGAATCACAAGACCCTGTTCGAGTAACGTCTGTTCTGCTCTGTTTCTGTTCTTAAAACCTTTAAACAAACCCAGCTGAACAAACATTGTCCACGCTGTGTTCGTTCGTCCAGTGTGGATGCACCTTTAAAGATAAAGTACCAATACATGATTGATTAATAAAATTAAAGTACCTGAACCATTGTTGCTATGACAACAATAGGATTCGGAATGTCCCGAATAAACAAAACCACTTTATATTTTTATTTATTTCTTATTAATGATTAAACAAAGTATCAGTTCGGAATGGATTTTGAATGCGGTCACATCAAAATGTAGCCTCATCGACATCGACATAGTGAATAATTTGATTTCGCTTTCCTGCTAAAGGGATCTAGGATAGGACAAAATAAAAATAAATGATGATAGCACAGCAATTGATTGTTTTATATATGTCAAGTAAGCAATATGACATTTTTAAGTTTAAGACTTTTATCTTACTCTTACATTGGTGGTGTTTTTTAAGAATTATTAAAATTTCCTTTATAAAATTAAACAATGGCACAACCTAAGGATAAAATGTCTGAAATTGATGAACACATCCTAAAGAGGTTCGATATACAGAAAAGACTTGGAAAAGGAGCTTATGGAATCGTGTGGAAAGCAATCGATAGGAAAACGAAGGACGTAATGGCTGTGAAAAAAATATTTGATGCTTTTCGTAATCAGACTGACGCTCAACGAACTTTCAGGGAAATCATGTTTTTGCGATCTTTCAAAGATCATCCTAATATTGTAAAACTTCTTAGTATTCATCGGTAATTTATATTTTACCACACACATTACTCGTCTCGTTTATTATTTTCTATTTCTAGAGCTGCCAACAATAGAGATATTTATTTAGGATTCGAGTATATGGAAACTGATCTTCATAATGTAATTAAACGAGGAAATATTTTAAAAGACATTCATAAAAGGTACATTATGTATCAATTATTAAAAGCAACAAAATATATACATTCAGGGAATGTTATACATCGTGACCAGAAACCAAGCAATGTTTTATTAGACAGTTTATGCAGGTAAAATTTTATTATTATATATTATTGCATATTAAAACAGTTTTTCTAGGTGTAAAGTTGCTGATTTTGGGTTAGCAAGATCGTTATCACAAAATCTAGGAAATAGCCCCAGTGATACGGACCCCACATTAACAGACTATGTTGCAACGAGATGGTATAGAGCACCAGAGATCTTAATTGCCAACAGAAAGTATGAAAAAATTATTGTTAAAAGTGGTTAAACAAAACAATGTTACAAATTATTTTACGGTTTTTATGTGTTTTTTTTCTTTCTCCCGTGCAGATACACAAAAGGTATAGACATGTGGAGTTTAGGATGTATTTTGGGTGAGATGGTGTTAGGAAAACCAATATTTCCTGGTACCTCAACTGTAAACCAAGTCGAAAAAATAATGGCAACGATTCCTCCCCCTTCACAAGAAGATATTACCATGATATGTGTATCAGGTGTTGGTTCTTCTATGATAAAAAATTCGGTACAAACCCACAGAATACCACTTAAGGCACTACTAGGTAGTGATGTTCCTGAAGATGCGTTAGATTTAGTTCACAATTTGTTGCTTTTTAATCCTTATAAAAGACTGACAGCGGAAAAAGCATTGGAGCATATATATGTCTCAAGGTACACAAATTAAACAACATTAAAGTAGAGTATTTTTTAAATTTTTTATTCGAATAGATTTCATAACCCAGCAGAAGAAGTACAAATGGGCGTCAACGTTACTCCACCATTAAATGATGATATTCGTCTTACGGTGGATGACTACAGAAATAAATTATACGAAATAATGTCGACACATCACCACACACGGCCAACAAAGTCTCTTCTTTCAAGAGGATCTCTCAGGATTCATTCAGATATGACAAAGTCTGAAATAAAATCAAGAATAACTAAAGATACTGACCGGTTCATAAAGCCACATTATTATCCTAAAGAAAAACCGTATATGACTCAATCAGAGCCAAAAGTAACTCATGTAGAAGAAAAATTCAAACACAAACCTATCCAAAGTCGTTCAGAGCCAAAAATATTTAAAAAAATTGATATCCTACCTCCGGAACCAAATGCGCTTAAGCCTTCGGGTGATTATAAAAAAAATGCTCAATCCACCTGTGATTTTTCAGTGCGAGAAAGGGTTCGTAAGAAACCACTGACGTCTAAAAGTAACGTATACGTACAGTCGTTTAACAGTTACAATCCTAATCATGGTATTATAACACAAAGTGCACTAATGGAGTTACGGGCAGCAGGATTGCGATGATATTTTAAGATTGGGGTGGGTTATTTTGTATTTTCACAGGATTTTTGACACCATTGTGCATTTTTACACGATATTTTGTGATCACTTTTTGATCTGTATAGAATACTTATAGTATTATACAATATTTTGCACTTGTGTACATTTAAAAATTAAAAACCTTTTAAAGGAAAACCTTGTGATTTTTCAATCCTAACACTTATGTCTAAACCAAAGATCATCTCCCCATGCAAAATTTCAGAAAGTATATTTTGGATTTTTTCAAACCAAGGAGGCCTTCCTGGTAGATAAAGGAATGTTATTTATTCAGAAAAAGTAGCTTTTCTGTACCCCTATTTTGTTTACTTTAAAATCATTTATCAAATTATCATTAGGTACTCATTACTAAGATATTCTGGTTACTTATAGAATCCATTATTTCTTTAATCTTGTATGGAATGGAATAATTGTTGGCTCATTAACAGACTTAAGGATAAACTTAAAATTCCATTAATATTAAAGGTAAAATACCTAAAATAAAATCAGGACAAATTTCCTTAAAACATGGAATGTTAGCTGAGGTAGTTTATAGGATAGTATATTATAATGAAATTTTGCATGTGGGGATGATTTTATATTGTGAATAAGTTTTCTTAATGAACTTTTGCCGTAGTTAGTACTACAGAAAAGCTACTTTACCTGAATAAAAAAACTTTTCTGTATCTACCACCAAGACCTCCTTGATTTGAAAAAGTTGAAAATATACTTTCTACTTCATGGAAGCAAAAAGTACAATTTTTTTATATTAAAAGTCTTTGAATCTTTACAAAATGTAGCTGAAATATTAGTTTGACCAGCACAGTCGAGCACCCTGTATAACGTTACGCCACTGGTTACTTGGCACTACGGCACTTGCGCAGTTTCGCATTTGTTGCTATGACGTCATAACAATCGGTTTCGAAGTTTATTTTGTAGGTTGACATTTTGTAGGAAAGACCAGCTGCATTCAGAAGCGTAGCGACGGCCGCCAAAATGGCTGCCAATGATAGCAAAGCTCCGCTGAGATATGTAAAAAGAGTGCAGTTTGGTATACTTAGCCCAGATGAAATAGTAAGTAAATTAACTGTTATGAAATATGTGACATGTTAAATAAAAAATTGAAGACTCCAGGTAAAGGGTTTCAGAGAAATGATTGGTAAATTACTGTGGTGGTACAGGGTCTTCTGTTTACATGCATACCTGCTAATATTGTGCAATACCGAACTGTTTAATAATTTAATCATTATGGAATCAGCATTGCAAATTTTTATAGATAAAGTTTATCCACTGAACAGTACGCATTTTAATTATCGTTAATAACACCGTTTCCATACGTTTTTCCACAAAATGACCAACTGGAAATGCGCTTGCGTAAAATTTTCCATGGTTTATTACGTTTTACTGTTGCAGAAACGCGGGAAATTTGAATAAGGAATTATTTAAATCTAAATATCAAACCATAGTATTTTGATTTTCTGATCGTTAAATAATGTATAAAATTATTTGTAAATTAATATTAAAGATGCAATATAAGATATTTTAATAAAAAATAATATAAAAAGTGCTTTTAAAAGTTTTTTTATCCTACCTTTTTGAAGAATTTATATTATAATATACATATAAATAATTGCATTTCCCTTAATTAAGTATAAATTAGTTTAAATACACTCTAAGATGGTTTGTGAACCCAAACGTGATGTAGTAACACAGATGCAAAACGTACATATGCCTCCTCATCTAGAAATACTAACTCTACCTATTTATTAATAATTTACCTTGTCTCATACCTATAAATATTATTAATTTACTAAAATTTATTTTTTAGCGACGGATGTCTGTTACCGAGGGCGGTATTCGCTTTCCAGAGACGATGGAAGCGGGCCGTCCAAAACTGGGAGGTCTTATGGATCCCCGACAAGGAGTTATGGATAGAAACTCCCGGTGCCAGACTTGTGCTGGTAATATGACTGAATGTCCAGGACATTTTGGCCATATTGATCTAGCAAAACCTGTATTCCATGTTGGGTTTGTTACAAAAACCATAAAAATATTGAGATGTGTCTGTTTTTACTGCAGCAAATTATTAGTTAGTCCCGTAAGTACCATATTTTTACCATTATTTTGGGAATGTTTTAAACATTCTTTTTATAGAATAATCCAAAAATAAAAGAAGTAGTAATAAAATCAAAAGGTCAACCAAGAAAGCGTTTAGCTTTTGTATATGACTTATGTAAAGGAAAAAATATTTGTGAGGGTGGCGATGAGATGGATGTGGGTAAAGAAGGAGAAGATCCAGGTAAGAATTTGATAAAAAATTATTTTTAATATTTTTATTTGAGTATAATTGCTGCAGGCAAAAGACAAGGTCACGGAGGTTGTGGTCGTTATCAACCAAATATTAGAAGAACGGGTCTTGACTTAACTGCCGAATGGAAACACATTAATGAAGACTCGCAAGAAAAGAAAATAGCCCTCTCAGCTGAGAGAGTTTGGGAAATTCTAAAACATATTACAGGTATATAAACGGACATACTGTAGATGCTAGTTTAAACATACTTCCGGGAGTTAACATCTAATTTTTTAAATCTATTTACAGATGAAGAATGTTTTATATTGGGTATGGACCCTAAATTTGCAAGACCAGATTGGATGATTGTCACAGTTTTACCTGTACCTCCTTTACCAGTAAGACCTGCTGTAGTTATGTATGGGTCAGCTAAAAATCAGGACGATCTTACTCACAAATTAGCAGATATCATTAAATCTAATAACGAATTACAAAGAAATGAAGCAGCAGGTGCTGCTGCACATGTTATTTCTGAAAATATTAAAATGTTACAATTTCATGTTGCAACGTTAGTTGATAATGACATGCCTGGCATGCCAAGGTAAGTAAATTTTTTTTTGTTTATAAAAACTCTTTATAATCTTTTGTTAATAAATTTCAGAGCTATGCAAAAATCAGGAAAACCTCTAAAAGCGATAAAAGCTCGCCTCAAAGGTAAAGAAGGCCGTATTAGAGGAAATCTTATGGGTAAGCGTGTGGATTTCTCAGCTCGTACTGTCATTACACCAGATCCAAACTTGCGAATCGATCAAGTTGGGATACCAAGGAGCATCGCTCAAAATCTTACATTCCCTGAAATTGTCACCCCATTTAATTTTGATAAGTAGGTATTTTCTTGGTATTTATTTAAACAATACTTTACTCGATTATTTTTAGAATGTTAGAGTTAGTACAACGTGGTAATTCACAATATCCTGGTGCGAAATATATTGTCAGGGATAATGGTGAAAGAATTGATTTACGTTTTCACCCCAAACCTTCAGATTTACATCTTCAGTGTGGATACAAGTACGTATTAATCCTTAGTAAAATGTCTTCAGAGATGAAAAAATATGAATTTTAATTTTTTAGGGTGGAAAGACACATTCGTGATGGAGACCTTGTAATATTTAACAGACAGCCCACTTTACATAAAATGAGTATGATGGGTCACAGAGTTAAAGTATTGCCTTGGTCTACATTCCGTATGAACCTTAGTTGCACCTCACCATACAATGCTGATTTTGACGGAGATGAAATGAATTTGCATGTGCCACAAAGTATGGAGACTAGGGCTGAAGTTGAAAATCTGCATATTACTCCTAGACAGGTAAAACATTGTTTGGGTTTGTTTCTGTAAAAATATTAATGTAATATATGGCAGATTATAACCCCCCAAGCAAATAAACCTGTCATGGGTATTGTACAAGATACATTGACCGCTATTCGTAAGATGACAAAAAGGGATGTGTTTATAGACAAGGAACAAATGATGAATTTACTTATGTTTTTACCCATTTGGGATGGTAAAATGCCTAGACCAGCGATTTTGAAACCGAAACCTTTATGGACTGGTAAACAAATTTTTTCCCTAATTATTCCTGGTAATGTAAACATGATTCGAACACATTCTACACATCCTGATGATGAGGATGAAGGGGCTTACAAGTGGATATCTCCTGGAGATACAAAGGTATGTATAAAAAATTTAAAAAGTAATTCCAACAAAACTTTGATGTGGTCGATTTTTTTTACACAGGTAATGGTAGAACACGGAGAGCTTGTAATGGGTATATTATGTAAAAAAACATTGGGTACTTCAGCTGGTTCCCTCCTGCATATTTGTATGTTGGAACTTGGTCATGAAGTTTGTGGAAGATTTTACGGTAATATTCAAACTGTAGTTAACAACTGGCTTCTACTAGAAGGTAATTTTTTGTCAACTTCTATAATAAAATCCATGTTTAAAACGCAAAACTATTTTAGGTCACAGCATTGGTATAGGTGACACCATTGCTGATCCCCAAACATATTTGGAAATCCAGAAAGCAATTAAAAAAGCCAAGGAAGATGTAATAGAAGTTATCCAGAAAGCTCACAATATGGAATTAGAACCAACTCCTGGTAACACTTTGAGGCAGACTTTTGAAAATCAAGTAAACAGAATTTTGAACGATGCTCGTGACAAAACTGGTGGTTCTGCCAAAAAATCTTTGACTGAATACAATAATTTAAAGGCTATGGTAGTAGCTGGTTCTAAAGGATCCAACATTAATATTTCACAGGTTAGAACATTTTTCTTTAGCTTTGAGGACACATAACATATTGTGCATGTGCCTACTCCCTGAAACTCTTGACTTCACTTGCAGATCCCTAATTTTCCTTATCACACTTTCAATTGTTTTTCCAAACGATACATAATAAAGTTATGTGAATTCTTCTTTTAGGTAATTGCTTGTGTAGGCCAACAGAACGTAGAAGGTAAACGTATTCCATTTGGTTTCCGTAAACGCACACTCCCACATTTCATAAAAGATGATTACGGTCCAGAATCTAGAGGTTTTGTAGAAAATTCCTATCTGGCCGGTTTGACACCTTCTGAATTCTACTTTCACGCCATGGGTGGTCGTGAAGGTCTTATTGATACTGCCGTAAAAACTGCAGAAACTGGTTACATCCAGCGTCGTCTTATAAAGGCTATGGAGTCTGTTATGGTTAATTATGATGGTACTGTACGTAACTCTGTGGGTCAATTGATTCAGTTACGTTATGGTGAAGACGGGTTATGTGGTGAAATGGTAGAGTTTCAAACATTACCAACAGTTAAACTTAGTAATAAGGCATTTGAACGAAAATTCCGTTTCGATCCAAGTAATGAACGTTATTTAAGAAGAATTTTTAATGAAGATGTTAGTCGACTACTTATGGGTTCAGGAGAAGTCATATCTGAGTTGGAACGGGAATGGGAACAACTTCAAAAAGATCGTGAAGCCCTAAGGCAGATTTTCCCTAGTGGTGAATCTAAAGTTGTATTGCCTTGTAATTTACAAAGAATGATTTGGAATGTGCAAAAAATTTTCCATATTAATAAACGTGCACCTACTGATTTATCGCCCCTGAGGGTGATTCAAGGTACTACAAAAGAAAAAATTTGATGAATTATAATTCTTAACGTTTTTTGTTTTCCAGGAGTACGGGAATTGCTACAAAAATGTATTATAGTAGCAGGAGAGGATAGATTATCAAAACAGGCCAATGAAAATGCCACGTTACTTTTCCAGTGCCTTGTTCGTTCTACTTTATGTACAAAATGTGTATCCGAAGAATTTAGATTAAGCACAGAAGCTTTTGAGTGGCTTATTGGTGAAATTGAGACCAGGTTTCAACAAGCACAGGTACATTATAGACAATAACGCCCCCCCCCCCCCTTATAGAATTGATTTTATAATATTGTTTTATTCATGAGTGATGATGGAGATTATTGGACAAGCGGATAGCCCTCACATTTATGCTACAAACAGCTGAATACACAAGTCCACTGGGTTTTTGTGAAAAATAATTCTCAAACTGCAACTAACCTAAAGCTCGAGGGGCGCCCAACTAGTCTTTGCAAAAAGTCTTTGCTTTAGGTTAGTTGCAATTTGAGAATTAATTTTTACAAAAACCCAGTGGACTTGTGTATTCAGCTGTTTGTAGCACAAATGTGAGGGCTATCCGCTTGTGATTATTGGAATGGGTTGGTATTCCCCCAGATAAGCAAAAGCCACCATTAGAGACCTGGATACCAAGACCATGACCCGTATAAATATTTGTATCTTGTTTCAGGTGAATCCAGGTGAAATGGTAGGCGCTTTAGCTGCACAGTCATTGGGAGAACCTGCCACACAGATGACATTGAATACTTTCCATTTTGCTGGTGTGTCATCCAAAAACGTAACCCTTGGTGTACCCCGATTAAAGGAAATCATTAACATTTCCAAAAAACCTAAAGCTCCTTCTCTAACTGTTTTCTTAACTGGAGTAGCAGCTCGTGATGCAGAAAAAGCCAAAAATGTACTTTGTCGTCTTGAACACACAACTCTTCGAAAGGTAACTATTGTAGTACAAATGGGTGGAAGTAGTTCGCTTGTGTGAGAAAGGCATGAGGTATGTTTGTCTGCTCTAAATTGGCCCGAACAGGAAACAGAAAAGGATGGCTTCATACTGTCTTGGTGCATTAAAAAGAGATAGCATGTTGTTTGTTTTCTGTGCCAAGCAGTTTAGTGCAGACAAACGAACAAGCCTACAATAACTGAACTTGTTTTAATTTAATTCTATGGTCAGTTTATACAGGGTGTATATGAATTTGATACAACAAAGTGAACAAACTATGGCTATTGCAGAGCTGTGTTGTGGACTTCCAAAAATCATTCAAAATTAATGTTCCTATACGTTACAGACATTAAAATATCCAAATCTAAATATTTTATTTCCAATGGTGGTCCAAATTATTTAATTAAATGTCATATGTGTATGTGATTAATTGATTAAGATTAAAGTAGATATTAGAAAAAAAATCTTTTAATGATGTCAAAGTTGGATTAGGTGAGAAGTACAAAAAATAGATCGTAACTTCTAAATGAAAGAAGATAATAGAAAAGTATATAAACAATTTAGGTAGATCTTTATGCAGCAAATACCCCCTTAAAGCTCGTCAGTTGACTTCCTATACACCCTGTATAAAAAATACGCCTTCTAAAATAATTAACAAGCGAATAGCTCTCACCGTAAGGGGCTCCCAACAGCTGAGCGTATGTATACACAAGTCCACTGGGTTTGTGAAAAATAATTCTCAAACTACAACTAACCTAAAGTCAGTGGGGCACCCCACTAGTCTTTGCAAAGTCTTTGCTTTAGGATAGTTGCAGTTTGTCCACATATGCTCAGCTGTTGGGAGCCCCTAATGGTGAGAGCTATCTGCTTGTGAGAATGACTTGTTCTCACAAGCGGATAGCCCTCACAGTTCGGCTACAAACAGCTGAGCGTATGTATATACACAAGTCCACTGGGTTTTTGTGAAAAATAATTCTCAAACTGCAACTAACCTAAAGCAAAGACTAGTGGGGCGCCCCCCGAGCTTTAGGTTAGTTGCAGTTTGAGAATTAATTTTTACAAAAACCCAGTGGACTTGTGTGTATACATACGCTCAGCTGTTTGTAGCCGAACTGTGAGGGCTATCCGCTTGTGTGTGAATGACTTGTTCTCTACTTCTGCTCCTTGCATGCATCTCTTTCTTACACATGTGATCAACTTGTTCTCTACTTCCACTCCTTGCTTGCATCTCTTTCTTACACATGCGAATAACTTTTTTTTTTACTACTTCCACTCATTGCTGTTTATAATTATAGACCCACCTGTGTTATGTTTTTATTAAGTTTCATTAAAATTGATGTTTGTTATTTAGGTAACGGCAAATACAGCCATCTATTATGATCCCGATCCACAAAATACTGTTATACCTGAAGATCAAGAGTTTGTAAACGTATATTATGAAATGCCTGATTTTGACCCTACAAGAATTTCCCCTTGGCTTTTGCGTATTGAACTAGATCGCAAGAGAATGACTGGTATGTAATATACACCGTGTTCCTTTAATAAAAGCTTTAATTATTTTTTTTATTTTAGACAAAAAGTTAACTATGGAACAAATTGCCGAAAAAATTAATGCAGGTTTTGGTGATGACTTAAATTGTATTTTTAATGATGACAATGCAGAAAAATTGGTTCTCCGTATTCGTATTATGAATAGTGACGATGGCAAATTTGGAGAAGGTGCTGACGAAGACGTAGATAAAATGGATGACGATATGTTCCTTCGTTGCATTGAAGCAAACATGCTTAGTGATATGACTTTACAGGTACATATAACACTTTGTTTGTTATGTAATCATATTAATCCATATTAAGAGTAGAAATATTACAATTGAGTAATTTTGTAGGGTATTGAAGCAATTGCAAAGGTTTACATGCATTTACCACAGACTGATAGTAAGAAGCGTATTGTAATAACTGAAACAGGTGAATTTAAAGCCATTGCAGAATGGTTATTAGAAACTGACGGTACTAGTCTAATGAAGGTCCTCTCTGAACGTGATGTTGACCCTGTTCGAACATTCTCAAACGACATTTGCGAAATCTTCTCTGTAAGTAGCTTTTCTCTTCATCTCAACTTCATTTTAATATCATATGAAACCTCCATAGGTATTAGGTATTGAAGCTGTCCGTAAATCCGTTGAAAAAGAAATGAACGCCGTATTGCAATTCTATGGTCTATACGTAAACTACCGACATCTTGCTTTGCTCTGTGACGTAATGACTGCTAAAGGTCATTTGATGGCTATCACACGTCACGGTATTAACAGACAAGATACCGGTGCCCTTATGAGATGTTCCTTTGAAGAAACTGTTGATGTTCTTATGGATGCAGCCTCTCATGCTGAAGTAGATCCCATGCGAGGTGTGTCTGAAAATATTATAATGGGACAGTTGCCCCGAATGGGCACAGGATGCTTTGATTTACTTTTGGATGCTGAAAAGTGTAAGATGGGCATTCCAATTCCCCAAGCTCATGGTGGTGATATAATGAGCTCTGGAATGTTCTTTGGATCAGCAGCTACACCTGGTATGAGCCCTGGTGGTGCTATGACACCGTGGAACCAAGGGGCTACACCTTATGTCGGTGGAAGTGCATGGTCTCCACAAAGTAAGTTAAAAAATATTTATTTCAAAATGTATTTTTTATAAAATAATTATTTGTGTAGATATGCTAGGAAGTGGTATGACACCAGGAGGTCCGGCTTTCTCCCCATCAGCAGCATCAGATGCTTCTGGAATGTCTCCAGCTTATGGTGCTTGGTCACCAACACCACAGTCTCCGGCCATGTCACCGTATGTTCCATCTCCAAGAGGCGGCTCCTCTCCGTCATACAGTCCATCAAGTCCTGCATATCAACCTGTTGCGTCTCCTACATCAATGACGCCGGTCTCTCCAGCATATTCTCCTAGTTCACCGGGATATTCGCCTACTAGCCCTAATTACAGTCCAACAAGTCCAAGTTATTCTCCTACTAGCCCAAGCTACAGTCCTACTTCTCCGTCATATTCGCCGACCAGTCCTAGTTATTCCCCCACATCCCCTAGTTATTCACCTACTTCACCATCATATTCTCCTACTTCCCCATCTTATAGTCCAACTTCCCCAAGTTATTCTCCGACTTCCCCCAGTTATTCACCCACATCTCCAAGTTACTCTCCAACATCCCCAAGTTACTCTCCGACTTCCCCAAGTTATTCACCTACTTCACCTTCATACAGCCCCACATCTCCAAGTTATTCACCTACCTCACCAAGTTATTCTCCTACTTCCCCAAGTTATTCACCCACATCTCCTAGTTATTCACCCTCCTCACCGAGATATTCTCCTGCATCTCCTAGTTATTCACCGACATCTCCAAATTATTCCCCATCCTCTCCACAATATTCTCCTGCTTCTCCCAGTTATTCTCCATCATCTCCAAAATATTCTCCCACATCTCCCAGTTATTCTCCAACGTCGCCATCGTTTGCTGGAGGAAGTCCACAATATTCACCCACTTCCCCAAGTTATTCACCTACTTCACCAAGTTATTCACCATCTTCTCCGCAGCATACTCCTGCTGCCAGTTCAAGATATTCTCCCTCATCTCCTAATTACTCACCAACTTCTCCAAGTTATTCCCCAACATCACCACAGTATTCACCAAATGCTAGTACAAAATATTCTCCGACTTCACCCACTTACACACCAACTTCTCCTAGTTATTCACCTGCTAGCCCTGCATATTCACCAGAACCGCCTAGGTATTCTCCTTCGTCACCTAGTTATTCTCCAACAAGTCCTGATGGAGATCAAGATTAATCTATGAATAATAGAGTGAATTGAATTGGAGACTGTTGAATGTTTAAGCTCGCATATTTTTGCAATTGGATACAATAAGTGCAAATACTTACCTTTAAAGAAACACGTTTACATATTTGCATATTGAGCACTGATAAGGAAATGATTCCTCAATATGATTTATCGTCTTTGTAAGTTTTAATGTTGGATATCCGTTAGCATTTAGTAAGTGAACTACAATTTCATTTTGTATTTTTCTATGAATATGTTTACACGAATTTTTATAGGGAAATAAAAGTAATATATAGTTTGTTATGTAAAGTTTTTTAGTTATAAATAAATAAAAGTTAAAAAAAATGGTAAGGCTGTATCTTACATTTAATTTGTTTCATAAGTTCTGTATTGGTTCTACCACAAAGCAGAAGTTTTAGAGTGATATTTAAGATTATATGCTTAAAAAAAGTTATTTAATTTAAATGTAAATATAATTGTATTTCTTATAGTAATAAAAATATTTAAAGCCATGAATGTCTCATTTTTGAAAATACCCACCACCCATTCGTAAATGTTGAATTTATATATATATTTTAAATAGAATACCCTGTATATTTTTTGTCTCTTTTATTTACAGTGGTACCGTATAAAACTCATCTGGGCAAGGTAAAATTTCACACGGGGATTGTGAGTAAGCTTCTTGATGCATTAACGGTTGCTAAGGCCAAACTATTAATATTAGATACATGCTTTCTGGGAGTTTCTTATAAGAAATTTTATTTTCTACAAGTTTAGTCTTCTGATATTTTCACCTATCTTGCACGGTTTTCGTTGTGTTTCAATTTTAAAACAAATGCTGATTTATACTAATTTCAAACGGTTCTCAAACCCAAATTATTAAAGTTACACTTATATGCTTTGAAAGTTTCTTGTAGTGAATTTTATTTCCTACAACTTTCATGGTATAGTATTTTACTCTATCTAGCGCGGTTTTAGCTGTATTTCAATTTAAAGCGTTTCGATAATGGCATTTTATGCTTGCTATATGGTATATGACACGCGCCACTGTTCTCCGACTGCGTAGTGTTTTGATTAGTGTAAGTTTTTAAGATTAAAATAATGAAATTGAAAGTATAATACCTAGAATACCAGGCTAGTGCAGCGATTGGAATTCGCTATTAGACACTTTTACGTACCTAGTCTTGAAAGACTCTTACGATATGGAAAAGATAGACAAGGCAGGAGTACCACGGATGTTCAAAATAATTTCATAAAAATTTGCATGAAAATTTACAAAATTATTTTGTGTATGACACGGCGTTAAATTTGACATCAAATTTACGTGTCAATTTACACGGAAATTTTGTTTCAAATTTAACACCGTGTCATACGGGCTTTAGGGATAACAAAATAACTATAAACACCTCGAGTACTAATAAATGATAATTCAAAAAACAATATCCATATATGCAACAATAATATACAATAATACATAAATCATTAAATTCTTGGTAAACTAATACTACACAAATATATTGATTAAATTTAACCAGTAAATCAAATTTACAATAGTTATGAAGAAAAGAATTGCTTTCTCTGGTTATCCATTATGTTATATGTACAAATAGTAATATTTTTACACTGTCTAATCTTTTACAGCTTGTGGAGGCAAACTTTGTTAGTAGGATAGGAAATCCCTGAAGTAATATTATAAACAACTCCTACGTCATTTTAATTCCATTTTGTTATACCGAACAATATTATTTATTAATATTTCGAGAAAAACGTAACACAAATAAGTGTTCTCCTAAAATTTTTCTTTCTTTTATAACGTTAGTATTAAAACCAAAATCGGACATCATTTCTTCAATTTCTCTGGGTTTGTTTTCTTTAATTACCACCATGTAACAAACACCTTTATTACTTAGTAAATTTGGCAAATTTGGTAAAAATTTATCAATAATTTCTCTGCCATTTTCACCACCCGCCCAAGCACGATTTAATCCTTGTCCAATAATTTCAGTGCCTTCTGTCACAACATACGGTGGGTTAAATAGTATAACATCGAACAATGAATGTTTAAAATTACTTAGCAAATTCATATTTAAAGATTCTACTATTCTTTGATTTAAATTGCAAGTTTTTGTAGTTGCCAAACATGCCATTGGGTTTACATCAGTAGCAAAAAAGGTACAATTTTTTAAAGTGTTTGCAAGGAATGTTATTACTATTCCACTACCAGAGCCTACCTCTACTATGGTAAGGGGGTTTAATGAATTAAGAAACTCGATATCGGTTTCTAAAGCATCCAAAAACAAAAATGTGTCCTCACTTGGTTCATATACAGTTGGAAAGTTTTTGAGATCGTATAATGGAGTTGGTAACATTATAAGTTATTAAACAACTATAATATTTTAACATAAAGAGTAAATTATAATGGTAATACTTATAAAAGTAATTATGTACATTAAAAGACAATATTTACTTAATCTGCATACTATAAAGTTAATTGGTGGTTGATGATGATTGGCCCTCGTTATAACTTTCTAATAGCACTTTCCTTTTTACTGTTTCACGTTCGATCGATTGATGTACCTTGTTTAATCTTTCTTGAGCACTTTGTAAGACATTTGTTAACACTGTAACACGGTGTTTAGCATTCATTAACTTTTTAACGTATGCATCCAAATCAACAGTGACTTGTTGTGTCTCAGCGACTTTCTTTAGTTCTTCAGTTAAAGATTCAATGCACTGTTTTAATTCTAATTGAGAAATTCTAGAAAGAAGATTATGATAAGGATATTTACTTAAGGAAAGTGAACTTAACCGACCTTGTTGCTCGAACCCTTTCATCTAACTGATCTACTGTAGGTTTAATTAAGCCCATTAAACCTTCAGCTAGAGTATCTCTAGTTGGATTATCACAAAAATTTTCTGTATTTTCATCAACTGATGTTGCTGTACTTTCTGAATCAACATCCATGGTTTTTATTTTAGGTTATGTATTATGTGACAGCTGTCAGATTCTGGAGCAGATTTTCTGCAAGTATTTTTCTTCAGCTACCAAGGTTATGGTATGCCCTTTTCCAATTAAATTAAAAGTGTTTTTAATATTTTAAACCTTTCTAATCACCATAATATATGCAATAAAAGCCAATAAACAGCTTGGAAAATTCAAAATGATTTTAAAGAAAATTATTTGATAACAACCTACCCTAAACTGTTACTGCTCCCAAAAACTCCCTAGTAATTAGTGTGGTTATATGTGAAACGTCAGTGTAAATGACACTAGTTTTGGCGGCAAAAGAATGACAACAGGTGTTCCTTGCGTTCGTTAGAAATAACGTGTTCGTTCTTGTAATTTGTAAGTTTTATATATTAAACCAGTAATTCTTTTATCTAAATAGTGTTGCTACGGCCGATATTTACTATAATGAATTTTAAATGGTTAGGTTCAAAAATAGATTGTTACAGTGACAACCCCTTACTAGAAAAGGGTTACTTTGAGTTTTACACGTAAGTATACTACATCTTTTAATTACTAAATCATAACGTAAGTAAAATCCTTTAAAAAAGGACAATCCATATAACAATTCAATAAGATTGGAACTGTATCTGTAGATCCTTCCTGTACAACGGTGAAGAATTTCAAGTTGGAGAATTTGCAGTATTTAAGCAGAAAAACAAAGCTGATTTTACTAGAATTGGTAGATTGCTTTGTATTTTTCAATCTCTTGAAGGGGAAGCTAACCATAGTGGACTTGTACGTTGGTACAGTTGGAGAAGGAACCTACCATGTGAATTAAATCATACTGGCATAAAATTTGATCAAAATAATGAGGTGAGATATTTGCGGGTGTGTTTTTGTCACGAAGTATAATAGCACAGGAGATTGTGAACACGTCTACGAAATGTAGTCGTGAGTGTGTGACAAAAATTGGTAACACGTGGCTAGTAATTCAAAACCGAACTATTGCTTTCCTAATTATTTTAAAGCAAAATTCTATAGGAATTTGTTGTAGAGAACTTAAAACTGCATCTAAACCATTAGTTATGTTTTAAATATCCTAGCCCAACTATAAGAAAATAATAAAAACCTCGATAAATAAATTCGTTGAATTTTATTATTGAAGAGTTTTTATTATTTTCTTGTAATCTGATTATGCTATTTAAGAAAGTAGTTAATGCATTTGATGCAGTTTTAAATTCTCTACAAATTATCCATGTAGTAGTTTGCTGTAAAATAATTAGGAGAGCCAATATTTTTTATTTTTAAAGTACACTACGTACAAGTACCGAGTCAAATTCTGACTTATAGCACTGCGCTTTGCGTCTTTCTTTGAGACTTCTCGCTCACAGAGCTACATTTGGTGGACGGATAATATATGTTTGTTCAGCCTTCTGTCCTAATATTCTCCGTTGTATATGAATTTGGTAGTGATTTTAGATAGTTCCAAACGAATAGGGAAAAATGTTAGTAGGTGTAGTAAACGTCTTAAATTCTCCCTGCAGGTGTTCCATTTTGTTTCAGAAACAATAATGTGTTCCATTTTCTTACAGATTGTTGAAGAAATGCCAAGTTCAGATACAATTGCATTTTTGAAGGATATAAAAAGAAAATGTAATGTTTTTTTTGCTACTTTGGATGAACCATCATGCCTAATTAAAGAAAACAACCTAGACCCAAATATTTACTTTTCATGTCGTTATAAGATAAAACATAGGCAGCTGGTACCTTACTTTTCAGAAGATATTGCAGATCTCGACTACTTTGTTGGTTCTGAATTAAATGAATTGGAGGGAACATTGGAAAATAAACGAATGGATATATCAACAGTTCTAAATGATACAAGCAGTTTTACTAACACTACAACTCCAATTAAGGTTGCAAAATATAATAAACGTAGGTCAAGTCAATCAATAATAAATTTAAACTCTGAAGGATCCAGCACTGAGGAAGACTATGTGGTAAAAGTTAGAAGCCCATCAAATCCTTCAAAGAATTTGAAACTAACTCCTAAAAGTGATAAAAAATTAAATGGTTCTCTTTTAGCACCAAAAAACTTATCTGTTAAGCGGGTGTTAAATGATTCGTTTGATGATCATCAATTATCTCCAAGTGGCATACCAATTTACTCTTATTCTATCAGTAATTTAAACCAGAATGATCCGTTAAAGATTAAATTATCAAAATTAACAGAAAATTCAACCAATATAAAGTTGAATGTATTTCCTACAAAGTTGGATGATGAGATAGTGCATACAAAGTCTCCAATAAAAATTATTGATATTGAGAAAATAAACAACCATATTCAGTTTTCACCAAATTCTAAAACTAAAATGTCAGGAATAAAATCTGATATTAATACTCGTTCAAGACAGGTTGAATTTCCTTATACTCCCGCTCAAATAGGTTCAACAAGACGGCGTTCCAGTAGAACTTTAGAACGAAAATCTTATGCTGAGTTTTATCCACTGGAAGATGTCACCCCAAAAAAACGAGTTCGTAGAGGAAGTACTGATAGTCATCGCTCAACTCCCATTAAAGAAATAAAAGGGAGCACAACTAAATCTTTAAATAAAATTATTGAAGACGAGGATGTAACTAAAAACTCAAAAACCAACCACAGTGAGGGCAAAAATAATAGTGCTAGTACTGAAAACGTATTTTTTGTAACCAGTCCACGGCCCAAGCGCTGTGTTGGTACTCCACAAAGGTACAGAGATGATAGTTGTAACATGAAAAATTCAACTCCAAAACAAAATAATAATAAAAATGTTGATGGTGTAACGTCAACAAGGTTAACCCGTAGTGTAGGCCGCTCTAAAAAACAGAACGATGATATTAACGATAAAAATACAAACTCAGGCAGAGGTAGGCCTAAAAAGAAATTTGTTGACAGTGACTTATCAACAGATGAGTGGGAGAGTGATTATGGAAACCAAAAAAATAATATGAACAATGTAAAGTCCATAAAATTAACCCGTAATCCAGGGCGTCCTAAAAAATACATTGATAGTGATGATGATAAAAGTACAAGTTCATCCAAATTAAAGCGTAATATAGGTAGTCTTAGAAAAAATATTGAGACTGAGGAATCTGATAGTGACTATGAACCAAATGAAAAAATTAAATCACAAATAAAAAATAACTCTAAAACCCCTACAAGAACCCCTTACAGTACCACAAAAAATCCAACCGATAATATTCGTAAAAGTGTTTTAAAAAATTCTTGTAAAAAATTATTATATGCAGAATCAGATGAAGAAAGTTTCGTTCCACAAACTCCAAAGTCACAAAAACAAAAAAGCAGCCCTAAAAGTATTGTAAAGGATACCCCTACTGCAAGAGCTAGAATGATACGGGAAGGTATCATCACACCTTCTGTTCAAACGAGAAATAAGGCTGTACTAAAAGACAATACTCCATTATCAAAAGCAAGGACCCAGTTGCATGTTTCATTCGTACCAAAATCTCTTCCTTGTCGTGAGAAGGAATTTTCTGATATTATAAATTTCCTGGAAGGAAAACTTTTGGATGGTTGTGGAGGGTATGATTTTTATTTATTTATGTAATTGGTGGAAACACAACAAATCTGAATTTATTTTGTAGGTGTATGTATGTTTCGGGTGTTCCTGGGACAGGAAAGACGGCTACTGTTACTGAAGTAATTAGAACCTTGCAAAAATCTGTTGAAACAAGAGACCTTCCTTCATTTACGTATGTCAATATTAATGGGATGAGATTAAGTGAACCTCGGCAATCTTATGTAGAAGTAAGTAGCCTAAAGAAAAATAACTGCATGCTGTATATGTTTCTTTATTCCAACAATTTATATTTTATAGATTGGAAGGCAACTTACAGGAAAAACGGTGCACTGGGAACAAGCACAAACAATGCTAGAAAACAGATTTGTTAAATCTCGGAAGAAATCTGAACCTATTATTTTAGTTGTTGATGAGGTAAGTTCTTACTGTAAATAATGTCATGCATAATTATTTGCCCTTGGAAGCAACGGAGAAAGAATAAATTGTAAATCAAATTAAATTTTTTACATCTTATTGTAATTGTTTTAGCTTGATATCTTATGTACCAAGCGACAGGATGTTGTGTATAATTTATTAGACTGGCCAACAAAGGCAAATGCTCAACTTATTGTAATAACTATCGCCAATACAATGGATTTACCTGAACGGTAAGTTTCATTTATTATTACCCTGTCAAATAATATCATGATGCACATTTTATATTATTACAGATTACTAATGGGCCGTGTTACAAGTCGTTTAGGATTAACCCGACTTACTTTTCAAGCATACACACACAAACAATTACAGGAAATTGTTTCAAAACGTTTAGCTGGCATTAGTGCTTTTAATCCAGACGCCATTCAGCTTGTTGCTAGGTAAATATTAATAAAAGTCGAATTTCTTGCTTCCAGTGACATTTGGTTATATGTTTTTCCTGGAGGCCAGGACAAAATCGACCAATCAACACCCTCTATGAAGGTTACATGATACATACACCTATAATGGCACAGATTGTTTGTACTTCTCTCCAGGAAGGTCATGTGACCTAATGTCTTTGGTTCCCAAGTCCAAACTATTAGTGTTAGACATATGCTTTTCTGGAGATTCGTATAGGAAATTTTATTTTCTACAACATTGGTCCTTTGTTATTTTCACCTATCTAGCCCGGTTTTCGCTGCATTTCATTTTCTAGCCTCCTTCACATGGCAATATTTACAAGGCCTTTATTGCTATAAAACAATTTAAAAAAAAAAGTGCAAAACATTTTACAGTTGAGTGTCTTTGTAATAATTATAGAGTAACAATTAAAATTTAGTATACATCGCTATTAATATATTTTTTTTATTGTTTAGGAAAGTAGCATCCGTGTCTGGTGATGCAAGGCGAGCGTTAGATATATGCAGAAGGGCAGTTGAAATAGCAGAGTTGGAAGGAAAACATGCGCTTGTATCAATGGTTCATGTTAACCAAGCATTAAATGCTATGATTACTCAACCTAAAGTTCAAGCAATCAAGCGGTGTTCTAGGTTGGAAAAGTTACTCCTACAAGCAGTGGTTCAGGAGGTAATATTATAAATCATGTTTGAGATTCTAATTTAATACCATACTGTTCTTTAGGTTGAACGAACTGGTGTAGAAGAAACCAATTTTGCAAGTATCCTAACGATGCTTGTAACCATAGCAACTCTTGATGGATTTCAAATGGTATCAAGCACTATTGCAATGGCAGCTGTATCTAAATTAAGTGCTTGTAGATTGCTATTAACTGATCAGAAGCATAACAATATTTATCAAAAAATTATTTTAAATGTTAGTTCAGATGATGTGTATTACGCCTTGACTAAGACCGACTTATAGTTTTTACTAGAATTTTTATTTTTAATTCTGACAATGTTTTTTACCGCATCCGGTTTACATTTTTTTAAATAATTTAGTACCTTGCTATTTGTATATCTTGCTGGAAAAACTGTGTTAAAGTATCCGTTTTATTTTGTTATATTGAATATAAGCGTAATTTGGTATCAGAAAAGTACATATAGTATATATTTCTCTCAATTTTAATAGATGTACTTATTTCGGCAGTAGGTATGTTGTAGTAATTTATTAATTGTTCATTTTTTATTGCATCCTTTTAATTTATAATGAGAGCTAGTGTAAGATGAGACAATAGTTGCCGTCAATAGGCTCAGCAATTGTTATTAAACGGTCAATGGTTTCTCGCTGAATTACCTAGAATTCCCTCTAAAACTTTTTGCGCTGGAAAAACCTGGTAGCAGTTTTTGTTACATGACTTCAGTTTGCATGAAGGAAGGGTTGTTTAACATACAGCAGTTCAACTGTGAGCAGTTTTGTGCTGAGTCAATTGAATAAAATTATAAAGTCTGATGTAACTGCCTAGTTTTTATTTAAACCAATAAGCATTAAATATCATTTGAAAACATGTTCATTCAGATTCAGCCTTCGAACATACATTGCTCCATGACGAAAGAGCATATCCCTATATTGTACTGCATAACCAATGGTTCAAAGAAGATTGACAGTAATGACAATAGAATTGTTAGGAAGTGCAACAAAGATAAACAGTTGTGGTCATGGCGCCATGAACATGATCATTTAATCGCCAATTCTCGCGCGCATGCGCAGAAAATACTACTTCCTGTTATATGTCTGTCCTTGTCAATCTTTTTGGAGCCAATTTAATAGCGATATGCTCAACTCTTTCAATAAAGGAACAGAGTACTGTTTGAAGTTGGAAGGATACAGCTAACGCGCTCAATTGTTTAAACCGAACTCCTAAAAAATGTTTGAGGACTTCTGCATCAATTAACCTCTTTTATAGAAAGGGAAGTTCCGCAATTACAAGGGACGCCTGGGTGTTGTGACCTACTTAACATTAAGGTAACACACTTATATTTAATTAAAATTAATAAACACAAGTAAATTTAATGTACTTTGATTATTTTTTATTAATATAGCCTCAAACAGGGAGCCTGTATGAATTTGGAAGTTTGATGACCCTCCTTAACCTTGCAAATAATTTTGTCGAATAGTCGAGCAGGGATTAGGCAGATAATAATGTGATGATCATCTAATAGTTACATCAGTACCATTTCTAATGGTTGGTTTATAATAATAAAATAGGAAAAGGAAATTATATTATAGGATATAAAATCAGTGACCCTCAAAATTTTAACATGAAAATTGAAACTACAAGTACTGGTGACGTCATATGGACCACTAATGTAGAATTGTCTCAACTTACACAGGAGGTATGCATTATTTTTTAATAGACACTCTCAGTTGCTATCATTAATAACTCTTTATATTGAATGTTTAAATTTAAGTAGTCAGAATGCAGGTCCAAGTAATTTTATCAAGCAATGGAATGGCTTTACAACACTATATTTTATTGCTCACCAAGGTCTTGGTATGATGATCTCTGGCACCTTACTGGACTGTGGCTACTTCTGGTCTATTGTACAGGGTGGCTCTATTTGGCTGTCACTAACTCAGTATAGGGTATCTCGGTAATTATTGTTGTATGGAGAAATCGGTGGACATATTCTCGAGCCCATTTTTCGAAACAAATTGTAAAACAATAGCAAAATTTCGCCTGCGACATGAAATTTGTCTGAGAGTTTTCCCTACCTTTAAGATTAATTCCCCATTTATAGATGTTTTACCACTGTTAGCTAGGTTTAAACCTATAATCATGCCGAAAGGGGTCCCAGTACCTACTTCTAGGAATTAACTGAATTGTTTAACTTTCGAATACAAAGTTTTCTGTTGTTCTTTAAGCTTTTATAAATCGAGTAATGAGCTGGTTTATTGAAAGAAATTTAATATCGTGAAAATACCATATGCTAGCAACTGAGAAAGCTGTAAATTTGGATGGTACTTTAAATTTTCACATATAAGTACTTCAATACATATACCAAAGTACCAATAATTTATTTATCTATTTATTCCAAAATTATCAGGGTGTATACGGATTCGGCTAATAACTTTCAAGGAGCACATGCTGCTTGGTGGAATTCGTATATGCCCTTGTATATTTATTGAAGCATTTAAAATATTTACATAAAAAATATATGTGGTTATTTTTTTTCTAATCGGTTTTGTATTATTAGGAATGTTTTCCCGTAATAGGCAGTTGTCAGGTGTCGTCCATTCTATCAAATTTGGATACATCTGGTACAGACAAATTAATCCAAAATAATTCTGATATTCCACAAACTATGGACTTAATTGTTCTTCAAAATAATGATTACAAAATAGCAACCCAAAGTGATTTAAATAACCAAATATCAAATGATTTTATTCTTGTGAAAGGAAGTAGTACAAGTAATGAAGATCATATAAATATTAGTAATAATGTTAAAGTATTAAATACAAAGCAAAATTTTAAAAAGGTAAAAAAAGTGAATGGAGACGATGAATTTGAAAATATATTATATTTTGTTTGTAATTTATGTCGATATTTATGTATTAAAGATTCAAAAATGACAGAACATTTAGAAAGTGAGCACAAAACCAAGACGTGCACTTCAAAACCACTTCAACTGAAATGTCCAGCCTGTCCGAATATATTCTACCATAAAATATCACTGCGATCACATTTAATACATGACCATAAAGTAGGCACTACTGATTTAAAAAGAATAATACAAGCTGTAATATATTCTGCTAAAACTGTAGAGGCAAATAAAGATGAAACACCGACAGCATCCGTTAATTGCAAGAACGAAATGGATTTAAAATATATAGAAAAATTAATTAATACCGAAAAAATAATCAATAACGATGATAGTATGTCAAATGATACGTCGGGAGTTGATGCTCACTTACAAATTTCCAGTGAAAATAATTTAGAAAAAATAAACATAAAAGATTCGAGATGTAAAGATATAGAGAAAGTGGGAGATGTTCAATTGTTACCTGAAATAATTAGCTTACCAATGATAGATATAACTCACAACGATCCAGAAAAAACATTCCGAAATATAATTAAAAAACGACCGGATTCGTTAGCAAAATACTTGGATCAAAAAAAGTTTCATAAATGTACCGTTACTCTGTGTAAGATTCGTTTACAAGATCCCACGAAAATAGCATATCACATAAAATGCCATACTGAAGGAAGTTTTAAGTGTCCTGAATGCAACGAACTATTTGCATTTTGGAAACCATTAACGGGACATTTATGGCGGATACATAAAATCGATATGGAATTATTTTCTTGTGATAAATGTGATTATAAAACATTCAGTTTGGGTAAACTAAATAATATTCATAAATTAATACATAGTGATCTCAAGGCTTTCGTTTGTGATGTATGTCGAAAAGGATTTAAAAACAGTAAACAATTAAGAAATCATAAAACTACACATAAAGAGAAATGCGATAAATTGAATCATATTTGTGAATTATGTGCGAAAGCATTTTCTGATAGAAGACAATTAAGGGTTCATATGGACGGTGTACATAAGAAAATTAAACCATTTTTATGTAGCTATTGTGGATACAAGGGAGCTTCCAAGAGTGCTTTGAAAATGCATGTTCGACAACATACAGGTTGGTTTAAAATATTATGGCGCATTATTTATTCCTTAACTAATTTAATCTTTGGGGAATCAAGAGATGCTTTCCATTTGAACACCGGAGTAACTCCGAGCAGCACGGAGTAGCTCCAAGTAGCACAGAGTAGCTCTGAGCTGCACAGTGCTACTCGGAGTTACTCCCGCGTACAATTGGAAAACGCCTAAAAAGTGTTTTCCAATTGCAAATGAACTGATCTGATTTGATCCTGTAATGATCTATCTAGTCTAAACTGCCTCAGTATTAATCTCTACTACCCCAGAAAAAAGGTAGGTCCTTGAGGGGTCAAGGGGAGGTAAAAAATCAGTTCTGGTGCAACAAGTTTCAGTTACTCCCGCGTGCAATTGGAAAGCACCCAAGTGGTGATTTCTAATTGCAAATGAACTGATCTGATCTGCTCTGATCCTTTAATGATCTATCTACTCTAAGCTGCCCCAGTATTGATTCAATTGGAACGTTACTCCAAACTTAATACCATGTGATGCGTGCTAGCTACCCCTACTACCCCAGAAATTAAGTAAGTCCTTAAGGGGTCGAGGGAAGGTAAAAAGATCAGTTCAGGTGCAACAGGCTGCAGTTACTCCTGCGTGCAATTGGAAAGCGCCTAAGTTGGCTCTCTCTCCAAGTCGGTTAAATGGAAGCCCAGTTAACTTGATTCCATTAACCCTTTTCGTAATCTATAAAGTAACACGTTGTATGTTTAAATTTGCCTCATAATTATTAGTAACATTGCGTGTATCTAACAGTATGTAAATGATCGTAGGTGAAAAGCCATTTGCTTGTGATTCCTGCAATTACACAACGGCGGATCATAATTCCTTACGAAGACACAAACTAAGGCACACCGGTCAGAAACCTTACAAATGTGCACATTGTGATTATGCGTGTATACAGAGTAGTACGTATAAAGTGCATTTGAGGACTAAACATCCTGGATTAGAAAAAGATTTTCTCTTTACTTGTCAAGATTGCCAATTTAGAACTGTAAACCAGGACATGTATTTGTCACATTTGTTTTTACTACATAGACAAAAGCCAGCTTATCAATGTTAAAGATCGTAAGTCTTCTCCAATAATACCAATCCTAATGATCTACTGTTGCTCTCATTTTTATTAACGTTGGACTTGTTTCGGGTTTCAAGTTAAAAAATTGAGAAAATATTTTCTTCAAGAAGTCCGAGAAAAATTATAGTGCGTTTTCACTTTGCATGAATACACCTGAAATAACTTTTTTATTTTTAAAGCAATCTTTATAAAATTTTTACCGGTTATGAAGGTCATAAAGTTGCATCTTTTTGTAGGAATAAAAAATTTTCAAAAGTCAAAATCTAGCCAAGTATGATTAAATTAAAAAGTGCGGTTTCAAACAAAGTCATAGTAGCGAATAAGATAGAGCAAAAAAGTATTAAAAAAAGTTGTTTCAAATCGCAAAAAAACCCTAAATACGAAGTTTCGCTGAAAAATTTCCACTTTATAGGTAGAGATGTAATGTTTGTTTTGTGAAGTTGTCGTAGGAAAGGAAAGCTTATATGTACTATCGTACTATGTAACATTACAGTAAACACAATAAAAATTTTAGTACAAAAATAAAACGAAGTTCCTATAATAATTATTTATGAAACACCCTGTATAGGTATTGACACATGTACCTCCCTCTCTCTCTTTCTGTACATATATGTCTTTGTTTTACCTAAATAATTTAAGTGCGTCTTCTAATATAAGCAGCTATAAAATCCTTTGTATCTCCAACTTCTTGAAAACTATGTAGGTCCCACTGTTCCCTAAAATTAGGTTTAAATGGTTCTGGGTTTGTATGGGTTCCTCGCCCTGGTCCTGGGCCTATGACAAATACTAAATTTCCATGATAAGCATTAATGTATTCAGAAAATACTGGTCCATTATTAAAATAGCAAAATAATAATGCGTAATTATTATATAAATCATCACTTTTAGGGGGCATTTCTGGAAATTCTAGAGGTATAAATTGAGGACAGCAATATTTACTAGCCCACCATTCTGCGTTAACTTCATACCCTTTTACAGGTAAATCTAAAAGTTAAAAAATTAAAAATTACTTATAAAAAAATATTTATAAGTTACTTACTTGTACATTTTGTTAATAACCATTCAAAGAGTCCGGTTCCACAGCCAATTGAAATGATGCCTTCCAAACCATTTTCCGTAACCACATCCTGGATAAATTTTAAATTATCTTTATTTGGCCATACCCATAACAGTTTTTTAGCAATTTCACTCGTTGAACTTTTACTTAAATCTAATATTTTTTGCCATTTATTTTCTTTGTACAAAGAAACTATACTATTTATAAAATTATCCTCCATATTTTTAACTTTAATAGATCGAACTGGCGATAAAATGTTTACTTTTTGGCTCTCACTACCGTATTTTTTTAACCCTGAAAGTTGCATCACTGTCTTTCAACATTTCCCAATTATAAAAATCCTTGGCTTAGTTCATATACACGTGTTTTAAAAATATCTTTGAAGTTTAATTTTGTTTTCACTTAAAATGCTTTTAGATTTAAAAATATGTTTCAAAAATTAAAATTAGAATAGATTAGTAGTTCTGCTAGGAAATAGCATATCTGTACAATATTGTACGAATAAAAATAATCATTGGTTTTCGTAATATCCTTTTGAAGGCAAAAGTAAATTGCTTCATACTAAAGTAGGAAAAATACCTATAGAGGCTGTCTGATATAAGATGATACCTTAAGAGATAGAAAGCCGGTAAAATTAAAGAAAAAAAACTTTTCTAGTTTTAAAGCCAGCGGAATAAAATTTTTACCAGCTATGTAGACCATTTTAGATGCATTTTTCTGTAGAAATAAAATTTTTCTTAAATTGGTTACGCAAAGTAAATTACACTGTAAAACATTTTCATGGAGTGGAAGCTTCGTATATGACTAAGAAATGAATGGTGTAGTTCGAAGAACCGGAAATTTACAAAAAATTACAAAATAAATGAAGAAAAGAGAAAGCAATTGACTGATTGTAGAAGACTACATGATAAATATTGTAAGACGAATAGAGAACTGATAGCGATATGGTTATGGTATGGACAGGGAATCCCGGGGCTGGGCACAGGGCTGGGTAGATGTGTATGTCACAGGCCACTGGCGTATGTAAGAGATGAAGCGGTATATTTGGAACGGGGGGCAAGTAGAATAGAGACAGAATTACGACAGAAAGCCATAAACAATTAGTTTAGATATGACCAAATTCTTTTTCTATTAATTTTGAATTTAGAATTTTTAAGTAGTTTTAGTTCGTGTTGTTGACGGTAGGTGCCGCTAGCTATACCCGGCGAAGTTGATTAAAAAACTAATTTCAGAATAAAGTGAAAATTCGTATAAAATTGTGTATAAATAGTGAGCAGTTTAATCAAATAATTTATAAAAGTTTCAATAATTAGTGAATATGACTGCTTTTGAAGGTAATTTACAAACTTATGAATAAACTTTTGGAGGTTATGATTTTGACCTTCTTTTTTAGAATTTGGAGTTCTTCCTGAAATTGCCAAAGCGATAGACGAACTAGAATGGACGTAAGTGCCTGAAACTTTTTATAGTACCCCTTTGCTCATTTAGCATTTTAGTTTACCAACAGATATACAAGCCGAAGGGGTACCTTTAGTGCTGGGCGGAGGAGATGTACTTATGGCTGCAGAAACAGGAAGTGGAAAAACAGCTGCGTTCTGCCTTCCAATTTTGCAAATAGTTTGGGAAACATTAAAAGATATAGAATCAGGAAAAGCAGCTAAAGTGTCTGCTAGTGCTTGTAAGTCATCGGTAATAATATCCACTATGTATAAAATAATAATGTAATCGTGTTTAATTAGCTACACCATGGACCATGTCTTTTGTGGATCGTGGTAATGCATTAGCAGTAGATCCAAGCGGATTGCGAGTTCAATCCCGTGAACAAAAGGAATGGCATGGAGGAAGATGTACTAGAGGAGTACAGGGTGGAAAGTGGGGATTTGAAGCAACTGTAACGGATGAAGGACTTTGCAGAGTTGGTTGGTCCACTTTACAAGCAAATCTTGATCTTGGCACTGACAGGTATTAATATCACAAAGTCTAAAATATAGATTTATAAAACATAAAAGTGAAGTTTTCAAAATAAAAAAGGCAACAATAGCATCACCCTATATTAAAAAGAAAACACCTAAAGTTAAATTTGAAAATTCATAGTAAGCGATACAGCTACGTTTTAGGAAGGTTACCATTCTAAATGTTAATTTCCTGACGCTACTTTGTTGATGTAGTCTATTTGTTAATATATCTGATTTAGAGTAAATGATTCTTGACTCTTTATGTCTGGTAGGTTTGGTTTTGGTTTTGGAGGTACTGGAAAAAAATCTAATAATCGCCAGTTCGATAATTATGGAGAAGCATTCGGAAAAAGTGATGTCATTACATGTTTAGTTGATTCAGATAAAGGTGAAATAAAGTTTTTGAAAAATGGAGTTGATATGGGAAATGCTTTTACAGTTAATAAACAACTTGCAAATTCTGCTTTTTTTCCTGCTGTAGTATTAAAGGTAAATCGAATCAAAAATGATAGACATACTTAAATTACAAACCATTTGTGTTTAGAATGCTGAAATGGCTTTCAATTTTGGAGGTAAACCTTTTAAATTTGAGTTACCAGCTGGGTATCAACCTATAAGTTCAGTTCCTAAAGACAAAGAAATTATGAATAGTAACGGACAGACTGCAAGTTCAGAAACTTCCAAAAAACCAGCTACAAATGCACCACAAGCTATTATTATTGAGGTACGTAATTATTAAAGACTGTCCATGAAGAACTTTAGCCTGCAATGTCAGCTTAGCGTGTTAATAAATATTTTTTTATTTATAGCCTTCAAGAGAATTGGCAGAACAAACAAGTGAGCAAATACGAAAATTTAAAAAATACTTGGAAGCCCCAAAAATACGAGAATTGTTAGTTATTGGTGGTATTAATATTAAAGACCAAATTTATGCTTTACAGAATGATGGGGTAGATATAATTGTGGGTACACCTGGAAGGTTGGAGGATCTCATTCAAGGAGGTATTTAAAATATTTTAAGAAAATTATTTTATTAACCCTTTTAATAAATTGTTGTTTTAGGGTATTTGTCACTGACAAATTGCAGATTTTTTGTTTTGGATGAAGCTGATGGTCTTCTTAAACAAGGTTACACAGATCTGATTGAAAGATTACACAGGCAAATGCCAAAGATTACATCAGATGGGCGAAGATTACAAATGATTGTTTGTAGTGCTACTTTGCATGCATTTGAGGTCAAAAAAATGGCTGTAAGTTTACTCAAGATTTAAAATGTATCAAGTAATTTTTCTATGCTGTACATTTTTTCAGAATAATTTGTGTAATGATTGATTGAACTGATAATTTATTTATTTTAAAGGAAAAGTTGATGTATTT
This sequence comes from Hemicrepidius hirtus, assembly GCA_963082805.1. Classification (NCBI taxonomy): domain Eukaryota; kingdom Metazoa; phylum Arthropoda; class Insecta; order Coleoptera; family Elateridae; genus Hemicrepidius; species Hemicrepidius hirtus. Next base: position 37,094,788 of record OY720160.1, on the reverse strand, counting down.
TCCAACATGGATAGACTTAAAAGGAGAAGATGCTGTTCCAGAAACTGTTCATCATGTCGTAGTAAATGTTGATCCACAAAAGGACCAAAGTTGGTGTAATTTAAGAAAGCATATCATCACAGATGGGGTTAGTATAAATTTATTTTATGATTTGTTAAAACGTGGATAACCGTTTATTTGAACTATTCACAAATACTTTACGTTTTTTTTTAAATTTTCTCCTAACATAATAGGTTCATGCACAAGATAATGTGCGACCAGGTATGAATACTCCAGAAGCACTCAGTGAAGCAGTAAAGTTCTTAAAAGGCGAATACTGTGTAAAAGCTATTGATGAGCACAAGATGGATCGGGCAATAATCTTTTGTAGAACAAAAGTAGATTGTGATAATTTAGAAAAATATTTCAAGCAGTTGGATAGTAAACATTATTCATGTGTGTGTCTGCATGGTGATCGTAAACCACATGAACGTAAAGCAAACTTAGAAACCTTTAAAAAGGCACAAGTAAAATATTTAATATGTACCGATGTTGCTGCAAGAGGAATCGATATTAGTGGATTGCCATTCAGTAAGTATAGAATAAAAATTGTCAACTAATTACTCAATTGAATTTAAATAATTTTTAGTGATTAATGTTACATTACCCGATGAAAAATCTAATTATGTGCATAGAATTGGTCGTGTTGGAAGAGCAGAACGTATGGGACTTGCTATTAGTTTAGTCAGTACTGTACCGGAAAAAGTATGGTATCATGGAGAATGGTGTAAATCTAGAGGTCGTAATTGTTGGAATACCAATCTTACCGATGTGAAAGGTTGTTGTGTTTGGTATAATGAGCCCCAGGTATTTTATTTTTTATGTTTTATGTTTATTTTTTATTTAACGTGTATAGTTCATCCACGCTCAACTCAGTGCTATTTTAATTCGCAAATCTTAAGAGGGATTTGTGAAACCATGTCCTATTAAAGCTTAATAGTCACTTAACTATTGCTCAGTTGTTTTAAATATGTTTAAAGAAGAAGGTTTTTACCCAGATAGGTAATTAAAACACTTGTAGATATCACTGAGTTAAGCATAGACAGACTATAACATAAATTTTTACAACAAAAAATAAATAGAAAATACTGCTAATATATTTTAAAATTTGATGAGTAATTATATCATCTGATTTTAGTATCTTGCGGATATTGAAGATCATTTAAATGTAACAATTCAACAAATTGAACCTGATATGAAAGTACCAAGTAATGAATTTGATGGTAAGGTTGTTTATGGTCAAAAACGCAGACACACTGGTAGTGATTATCAAACACATACAGCACAAATGGCACCAGTGGTGAAGGATCTTTCTAAACTTGAAAGTCAAGCTCAACTTATTTATCTTAAACGTCAATTTAAAGTTGGCCGAAAATAAAGAGACTAGTACTTCAATATAACGGCGGCATGTTTTTCTGGAGTACTGTTTATTTTAAATAATCCAATCAACATCATTTGGTGAATGTATAATAATGAGTATATAAGCTTATGTACTATTGACATATAGGGAATTTGTATGCTTTGATTTAAAAATAGCTACTACTATACATTTGATAATAACTAATAAAGCGTTGAAAAAAAATATCTCTTGAACACTTTTTACCACTAATAATATTGCAATTTGTATTATTATTGTGGGTTCAAACCTGGTTCATGCTGGTATGATTTCTATAAATGTGGAATAGACCTTAAACATGCCTATTTGGTAGCTGAATCTCCCTGAGATTTGAATTCCTTCCAGGTATGCCTATATGGTATGCTTGTTGCCTTTTCAATCTTACAAAACCAAATAAAATAAATTACACAGGATGTCGGTGGATTGAGGTACTAAGAGGTGATTCACAAAACTTGTTAAATTTGAATTTTCTAATTGGGGTTAAGCCCTGCTTGGCTTAAAATTAATTTCAAGTATATTTTCGTTTAATTTAAATCAAGGATGCCTTGGTGGTACATAAAGAAATTTATTGACATTCTCAAGCGTCACTTTGTTGAAATCCATGATTATATAAATAATAAATATTAAATAAAATATCGATTTCAACGGGAAATAATAAGATTTATCGCTTTATACGTATAAAGCGAATAAATCTTATTATTTCCCGTTGAAATCGATATTTTATTTAATATTTATTATTTACATAAAGAAATGTTTTTTATTCAGGTAAAGTAGGTTTTCTGCATTAACTGCGGCAAAATTTTATTAAGAAAAGTTGTTCACAATGTAAAATCATCCCCACATGCAAAATTTCAGAAAGCATATTTTAGATTTTTTCAAATCAAGGCTTTGGTAGATAATTTTTTTTATTCAGGTAAAGTGGGTTTTCTGTATTAACTGCGGCAAAACTTTATTAAGAAAAGTTGTTCACAATGTAAAATCATCCCCCCATGCAAAATTTCAGAAAGCATCGTTTAGATTTTTTCAAATCAAGGAGGCCTTGGTAGTAGATATTTTTTATTCAAGTAAAGTGGGTTTTCTGTACGAACTACAGCAAAACTTCAGTAAGAAAAGTTGTTCACAATGTAAAATCATCCCCTCATGCAAAATTTCAGAAAGTATCGTTTAGATTTTTTCAAATCAAGGAGGCCTTGGTAGTATATATTTTTTTATTCAAGTAAAGTGGGTTTTCTGTACGAACTACAGCAAAACTTCAGTAAAAAAAGTTGTTCACAATGTAAAATTATCCCCTCATGCAAAATTTCAGAAAGCATATTTTAGATTTTTTCAAAACAAGGAGGCCTTGGTAGTAGATATTTTTTTATTCAAGTAAAGTGGGTTTTCTGTACGAACTACAGCAAAACTTCAGTAAGAAAAGTTGTTCACAATGTAAAATCATCCCCTCATGCAAAATTTCAGAAAGTATCGTTTAGATTCTTTCAAATCAAGGAGGCCTTGGTAGTATATTTTTTTTATTCAAGTAAAGTGGGTTTTCTGTACGAACTACAGCAAAACTTCAGTAAGAATAGTTGTTCACAATGTAAAATTATCCCCTCATGCAAAATTTCAGAAAGCATATTTTAGATTTTTTCAAATCAAGGAGGCCTTGGTAGTAGATAATTTTTTTTATTCAGGTAAAGTGGGTTTTCTGTACGAACTACAGCAAAACTTCAGTAAGAAAAGTTGTTCACAATGTAAAATCATCCCCTCGTGCAAATTTCAGAAAGCATCGTTTAGATTTTTTCAAATCAAGGAGGCCTTGGTAGTAGATAATTTTTTTTATTCAAGTAAAGTGGGTTTTCTGTACGAACTACAGCAAAACTTCAGTAAGAAAAGTTGTTCACAAAGTAAAATCATCGTCCCATGCAAAATTTCAGAAATATATTTTGTTTTTTTAAATCAAGGAGACCTTCGTGGTAGACTTCCATTCTACTTAAACCGATCAAAATAATATAATGCTTCTTAGGTATTATTATAATTTATTTATTATCCTCTATATAAATATATTTATCACCATACAGCTATAACATTAACAAGTACATAAATCCATAACAGTTTGTTCTTGTAAATTAAATAAAATTTTAATAAAAAAAAAATTAAAAGCCATTTCTTTCATAATAGAAAAGCAGCTCTTGTTATACTCTCGTAAAAACCAAATAGTTTATTAAAAAAACACACCATTACTGTAATAACAATACTATAATACCTCGCTTCAACAAGCCTTTCAACTATACTGCAGTATTCATAAAAATTTCAAAAAACTATTTGGCATTATATTATTAGAAAGGTACAATTTTAAGAACTTTAGAAGTCAAATACTTCAGTATTTATAGTACTTTAGACTACATGTACGAAGCTTTAAATAATAAAATTAAATGTACCAACTCAAGTATTTGTAGTCCAATTCAATTACTTCTAATAATTTAGAGTTCTAACAAGGAAATGATTTTATTTGTGCATATTTTAATTCTATTTCCAGTCTCAAGACTTAAAATACAAATACAAGAGGTTTTCTTGTTTGAAATGATGTGAAGAGATAGAATTTAGCACATTTGCTGTATAATAAAAAGCTTGTTTATGCTTCTGCAAACAATACGCATATGAAAGTTATAAATTATAAACCTACCAGAAAACTTTTATTATAAAACTTACATCTACAAATTTAAGCTTTTTTTTTTGTAAATGCTAATTTCTATTTTTGTAGAAAAATTATTCGATTTATCCCAAGTGTTCAAAATAATTGCTACTAGGTACTATATATTTGAAATTAATTATAATATTAATTTAAATAATTTTTTATATTACGGAAAAATATTTTTACCTTTTGTAGGTAACTCAGTTTTGTTTCCAGCAAAAATTGAAAAGGTATTGAACTTGAAATACAGCAGATTTTGGCATATATTATATAATTTTTAAATTTGCTTTAGATTTAAATCTACACGGTAATGCAAATGCCTAATAAAAGTATAGATAACTAAATACCATACATTTGTTTAAAACAAAGTTTTTAGTGTATTAATTAATTCTTCCTTTTTCATTTATCAACATCAGTTATTTTTTCCCAGTCCCCATCAGAACTGCTGTTACTGCTTTTAGTTTCTAAATCTAAGCTATTTGATGAATCAGTTTTACCGATTTTAAGATCAGAAACTTTACTAGAAAGGATACGCTCTTTAAAATGATCTTCATTTCTTTCATTAGCTATGTTATCATTATTGGGAACTTTTTCTGTCGTTTTTGGGTCATTTTCTATGCTTTTAATATCAGAACTGTCTTTTTTATCTATAGGAGTTTTTATTTCTTCAATTTTTGCTTTCTTATCTGTGGGTTTGCTAGATTGCAATTCTTTTTTTGGAGTTCTTTTAGGAGATGTCTTTTTGAAAATTACTTTTTCTCCAATGGGTTCTTTTGGAGAAGAAGGCTTCGGTTTTGGTTGATTCTTTTGTTTTGTTTCTTCCTCATATTGTTGAAGTAAGCGTATTTGTTCTTCCTCAGATAATTCAATGCCGGTGGCAAAATCTTCTAATAAAGTAAAAAAAAAAGTAAGTTTGATTATCTTAAAAAATTAATACAAAAATTACTTAGTGTAGAAATAGAGCTACCTTGGTCCCATTTTAGTTGCTCTTCTGTCATTTGTTTTTCCTTTAATTCTCTTCGTTCCATGGCTTCTTGACGTGCAAGTTCATCTTCAAGTAAAGCTTTCTTGAACAAGTATCTGTAAAATATGTGATTGGAGAATTTGTAATTCAATTATTATATGCTTTTAAAATTGATATTTTAATTAATATTACAATTTATTTTAATATTTTATTACCTTTTCCAAAACTGTTGATGGGGCACACTATCAGGCACAAGTTTCAGGTACTGGTTGTTAAGAGTAACCGAACTAGTAAGATGTTTAGTTAAACGTTCTTCAGTAAGTTGATCTTCTATTATCTCTAACCAGCACTGGTATTGCTTCTTGAGGGAAAGGTCTGGGTCCTCCAAAAATGTTTTTTCGTTCTTTTGAATTTCATATATTGCTTGCTGTAATTATAGAACCTTAGTAATTGGTATTTGTATTAAAAAAAATTTAATTTACCTGTAATTTTGATAGTGTAACAGTTTCTGAACCTTCGGTTATTAATATGGCTTCGGTATCTGAATCATCAGGACTAGGACTAGGATTGAGGACGTTATTCATTTGACCTTAAAATCGATTAAATTGTTATTATAGCCACATGAAAGATCATGAGAGTGAAATTTGTACCTAAGAAAGAACTGAAACTTCTTTTCATAGAACTGGCAGTAGATTCTGGTTCGTTAAGCTGTAAGTAATTAATATTTAGTGGCAATAAAATTAAACATGTTTTGAAGTTTATGAAGCTTAACTGATTACTACCACGTTTCAATTAAGAATTCACTTTACAGGTTCTTTGAAAATTAGACTGTGGTAATTTGAATGTACAGGGTGGTGTAATTTGGATGTTCCTATAGGGTATCTCAGTAACTATTGTGATAAGTAGAAAATCCAGGGCATATTCTCGAACTTATTTTTTGAAACAAATTGTATTTACTTTTAATACGCATCAAAGTAGGTATATATTTTTATAATCATCATCCTGTAATAAGGACACGGACAACTACAGTTTCCATTTTAAAAAACAAATGAGCTCGAGTATATGCCCTCAGTTTTCTCCTTATAACAGTTACCGAGATACCCTTTATGGGAATCCAAATTGGGTCACCTTGTATGTTGTAGAAATAAATTGAATAAATATCTTGAGCTTATCAATCTTCTAATAAGTTTTATCTCGTGCGTACACTATCGTGCCTAATAAAAAAATATCTTTATATAATAGAGTATATTTTAATTGCTTATCAGTAACCAGAGTTTAATTATCTTTTGGTGTTGTCAGTAAATATACCATTCAAAATAATGTAGTATAATGTACACTTTACTTGAATGTAACTAGTTACATTCATAATATTGTCCTAATTTGGCAGTTCAATGCACTTGCAGTAATTTTTTTGCATATTATTTTATTAACGTTACCTTCAAAGTTTTTTCAAGAACTGTTCCGGTACTAGTAACCATACTACTTGCTTCATTTTTAACAGTACTTCCAAATTCTTCCAAGTCTTTTTTTACAAATTCAAGGACTTCGGTACTCTAAGAAAAGAAAGTTATTTTCATACCGAAATAATCGTAATTTATTACCTTAACTTTGGCTGCACTTAACCATGAACTTAACCAGTAATTATTTTCACTGCTGTAACATGAATAAAACAATAAGTTAAAAGTAGATCAGTGCGTGTGGGCTACACCTTATTATGTTAATTGATATGGAAATAGTGCATATGGGAAGTAGCTTGAAAATTTTTAGTTATTAAGAGGAGACTTACCTGTCACCCATTGTTAAGAGGAGCGAAATATTTTATTGATTAGGCAGATGAAGATGAAAGTTAACAATAAATTTTATGGAGAAACACTTTACTAGAATTTTGATAACTTATTAATCTTTTGTTTTGTATTTACATGTGTCGCCATGTTTAATTAAATGTCAAATATGTGATCAAATGTCACTAGTACAGTAAGATCATAGTGACTTTCTTGTACGCTTAAATAATTTAATCATTTTTAAAATTTAATTCTACTGGTGTTACTTTTATTTTAACGCGATAAACTGTTAAAGCTAGATAGTAGTTTATTTATTTGTTGTTTGATAAACATTTTATTTACATAAATGATTAATACTTTCTAGTATGGAAAAGATTGAATGAATATATTTTTGTTAACGTGCTGCCATCTAGACCTCAGTAGAATAATTATTAGATTGACCTCAATTACTGCAATCTATAAGCTGACAGTCAGCTGTTTTGTGTAGCAATCGCTTTAATTTACACTAAAAACTGTTTATATCAAGACGTGTAGTTGAGTTATTTAATAATAGATTACTGCTAACCCATAATTTCTACTGTGAATCATACAAGATGTTGCTTATATTATTTCCCTCTACAGTAACATTTACCTACAACAGCTCTAGGGCCATTAGGGTATTGCCCATTTCTGTGTAATTCCCCGAACTTCATAACTCAGCTTTAGGTAAGTTTATCTACTTATATAATTCATACCTACTGAACATGTACGGATATGTACAGGACTCTGGATGACTTTTGGTAGGGTGGCAGTTTTTCAGAAATTCAGGAGACGTAGTCCAGACCCTCTTATTCAAATGGTAAAAAAAATGATATGCCAAAGTTTGGGTTTTTGTTTTCTGGTGACTTGGGGGTGGGGACACGGGGGATAGATTTCTGCAAATAAAACAGCGTGCGTAACGAGATGTTTAATTGCGCAATCTTGTCACAGATCATTGTATAGAATAGAGGGATGGTTCTTGGCATTTGGCAGGTTTCAGGTTAATGCAAAGACCCGATGTGAGTGTGGTCTACTTGGTTATAGGAGCTGCAGCTCCTTAATCTTATCCAGGTTCCAGAAGTACTATACGTTTCTCATTCCGTTGCCCTGCCTCAATGAGGTCGCGAACCGTGTTTGTCCCATATCTTCGGAAGCGTTTTGTGGGGCCGTTTATGGACCGTCCCGCATTTTTTATTGCGTATAAGTGCTCAGCTCAGAGTTGTGTTGTTATACGTTTACAATAAAGAAGTTCAGTTTTTTACCTTTTACTTTGAAAGTTAAGATAATTGGTGCTGTAAACAGTAACAGTAACGATTTTGGGCAATGATGACAAATATCAGACCGTGTGGGGTGACGTAACCGTTTTCAGGGACTGCAAAACTGATCTCCCTCTGACGATACGTTGGTCATCAACCCCTTAGCCGTGACAGCCACCCTTTCTAAAATTTCAAATCACACCATACCATACCATGTGTGGCACATAGTTCGAAAGATAATTTCATAAGGAATTAATTCAAAACCAAAATCGCTTAAGGGAAAAGGTTGTTTTAAGGTAGTGGAGATGGTTGTCAACCCCAGAACTTCCGCCACTTGTATTATATTTTGAGATATTTATAAGGACGCTGCGTCCATTTATCGCACGTCCTTTTGTCCGCGTCTTTATGTCGCGCGTCCTTTTTTTCGCGTTCTTTTGACGTGACACCGGTATGAATTAATCCGGTTCGATTCATACCTGAGGAGAGCTATTGAGATAGGAGTCGATAATGATTCATTATTTGCAATTAATTTCCCGTCTAAAACATTTTGTAAATAATTTATATTGTCGGCTGTCGTTCATTATTTGATTAAACGTTCCAGAAAAACAGTCCACACAATAGTCGGAAACTGAAAGTTGATATGTGAATGTAAAGATGCAAATTATGAAATTTACCTGGAAGTTATTACGGTTAGTATGTTGTTCGGTTTAATTACAAGTGATGCAACCAAGAAGGGATTTACTAGGTTAAAGTTCCTTTCAGTATTTGCGGTTCTGTTACTACGTAGAAGAAACATTTTATAGCTTTCTTACTCTGGTTTTGTTCCCAATGTTAGTAGAATAACACGAGACAGTTTCCTTTCTATTTAACGCCCAATTAACTATGAAAAAGGAAAAATGTTGTTTCTTATTGAATATCTCTAAATTTAATAAATAATAACTTTAATTATAAATTATTGATTACCAACCTTTAGCAAAACTGCAAAGAGATTGTTTCAAGGTAATTTTTGATAGAGAAGAATACATCAAGTTTGTTATTTTAATTAAACAATGAAATGATGGAGAAAATTATGTAGAAGTTAAAGAACTAACAAAGTTGCAAATATATGGGTAGTTTCGTGATTTCTAAGTATGGTGTAAAGCCGCAAGTATTTATTAAGGTTTATGTCCTTTCATTCGCGTGCATGGATGTATATGTGTTCGTATACGTTTCGTATGTAGATAGTGCGTGGTCAGATGGCAGTTTGGAAGTTATGGTTGCGGACCATCGCATACCGACCGCTAGACTGTAAACCCTTGCCGACACCAGGACAGGATTTAATATATTTTGAATTTCTTTCTGCGTTAAATTATTTATATTCGTTTAATTACATTTTATGTCTTTCTTACATTAAAGATATTAATTATTTAAAGAACATTTGCAAATTTTATTGGTTTAGGGATAAGGCACGATTTTTGTATCAGTAATGATCAGCCCTTACCCTTGGATGTAATGTTTGGGAATATTATTCCAATGAATATACACGGGGTTATGTTTTTATTAAGAATGAGGGTGTTTTTATTTTTTATGGAATTCAATTTTATAAACTGAATGGTTTAGGACCAATTAATATAAAAATCTTTTTTGTTTTTTATGGATCCACCTCTGTGGAATATATTGAAATGAAGGACAAATTTTATTTTTGTCATGTATTATTGGATATATAAATGGTAATATGAAAGAGGATTTTATAGATATTTGCTTTGGCAATATTAATAAAAAAATATATCTATTTACAGCTATGTAATTCAGTATTACAGTGTTCTTACAGTCATGTTCTACTACAGGCATGAGCAACTCTTTCAGTCAACGGACCAAATATAAATTTTAGAAATGTTTTGTGGGCCGGACCAAAGCAATTTTTGTGTAAGAGGGAAAAGTAATTGAAAAAATAAAATTTATCACATCTACACATTTTAAACAGAAAACAAGTGAACACACGATATACACGGTGCCCCAACACTTGTAATCCACACATAAAAAATGTCTTAATAAACTGCCTCTATAATGTTGTGTAACCGTTTATTTTTTCCATATTCCATGGCACACTGTATATAGTAGCAATACCCCCATATTGGAATTTTTTTAAATTTTATATTGTTTGACAAATTCTGATTCCTTTTTGCGTTCTCTTCTCTGTGGATTACTAAAAAAACATGGTTATAGACAGGACATTGTTTCGTAAAATTAAAAAAAAAGAGAACGTATACCTATCAAAATCAGTGCTGTCGACAAAAAAACTTGCCTCAGAGGCCGTAGATTGCTCATGGCTGGTATAGTAGATAGTACTGTATATACTTTCAGTTAAGCAGGATTATTTCCCGAGATGCGAACCATCGAGGAAAATAAATTGCGAGGCTGATAAGTCGTTTCTATCGTGCTTTATATAATCATGTATTAATCTCAATGTACGATATTTCTAAGCATGGATTAGCATTATTTGATACCTGTTTATATTTAAAGCAATCTACAATTGGAAAAGTATATAATACTTACAGTATTTTGCATTTTGTTTTACAGATACATCTTTTCAATGACGCATCTCCATTAGTTTGAGTCTAACGGGCAATATTATTTGACAAGAAGATCTATACACGGAGAAAAGGTAAGATTTTTGTTATAATAATGTACAAAAGTATTTGTCGTTGCTTAATCAAAACTGCAATGCAGCTTTTGTAATGTTAGTCAAGGAAGAGGAATTGAATATCCGTCATATATTTTGTTATCCCTATCGGAACGTCGGATATGTTTATTTTTCTTGTACATATCGCCCGTCAAGCGTCGTCAAATTGCACATAGTTGTACAAAAGGTCTCGGGACTAGGAAGAGGGCTCGTTAGGTTTAGATATGCTCTATTATTTTTGTTTATTATTACCAAAGACCTAGTATTATTGGGGTAGTTCCATAATATGTTCTGAGATGAGAAAATTAAATTCGCTAATTTTACTTTACCAGTTAGTTTAGAGTTCAACCCTGAACTGAGATCAAGTATTGCTGGACATATATTAGCTTGCACTGTCACCCGCTACCGCTTTGACAACTGGCGGGCAATAGTTGCAGGTAGCGGTCCCTAACTGCATCTTACCTGTCACTGCTTGGTTTGTTACGGTTGGCGTCGTTCCCATTTTCGATTTTTCATTTTTTCTTTTATCAGATATTTAATGATAACAACATTTTCTTAACGGCATCTTATTTTCTGAAAATTAATTGAATTTACTTTTACATTTTAAAGTTTATTGTCTTTTAACTTTTGTTTAGAAAACAAATATAAACATTAGTTTTGTTACACCCCTAATTCAATTGTTGCAGGAATATGATTTCCGATTATAATATGACGACGGTTAAGTCTGTTTTGTGGTGTTTGTGTGATTCACAAAGCGTGGCTAGGCTGTAACTCGGGAAGCATTTGCATCACATTAACGGGAAAGATTTCTTGTTAAGTAAATCGTCCATGAGAAAATTATTAAAAATATTTACAGCCCAAAATTCCTGCAAGGGGCACAGGAATTGCTTCGAATTTGCTTTGAAATTATATTTTCAACAATTTTTATGAAATTTATGATGGGTTTCAGCTGAACCCCGCACTTTTCTCTAATTTTCTCTTAAATTTCAAATGGTAATGTACATACATTTCATTATAATCGTGAAGAGGATAGGAAAACAAAGAGAATGCAAAAAGTCGGAGTTCTTTGGCGTCACTAGAAACGGAATTATAAGCGAAAATGTTCTAAAAAAACGTTTTGTAGAATTAGGAGTCATAGCTTGGTTGATTTATTTTTTGAAGCATTTTAAACGTTATGCGTCTGTTATACAGGACGCGAAATCCAATTTCGCGGCCGTTGTTAAGGTAACGGCCGCTAAAGTAAAACTAATTGTTTTATTTACGCTATTTCCATAGTAACGCGCTGACTGATAGTCGTCTTTTTATTTTTTAGCTTGTACAAAAAATATTGTGTATACCTTGTCCGCGAAATTCTTTAGCGCCCTCAAGATTGTCTTTTCTCGGCCGCAAGAAACCTCGGCGACAATTTTCTCTCGGTACGATAAAGACACATTTCACGGCCTTGGTATACAAATAACTATTAAATGTTTTTGATTTAGGTAGTCACATATTGCATGCGTAACTTAAATGAGTGTAGAAATATTTATCCCAAAAAAATTTACAAAAAACTATTAGCTATGTCAGTTAGCTTGAGACATCATTTACTATTCCTTACTACAATTTGATGAATAAGTTGAACGGTAATTTATTAATTTACGTCTTTAAAACATGTACGGGTATATTTTATTCAATGATGCTCATCCTAAATTTTTTTATGATTATTGATGAGAACATGTGACTTTTTGGGCGTTCTTGGGTTTAAACCCCGTAAGGAACCAAAGGTCACGGTTTAATAAACGCTTATAACGCCCAGTTTTTTTCATAATAATATACCCGTCGGCTGGGTTGTATTACTGCTAGTTTAAAAATTACTAGCAGGTTTTTATTCATAAAAACTAACCTTTTAATTTCATATCAAAAAAAGAAACTTCGTGATTGAATTTAATCTTATTACAACTTCTGTTATAAAGTGTCATGACTTAAATAATTTGTGTAACTTTACGGATTTAAATTATTTAAACACAATAATACTACTATAAACTTAAAAAAATGTTGTGAGAGAAAGGAAATAGAAGATTGAACAAGGCAGACCATATTAATATTAATCAGTACACGTCAATATGTCACTGCGTTTTCAAACGACGCTTACAAACTGGTGCCGACAGCACGAACACGGTTTTTAATATTTAATAAAATGTTTATGGAATGCATAATGATAGCTTGAACGTTGAGCTTTGTTATTGTTATTCATTGAAAACTCCGGTAAATACTACAACGAGGCAGGAATTACCATAATGGATTTAAAACTAGTTGTTATTTTTTTTAACAGGAAAATATGTTTGGTCAGGGTATGGGTTTTGGTAAAATTTGTACAACTGTAGATTTGTAAATTAGATTATAATAAGTTGATGAAATAATCAAAAATTAGAAAGAAGAAGAACTAGAATTATAAGAATCCTCAAAAATAAAGGGAACAGGGTATGGTCATTGACAATTATACGGAAACATTTTTTATATTGTTGCGTTGCGTTCTGGACTTACTGTAGGTACTATATGCTAAGGAAGAAGTGAATACAAAAAATAACGCTAACGAATTCTTGAAGAGACAGGATTAGGTAAGGCTTAAATCGGAAGTGCATTAACCATGGGATATAGATATCATGTCCAATTGAATGCAATCCAATGGCTAGGATGTTATGGTATCACGAAATGAACACTAAGTTCATCGGATTTTTCTTAAGAAGAAGAACAGTGAATAAAATACAGACTATGTGTGAGATAAAATGATTCTGAACATTCTACAGGAGGAAATAGGGTTCCGTTTCAATAAGTACCTGAAATAATGATTCGACTCTAAGGGAAGCAGGATTTGGTCGAGTTATATATTGAGAATATTCACTTCATGGTACTACAGGTTATAACCTGTAAGAGATGCTTTACAGGTTTTGTTGGTAGATACGTTGGAACATGTTGAACTAGGAATACCTACATTTAAAAAACTGCTCATTAAAATCAGGGGAACTGTATGTTACTTTAGTTATAGGCAGGTGGAGAGCTTAATGCTTTTTGAATCGTCTCAGCCAATAAAATGTATTTATGCCCGATGATGCATCAATTAATAACAATAAAGGCATTGGCAAAGGTACGCAGATATCAATTTACCGATGGAGCGTCGCAAGGTAACCTAAATGTGGCGTAACTGTATAATTAAAATGGCGAAACCTCTGCTTCCGGCCGCGATAGAACATTTAGAAAAAACTGACACGAGTATTTTTTACGGTTAATTAAGACTCGGGTAGGAAGAAAGCAATTGTTATGTCGTGGGACTTTTAAGAACGCAAAGAGTTGAGATCTGATTTATGGTAAGCGGTAGAGTTGGTAATTTTGTGATTCTTATAAAAAATTGCATTAGATATTGTTGAGAAACTAGAATATTTTAATATAAATAACAGTTGGAAAGTGATTTTGTCTTATGCCAAAAATAATCTTCAAGGACTTGTAAATGTAACTATTTACTTAAAGGTTTATAGAAGTATACCTACGTGTAAGTGCACCTTTGGAATGTAGGTGATGACAGCGATTGGATAAAACAAGTACAGCACAAATACAATTTGACATTTTTATTATTGATTATCAGAGAATATATCGAATTGGCAGCAATTCAAGGAAGTGTAAGTAAATGTTAACCAATGATTAATTGTAGAGAAGTACATGGCTACTGATACAGTACATTTAAAGGTTAATACGGAAACTAAATACGACGCGGAGTTGCACTCATTGGAAATAGCAACAAAGAAAATTAAACAGAAAAAAGTACATTTTATTACAAGTTACGAAAATGGCATTTTCTCGACCCTCAGAAAATTATTTTCGACTATCTATACTTTTTCTACAACCCATTCCTACTAAAAAAAAATCTTTTGGCAAACGTAAAACTGCAAACAAAAAAGGGACTTCAGGAAACTTGATGCGAGATATTCACTTTCGTTACTAAAGACGAAAGTTATTCTTAAATTCCCTCGCTAGAAACGGAATTAACATTTTAGATATATCGACCGAAAAGCGTCACTAGTCACAGAAATATAATATTATTAAGTTATAACAGGGTGTATATCATATAACTTGCCCTTAACAAAACATTTTATAGGAACTAACTAACTTCTTGTATTAATACAAACTATTTTAAAGTGTTAAGTGTTAACAATTTAGTTCCATTGTTTAACACTGAAATAATTAGCTCTCTCAATTATATGAGGTGAGAGAAGTCATTAACAGGCGAACCAACCCACGTCCCCATCCTTTTTGGAATGGTATAGTGGGCTCGCACAATTAACAGAAAATCCAGAGACCTAGGCTTGATTCCTGATTATGCATAGGCTTTGATATGATTTCCCCCTCCACATATATTTCTTCTTTTAACATTACCGTCCTTTTATTCAAAAGGAAAATTAAATCTATATATTAAAATAAGGTTGTAATTCAATTTCTTTATGAAAAGTTACTACTCTTATATGCCCCCCCCTTTTCCATAAACGAAATCACAAACACTTATAGATGATGAAGTAGTTTTAATTTTTAGTGTGTCGGTGAATTGAATTGAATGATAAATACATATGGCTATATCCCTCCTCTCTATGTCAATTCGGCATTGTTAATAAAACACTAAAATATCGTAATTAGATCAGAAACATTCAACAGACCATATAAATACTGTGTTATATTTTTTATAGCAGTGCATTGAGGAGCATCAGAACTGTTACCTACTTTCTAACAAATCTACGATATATCCAAAAACGTTATCGTTTCGCTTAGCTTGGTTTCCTCGAATTTTAACTATGAGGTGTCTTAAAACAGTGATACAAACTAGAGATGATATCTCAATGTTTCCGGTTGATTCCAATATGGCGTCAGGTTGCTAGTTACGCATGGCTCGTTTTTAGAGCGTATGCAAATTGAAGATATGAGAAACTGCACTGTTAAGAAATAGCGCTGATTACTCCCTACTTAAGCAATTTGTTAATATTTCATGGTGTAATACTTTTGTGTTATGAAACTTGTTTTACGTTTCTTTATTAAAATTTAAGGATTTTTTTATTATTCTCTCAGGTTGTTTAGATTAGGGTTCTTTGATTTTGAAGGAATCCTAGTTTGAGATATTTATAGGTTTATACAGTGTGACCATTTTATCCTGTAACCCCTTAAGCGGTAACAACAGGCAACCCACTGTACAATTCAAAGATAGCTTTCCAATTAAAAAATATTAGCGTAAATTAAAAAGAGTTTGCTGTGGATGAAATTATTGGTTGCCATCTAGAAATTTAAATGTATTTTTATTTTCATGACGAACTTTTATCAAATTTATTGTAATATGATACGTAGTGTGTGTTGCCTACTAATAATCAAGGCGATACACGTTAAATTGGACACACTGTATTATGTTGATATTGTTGTTATTTACTAAAATTTTATTATTCGTTTATGTATTATATAATTAATTTATTTCATTCTAAAGTAGACAATGAACAAATTATCAACCCCGCGTGTATACAAAATAGCGTCAAAATATCTGACGTATACGAGTAGATATCAAAATTTTTCAGAATAAAAAAAAAAGGTTGATATTGGGTCTACTGAACGCGGTTTTTCCTTCTCTATCCAAATCTCTAAAAATATACAGGGTGTTTCATTTAAAATAACAAAGTTGCTGCCATTTCCGGTTTTACCGGAAGTGATATAGGGTCGGCGCGTAGATCAAAAACTGTCAATTTCAAAACTAAAATCGACGTGTCAGAGCGTTTTTGATAAAAAACAATAGCTACGATTTTATCAAATTTATTCTTTTCATCATGAACGCACTGTATATTATATCGTTGGAGATAATTCAATTCGGTTCAACAAGTTGAGTAAGAGGAAATAGCCGTTTCAATGTGTTTTTGCATATCAGCGTGACGAATATGACTTGCAGTTAGTTGTAATAAAATATGCGTTCAGCTTTACGTATTTTGTAATATAAATAAGGAAGAATTTTTTTGCTTTAAAATATTACCATAAACTGTGTAATTCATACTTTTTTTTTTACTTCCTTCCTAATTTCTCGTGTATAGCGGTATTTGGAACTGCACGCTGCTGGTCGTGTTCGTATCATATTTTTCATACTTTCTAACAGTACAGTAGTACATACTACAAAAAATATGGGATAGCATTATTTTACTTAATTCATGCACCCCCTATATATGAAAACTGAAGAGAAAAATATACAGTAGGCCATAGATTAATAAAATGAGCTGAAAATTGAAGATGCACGACGCGTAATCGCTCTTTAACGCTTTAACCAACGAATAGTCTTGAGGACACATATTATACATTCCAGTAGAGTTGCCAAAAGTGCAGTCATCATTCGTTGAACGCAACCATAATACTTTGTCCGGTTTAACAACACAGCATTTGCTATTGTGCAATATTATATGACAGTTCCACCTTCCATTCTATTCCAATCGGATTAATTACTGGAACTTTAAAAATTGAAATGTGTCAAAGGAATATTATTTTAGAACTAACGATTTTTCGATTATTATTAGCAATTTACTTATTTTTATAGTATTAGAAGTATTTCTTACGTAAAAAAGTAAGTTGTGGTTTGGAATCAAATCCGACAAAGAAATTATTTTTGTTATAAAGACAACCCTTCACTAAAAAGAATAAGTCATTACAAAACGGAAGTGACGCATGAAGGGTGCTTTTATTAAACATTTCGTTAGGTTTAGAAAGGAAACAGTATGTTATACTCTGTAACTTCTAATTATGACCCTAATCGTGTCTGAAAATTTGTCATAATTTTGGTGATAATTTCTAGAGATTCAAATATAAAATTCAATTATAACAGTGTCGTTTAAAACACCCCGCAATGTGGAGTTTTTCTTCGTAAGGTATAATCTCAAAAATTAATCTTTAAATAAAGTGATACAAAGAGATTATAATCTTAAGCTTGTGTGGTTGTTGTCTTACCGATCCCTATGCATATAATAAAAACGATTCAAGCAACACCTTAATGTTGTGTAATTACAGCCTTAATTATTTGAGATTTCTTGTATTACAGCCTAATCTTAATTAATTTTCACATTGTTTTAATGGTTCCAGGAAATTTATATTTAAATTTTGGACCACAGGAACAATAACTTAAAGTACAAATTCTCGGTTGGTTTAATTATAATAATTGTTATTTGTTAGGGGTGCTAATGATCATGCAAATATTTCTTTCGTTTGTTTAATTAAAGGAAATATTAGATTTTATTTTTTTTTAATACTACATTGTGGAAAATAATTTATTGTTAAATTTATTTTTATATTGTTTTATTGTTGTTAAATCCACAATTGTGGGTGTTCAACCCACCAGTTTTTAAGTGTAAATGAACTCTATTAATTTTATTAAAGTATGTACAAGAAGAATTAGTAAAACACACACCGTTTTGGATGTAAGAAGTAATAATTTTGTTAATTATACACATTTTTATTTATGCTAGAGCGCTCAAGCGAATTGAACGATGTGTCTGAAACACTTGAGGTGCCTACAACTTAAAACGCCTCGATAAATTGGAGGTTTGTGTCTGAATCAAGCATTTGAAGTTCTAGCTACGCTCCCTTTTTAAATAAAAGTTATGTAAGAAAAAATTATTCAAACTAATGTTTCTGTTAGAAATTATTTGATTATAATTTTCAACCTACATTTTTAAATGTTGACACCTTTTTAAACAATTATTCTTTTATTATTTATTTTCTCTTTTGGAAGACTGCTTGACTCTCCTGTTTATTTTTATTATTTAATATTAGTCAGCCCTAGACACCATAATGTCTTGCTAATTTGAATAATTCAAATGCTATTTTATTTTCTCTTTTTTAAATCATAAATGTTACTAAGACGTATGTATGTGTTCTTAAAATTACTTACAGTGGTGCACCGCAAGTGCTTTTGGTAAAATCGGGATTTTACTTGCAGCTTTCTATTATTCCATTCAGTATTAGAGTTGGTAATATTCCTTTAATTTTGGATTACAGCGAATTCGTGCGTTATGACCAACAAATTGCGAAAATACGTTGCGTGCGTTGTAATCAGTGTGTGTTGTGACTGTGACCTAAACCCATATGTATTGTTCGACCCTCTTATAATATTCCCTTGAAAATTGAAATCAATTCCCTAATCTCGAACGCTTTAATCTTTCTATTGAAGATATATTAGGGATAGTCAACCTAAATCACCAGGTATACGAATATCCCTGTGTGTTTAGTGAAATAAAATTCAAAGTAAAATAAAATAATGTATATTTTTCCCATAATGGCTTAAACATCAAAATACTTATAATATTTATAGGTAGGTATTTAAAATTAAAATATAGTTCGATATAATACAATATGTACAAACTTTGGTTTTAACAAAACTTGCGCAATTAAATAACAGGAATTTATATAAACCGCATAAGAAGTATAAATTTGTTTGTCCTTATGTACACATATAAAATAAAGCTTAAAAATTTGAAATTTATACTTCTTTGCAATACTATTTTAACATAAACAATACTCTTATCGTTAAAATTATACAACAATAATTTCTTCTTCTTCTCCTATGGTATACCTGCAGCCATAGACAGTGTAACTAAAAAAAAGCGCTAATAAAATGGAAAGATATTAACAAAAACTAACTCGAAATGGGTATGAATATCATACGCAAAATATAATTACATTTAACTTGATTATAATACTTCAACAATAATAAGGAAGAGGTACTTGATCATATTTATAGTAGGCACTTTAAAAATTCCGCATTTCCGAAATAAATATCTCAAGTAACTTACCAAGCTTTAAAAATAATCTAATTTTATACAATCTCTTTATGGTTTTGGTAAAGTGATAGATCTGTTGCGAGTATTTAAATGTTTTGAGAAGATATAGTCATTTACTGCTGAATTTTTAAGAGTATTATGAAGAAAATATCTCTAATACCAGTGTGGCTTTTTTTAATCTATAAGTAAGTAGGCACTGATTAACTCTTCTTGGATATAAAATATCTGAACTTTTTTGTAACTGAATTTTCTCTATTTACGAGCTTGGCGAGCAACTTTACATAAGCTAGTCGTAAATTTACATCGAAAATACTAATTTGTTGACAAACTTAAATTTAGGTAAATTTATTTACTTTCTGAATTATAATATGTGTTGTATTTTTATTTTTGTACTAGTTATATAAAAATAACGCACCCCAAATTTGTTTGGGAAAATTTCAGTCGAAATTACTAGATTTAAAAATATAAATTAAAAAATTATTCTTAATACCATTTGCCTTTGGTGGATTTTAGATTTATATAATTATTTATAGACTATTATTTTTTTGTTTTAACAATAATTGGTACTGTGACTTAACACCGATGTATACGAAATTTAGGGTCTTTTACAAGACTCTTTACATTACAATCCTATCCCCGGTCGTATATGGTCCTTATATTTATTGTAGATTACTTCAGCAATACAATATTATCTCCCTTAGTCTGTACTTTTCGCGATTTGATATACGGGTGGGCTTCAAGAAAAAAACCCAAGAAACTGGTCTTGTTTGAGATCTCGAAATGTCTTACGGCTCTGCCGCATGATAGAATGAGCTTTGCCAAATTAAAATAAATCTTGTAGTGAGTTCCTATTTTTAATAAATAATTCCCTAAATTGTTTTCATATTTAGAAACAAAACTAAACTGTTAAAATTTAAAATCAAACCGATTAAAGTATTAACAAAAAAAAAACTTGTATCCTCTTTAGTTTTTAGTGTAAAACAAAATATTTAATACCCTGTTTCGAATATTTTATGAAATAGATAAAAATGGTTTTAATTAAGCAGTCGGGAATTTGTTTAAGAATTCTTTGAACACCTTAAACAAGTAATTGATACTTATTGATCAATACATTTAAATTAATAATTATTTATTACGTGATGAACTTTAAAACCTCTAAATTACGAGGAGATAAGTACTGGCCGTAACACTGATAAGATCTGTTACACGTTACAGAATTGATAAGACACTACTTAAGGCACTAATTGCATTGCTTTGTACATTATCAAATCGCATTGAAATACGCGCAGAATAATTTTATTATTAATTACATATATCACGGCCACGCGGTTTATTGCACTTCGCGATTTATTTACACATTTCGGCACTATAAGACACTATTGGAAGCACTTGTCAGTTACTATAACAAGTTTTTCGGACGTCGGCCAAAATTTCGCTAAAGTCGTCATCGTTTTTCTGTACACCGTTTTGAATAACATCGTGGTTACTGTAAATATCGGGATAATGGGTTAACATTGGTTCTGGTTTAACATTAGTATTGGGCAAAATCACAGAAGTATGCTGAGCTTGAAAATTGTAAGTGATGTTAGTTGACACGTTGTCGTTCCTATGATAATTGTGATTAGAATCGATCATGTTCGAATCAGCATTTGTAAATTTTAAATACTTGTCGAATTCCCTAGCGTCCACGTCACTATCAACATCGCTTCTTTCCTCATTCTGGGGAATGTAAGTCTGCACCATGGGGCTGCCGTACGTTGTAGGATAAGGATCGTTAATGGTTGGCTTGTAACTGAGATCATATTCAGCTTTCTCCATGATTACGTCGCTTTTCAGATTAGGATTATAGTTTATATATTCAGTTTTAGGTTCGTGATCGTTTATTAATTGCATGTCTTCTTTGTAATATTCTTTATTAGGATAATACTGTTGTATATTAGAGCTGTAATAGTGGATAGTATTAGAACTGCCAGCTACAGTGCTGCTTAAAGAATTTTGAGGCTGACTTGCTCCTAAAAGCTGTTGATCTTGAGAAGTAGCCACTGGAGGGTAAAAAGTACCCGTAACTACATGCCCTTGTTCCACTGAACTTTTATTAGCACACATGACGTACATACCATTAGCCATTGGAACAGAAGTAATGGGTTGAGAGTCTGTGTAATTAACCGCGTTACTTTGACGGAAATTTTGTACTCTTGTCGTGTAATTCTGTTGTGTCGGACTTAAACTGTTAACGTTTACGTTAGAATTAGTAACATTACTCGTGTGTTGTATATTAGACATGCGTTGTTTTTCTTCTGCGTATGGAAAATCCTTTTCCTGTTCCAACGGTGAAAGTTCTGGGGTTGGAAGTGCCGGAGCGCCTTCTTCTTTCCCACCATCGCTCGCTTCCTGCGGGCTTTTTGGTTGCTTCAGAACAGATTTGGGTTCTGGACTATGTGTAGGCGAAGCATCAGGAGTATGTAAAGCGTAAGGACTCTTTTGAGCATAACTCTGTTGGTAACCAACGTAATTATATTGGCTATACTTTTGTTGAAAATTCACTGGACTATATCGCTTATCTGCAGATTGTTGACCGAAATCCGAAACGTTTCCCGGACTGGAGAAATCCAAAGAGTTATAGTTATTCTGTTGGACCCCCGGTGAAAGGCTTGCGTTGGGGATATAACCGGCGTAACGGGGTGACATGTTTGGAAGATTTGGGCTAGGTAAAGATGACCCTACACGAGGTCCTGCACCGGAAGTGGCCCTCTGTTTGTTATGTTTCCGGCGTCTCGGCCGGTATTTGTAGTTGGGGTGCTCGGTCATGTGTATCACTCGTAACCTCTCGGCCTCTTCTACATATGGTCTTCGGTCTTGAGGTGTCAGTGAACGCCACTTCTTGCCTGAAACAAAGAAAATATTTTTGAGCAACAGTCCGCAGTATAAAAATTCTGTGAATTTAATGTCCCATGGAAAATAAGTGCAGTTATTTTTAACGTCATAATTAAAGAAATATATTTTGCAAGTCTGCATGTTTTGCGAATTTACAGTCTTATTTTTCTGTAAGATAAGGTCGGATAAGGTAATTGCAGTAATTTTTGTTAAAAATTAAGTTGGGGAGTACGAAGGAATTGTTTTCAAAGAAACATGATTATCTGCAGAATTATTTACTATACAGGGTGTCCACAGACTCATTCTTATCTCCTTATTATGAGAAATATAGATTTGGTTAAATGGAATGAAATAATCTTTAGGTAAAGTTGTACCAAACCCCATAAATAAACTTTCGATATTTAACTTAATTCTGAAATTGCACCAAAAAAAGTGAATTTTTAATTTTTTTTCTATAACTCATTTTAAGAGGAAGTCGAATTTAAATATCGAAAGTTTATTTATGGGGTTTGGTACAACTTTACCTAAGGAGTATTTTATTCCATTTAACCAAATGTGTATCTGTCACAATAAACGAGATCCCCATGTTGAGATTATAAGTCTGTGGGCACACTGTATAATTATCTCAAGAAAACACATAGACGAAGGTGCTCGGATGGATAAGAGGTACTAAACCTGGTTTTTAGAGGAAATTAAACAAAAATCATATTCGATTTTGTTGGTTTTGCGAATTTCACTCGAAGATGATTACTTGCACCTTTTTTTATGTAATATAACAAGGTCGTTGCTGATCCTTTTGATTGCGGTAATAAACGAGCGCGTATAGGCTTGTTAAATGTGGATAAGATAACATAAGAATTAGTATTGCAATTTCATAACACTCTTAATCTCGAAATACTGTAAAATTTATTTTTAGTTGCAAGTTTATGCAATTGTTAAGCTTCAGGTACAATCAACTATTTGGTATGATGTACTATACAAAGTATTACGTTTACCTGAAAGGAATATAGTACATTTTTTATTGTTTTTTTGCAATTTTGTCTAAAGATGGAAAGGTGGAAAGTACAAAAAGGGAGAGAGGAAAAATAGAGTCTACAGAATGTGTGAGGGAAAAGAGAAAGATAAATCAACTAACAAGAGGGGAGGAAATAGACTGTAGGGTGGGTGACGGGAATTAAGGTGGAAGTTGAATGAAAGGGACAGGGGAAGAAAAATAAATTGATTAGATGAAAAAACTGAGTGCATGGTCAACGAGGATGAGGTGGAAAATAGGAGGAAAAAAAAAGAAAAAAGTCGTAGACATTTTCTTTTCTTGTCGATTGTTATATCACATCAAAGTTGTTGTAGTTATGTGATGACATAGAGAACGATCACAATTGTGACTTGTATATATCTATATAAGACTAATTGAGAAATTCTTGAACTAATCTAAACATTTACATCGTGTTCTATAAGATACAAAATAATTTAACATTGAGGCGCACCTAGTGAACCCCGAAATATATCAGAAAAGCTTATCTGAACCGAACCAGATGTTCCTGAAGCAAAATGGACAATGGTACAGCAACCTTTTAAAAATCCATTCGTCATTTGCCCGGTTGTAATATTTTCTCATTAACAAGATTCACCTGTTATTTATTACGTTTGACACTTTCATTTAGTTGAACATTTTTTCTTCGCGTTTTAGTGATGTTCGGCGGACGACACCTACGTTTCACTAAATGCTTATACGTATTTAATTTGAATATATTATGACAACGTAGTAATATATTTGTTTTTATTGGGTATTTTATTAACGGGTGTCACCACATTGTGCGGAGATTATGATTTATGCGTACCTTTATCTATCTTTTTGGGCCAATTGATGCATTAAAGGATACGTGGTGACTTCATTCATGCTTGTTATACCTGGTCAATGAATTTGAAAACCTGCTCTTTACAAAATTACAACACGTGTTTTCTGTCACGTCTTATAAATTTATGAAATAGTAAACGATCCGGAATTTATTTATAAAGAACTGGAAACTGTCAAGCTTTAAAAAGAAGCGCACCTTTAAAAAAAACTTTAATATATTTTATTAACCTTTTTTTATTTGTGGAAGCTACATTGGTTTTAATGTATGTATATTTTGGTATTTATGACGGTAAATTTTTAAGTTCTTATTTAGACAAAAATTTAGTATTTGGCAGAAAACGTTCCTGCAGTTTATGTATTTTATAATAATTATGTAAAATATAAAATGTTGCAAATGAAACATACAGATGTATAGTTTGTTATGAAAATATATACCGGCAGAGCATACCGAAGGGTAATAAAACACAAATTGTTGTTGCTAATATTATCATAAATTAATTTGGACCAGTTTATTAGAAATTATAATTGGTTGTGGCGATTCAACCCTTAAAAACCACTGTTACTATTTTGTTACTTTCGTAATATCGTTTGCGAATTATAAAAACAATTCAGTGAAATGTACAGAAAATATTCAAACGCCTATGGAGTGATAGTGCAATCCCCCAAAGAATTGGTCACTGTGACGCCGCGACTTAATTTTAGTAGTTGATTTGTGCAACTGCATTCTTGGGGAAGTTTTACTTTCGTTGTGTGTGCTGTACCTATACTCGTATACTCTATAAAATCTTATCCTTCTAGTACTGTGCTATTTTAGTCATATATTATCATGGTATTAGCCCCATGTACTCCTTTAAGGTTGAGTGAATAAATAATTCTCTTAAAAATCATCTGGGAATTTAGGAGTTGCACTAGGGAACCTACCGCCACCATGCTATGCAAATTGGAAGATTTCTGTCTGGTACCTATATAAATTATTTATTTAGTTTGTGTTCTTTCTGAATGATATCGTTGTCAGGATTATAAGTGTTTGCTTGCGATATCATAAGTTACACATCCAATTGAAGAATTGTTTTGGTGAAGCAAACTTTAAGCAAAAAATATCAGATATTTGTCCTGCAAGAATTAATACACAAAATCTTCCACTTCCACCATTAAACTAATGCTAATCCTTAAATACGGCAAACATAAATTTATACCTAACTAAGATAAATATTTATTAGTCTCTCTGGAATGCTTTAAATACCATGACGTTAATTCTAAATTATACAATTTATTTAAAGTTTGCTAAAGCAAATAAAATTTAAATACATTTTTCGACAGCATAACTGTAACTTTGTAATTTCTACAAATAAAAAATGAATTTAAAAGAGAAAATATGAAATATTAAGGTTGGTATTTTCTTATTGTCCCGGTTAAGTAACGAGAAGTGCTGCATTTGTTTTTAAGAATAGGTTATGCTATGGAAATAAAAATTAATTAGAATTAGTGATAAAATATCAATAAAACCCTCCCCCACATTGCTTATAACATTATGTTATTTTTCCACTTCATTAAAATTCTAAGACCAATAAATTTGCAAGTAAGGTTACAACCAAATGTGACGTTATTTATTTTTTAGATGCCTAAGAAATTTATATTTAAATATTATGTTTAATATACAGGATGTTTTATTCTATAATTCATCCCCCTTTCCATACCTAAACGTAATTGTGGATCCGAAAGTAGTTCCTAAATCTAAACTAAGGAAAATTTGGAGTAATTTTTATAATAGGTCACGGGTGCTGTAATGATATGCTTTACAAGCGCGATGATCTTAATGTTAATACTAGTTTGAGAATGGGGGGAGGAACAGTACTCAGTAGACTACCAGGGGGAATGCCCTACAACCAAATAATTAGTATTTTTTAATTTTAAATTACTCTACTGTCATACAGTAACGTATTATTATATTATTATTATTATTATTATTATTACAATTTTTATGTTTCTAACGAAACTATTAGAGTAGGTACCCTTGTTAAATTTCGGATGTTTCGCAGATTAAGTTACGATATTATTCTTAAATTTTGTTAAACCGGCGTGAATGTCCTTAATGCCCGTGTTTTAGCACAATTAAATGTGGCCAAACCAATTGTTTAAGCGCAGTGTCAAGATATTAATTGTTATAAGCTGTATCCGCCATGAAGTTTACTATGATATGTTGAAATTTCATAATGTGGTTATTATTAAACGCAAACAATTTATTCTGTAATGTAATTATTGTATAATTTTTTCTTCCTAGGAATTTTAAACCACAGACATATTTGTAATAGGAACTCAGTGCATGTTATAAACCAAACTCTTTTTTTTTTTTGTTTAGTTGGATTCTTAAGTAGGCTGGTGCAATATTGCAGTTAACCCGAGTTATAGTTTACTACATAAACTACGCTCATTAGGAAATTGAAATACCTACACCATTCCATTAAAATATAGTTGTAACAATAAAGGAATGATTATGTTTTATAAACATAACATTTGCGAATTTAATTATCCTTGCCCTTGTTTAATGAAATTTCAAAATGAGATTTATTAAAAAATAGATGACGGTTAAAAAAATGCACATATTATTCTTCATCATGTCACAAAGATATTAATAAAGAATCCCCCAAAAAATAGGTACGACACGAATTTGGTAGTTTGTGGTGGAATACAAGGTCTGTTCTTGTAGTTCGTCCGGCCACCCGCAGTGCTGCAATCGCTCTGTCAATCACTGATCACGCCCCTCAATAATTAATCATGCTCGAACAGAGTTATACCAAGTTATTTATACTCGTTTATTCCGTTTACAGAAT
Source organism: Hemicrepidius hirtus (assembly GCA_963082805.1). Classification (NCBI taxonomy): domain Eukaryota; kingdom Metazoa; phylum Arthropoda; class Insecta; order Coleoptera; family Elateridae; genus Hemicrepidius; species Hemicrepidius hirtus. The sequence goes on along the minus strand of OY720160.1, from coordinate 37,067,625 downwards.
GTTTAGTCGCATATCTCGTCGGATATCTTTCAAATTCATCAGGGAAGGGTTATTATTTTTCATATACTATTTCTTTGGGGCATTGGTATCGAGATCTAATTTCAAACCTACTCTCTAATATGTAGGTATGTCCTTCTGTATGTCTTCTGTAACATTTAATGTATTGTGGTATAGTATATTATGTTGTATGTACATAATTAAATTACAAAAAAATTGACGATGATGAAAGTGACATCTTCAGTCAGACATAAGTGAGATAATTGATTTGCAACAATATATAACTTTCAAATTTGCCTTGTATATAAAATGATAGTATCGATATGTGCTATAATAAGCATGACCTGGGAGGATTCTAAATGTTTTGGAGGTAGTAGAAAGGATTTATGTTTATTAATTCTATTCTATACTCTCATACAAAGAGGTACCAGAGGTCTGAATACCAAGACCTTGTCTGAAATATAATAATATACCTATACAGATTAATGTCGGCTCCTAGGAATATTAGGGCCATGCAGGACAGACATGCTTTTACATGATTAGCCTTGATTGTTTTAAATATTAGAACATTTTACTGTCAAATAAAATAATGATTAGAAGAATAAAGGAACAGGAAGAGGAACAAATTTATTTGCGTGATATTGATTGCGAGTAGGCTATTAATGTTAAATAACTACAATGGTTCGTTCATTTTCTTCCATTAAAAAAAACCTTTATGTTATATCTCAAAAATGAAACAAAACACGATCGCGAAAATATTTTTTTCTAATACAACGTAAGGATATCAATCAGTTATGACTCTTCTATTTTTCTTCTATCTGTAACGGTTACTAAAATATTTTGGATTGAAAATTTAAACGTCTTTCAGTTTTTTCAGATTATTTCAGAAAATTGACAGCATTGATAAAAAACGAGAACGGCGTTAGATTTGATTTGTAATTCTGTCCAACTTTGCCAATTTAACCAATTCTGTAAGTCTAAGGTCCAGTTGTATCAAGTGGTTGAACTCCCAGTTCAGCTCCACATCAATTGTCATGGATATGATTGTTATAACAATTGGTATCCATGACAACTGATCGTGGATCAGCGGGACTGGGACTTCAGCCACTTGATACAACTGGGCCTAAGGGCTGGTTTTATAAAGTCTGGTTGACCGACGGTTGGCTCAACCACGATCAATCGTCATGGATACAATTGCTTTTAAGAATCGTATCCATGACAATTACTCGAGGTTCAGCTGAACTGACAGTCAAATATACAGGGTGTGTAAAAATGATCGTGCAAGTTTCAGGTAAAGTTATTCCTTGGACAAAAATAAGGCAAAAAGCTTATTTGAAAAAAGTTCTTAGGCGCATGGCTACCCCTCACCATAACAAATTAAGAAATGTAAATTTGGCAACCTTGTAATTTAAAACTACAAATATCAACCAGTCCATGGACCTTGTTTTACTAAACTACTAGGCTATATTTTAGTTTAGAACAAGGTGGGCTATCATTATTAATTTGCAATATTGCCAAGCGTATTTTTTACGCATTTACAAAAATTATATGATTGGAAATAATGAAAATGATTAATATCCTATTACTTTTAAACGATCAATAGCAATTAATTCTAGTTATTATCACTAAAAGTACGCATCAAGTAACTTGATTTTGCAAAATAGCTTTCTTTTAGTGTTGCCAATTTCTAACTTTGAAGGCCCCGCGTAGCTTGAGGAACCCTTTGCGAGCTTTTATGCAAGAAGCTTTTTGCTTTATTTTTGTCCAAAGAATAACTTTACCTGAAGCTTGCACGGCCATTTTTACACACCCTGTATATCCAGGACAATCGATCTTGGTTTAGCTAAACCGAGAGTTAAACCGGAACTGAAAAACCGACAATAACAATAAGTTACCCATACAACGCGGTAGATTCCTAGGATCCGGAACAAAAGTTATTATATAACTAATAATAATTAGTTATAATAATAATTAATTAGTTAATTAATAAATAATTATCTTAAAATATAAACACATTTAATTAGAAACCTCAATAGATTTGTTTTATCAAATGAACGAAATTATTTGTCTATGTTTTTTTTAAATTAGAAACAAAAAAACTATTCTTATAACAAAACTAAAATTCAAAATCATAGGAACAATTCATTTCTTGTAGAGGTAGAGTATGAACGATTCCATTGATTGATGCACATCAGCAGGAGGCCCAGTTAATGCTTCGGTCGCTGCAAGGAGCCCCTTAGTTAGGTAGCTTGACTGCAGGATATCACACTAACATACGCCACACTGAGACTAAAAAGCAAGCTTTATTGGCGCAAGAAAAGCTTACTGGCCTTCGTTTTTGAAATTTAATACTTATATGTCCAGTCAAACATATTTCAGTCATAACTAGTAGCACTCGGAAGTCAAATATTTGAATTTTTAGGGGCTTACACTCCTTTAAATTTTATACCACCAAGGGACGATTCTCTTGAGCGTAGTAAGTTATATGGTATTGAACCGTGCTCAGAATTAAAAGTTTTAGTAGCGGAAGTTTGTTGTGGGTGGGAAAAGGGAGAGGTTCGAAGCAATCAAAGGTCAGTATTTGTAAATTGCATACGTGACATTGTTAGTTAGAATAAAGAGAATAGTTATATACACTGGATTATTTAATTTGCAAATTTTCTATAATTTAAGCTTTAAAAAACGGTACTAGATATTTAATATTTTATTTTGGAATAAGGAGAAGTGTTTATAATTCAAATCGTGCATTTAAAACAGGTTATTAAAAGATATAAATAGAATATCATATTGTTACTGAAATATTTATAATTTGATTTAGGTTATATGTCGGTCATGGTTCAGGAAATTACCTTGGTAATGTGTAATTTATAGTTTATTATGGTTAATCCTTAACAAAAAAAGTTAGCTTTACGATTTATTAGCTTGTCTTGCTCATGGTGTTGAAGTCATCCTATCCATTGTGTCAATTTTATTTTCGTTAACTCCTACACAGAGGAGGATTGCAAGTAGAAGTAGATAAGGGCTAGGAAACAGGCAGAAAGTTGCAGAACTTTTCCTCGTAAAAGATAAGAATAGAGAAAGAAAACCAACAGAATGTATTAGAAATCCAGAAAATCGAATAAAAAAGAAGATAAGGAATCAAAAATAATGGTCTATTGCAAATAATAAGTTTGGAAGAGAAAATCATTGAAAGAATAAAAAAATATAAATAGTTAGGAGTGTCTAAAAGCAATACCTAATAATATACATCGAGAGAAAAGATATAGCAGCAGCAGGAACGCCGAGAAGACTTTTTGACGGGGTAAAGGTTAGATCAACCTTCCCGGGAAAAGAAAATCTTTCATCCAGGTAAAAGTGCAAGGGTGACAATTACGAATACATAGTTCTAAATATTAGTGCGCAAATGGTATTTTTGAGAAAGATCAACTCAAATCGTGTATGTAGACAAAGACAAGTTAAATGTAAAGAAAAGGACGAACAGGTACAGGATAAACAGATGGTGTGCTGTGTATTTCGATTAAGGGAACAGGAAAAAACAAATCGGGAAAAAGTAGAAAAAAAATGTCCAAGTCCAAGCAAGTTTATGAAAATCAATTCATATCAAACAGGTAGAAGGCTCTGTAGTAACCAAGAAAACTTTTGTAATTGAACCGGTTAGGAAAATTATAAAAATGCAAAGACATGATTTGTATTCAACTGAACAAGAAATATCTCCAACAGGTTTTAATTGATTTTACTCAACTTCCTAGTTTATGTCGGTAGTTACGGTAGCAGTAACTATTTGAGATGCGTTTTACTTCCTGTATTGCTACGTTACGTGATCTTTGACAAAACATCGTGGCTTGTACTCGCTGTAATAACTTCAGCGCTAGGCATTATTTGATTTAACGTCAATTATATTAAAGCACTTTCAGTGGAAATTAATTTAATAAAATATTTTTTTATTTTACTATAGGTAGCATTACTAATAACTACAAGGTAATTTTTTGCTTATCGGAGGTGTAGTTAATCATTTGATTATAATAAAATATTAAATTTTGTAAACGTAGATATCACCTTACTTTAGGATAATTCTTGAAAACTCTTTATACGGGGGACATTTTAAAGATTACTTTTGTTTCTTGAAGTACCAAGGTACCAATTTTCTTTACTATACGAAAAAATCCGTCAATGTTTAAAAACTTTCTCCAAGAAGACCCCATGGACAATTTTTGCAAATGACAAAATATATTTTCTTTTAACAGAGCTATATATTTCTTTATATTTATTTTATTTTTTATGTGGGCCCACAAACTAATTTGTATATAATTTTATTAAAAACGTAAAATCTCTTTAACCTTGCATTGATAACAAACAATCTTGAAGAAAATTCGCTGCAGAAAATGAATTATTTTGACGGTGTGAATGCCATTGTATATAGGAAGTAGTAGTACCTTTGTAATAAAGCGTTTCTAAAGCCATTGGATAAAATTATATTAAAAGTGTTGAGATGTATTTTGGTTTTTTCTTTTCCTGCTGCGTTTATAGAATATATTATTTTTTTATTGGCACAGGTACTGCGGAGGTTCATCCGAGACTGATAACATATTAAATTCTTAATTAATAAAAATTTTATATTTTATTTTCAAATCATTAATACCTAAGGAATTTAGTTTCAAAGAATTAAAGAGTATTAATTTTCAAAAATTCATAGGAGGCGTTACAGTATTAGAAAGCAATCGGCATGCAGCTTAATCTGTAATAAAAGGAGAAAACTATGTAACGCTTCCCCAGTAGGCGTGGGTGGATAATTAAACAACTTTATTATGAGAGGCTTTTGTTAATCACTTTTAATTAATTCTAATGTTTTCCGAAGAAGTATTTGAAATGGTACCTATTACCATAGTCCAATATATCGTGTTATGCAAATTTTTAATAAAATACCGCAGGTTCTGGTCCGCCATAGTTTTTCTAACATACAAATACGAGTAACAAGAATAACACAAAAAATCCCAAACCATAATCACAAGAACAAGTGCCGCACCCTAAACAAAACACTGTCATCCAGACAGGCAATGACGAGCAGAGTGCCATGATGGGTATTAATAATTCATGTGTTCAACCGCGAGTTGGTGGAACATCTTTTTGGGCTGAACTCGTGTACAGTTAATTCAGAACTTATTTACAGTTTTTATGATTACTTCTAGTTCGTTATATGAAATTGCTAGAATAGAAAGTGATGGATGATACGACATAAATATAAAACTGTTGATTATAAATTTGCGGTTGCTGATGCTGTTGTAGGACGCGTGTGGTAGGTACTTGTGTCGAGAGGCAAATAAAACATGCTTGCTAAAATGTTCCTTTAAAAAAATAATTCTTAATGTATGTATGAGGGCCTGTTTCAAGACAGCCACATGTTAATATTTTCGATGAACGTTTGTCTAACATGATTTCTCTGAAATGAAATCGGATAATTTAAGACGGTTGTCTTGCATTCTTATTAGTTACAGTTTACATACATGTTTGTTTTTTGAGCATTTCCTAGAAAATGTACTGAAATTGTTTGAGAGAATTATTGGAATAAATTTTATTCTTGATATCTACCAAAAGACGATGTCTTCTCGAATACCAAAAGGTAGAGGTCCTTAAAGGTTTAACATTGATAAACTCAGTACATAAACTGATAAGAAGAGACCTTTAATAATTATAAGTCCATGACGGGAAAAAGTGACAAATACTTGGGGGTGGGTACTAAGACAAGCTACACCATCAACGAAATTTTTGATTATCTGGTACATACGTTTGATGCCTTATTGAAGCCTTTTTAATTATTTTTAAATCGTTTTAGTATTAAAATTTGTGTATAGATCTATAAGTTTACACCAAGAATTATTTATACTTTGCAACAGTTGATTAGGGCAGTTTAATCAGGATCCATAACAAACAGACTATTCCGTATAGCGAATTCGACAATTAACTTTATTGATTCATTAAACTGTACTGTATTTAATACCAAATTTAATACCTAACAACACCTATTACAAGTTAGCCTTTTAGTACCAACATTAAACTTGAATTATGATTGCTGCCGTTCAAAACTAATTTAAAATGAAATTTGTTACTTATTAGAGCAGATTTTGATAACAATTGCTGTACTTACATTAATATTCTTGTACACAAGCAGGACATTTTCGTGACAGGAAATATTTGTGGGTAATATTTGCATTGGTCCATATTATAGTAGCTTATGTTGCAAAATTATTAAATGATTTAATTTAACGACAATATTTAAGAAGAATTTCCAACCAAATTCGTTTTATAATCGTTATCTGTATGCACTTATTGTTTTATGCTTTCAAAATATTGGAATTTTGAAATGTCAGTCTGATAATAAATACGATCCAATACTAATTGTTTTTTAATGTAGGTACACATTTGTGTAACTGTATTTTATTAGTCCTAAAAATTGTTTTATTATTATTTCAGTGGTTCTGGACCGTTACATCTAAAACGTTCTGCGTAAATATAACAAAGAGGGTCACGCGTAATTTTATTCGAATATCTAATTGATTTTACGTACTACATTCTTAGTTGTGATACGTTATCAATAAATAATAAAATGTATGTACTAACTATATTACTTATATAATTTGTTCTTGGTGTTTTAGCATAACAAAAAAATTAAACTACATTTTTAACACTAATTGGCTAATTTTGTTAATATTTCTTGCAATAAGGTCTTGTAAAAGTTATTATTACACCATAAAAAATTGTTTCACAATTTAATATGTGATAAAATTTAGAAGATTATATGAAAGTATGTGTAGAAAGAAATTGTCCGGATCCTCGATTTTTCCACATTAGCCCATTGACGATTTGCCATAGGCCTACGTAAAATTACGGGTAACGAAACAACAATAGAGAGTTTTTGAGCACTATACGCTATATAGTACAGTAACACTAACGGTAAAGTCTTTGATAAGTAGGCTTATTTTTAATTGAAAATTCGGCCAAAAATTGTTTAAGTACCACAAGAAAATAACAAAAATTTGGGTTCGAAGTTCTGCAAATGCGACTACGTTCGACCCCCAAAAACCATTTCGTATCACCTGATAGAACCCAATTCTGTAATTTATTACAAACCAAACAATTTTTTTTACCTTTTTGCCACATTGGAGTTGGACTAGTTATCAACCGAAATTTTATTTTATTTTTTAATTAGAAAAATTCAACTTAATGATTCTTGAAATTGTCTAACGAGCCTAAGCTCCTCGCTACTGAATAGTATAAATCGTTATGTGGCCATTATGACGAAGTACAGCTATGATGTCTTAATACACTTCTATTAATTGATGTGAAGAAAATAATTGTCTTGTCAATATAAGAAAGCTTGAAAAGGCTAAAGAACCTGATTGACTTAAGACAACTATTTACTGGAAGCTTAGGCATCAACACGTCCATTAAATAACGAACCTACTGCATAATGGTGTAGCATTGTCTTTGATCTTATCCTTAAACTGCTAAAATTATAAATGCTCTTATAAATACAAAAACGTTGGAAAATCTATGTAGGGTGCTAAAAAAAGTGTCACTTGAGGACTGAAAGTATGACTCTAAATAGGACGACAAGTTTTAAAGAACGTGGGTCCGCAAATGGACGGTTTCGGAGATGCACAGGATTATTCCTGTTTCTAACAGTTGTGCATTTTTTGGTTTATTTTTTTCTCTTATCGTAGTCGACAAATGATATGTCATACAGGTTGACATTCGGTGGTTAGTGCACAATTTACTTGATATCTTTCTTTGGGGATATTTGAAAGCGTTAGTGTACTGTTGTACGCCTGTAAAGAACCCCAATGAGCTGCAGCGAGTCGATAGGGGATACCACCGAATCCGAGCCACTGTGGGGGTGTATATTTAAGTATAATCATTCTTTATTTATACGAGTACGCGGACTAGGTAGGACACCAATTCCAATTATACAATCCACCTCCAAATACTTCAACTAAAACATCACAATCCATGGACGAGACGGATTTAACTTATTTAGAAACATTTTCGCTTCCCGTAGGAGTGGAACCCGTGGTCATTACAGAAACAAAATTAGAAGATCAACTTTCTACCCACGGTTACTACCCCTCCCACAACTTAACCATTAAGTTATTAAATTTTATTTTTGTTATCTCTAAAACAATAGTTTTGTTTAATTTTGCGGTTTCTCATTTTAATTTACTATTCTTAGCGATTTTTATTACTTTTCTTTAAATTTTCCTTAATCCATCTCTGGCCGTCGTTTATTATTTCAAATAAATCGTATAATAAGAAATCTGCTTTTTGTTAGCTTGATTATGGTGTGCAAGTATTTTCTTATCAGCTCGCGCCAACTGCAGTAAAGTTGACTAGATATGTAATAAAGATGGAACACCTTAAAAATACCTATCAAAATTCAGAAGAGTTGCTATTTTAAACCATATTATATGAAAGAATAAAATTTCATATAAGCGGCAACCAGATGTTGATCTAATTCTTTCAAAATTATCCACTCCTTTGTTATCATATTTTTACGGGTTACCTTAAATGGTGACTAGATACTAGTTCATGAAGGTGAAAACACATGTTTTTTGTGTGTCTTCTACAACCAAGTGATGTGATATCGAATGCATTATTGCTTTTAGTCTTTTAGTTTCGGAGTAAACGCGGTCGCGTAGGTTGGTGGTACATATTTAATTATTTAATAAATTATAATATGTACCTAATGTTTGACTCTTGTTATGTGTTTGGTGAGTGTGTGGAACTGAATAGGGACAACGTAATAATATTCCCGAATCACTGCAAAACAGGTAGGAATACTTACATAGGAATTTAGAAACCAAACCACAAAATTGTGGAGTGACCATTGAAAATATTTAATGAACAGATTATTACAAATATAAACCTTTCGATATTATTGTTTACAATATTACGACCCTTGAAAGCCCCAGTATATCGCTTTTAACCGTTGATATTATTAGCTGACTCAAATACTTAAAGAAAAAAAAAATAATCTTGCGATTTGCCCCCAGTTGAAAATCGAACCTTTGGTTTGCCGGTCCATTGTGCCTTATCCCTAGCTAATTAAAAGGTTCAATTAATAATGATCTATATTGGTAATAATTGTGGAAAGCAACATGAAATTTTCACTGGAACCGCATTCCCCTTAGTACCTACAGCAGATACATACCCTTTACTTTGCAGACTCTAGTAATCAGAGTATATAAGTAAGGAGATCTTCTCCTTGGTGTATGTCCGTCGAACAAGATTCGAACAAGGCACTCTAAGATATTAGCTAATAAAAATAAAATCTGGTAATTCCGGGCATCAAAAATTCAATGATAAAGTTGTTAACCTTTACAATCATCTTGTAAAATACAAGTTCATTAAAGTAAGTGTGGATAAGGGCAATAAATTTAACAAATAGTAGATACTGTTTTACGCCTAAACGTGTGGGTTTAAATTAATTTGTATGTTTGAAGACTTTTATTTATTTCCTTTGATATCTTACGCAACAACGTTCGAATAATAAAACCGCACTTATGCTGTCGTTAAACAGAATTATTAGTTCGTTATAGTATAATGAAGGTGGTCGGTTTAAAAATCACAGTTTATCTTACAATTACAATTTTTTTAGCATTAATTAAGATGCGTGACGTCAGATTTGTGAGCAGGGCCGCCCGCGATCATCATTGTGATGCAGTGTGGGTCTGTTAGCGCGTGTCGGCCCGCCTTGGCTGGGTGCGGCCGGCTATAAGTACTACTAATACCTTACATCGCTCGTTTAGCCAAGCTTTATGAATTTATATGTACCTCTTCAGGTTATTCGATGACTTTTAGTTATTGTGTTTAGAATTTGTGTACGTTATATAAGACTCTCTTGATTCGACAAAAAAGGTGGATTCCTGTTCACGATCGCTCGTTTCTTTATTTCGAATACCTACGTAACTTTGGGGCAAAGAACTAAAGCACTTTTGTTTACGCCCTTCCGGTTCATACTTTGATTCAATGCATTATACATCTTTAGTTACTGTTAATATAATATTAAGAATACAAAGAAAAAATTAAGATCCAATTACTAGCTGAAATTTCTGGATACGTCCCTGATTTTTAAAATCATTATGAATCCATAAAAAGTAAATAATTATAACTTGTTTTAAATATTTTACACTTACTAATTAATTATGTGCTGTTAAGTTAAGTCAGGGTCTAGTAGTGCTTGTTTGTGGCAAATATAAAATTGAAGGAATATAAAACATAGAATAAATAAATATCGGACGAGGCATGTTTGAATTAACTCTTTTAGTTGGTAATATGGATCGATTCACAATGGTTTGTTTGACAATATATTATAATTAACTTTAAAAATTACAAATCATAACGTGACATTTGGTGGAGGCCATGTAGAGTTAATTCTAATCTTAATTATTCCTTATATTCACAAAACTTTGATTGTTTTCAAGTCTGCTGTTAAAACTAATTCAAAGTGATTTGATTTGAAATTACATTCGACTCCAGTAGACGTCTACAGCAGTTTTGCCTTTGTACAGTTAATTGCTTTCAAAAAACATCAAACATTTTATTAGTAACATAGACATAATAACCAAGAAGTAAAGCAACAAAGATGTTTAACTCCCCAATAGCAATTTCTTGTAATGCTTTTTCAACCTGATGTTATCGCAAAAGCACCATAAAACGCACGTCTGATTTACAGCACGTAAATTTCGTTAGCTCACAGCAAGTGTCCAATAAAGTTCATTTACACATTTTACATCTATCGCAATTGCTTTTCGTCTAATAACACATCCGTTCCGAATAATTTTCAAGATAATAATATTAATAGGGTTGTTGAATTTTCCGGAATTTTTAGAATTTGTAATTTCCTTATGTAAAAAAGACTTATACCGTTACAAACTTGCAAACGCGTGAATTTTAAAGTTCACTTCCCAACTAATATTTGCATCTCTTTTTGCAGTAATCAATATAAATAAATTAGACAGAGAAGAACTGGCGGTTAGGTTTAGCATTTTTAAGTGGTCGTTATAAACTCAGTTATACTATCTTCAGTCGTAAATTTTGCGCCTTATGAATTGCAATGTTTACAGCTTATTTTAGGAGAATATGGTTGAACGGAACTTCAAGAAGTCGCAGAATTTAAATGTAATAGTACTTCTTCATTGGTGTAAATGTATGTACCTAACTGTTATTTCCTTCTTGATTTTTATCTTTATTAAGAAATGATTAACATCTTACTATCACGATACGTATATGAACAAGGAAAATTATTCTTTGTGTTTAAGAGCTGTTAGCAGAAGCTTAAAGGAAATGCAAATACATGCATGAGTAGAAAGATAATCTAAAAAAATTATGAAATAGATGTACACAGTAAAAAATTGAATTTGGTGAAAGCGAATTTTTGGTGTGGTAAAAAAAGCCGTGTAAAATTTCACTACACACTTAGTAAAAAATTGACACGGAATAGAAAAAAGCTGTTTAGGTGTTAATAATTACTAAACAACACACAATCGTGTAAATAAATTGGAAACCGTTAAAACTAAATTAAATGTCGTGTAAAAGTTGCTTTTAGTGTGTGTAAAATTCAGTAACACTGTGTAAAAAGTGGCGTTTGCGCGTATCTAATCTATGGTTTGCGCTCTGGCAGTTATATGCAGTGATACTGTGAGTTAACTTCGGTGATTTACCTAGGAGCAGCCTACTGTAATTTATCATTGTCGAAGGATAGTAGTTACGCGTCCAGTTTGCAAAAGATGTCCAGACCAGTGAAATTATTTTTTGAAAAAACCCAGAAGTTGGCGAAGATAGGCAATAACGCCACTTTGGCTGAATTTCAAAATCTAGGTACCTGTATATTTCATTTTACTCTCAGCGAAACCCATCGTATAAAAGGTTTTGGTACCGAATTATACTGTTATTATTACATTAATGTGTGGAGAATGTGAAGACATTTATTGTAACTAAAATATGCAAAGTACGGTTATGCATTTCCCGGTTTTTGTTTCCAAAATGGCTGTTAAAGCGTCGATACCACGCTGACAACCTTGCATAATTTTAGTAAAATGTAATTTGATCTAATTATGTAGGTACCTAATATACTTTTCAGCAAGAATAAAATTCACCCAACTACACTGTAAAAAATTTTTATGTAAAATTACATTGATTATCACAGGCAACTTTGTAACCAATGATAATCAATGTAAAGTTACATCTTTATGTAACAGCACACATATGAATGTAATTTTACAATATAGGTAATCAACAATACATTCCTAAATTGTAATTTCACATTTGCCAGTGTACTTTTACATGGTACGGAAGTAATAATACATTTGTACAGTGTAAAATTTACATTCGCCTTTGTAATTTTACATAGTGAGAAGCAATAATACATACCTTAATTGTAAATTTTACACTTGCCATTGTAATTTTACATTATAAGGAAGCAATACTACATTTGTAGTGTAAATTTTACATTTGCCTTTGTAATTTTACATGGTACGAAAGTAATAATACATTTGTACAATGTAAAATTTACATTAGCCGTTGTAGTTATACATAGTAGGAAGCAACAATACATCCCTAAATTGTAAACATTACATTTGCCATTGTAATTTTACATGGTATGCGAGCAATGATACGTAAACAATAAATATTATTTATGTAATTGTTTAATAAAGATAACAAAAAGTACAAACATTAATGCATAAGCAATAGTAAAACTACATAGTAAGTTATATAAACAGTGCGCACCAAAAGTATGAACATACCGACTAAAACGGACATAAATGGATATAATTTTGAGCATTTGCTTTAATACCTGAAATCTTTGCTTTATTCGTTGTTTATTTTTGTTCCCAATAAAGGTGTTATTCAAACATTCAACATATTATTTCTCATAAATTTTCATATATGTAAAGGGTATAAACATTTTTATACTAAGTAATTATTCCACACCACAAAAAATTGAGGTTGTCATTTAAAAAAATCTGATGACGTTTATCGCTTAAAAATGTGGAATTCTAGAAAAAATGGTTTGAAAGACAATTTGTATTTTTAGCAGAAAAAAACGCCGACGTGTTTCAGGATTATTACAAACAAAAACATTTATTTTTGGTTTTATATGGTAAGTTCCATTCTTATAGCGCGCACTGTATACAAAAACGAATAAAGTCTAATAGGTACCCTGATCATGATAAGTGATAACATTAAAAATCAAGCATTAAGTGCGAGTAGAACATAGAACATTAACTGGTAAATAAGAAATATGAAATATTACAATATACTGTATTAAACAGTAAATACGGGGCTGTCTAAAGGCTCCCCATGGATTTTACCGTATTGTGTCCTCAGACTTCTTTGATTGAAACCAAATTCCAAAAATAGACTAATTAAAACTCTATTAGAGCATTACAAAAATAATATGACTATACTATACTATACATTCCGAAAACTACCATAACGTTTTCGTTTAATGTGTCAAATGCCAAATTCAGTTGGTTAAAATAAAGATCCCCATTTGCAATTAGTAATAATGGCCTCACTTTCAATTTAAATTTAAAGCTTTTGCATTTTTCTGTAGTGACTGGGACATTTGAATTATTAAATACATTTTATTAATTATATTTATAGTTATTTAACAAATTTATAGGGATTTTTATATTAACCAACTCAATTTTCCATTTGACACTTAAGTGAATACACAAAAATGCAAAAGCTTTAAATTTAAATTGAAAGTGGGGCCATTATTACTAATAGCAAATGGGGATCTTTATTTTAACTAATTGAATTTGGCATTTGATACATGATACACGTTACGGGAGTTTTCGGAATATATTATACAAATTAATATTTTAATCTTCAATATTAGACAGTTTGTTTATCAAAGATATAATCTTTAATTTAGAGCTGGATTTCTTCTTTGTATTTTTAGACCCTTTATCGGGGTGAATTTTCATGATATATCTTTGAATAAATTCCATTGTGATAGAACTTTGTTTGGGATAACACATATTTAAATTATAATACACAGCAAATAATATTTTAAATGCCTTAATGAAACTGTCAGTTTCATTAATTTTAATTTTTTCAATATAAATTGAAAATTGTCTGTTATCGTCGAAATCTAAAAATTAAGGAGACATATAAACATAGGTGCCTACAATGTGTTCCCGATACAATGTATGTTTATTTGTGCTCACCTGTTATGACAATGCAAGGAACATTTTTGATTTGGTCTGTTACATCTTCGTTCTGCAAATATAAAATTAGTATGACGAAACAGATGGAAAAACTTAAGCAAATAACCTTTTTCAGTGGGATGATAATGACACTATCGTCTTCATTGAAAAATTTGCCGAAAACATGGAAACATTTTTCTATCCTTTCTTCATTATTTTCTGGGACACTCTCTATAAATTTCTTACACAATCCAAATTTTAAAATCTTTGGAGCCTTCAGAATAAACGTCGTTTCTAAATCATCTATACTTTGATTCATTAATTTATGGAAATGCCAAAAAATAACTTCACTCTTCAATAATATTGGCCATTCCCCGAGTATTTCAGAGACTGTTGGTGGAGAAGGATTATTAATAAACAGTCTCTGCATAGCGTACGTTTCATCTAACAATTTCAAATCGTCATCATTGCAGGAAAAATCAGCCTCGGCGGCTCTATTAAACAAATAATCCTTTTTTTCAGCCAGCGTTTCTGGTGCAATGGGAAGAACGTCCGATGTAGGCTGCCAATTTTGACATCCTACAATTACAAAAGCATAATATAAAAATAAGAAAATGTTGATGTAAATTCGTACCTGCTTTTCGATTTGACATAACTTTCCTTTCTTTTGGCGACGATGTATAACCCGTTGACTTTCTTTTGTGTGGCCTGTTTAAATAATTCCTATGCAATTAGGATGAGGGCAATTTATAATCAGTCCGGCCCTTAAATGTTTGAACATATGTACTGACAAGTCTTTTATGAGGCATGTTTGAAAATCGCAATCATCTACATTGCACTTGAAAAGGAGTTCACTGCTTACTGCACGACTCGACTTATTATTGGCCGATTTAAAATGAATTCGAAATACATGTTGTTTAAAACAGGTATACTTTGAAAATTCCGCGATACATTCCAAACATTTAAATTTTGCATGCAATGAATTTCGATGGTGAAATTGGTGCAAGTTATATTTATGAATTGACAGACTTTTGTACCCACACATATTACAACTAAAAGAAGACATTTTATATAAATATACTACTATAAATATATACCTATTGATATTAAAAAAAGATTTAATAACGAAAACTTCTATGCTAATATCAAACTTGTTGCTTTTGTTTCACCAATTCCAGGAACGCTTCCCCTTGTAAAGAGTTCTCAGATTAATCGTTCCAATGATGGACGGGTTGGCGTTAAACTGAATATGTAATTTAAAATCCACATTTAGACACCAAGTTATTAAAATTAATAATAGGTAAATAGTAAATACATTGAATAACAATAATAAAGCTTTACCGGAGTAATATTACCTACAGTAATATATAGGTTACGTTAAAAAATTAATTGGCAACAATTAATTTATTTTATTAAAGATGTGTTAATAATCAATAAAATGTGTAGATTTTACTTACCCCTATGATAGTTGAACCGCTAAGCTACACCAAACAACACACTAACACACACAAAAAATCAACGAACAATGAATGCGAATTGCGGAATACGAATCGGTAGCATCCAATCACAGCATCTAAACTGATATTGCACAATTGACGTCTTAATTCTTAGAATATTTTAGGCGCGAATTTGCTTCGTTTTGCCAAGGCTGTAATTTTGCTGACAGCGATGAAATGCAACTGAAGACTAAACATTCCAGAACATGCTTTATTTTGAAAATAATGTTTTAAGTAGAAAATATACTATAGTGTTACATTATTGTTTTAGTACCTAGTACATTTAGATGAGTAGTTTTAGAAATTTATAGAAGTAAACTAGGTACTAGTTACCAAAAAATGTAAATTTATAGTAAAATCATTATATTTTTTTACATTCTGATATATTTTATTGCACGGGCAGGGCATGGTAACTTTACTTATTTCGTAAGGTATAGTTACACCATTTGAGTGTTTTTGCACGATTGTAAATTTACAGAATTAATTGTAGAAATTACCGAAATATTCAAATGTACAATAAAGTTTAAGTAATTTTACATGTGAATGGTATATATTTTACATGAAGATGTAACTTCACAGCCTGTAACCAGTACATTTTTTGTATACATCTCGCCTCATGTAACAATTACATTTAATTATGTATTTATTTTTGCATCATCTTCGGTATTTCTACACAGTTATTGTAAAGTTACGCAGAATTCGTGTAGTAATTACAGCGATATGTAAATTTACAATAAGGTTTAAGTAAAGTTTACAGTCGTATGGTATATATTACATGAAGATGTAACTTTACAGCCTGTAACTAGTAAATGTTTCGTATACATGTCGCTTCATGCAAAAATTACATTATAAACTATGCTTTTTTACATACACATTTATATAATGATGTGTATTTACATCTTTTTGGGTGTTTTTACACAATTATTGTACATTTACACAGAATTCGTGTAGAAATTGCAGAGTTATGTAAATATACACTGGAGTTTAAGTAATTTTACATTCGGATGGTGTGTATTACATGAAGATGTGACTTTACAGTTCGTGCCCAGTAACTTTTTCGTTTACCTGTTGTCACATGTAAAAATTACATTATAAACCATGTTTTTTTACATACATTTTTTACAGTGTAGAGGGGGTGGAAGACATCAGATTTTCAGATGTGGACGATCTCATTTTAGAGGAGGATTATCTGGGGGAGTACGTGAATGCATCTGACTCCGTTGTAACTCTAAGTCGTGCTAACTTTACACCAAATTTACTAAATAATTACCAAAAGACGTGTAAATTGTACACAAAATCTACTAAAGAATTACTAAAAGACGTGTATATTCTACACCAAATTTACTAAATAATTACCAAAAGACGTGTAAATTGTACACAAAATCTACTAAAGAATTACTAAAAGACGTGTATATTCTACACCAAATTTATTAAATAATTACCAAAGCATGTGTAAGTTATACACCAAATTTACTAAATAATTGCCAAGAAACGTGTAAGTTATACACCAAACGTACTAAATAATTACCAAAAGATGTGTAAATTATACGCAAAGTTACAGTAGTGTATACCAAATCATGGGTTAATTTTACCAAAAAATTACATAATATTACACCAAACATTGCAAACTTTACACACAAAAGTGGAGTAAATGTACACACATCTTGGTGGGATATACACGTAGTTTGATGGAAATTCACATACTTTTTACTCTGAAAAAGTGTAAATAATTTACTAACTGATATTATGACTTTACACGGCAGTTGGTGTGTCAATTTTACACAGTTTCGGTGTGGACCTGGATTAACACGGTCTGGTGTTACTTTGGTGTAAAAATTCACACGACTTTTTCTACTGTGTAGGGGAAAAAAGTTTTTATATTTTATTTTTGTAACCTATAGCTTTTAGTGTCCTAGTCATATAGGTACATCAGACGCAAACATGTTTGATTGTTTAATTTAGAACGATAATCTAACGATCACATTTGGTGTACATAATTACGATATTATTGAGAGTGACATTGGGGACATCCTGTATATAAAATAATCGATTAAATTTAATGTAACCGTTAATGATTATACCTACATGATAATAATCGGGTTTGCGTAATGATCTACTGTTGAAATCTCTTGAGTCCTATGTTCAAATTAGTTGCTTCTGTGGAGAGCGCTAGGAGTCAAATGAAACAGCAGAATTGTATAAAATGTTTACCTACGCGTGTATGCGATGCAAACTATGTGTAGCGAATGAGTACAGAATTTTTCCTTGTGGCTGAGGTTAAAGACATCCGTAAACCTGACAGACACATGTAATAAATAATAACATTCATCACTGGTTGAATATTATTAGCACTGAACATTTGTAGTACATCTACCATTTGTATACAACGTTAACGACAAATGAAATATTACCACAATTTTGTGTCATAGATTAAGCACCATCAGGTTAACCAGCAAATCGACAAAATAATGAAAAACAAATACAATGTCTGAATGAAAAGTACAGGTAAAAAAAGGTTTCAGATGGAAATCAATTTCACGTCGTAAAAACAGTTTCATTTAACTGTTCACAAGTAGCTCTACTTTAAATGTAGATTTCTAGATTTCAATATAGATCAAAGTTACTATAATAAGTCTCGGTTATTCAGTTGAGAAAATGATGTGTCGAAGCATCTGACTGTGGAGATTACTTTGATGGAAGACGTCTTACAATTGTGAACATACGCATATACTTATGTATTCACAGAAAAATCTTATGTTAATTGCATTCTACAGTTTGCTAATACTTTAAAGTAGTAGAATGTTTGTTATTCATATTGTCTGCCTTGTCTTAGACACCAACACCTCTTCATCGAAATAATAATTGAAAATTTCCCATAAAATAATTAAATTGATACAAAATACAAGGTGCTTCCCAAAAGTTTCTGGCTATAGATAATTATCTGCATTTTTCACCCTGTATAGGTATTATAATATGATATACAGGGTGTCTCTAAACCTAGTACCATAAATTTACCAGCCGCTTCCTGACGCTAAAATAAGTCGAAAATGTCTCTAAAAATTTTGTCCTAAACCGCAGCATAAGGACTAAACGTCTTTGAAAATGGTGTTGAAAAACCGGAAAACAATTGCATTTTAAAAACGGTTTGAGATAAAAAATCGAAATTTTGCAGACAGCCTAACCTATTAAAGGTATAAACTTTCTACTATTTTTTTTGTAAATTAACCAGGGGCAGCGCGAATGGGGGTATCACCTTTTCTTGTAACCCGTTTTTCTTAACCTTTTGTTTTTTTTTCCATTTTAGTTTAGAGATTTGTATTCCCTGTTGCCTAATTAACAAAAATGGTACTCTTGTTTCAACTCGCTTGGACTAACCGTTTCCTATAAAATGCAGGTTTTCTGTTTAGCCAAAATCAATTTAGAATGCTAGATTTGTATGTAAATTAATTTATTGAAAAATAAATTAAAATAAAAATAGTTACAGTAAGTGTTCGTACTGGTTATACCTTCAATAGGTTAGACTGCATGCAAAATTTCGATTTTTTATCTCAAACCGTTTTGAAAATGCAATTGTTTTCCGTTTTTTCAACACCATTTTCAAAGACGTGTAGCTTCCTTATGCTGCGGTTTAGGACAAAATTTTTATAGACATTTTCGACTTATTTTTGCGTCAGGAAGCGGCTGGCAAATTTATGGTACTAGGTTTAGAGACACCCTGTATATCGTAGCTATAACCTAATAGGCCCTAAAAATCTTCTAACTACAGCCAAACGTAGTACCTATTTGATAACAATCCAATCTCAATTAAAAGTTGTATGGCCAGGGGCGGATTTTATCATCCACCCTGTATATATACCACTTACTGAAATTTAGTTTCATGATTTTTCATTTCTGCTAATCGTCATATTATAATGGTAGAACGCATAATTTAATATTAGAGTCTAATAATATGTTTCTTGATAAAAGCACTTGACTGATAAAAAAGAGATATTGTAAATGTTAATGATTTCCCAGTTTTCGCGATACTGCGTAGTGTAAAAGGTAAAATCGTTTTATTTAATCGTCGGAGACAACGTATGGACCGGAAATGTGACGTCATAGGAAGCTCGCAAGTTATGCACACTCATTGCTCCGGACACTCCTTTTCACGGTATGTTTAATGTCTTTTTTACAGACATACTTTTGGAAACTCGACATTGTCACTGTGCCCCTGATTGCGATTACGCTAAGAGAGTAATTTGTGTCACGTGCGTTTAAACAAAGACTTGTTACAACAAACATTATTCCAATTAAATGCTGTTCACTGTTAGACACTGAGTAAGAATGCGAAGCTTATAATTATCCTACGTACTGTGATTACTTGAGATTAGATCGAATTAAAATTAAAAATTTTAAATTAAATTTGTCTGAAGTGTTAAAAATTTTATAGAAACATGTTTTGCTTTGAAAGTATTATTAAATTAATTTTTAAATGTAGAAATTAAAATTTTAATTATTATAAGAATATAAATATACGAAATGGAATTTTACATCTAAATGAAGTTTTAATTAAAAATTAAAATTTGTAATCTCGGAAATATTTTATAATTAATTTTATGATAAAGTTTCAGGAAATATGAAATCTTCAATGTCAGTTTTTATCAACAACAACATATTATGTTTTTCTAATTTATATAGGCCCACAAAAATTAAATTAATATTTATTCTTTGTCGTAACGCAAACATATGGAAAAGTAACGCTTGGCTAGTTTTTAGTAGAGTAGAAAATAAACAGTTACAAAAAAATTTAATTAAGCTTTTAAAAATGCAGAAAATTAAAACTTGGTAGGAAAATGTTAAAACTGAATTACTGAACGTTTATTAACAAATGAATCAACGTGGTCTTTAAATATTACCATAGTGCAAAAAATTGAATATTATCTAAACATCAAGTTGATTGTTCAAAAATTGAAAAATTCCCATAAGGAGTTTTTCCGATCATTTCCGATTAAATTTGTTTTAGAAAAGTTGAATATTCCAGTACTACAATTATTTATTACTAGGCAACTATAGACATAACTGTACTGGAATAACATTCTCGATCTAGGTCAGAAATATTATTCTCGCACATTTCATTTTATTGTTATTCTATTCTTTTTTTATTCTGCAGATGTGATTAAAATCGATTGTTTTACAAGCACACTAGTATAGGAAAAGCACATTCCCGTAGTTCTGTGATATTTTCTCATATTTTCCTACACAATATATTATTATTAGCCCACTGCCTGATGGTATAGTCCAGGAGCTAGCGGTATATTTTAAGACTAATTTCTATCAAGCTGAAATTTTTTTTATGAGCTGGTATGGTTATGTCTGCCAAATGTAGGTGGTCGGCAAAATAGGACCGCGGGACATAAAGCGCTCAGAATTTTTTTGTTTTTAATTATTTTTTGATGAAATTTACAAACTTCAATCAAGCTAATTCCTATTTTGCTCGTTATTTAAGACATTCCGACAACAAAAAATTAACTGTCCGACATACATAAGAGTCGGAACTGAATCAGTGTCTGCCGTTTGGGGTTCGTATTGTTTTTAAGACATTTGACTTATTACCATCAACCTGATTTTTTTTTTAATAACTATATACTAATTTAACAAACACAAAAATCACCTTGTCCGACAATTTGAGCGGGACAGAAGCACTCTCTGACGTCCTGGATTGGTTAGTTGGCCAATTTTTTTTCTTAGCGCTCTATGTCCCGCGGTCCTATTTTGCCGACCACCTACATTTGGCAGACATAACCATACCAGCTCATAAAAAAAATTTCAGCTTGATAGAAATTAGTCTTAAAATATACCGCTAGCTCCTGGACTAGTAGTATTCGTGTATGTTTTGAGCCTCATACAAATTATTTGTTGATTTTTGTAATTTTTTTAATAATAATCTCCTGCTTTCTTCTTTTAATAATTCCAAACAGTTTTAGGAGGTTAATGACTATCACGAAAATTCATTTTCAGTAAATTTAGGATTGATGATGTAAAACAAAGTTGAGTTTACGTATGCTCACTACTGTATGGTTTATATTGTTAACAATACCGGCATTCCGGACTTTAGCTTACCTGTAACAAAACAAATATTGAAAATCATTTGAATATCATGTACCAAAACGAAACTATAGTAATCACATAAATCTATGGTTGGTTTAGCCTTTAGCGTACATTTAAAACCAATCAACCAATTTAATACTTAGCAATATTTAAAATAATTAAGTACCTGTGAAGTTAAATCGATTAAAAGATACAAGCCTAAAGTTACTTATAGTTTTTAAATTTTTAAAATGTAAGTTACAGTACTAACATTGGTGTTTCTTAAATTATAAACATAGAAAGTTTATATTATACCAATTTCCTAGTTAATTTCATAGATATTGGCTAAGGTATAGAACTTTTAATTTCTCAATTTGCTAACCACTATTGTCAAATAATAATATTTACCTAATACAATTAATAAGTAATTTTTATAGTGAGATAGATGTAATATTGTGTTGTACCGAACTTTTGATTTAGATTTTGTAATTGAGGAACGTACCTACCTATTCCAAGATTTGGAATCTGTTTTTCTGAAATACCTAATAATCGAACGTATTAAGCAGCAATTGATGTTACCATTAGGAAATATCTCTCGAGCAAAGCTCTCGGGAAATTTCCATAGCTACATCAATTTCGAATAGAATTCACGAAAAGTATATTCGAATATACGAAAGCGCTCTGACGATATTACTACTGAACATTTCACTATTTCGATTACGAGATCTACCCCTCGATGCATGCGGTCGTTATCTTGAACAACCTGAGTTCCTTCCCATATAGCTACAGTTAATTTAAAATTAAAGTTAAATACATAAGAGGAAAGCAACTGTTATCCTAAAATTATATCAATGTGATTGGACATAAGTTCTTTGACATTTCATATCTTTATCTAAATTCCTGTTCGAATATTACTAACTGGTTCTAGATCGATTTGTTTGTTAGTAGTACCCACATATTTTTTATTATCTTGTTTGAGATATTTGATTCAATTTATTAGATATTAACTTCATGAATCTAAAGAAAGACACTTTATTAATAGAAGTTTAAAATTTTCAAGAGTATGTAATAATGTGTACGCTATGTACACCAGCAAAATAATCTTTAACATCTTGGAGCATAAAATTACGCCACGTTAAGCGAAATTAATGTTCCATAAACTACAAGAAGGAACTAATTTGTAATTTTAGAAACGTTATTTTATGATAGTCGTGTCTAGCTAATTTTACTATAGCTTCATGCTGAAATAAAATATGTTTATGCATTAGAAGGTGGTTGGTTTATTACTTCTACAAAATAATGTTGTAAAAATTGTCAACTTTTGAGAGCAACTGTACCTACTATAGGGTAAACAATAAAATTGAGGTAGCAAGTGTTAGTACTAAGAAATATTTTTTGTAGATATTTATTACGTTTTCTACACCTTATTGCAGTTTCTTTCTTATATAGGAATCACTGATTGGAGTACGTGACATAAATGCAAGTGGTAAAGCTATAACGCGGAGAAATGTTTGCGGGTTATGTTTTCTAATACCAAAAGTAATAATAATTTTATATATCGATAAATAAGTGTATATATCTTGCGTATGGTACTGGTACGAGATTTTATATGCAAAACAATTTTTGTTTGCCGTAACAATACGTTCTAGTAGGTTGTTTATGTGGCAGAATTGTGCCAAGTGCTGTAATTTTAATAACT
This sequence comes from Hemicrepidius hirtus, assembly GCA_963082805.1. Classification (NCBI taxonomy): domain Eukaryota; kingdom Metazoa; phylum Arthropoda; class Insecta; order Coleoptera; family Elateridae; genus Hemicrepidius; species Hemicrepidius hirtus. The sequence continues at coordinate 37,044,160 of OY720160.1, read as the reverse complement.
CACAAGTCACATGGAACTAATTCAGTTAGTAATAGTTAGGATTTGAAAAGTTATATTCACTCGATTTAAATAATATTCATAGGATAAATATTTTTAAAACTAAAGGAACTGTAACGCTACTAAATCATAATCTTTTGTCCTTTAGTGTTTTCTGAATAAATTTCCGTTTTCGTGGCGTACGTGTTACCATTCAAATTATATTTTAGTGAAATTTTTCCAAGTGATTATTAACCAACCAATTACTAGAGTTTTTTTACGTTTCTTATTGTCCACTGTCTACACTTCAGCCAAGAAAATACAGTTTCTGTTTTTAGAGGGTATAGTTCACTGATTTTAGAAATATATTTTAGCGTAAGTCCTGCTGTAGATAAGACGTGAATATTTTTCCTGCTAGTCACATAAAGAATAACGGCTACGTAAAACGTAAATATGGTAAATCCGGGTTTTCAGCTGAAATACGAAATACAACACCAATGTCTCCGAATAACAGACCTGAAGATGTTCGATGGAACATGGACCGATATTTCAACCACACAGCTCTAAATCCGGAAGTCTAAAAGCTTCCTCAACAATCGACTGCAATCTACATTTTATAACTGCCTCTACTTGTTTTGAAACGTACCGTGTTACATATTATGATATTGTTTCACGAGCTAATAAATGTATGTAACACAGGCAGCGTGTTTGATATGAGAGCGGGCAATTGTTGATTGTTCTGAGGCTGATGCCCCCCCCCCCCCTTGGTCCCGCAGTCTTTTCCACCCTAACCTATATCATTTTGAATACTGCTCCGACATCCGTAGTTTGAAAACTTAATTTTGTATTTTAAATAATGTTTTACCGGATTAATCCGGACTCCGGGAGAAATGCGGGATAACCAACATTGGTTGTCTATTATCCGATAAATCTGGAATTTGGTAGACATCAAAACGTTGGATTTTATCCTGAACACTGTTCGGATATCTATATATCCAACCCCTATTTGGGTTCCAGTGCTTTGCAAAAAATGTTGAATTTTTGTCTTCAAAAAATTGTAAATTTTAATCCGGTTCCTTTTTTCAATTTCCACTGCTGGTACTTGAGTAGTACCTACTCTATCAGTTTAACAAATTTTTCGAGAAATGTACCTTGCGATAAAATCAACTGTTTTTTTTTCTTACAATTTAGAATAACATACTACCCGAGTAAAGTATTATTAGCGCACTGTTTCAAACCGTATAAGAAAACAAAACGTTATCGATGTTTAATTAAGTTTACCAGAAATGTTTATCGTTAAGCTTGTATCCGTACCAGTATAATAATTATTTTTTATTAAAATCAGGTCTCGTAGATTAGAAATAACTACGCTTCGACTTTATAATAAATTAATTTTAAAATCTCAAGATAGAATTTGCTGTGTCATTTGGAACAGGCACGGCAACATTTAAAAATGTCACGAGGCAATTGGTGGTGCACTTGAATTTATTCAACGATTATTTAGTAGTGGATCAAGCAAAAAAAAAACAAAATCACCTTTAAAATGCTTTAATTGTGCCGTTAAGACGTGTAATTGATTAACCTTCCTGAGGATGAGTCAGGTTAATTTATTTCTCTTGGATGCCATCGTATTGGTTTCAAATGATTATTAATTAGCTGCAGAACTTCCTAGGTGTTCTTCTTCCGAGAGCGTTTGTAATTGTTTATTAATTGGTATTTTTGCTTTAGTTTTTAATGATGCCTGCAGCGACTTTCACTTTTAATTTTATTTGCATGTACTTGAAGGTAAAAGAAAGGAATTAAATTAGAATCGTTATTAATTTTTATTCAACCTTTTGTTATAACCTTGCTAAAGTGAATTGGAAATAGGGTTAAATGTGTATAATGGAATATATTGTTCATCTAAATTTAATATGACTTTTGTACATCGGAAAAATCAACTTTCAGTTACAAATAAATGTAAAACGGGAAAGGTTAAGGTAAGCGAATTTTATTCTTCACATACAGTATCTTAATTTATATGAAAGTCTCTTGCATTTCTTTCGTGAGTGGAAACCTTGCAAGAAATGTTTACAAAGATCATATTATTCGATCTGTTAGACATTGGGAAAAATTATTTCCTCCATAAAGGGAAGTCGGTGGTATTATTTCTGTTACTATACAAGGATTTTTAACGAAAACAAGCCACCCTCAGTATCTTTCAAAATTATTATTGCCAAGACATGTCAACAAAGACAGCAATAGGGACATATTTTTACGTAAAATCCGGACGTCCGTCATCAACCTCTTAGCAGTCAAAAAGCAACCCCCTCCAAAATTTCGAATGGCACGATACCATGTGTGGCATATCGTTGGAGAGGTAATTTCATAACTTGATAACGATCCATTGAAGCTCCAAGCGGGCAAAGGGTGAATAGATCAAAACCCTGGGTTAGACAAGGTTTTTACTGAGTTTTAATCTATTTATACATTTGCTATGTTGAAGACAGATAGTCCAAGCGCTAGACGTATGTACCTACCATTTAACTTCGTCTTGATTTATAAAGAATATTTATTCATTTAGACGTTGGCGTCCGTTACAAAGTAGTGTATGCAAGAAGTACGAATTAGTTACCATGTCTTTAATCATATCAAAGTAGACAGTTTGATAGATTAGTTGCACACGATGCATCTCTACCTTTGCACATTATTCCTGTAACGTTCGCAAGATATATTTACAACACTAAGTATGACATAGGTTTGCGCATCGCACTCATGGTTCGTGATCGACGGGTATTAATAATGATATCGGGTCTCGGACACCGACACGGTGCGTCCAGACAGCTGATGAATGCGGTGTCAAGTACCGCGGACAGGTACACATCGCTCATACACTACCCTAGAACCCTGCTGCTGAGCGTAGATGTCTCCTTTTGACGTGCCTACACTACCCCAACCATTTTAATGATTCGACTTTGACGATGAGTAATCAGCGTATAAATTGATTTTTAAATTCCTTTCCTCATCGAACGTTCTAAACATCTTCTACATCGTTTTATTGATGATAGATGTTGAAATAATAATTGCCTTATTAGAAACTGTTGATTATTTTAAACGGTAGAGATGATTATCTGCACCGTCAGTTTATTGTTCAAAATTTTTAGAAATGTCATTTGCTGGTTTGTTATAAATTCCATCAACGTTACAGCGTAGTAATACCTTGTTTCTGTATTATGGATGCAGTGTATGTGGGCAACCCCAACCGTCATCACCTGTTTTTAAAAATGTAGTTGGACAATATTGTATTTTTGCAGTAGGTAGGTAATTGCTAAATACTATCATTTTCCAAGATTTCCTACGTATGAAAGGACCTGGTTTCTGCATGCCCTTGTATTTTGTAAATCAAGAGCGTGTGCATCCTCAGAACGAGTCTTTAACGTTCCCGACAAAAAAGAACAAGAGAAGGTTAATTTGCCGTATCAAAACAACAAATTGAATGTTATACAATAGCGTCTGAATGCATTTAGTAATCAGGAAAATCCATTATACTATTAACACAGATATGATTATTAACTTATAATCCTTTTATACTTTCAACACGAAGAAACCCAGCCTTGATCTACTAATCTAAAAGTCAATGCTGATTATTTCAATTTTCTACAACTAAATTAAAATTATTCTTTTATACGTTACTCTACCATCAAACCTCAATATTCTTTTAATTCGTTAGTGCTTTATTTATAGAGAATATTATAATTTTTTTTTACTTTACTATGGAAACATATGTCTTGGGCTTTAGAATCCCTGAAAAGGGCTGATTGATGAGGATGAATGTGTTGGTGATAATCGGAATAAGACAAAACTTATTTTGAAAATTTATTTTTCTACAAACACTGTTAAAAGTAGGCTTGTTAGCGGTAGCCTAGGAAATTAAAAATAACAAATTATTTTACTAAAATTAAAAGTGTTCGTAAGTTGCTCCACTCGCTTCGCTCGCCCCTCAAACTTCTTACTCACAAAATAAAATTGCCTTTTAATCGATCTGCACTCTCTGTTAAACTAACCTAGCGTTCCTTGATTTTCACAATTTATCAAGGAACCTTAAACGAACCCACGGTCAATTGTCATAGAAACAAATCTTTTAACAATGGTATCCATGACGACTGACTTATTATTAGCTTAACTGGGAGTTAAATTCGAATTGCAAGACTGGCCGGCGACCCTTGGTTTATGTGTATAATGTTGAAAATATTCCAATCTTGCAATTCAAATAAAAGAACTAACGCAAATAAATGAATTTGAAACAGTCTACATAATAAGAGACAATTTTATCGGGATTTTTTGATCTTCTCGTGTCCTCTTTATTATTTTTTTTAATTTATGAAATAGAACAAGTTTGCCAACTTAATTACCACCGCACCGTCTAATTGTACCTATGTACTGTTTATTTATTTAATTTTATGGCGTCAGATATTTTTGAAATTCCAACAATTTTGTTCTAGAAAAACCCAAAAATCAGTTTGATTTTGAAAATATTGCAACAGTGCATGGAATTATATAGCGAATGTTAGTCTTATTTTAGTTTGTACATAAAGGACGTCATGCTCTATAATTCTGTAGATTTGTTTCGTTCTATCTGGTATTGTTGTATGTACTATTGGAATTATGCAGTATATTGCGTAAAATATTTTTATTCGCTATTTTCCATTGCCTATAAGCCTATAACTAACAACTTCCTTGCAAACGTTATGCCTTCTTGTAGCCGAACAGTTTAATATTCTAGCCACTTTACACCTAAAACTGCGTTCATGGAGCGATAGAGTTATGCTGTTTGTACTACAAGCACGGAGAGAAACGCATAAACTGACGTCACATCGTAAACCCTTGTAATAAATTACATTGATTGGTCTTGCCTGATTGCCAACAAGAAGTGTTACTGTGAAAAAATTGCGTACCTGTGTGTCGGTGATGACAATAACCATTCCATCTTTATGTGTGTTTTCTTTCGTCAAAAAGATGCTCTTACACCTAAACTAATTAAGTGATTTAAATTTGCATTTAGTTTAATTTTTAGTCATTTTTCATGTAGGTACTTTGGTTATTCGAATTTACGCATCATGCCTCAATGAAAATTAATTCTTACAAACTTCATCTAATAAACCTGATTGTTACTTTGACAGGGACGAATGGTTTTAACCGCAAGATGTCCTGTAAATGACTAAATCACCGAATCACGTAAAGGTCTATCGGAAATATTTTGAAATGTGGTAACAGTTACTTGGTTTAAGTCGACAGCAATCGACTCATAATTTATACTCTGTATAGTTTTAAACTTTCTGTATTCTGTTGGTCTGAGTACATATAAGAAATGCACTTTTTTTTTATCTTGTATGCGATCAGGAAATGCAACTCCAAGTAGTATACTATTATAACGAACTTTAGGAACTGTGAAATTGGTTAGTTAAAAGCTTTCTAGAAGAAAGTTGTGATTACTTAAGAAATAGTAAGTAAATGTTGCGTATAGATAAAAGTTAGTTTGATGCTGGACAGGATGCTAAGCGTCTCGACGCCACCACATTAAAGAGGTTTTCGTAAACTCTTGGAAAATTTATTACCGAGGACCCACACAATAATAAAAGTTCTTTATAAAAAGTATATTTCATTTATCGTTGGAGGTTGTTTAATAGCAATAATTTAAAAATACTGTGATACTAAAATATGTTGCTTTCGATCATAAAAATTAAATTATTTGATTATTTTTTCCTTTCCCATGATGTTTTCTAAATGGTAGTAGTAGTAATTAAACATTAAATTAATAAAAAAAAAACAATCCAATCATCATCCGTTTGATTTTCCTATTAGTCATTTAAAGAGTTATTTAATAATTTTAATTATAGCCTAGACGTTAGATTTAATTATAGAATATTAAAAAAATCTATAAAACCTTCTTCAGATATTTGTTAAAAGAAAAATTTGCCATCAATTTAAACGTAGAGATCTTGCTTTTGCAGCTAAGAGTCGTGTACCTCCATGTGTGTGGGCGTTCAAAGGAGAGATATTAAAATAATTGATGTCATTTTAATTCTAGTAATCTTCGATTCTGAATATCATACGTGGAAAGTGCTATTATTCAAGAATTTAGTGTAATTTAAGACTATATGCTAAATTCACGTCCAAGCAACGTATAATTATATCATTTTTGGTAGTTCCTTGTACATCTCATTATTATGAATCACTGCTAAACACTAACTTTAATCATATTAAGCACGCAAGGATATAGCAGATACTGTTACTTACAATGTTTGAAATTTTTGAAAATTAAATTAAATGTGAGTGAGTGTGTGAGTAACAGGTATGGTTCAATCTCGGACATTCAAAATATTTTTAAAGTCAGTCTAATTTGCAAACTTTTTGATCGCTTGATATAATATTAGGTAAAGATTTGGCAGTTTTGAGGATCCTGATGGTTTGAGCTTATTTTGTTTTGGTTTTGGGCAAATATGAAAACAGTGCCAAAAGTTACCAACATCATCCAAACTTATTTGATTTTTTCTTCAACTATAAGTTTGTATTTAATGATATCAGGGATAACAAGGCATCGAATTCTTAGTAAAATCATTATTTACTCCAAGCTGTTGATTTTCTAGAAGAAATAACAATTGTTGTGATACAGTCTCATTGTTGCAAGGAAGTCTAATCACTGTATGTTAAAAAAACACTTGCTTTAAGTAATTTTGCCTTTCTTATTTAAAAATGCAGTTTTCTATATTACAAAATTATTTGAATGCATGTACAAATGAATGAGTGTAACATGCAACGTATGTATACATCTGAGGTAGGCGGTTTTGTTAGATTAAACTTTCTTTACGTTACGTAGAACTACATACTTTGCCATTTCCACAGTAAAAGCATTTTGAAGTTAGCTCCGCCTTAAATGCATGTAGGGTATATCATTAATAGATACTTAACAGTAAAACATACAGCAAATATAGAGGGAAAGGAGTTGGAATTGGATTAGTTATTAAAGCGAATTTTTGTACAAATTACAAAATGGTATCCCTATTAAGTATTAGGATTTTTACGCTACACTTTAGTACAAATAAGTGATTTTACGGAAGAATAACAAGGACAAAGGTTGCAAGGAAGGTTGCAAAAAATTGTAGGGAGTACCTGAAAACCACTTTTCTGAATCACTAAAATACAATGAAATTTTTATGAAGGTATGTCAGAAATATCGCTCGTACTGTCACGATCAGGAACGTAAATTATTTTCTGGTGTCTATGTTTCAATAGTCACCCTCAGATAATAAAACTAAATATAAATTTTTGATTAAGAATAACTTCGAAGCCAGCAAGAAAAACATAAAATGGCATTAGAATGTTTCAAGCAAAAAAAATGTAGCATTCCCTTCATTTTAGGTACACTCTGTATATTATATTTCTATTAACAGTTTTACTTTTAAATCTTCCACAAACTAAATAGAATGTGCATACGTATATCCTGTTGAAAAAAATCTTATTTCAAGGTACTGGTACGTTGAAGGTAGGATGTGAAGTTCACACAAGGTATAAAATTTTAAATGCGTGAACCGTTACGACTGTTAGGCGAGTATAAAATTGAGAGAAATCAAATGACAAAGTTTACACCCTACAATCAGTGAGTGTGTGCGGTGATATATGGGCAATGGGCAGGCTGGCGGGACTTAATAACAGAGCGGCGTAATAATAAGTCTTGTGGCCGGTGTTGGTATAGCACCGCGGCCTCACACCGCACGGGCTGCGCCGCCGTCAAAGTGGTCATGCCCCAAGGCACGCTAACGTAACGCTAATCTATGTCAATTGAACCACCGATAGTTTGTAATAAAAATGTTATGTCGATTCGATTCGATAAACTGATAAGATGCTCCGGGCCTCGACGCCGATTTAATTAATACCCCCCGTTAATTAATTACACGCACGCCTAAATATATAATTAGCTGCTTTTTGTGGCTTGTATCACACCTTGGACAATTTACACTTTGAATATTATCGCCTATGAAACAGAATTTTAGACTTCACAAACTCTAATAAACTGGTTGGCTATAATATTTTGTAAGTTTAGGTAGGTACACGAAAAGAACAACCCCAATAAGAAATCAAGGTACTACTCGTATACATACAGTAAAAGTGGAAACCAAATTGCTCTCCCTTAGGTACAAATTAATCCCCTTATGTGACACGATCTTTTTTACTGCTCTCAGAAATTTTTATAATTCAAAGAAAGCAACATAAACTAAATGCTGTACAGTCTGTGACAAATGTTTTCACCAGCCGTATACCACAGTAATCCGCTTTACTGAGAAGTATAACACGTTTCTCTATTTGGTTTTATCTTGTTAAGAGCGTTACCAACATACCTATATATGTAAAACAATAAAAACGGCGTTATGTTACCTCTTATATTTCTCAGAAAAGCGGGTTCGGTTGTATAATACTGGTGAAAACATTTGTCACTGACTGTACATAGTAGGTACTACCAGCTATCCTCAATTCTCTTTAATTAAAATACAATTTGTTTTCGTCTCCTAGACAACCGTTGTGAATTGCATAAACGAGTTTTGCACTCCCTCTAACCTATAAATCTAGAAAGAACGACGTATAACTAGAAATGCGCACAGCAGTTTGGACGAACCGCAAAATTACTCGCACTTGAGTGTAGTTGACAGTCCCCGGACAGTCCCAACCTTATATTAAAAACAGCGAAACCCTGATAAATTAAATTAAATTTCTTGCAGGAATTGTGTTATACAGGGTGTCCGGAAACAACGTTCCGTATCTTCGGGAGATGATTCTACATCCAAAAATATGAAGAAAAGTTCTCATGAACAGGGGTCCGGAAAAGCTTTCTAACGGAGCTACGGCTCTTTGAAGAGGGCCCTCAAAATGTGTTGTTTTATTAATTAGTTAATCAATACACCCTACCCGTTACGCACGCCCCTGGCTTTTTTTTCTATTTTTAACATTACCAAACTATTTCCCGTATCAAATATACCCTGGGTACCAAATTTTATCAATCTCGTTTCAGTATTGATTAACTAATTAATAAAACAACACATTTTGAGGCCCCTCTTCAAAGAGCCGTAGCTCCGTTAGAAAGCTTTTCCGGACCCCTGTTCATGAGAACTTTTCTTCATATTTTTGGATGTAGAATCATCTCCCGAAGTTACGGAACGTTGTTTCCGGACACCCATTGTAAATGGCTATCTTACTTTAAACCCTGGACACAGTACCCTGGAATAATAATATTATTTCAGGGTTTGTTTGTCTCCATGGAGATAGCTGCCGATGATAACCCTTCCCCTTCCTGTTTTATCCATAACATAGCTATGCAAAATGCAAACTGCTACCGAAAGTCAACCATGGTGGAGATTTATGAGACCAGTGGTCGCTCACATGATTTTCTTAATAGAATAAGTTTCTATTTCTAGCACGCTTTCCTATCGTGGGTTGGAAAATTTCGACCGATTTATATTAAGCCTATTCGACAGTTAAAATTGGAAACTATTTTTTTATCATTAATTCAAATAAAATACATTAGCAAAAAAACGTACATCGTAAATAATAAATACGATATCGAGCAATAAGTATTTAAAAAACAGTTAGTATTATATCATTGGTGTTATATAAATGCAAATTATCAAACTTTGCCTTACCTATCCCGGATATTTTCATGCCATTCTTAAAAGTCGTAAAAATATTAATTGTTACTTCAGCTTACCTGTAACAGAAAAAAAAAGAATTAGTAAATCTTAGTAAATTCATATTTAGATTAAATAATAATAATAAAAACCGTTACAGTAAGAATTATTACTTTAAATATTACAAATCAGTATGCCTCTACTCTATTTATAAGAACGGTATGAATCAATAATTCTAATCTATAAAACCCTGAAATTTTGGAAAACAAATGTGTACAATATTTAATCATAGTACGTGATGTTTTACAAAATTTTATTTAACGCAATAGTAAAGCAAAAAACTGAATGGAATTTTGCTCATTCATTAAAACGAACAATAGGCTAGCCTTCGGTTAAATAACCTATGAAAGCTTAATATATTATAACTATTGTATAACATCTCCAAACAAGCGATGTACTATCAAGCAATAAATTTGTTAAGACCTCTTTGTTATTAAGACGATCCCTAAATAAAAGTTCGCTGAGAATATCAAGGGTTATAATGTAGGAACAAGTTCGTGCATTATTTACCTTGCAAAAATCTCTGAAAAGTTTCAACTGGAAAGTGAAACTTTCACATTTATCTTACGTATAATTTGAAGAAGAAAGGGTTAGGAATCTCTGAGATTCCACTCTTAATTATTAGATATGAAATTTTAGCTGCTTATACAGACCCAGGAAAATTAAAATTTTCAGAAATAGTTACGAAAATGTTTTTCTCCTTTAGGTGTTTATTTTTTTCGGTTTCGTTTACACGTTACAAATGGTTTCGTTTTATAATACAAAGTAAGAAAATAAACCTAACATGGCTGAGATTCAATGTAAGTTAAATGGAATCACAGCCAACTTGACCAAGTTTATCTTAAGATTGATCTGTATGTATCTTGAACTTCTATAATTACTGAAAATAATTCTTTATAAAGAAAAGGTTTTCTTTTTATAAAAGTTTGGAACGTTTCACTACCTACCCTATACAGCGTGTTTTGAAAATAAGTAAGCACGTAGCTGTTATTACAAAAAAATATTTGTTTAGTTTTGATTTATTTTAGAAGTGTGTAACAGTCTCAGATTTGCTAGACTCCATTTAGTTGAAATTTTAATTTGATTATCTCTTGTTGAATTACAACATTAAACAAAATTTATACAATCAAACACATCGTAGGTACAAAGTGAACATAACTGTATCGGGGCCTCGGTTGGGCGCACCGGAGTATTGAGCTGTGAAGAGATGGCGCACCCCAGACAGGATGGGTGTATCATGGCCCCCTTACTCCTTTCTTTTAATAGCTGATACCAACCACGGGCGTGTAATACATAGTTTTTTAATGTCATACCTAGAATAATTTAACTTTACTTTTTATTTCGATCAGATTAAATCAAATAAATGTTAAAGTAAAATTTTGATGGTATCAATTATTGGTACATATAAAAATATACTTCCACTGTATTAAGCGGTATTAATTAGATTAACTAACAAATAAGTTCTCAATGATAAGCAAAGATTTCAGGTAACTGATAACATAATTAATGTTCTGAAGGAAAATTTGCAGTGAACTATAGATCAGCTTTAATTAGGGAATAACCGAGCATGAAATCTGAAACTAAATTCCTTTCTAATTTAACATGTAATTAATAACGGGGATCAGAAATCTAGAAGTCTTTGATTTAAATATCCAGCATTATATTGAATTTATCGATTTTAACATTGCAATTATTGTAAAAAATATTCAACTATTCAACATAATGTCTGTGTATATTTTAAAAGCGCACGCTAACTTATGATAATAAGAAAGCACCATCTCGTTAGTACCTCTTAGGTATTTCTTGTTTGTCCCATTTTTGAGAGAGTGTAAGCAGACAAGCGAGGTATACAGTGAGCAGGTTGTGATTTCTCAACTTCCTGCCTCAATTACCGGGTAATTAGCGAACTCCCCCCCTGCACCAAGACCACGGGGCCGGTAGCACAATGCTGGGAACGCCCTGGTGAGAGGTCGCCGGGTCATATTCCCATCAGAATACTCCCACACTCTATATTAGACTAGTATCTATGTAGAATAACTTACGAATACGCAATGTCCCCATGTGCAAATACGTATGTGTAGTAGATAGTTTTAGCATCTTGCGTGACCATGCAATATAGCTTTCTTCGGACAAAGCTTTGCAACAAAACGATTTTGTAATTTAGTTGTTTGTTTCATAAATTTATGATTTATGGTTGAATGTTTTATCGGAAATGAAAATTATGCTGGAACATCTTTTGATCTTTTGACATGAAGTAGAAATATATTTTTATGAACAAGGTAATTTCAAAATAGGTATTTTTCAACATCGGATCGTAAAGTGAATAAAAATGTCATTATTTAACAGCAATAATCAGCGACGACAGTTACCAATGGAACATTTCGATTGCGGTAGTAGGTAATTAATTAAACTTTAACCTAAACCTATCCTAATGCTGTTTTAAGCTACGATGTTGAAGTTTTTTTCTCTTCAAAATTGAACACCCTGCATAGGTTTACATATTTAAATGCAGAGTGAAATTCTACCTACAGTAATAAATTTTTCTTAATAAAAAATATGAATCTGTCTATTGGGAAAGTTGGACGTTGGAGCAGTTATCTTTAGAACTTTTACTTGAACAAATATCAAATGAATGTGTTGTGAGAATAAAACTGTAGGTAAAACGTATAAATAGGTTACTGTGTTTAAAATAGGTTCGTAAATGAATTAGGCTACAATAAAATTTTTCACACAATTTGCATCGTAAGCTGAGCATTTAATTCAGAAGGTGTTTTTTTATTGAATTTGACTAGAACAATGAGCAAAGTAAATGGTGTATGTTTATAAACATAACTAATTATAGTATTTATTAAAAATTTATTTTAAAATTAATTAAGAATAACAAAAGAATATTAATTAAGTGTTTATTGTCCTCTTCTTTTAATTATGATGATGGGTTGCTCCAGAAATATGAATCTACTCTCTACTTGATTTAACTTTAATTTATTTAAACATGTTTTGATATGTTTATACAATATTGGTTAAAGATTCGTAACTTTTAGTCGTACAATGTAATAATCAAATCAGATGAGATTATGGATCGTCAAAGAAAATTACTTTTCTAACAAAACAATTTTCATTAAGGTTCCAGATTTTATTAATATGTAAATTTTTATTTTCGTAATCAAGACATGAGTATGTCGAGATAATACTAGCTACTTTCCAGGTTGCTATTGGTGTGAATTATTGTGGATATTAAAAAAATTAAGAGTTTTTTTAATCAAACAAGTCAAAACTCATTTTCTCTATTTGGATTGAAGGAATAAAATCATATGGGTAGTAGTACCTATACATGTTAGGTACAAGTTCGCATTTATGCTTTCAATTTATTGATAAATAGTTTTTCTAAATCGTGTACCTACTTGTACAGATATAAAAAAAGATAGTCATAGTTAATAATATGAAATATTTACAGTTTGAGTGACATAAGGAGGGGTAGTAGATGTCATGGGATTTAGTTTCGCTTATTCTATGATATGCATGCTTTCCTGACAGTACATACGCCTTTACATTCCGACCACCTACAAAATTATATTCATTATACAATTTATAAGTGAATTCGAGATAATAAATCCTAAGGTTCCTAATGCTAAAGGGGCAATCATTGCTTAGCGGGATTAGGTAAATTAATGAATTGTTTTTAATTTGCGAGAACTTTGTGAGAAAATATTTTAGAAGATAACTTATACTCGAATATATTAAAAGTTTTTTATGGTTGTTCTTTCTGGTTAATTATTCCTATATTTATAACATATTTTAATCTATGTATAAATGACCTTGTTGAAAGACAATTAATTATCATTACTACAAGTTTTCATTAAATACCTTGTTGCCGATTTATTTTATTATGGTACGTCTTTATACGAATACATAGTTAAAATAATTAGAAGACATTTAATTAGGGAATTATTAGTATTAGAGTATTTTTTGTATATTTTCAATATTTCTTCTTAAATTTAACAAAGTTTGAAGTTTGTAAGATAAAGCTACGTATATCTAGGTATGAACCCGAGTTTCTTCGTTCAAAGGAAGATTGTTCACTTTGACTTAAGTAGCAAAAGAAAACTTTATTATTATCAGAAATTGGCATTATGTCTGCAGTGTGGCGTGTAACCTTATTTTTCACTTGACAATTATGTGTTGGTTATATCGATCAAACGGGGTACCTATATTTGGTAGTTTATAACACCCTAGGGCGCTATGAGCGGGGGTTATGAATATACCGCTCATTATGCCCTCTATTATATATTGTCATTGTCATTGTCACAAACATCACCCCCAAAGTCATGCCATGGCCGTGGCTATTTTTTAAATCCTACTTCAAGTTTTTCGATTTATTTACGTATTCAATCTGAAAAATAAAACTTTATATGCACCAAGGGCTTTACTCGATGTTTATGCCCTCAAGTGACATACTAAATCTTGGGCCAAAGGCCTTCGGGCTTGCTATTTTGTCGGCCTAGGCGGACATAAACATCTTCATAATGCCCTAGGTACACAAGTAATAATTTTGGCCCGCCGACATCACCTTTTGGTTTTGTTTATACAGGGTGTTTCTTAAATGGCGGACACGGAGAGCACTACGCGATTCTCATCTTAAAACTGGGTTGAAAAAGTATAGGCGATTTTGTCCTAATGTATTTAGTTTCCGAGTTATTCGCATTTTAAAAATTTTAAATTTGACAACATTGCGCATGCTTGCACGGACTTTGTTTTAAACGTTTGGTGTTTTAATAAGGCAGTATGAACAAGTTTCCTAGGTAATAACCTCATAGCTACAATGCACTGTTGCAACATATTGAAAAAAAATTTAACAACAGATATTTATCAGAAAGAATGTCTTCGGAGGAAGGAATACAACGTATACAAAATTCCAAATTTATTAAGATTTAATATTTGATTGATGAACAATGCGGAACGGTTAAAATTTACCCGTTTTTCCAAAGCATAAAGGAATTGAATCTCAATCTTTGACTGAGAATAACTCTGAAACTAGCGAAGAACGTCCATTATTGTATTATATTTTTCCATTCAGTATCTGGAGGGGAATGGCGTACCGTGCTCCGTGTCCGCGATTTAAGAAACACCCTGTATTTGTTACTGTGGTTACGAAGTTTTATTCGATAAATATATCATGATAATTTTAAATTTCGATCTTACATAAAGTTTTGCTCGCACCTTAGGCATAATCGGCGTCTTTGCCCCTTAGCATGTTAAAGCTCTCGTTGCTTCGTTGCGCTGGCTTTAACCATGCCAGGAGCCATCAACGCCCAGTTTACGCCCTTGATACGTAAATAACTATTATAGCATGAATAAGCCGGCTACCTTTTTTTTCTGATGAAATTTCTACGCGTCGTAGACATTTGTATAGTGAAATATTCTTAAATTATTCAGAATTATTTTAATAAAATGAAAAACCGGATAGATTGTATGGAATCAGCGTCCATTCATACTATTGGCTTCAATCTTATTTGCATTTTCAGAAGCAGAACAGAAATGTAATTCCTTAAAACACTTGTGGGCATTTGTGATTGTTCTAGAATTTATTTTAAAAATAGGAAATATTATTTTTATGATCTGATAGACGTTATTCATTTTTAAAATTATTATTTTCTGATTTTCGCATGGGTGTTTTCGTTTATTGTTCTAATTTAAGTGCGATGATAAGGCGCTATAGCCATAGAAATTGAAACGTTAAAAAATATATCATTCTTCTAGGCTGTTTAGCTTTTAAATTTTACTTTTTGTTCTTTATGGGCAAGGGGAAATAAAATCGGCTACATAGTTTGGATATTCGTAAAAACGTAAATGTGCATGAGGATACGAATGCGGGCTCTAACCCTTCACATTGGAAAATTTTAATTAATATTTTCGTGCCTGTAGGGCTGTGCCAGTATTGTAACAAATTCATTGAATTAATTTTAAATGAATTACTGGTATTTATAGTCCGATTAAGAGACAGTTATCAGGAGTTGTGCTTTACAAAATCGTGTGGTACGATGTGTTAAAATACACCTAACCGTTTATTTCCGACATGTAAAATCAGGTAGTAGGTATATGGCTACATTTTATTCAATTATTATTCTTGTTCTAGTATTGACACGTTTGTTAACATTTCTGCTTGTTTCATAACGTGCGAACTAACAAACAAAATAATAGCTAATCCGTTTATTCACAGCATGCAGTTGATGATAGTATTAATCTAGATTTCAATAGCATCGTCATACTATCTAACATTGCTATAGCCTAATCCATCTAACAAAGTTTTTTACTTTGAAATCATTGCCAAGACTTTCTTTTGATATTGTATTTTTACATAGATTTAACATTGTTACAGTATAGATAATTTTTAAGTTTAAAAGAAAATCTTAAGTATTGTTTTATGTAATAAAATAAGTTATCTACGTCTTTTGCTGTTTATGTTGTTACAACCATTCCGACACAAGTTAATTTAGAGAGTAATTAGGTGTGCTCGCAAATAATTAATAACTGATGTCATGGTATGCAAGTGCTACTAGTAGCGATATTTGTTTAGATAATTAACAATATCGCAGGTAATTAATAAGAAGGATGTATAATTTCATGTTATTATATATCATCATACTTCTCTCATTAACACCTGCCCACATTTACGCTATAAAACTAGATTATATACTTATGTCCTATCGTCCTACAAATGTTTAAACACTTTTCATTTAATTACTAATTACAGGTTTCGTATCGAGTAGGTTCCGATACATAATATATACTTTTGTTGTTATATAACTGTAACATGTAATATTTTTGTTGTTATTAGGGCGGATACAAAAGAAGATTGATGTATTTCTAACATTGTTGTTTGTTCAAAATCAAGGATCCACCTTCGGCTGTAATAAAATAAAATTTACTAAAGATAACGTAACCGGAGAGAATTAATCTATTTTGCGATTAGTTGCATTATCATAACGCATTTGCGATGTTTTAATTAAAAATAATATCAAACTGTCCCGTCCCACATTGCTTTTTAGTCTCGCCTAGAGATTGTGGCGTCACTATTAGTTTTGAATTATCAAATCGTTTCGTTTAAACCAGTTTCTGATTTATTAGTGAAATAATACAATTTATGTATTAAAAGTTGGTTACGCGTTCGGCCAAACTAGGTTCTGAATAGCAATAACATGAATAATATGCGAACCCACACTAATAAATGTCGTCTTCTCCAATTTGCTTCATAATTTGTTATCGATATCAGGATATCGGATGCGAAGTGTATTAACATAAATAAATGGGTTGTTCATTTGTAAATTAACATTCTACAATAAATGATAATTCCGGAACCAAAACGAAAGATAAGGTTTCTATTAAGATTACACAGGGCGTCTTAAGATTGGATATCTATAATTGAAAATGATGTTGATGAAATCAATTGGTTTGAAAATGACACCTAAGAACTTGTTCAACATAATCCTAACGGAAGTATTTAATTAGAGGACATGTTAAAAGTTGAATACGTGGGTTATTTGTATTGTCTATTATTTTATTGGTATTACTTTTTTGCATCATAGTATAGTACTATCACACTTTGCAGTAGTTCGACTACTGCTTTTGAAAATATTTTAAATAATGATACGTAGAGGGCTAAGGCATTGAAACTGACTGGCTGGCTTTTACATTTTATGTGACTACTATAATCTGATTATTGTTCATTTCTTTTTTAAGATTTTAATTTTACTAATAATTCTATTCTATTTTTACACAGTGATTCCTGTATGGTGCTTCGATTGGTTGTCCTTCAAGCTGCTTTCGTTTAGACTGAGGGAAAATTCCGGTGAGTTACTTTCTTTCATAATTATATTTGCTTTACTTATTGTTCGTTTGTGGTGTACGCGCTACCACTGGAATTATTGACTACTGACGAGCTCTAAGAAGAGCGAAACCAGTCTTAAGACTGGGTTCAGACCACAATTCCTACTTTTTATATGTAGGTACTAAAAATTTGTTTCATCAAAAATATTTTTAATGGTAGTATACTTGTGTATCTATTTATTTTATTTTTCGAACTGTAATTAGGTACCAATAAAATGATTGGTAAATATACAGTGTGGGTACTTTCAAAACCGAACATAGGAGAATTGCATTGTAACTAACCTTTATATAGATTCCTGCTCGCCATTTAAACCCACAAGAATGGTAATGGTATGAATAGAACGACAAAAATACAGCGCATGCGATGGTACCAATAAATGTTAGTACTTAGTTACCTTTTTCCGTAAAAAAATTAGAAAATAATGCTATTTTTAAATAAGATAGGTTGCTATGACTGTCAACTTTTTTTGTCTGTCAATTAAATTATTTCACATTAGTCATAAGTTTCTGTTATTAATATCAGATATGAATAATAAAGCGTATTCAGTCGAGCAGAGGGTTTTGCAATTCTCCTATGTTCGGATTTGAAAGTACCCACTCGGTACAGTACAGTAGGTAAATTTTGAAAAGCGTAGGTGTGTAGGTAACAAAAATATAATAAACATAAATAATCAAGTAAGCCAAATAATATAAATAACATAAAATTTGAAGGTTCTGTGTGGCCGCAATTATAAGTACTTCACAGCTTAATGTTCTGTTTAATCGAGGTCTTTGTAATACGTATTAACTTTACTATATTTGATTTAATAATTGCTTTTATTTTATTTTTCCTTTAGTTTGTAGATCTGATCTTGATAATACAAAAAACAAAACCATGGGCACACGCAGGTTCATATAAATGTTCCAATTGTAATGAATGAATAGATGTTTTAAATTGCAAAGCTTGTTCAATATGGTTGTAGGTTCGAGTCCCACGAGTGGAACAATTTTTTTTAGATAAAATAAATCTATCTTATTCTCAATTGCGCATGTGCAATAGAGCCACTGATAGTACATGAATGTTGTTTTTCTTTACTAAAGAAAACAATTTTATGAGATATAATTGATTTGTATTCAATCAAATTTTTGTTTCCTATGCAGTGCGGCGGCGTTGAGTTTGTACATACACCGATTAAAATTATTTTAATTTGGGTTAAGGACTCCATTCGTAGTCTAATTCAGCCTGAAATAATGTTAACAGAATTTATGAAACGTACGGTATAGAAATTTATAACTCCCTTCAGATCGTATAAATAGACTATTTGTTAATTAGATTTTCTCGTAAACGCTTTTAGTTTTGAACATGTTGAGAGTACTTATTTTAATCGAATGGACGTTATCTGTAATTAATTCTAAGCAGGAATATGCGGCAAATTCCAATAAATGTGCTATGGCAACATTAATAGTTCAAACTTGATAAAAGCGTAGGTGTATAACACGACCCGTGTATACAGACATTTTATCTTATCACGAGTAGTTTCCACTTGTCACGGGTGTCGCGATAAACTGATGTTGATAAGTCTTATCACACACAAGAGGCTACTTGAACGCTAACATGCGCAATCGATTCCGTTTACCATTACTGCAATTTCTATACTCGTACACCGCTTCCAATGGTATACTAATCAGAACAGAGATAAACGATAACTTGCCCGTTACCGATGAAAAAACAACCTATCGTCGTAAATTGGTGAAACAAAGAACCGACGAATTTAATGAGTTATAGGTCCTTTCATTGTATGCATTTTTCGCATATCCCACATACCCAAACTTAAAACATCCACAACACCGTATACTGCTTTGGACTACTTGCATAAAAGATTCGTCCAAAGTATAACGGAAGTGGCACCGAGGTGTAATATATTAACAGACACGTACTATACAAAATCGAAAAATTTAGTACAGCAAGTGAAGTTCGATATTTATTCGAAAGTGGCACAAGAAATCACAATCTTGCCATTTCATTGAGACTAAAATATTAAAGCTGATGTAAAATCTTTCGAAAATGTGGTTTGGAAAATACATGAAAACCGTTTTCAGTCTACTGAAAAGGGGAACTTAGTTCCCGAAACTCGTTTAGGCTTCCTAAACTTTGTATTTTTGTTTCGTATTTGTTATTGAAGCCGAGTGAAACAATCTTCAGAAGAGAAGGTAAAGAACGATAATATAAGAATAACTGCAAGAAACAACTTGTGTTACTTTGAATCAAATAAACGTCTAATTTGCCAAAGAATTAAAAATATCCTTGAATTTGACACCGTTTTGTCAATGTTGCGATTATTTAAGGTACTTAGGATTAAGAAAAGTTTGTTAAGGGTATATGGTCTCATCTTGCCGATAGCTCCGGAAGGACAATCGAAGCCTGCATAATCATTACTTGGTGCTAAGAGCTTTGTATAATTATCCCACTAGATTAATACCTTGATGACAATAAGTGAATAAGTTCGAAATTGAATAGAAGTCGTATAATCCGTTACTTAGAGTTGAAATAATAAATTCTGAAAATTTAATAATAAATCGGTTTTTTGTTAATAAGAAAATATTCAAAAATAAGGTCGCTTATAAGTAATACTTTTAATTGTTGTTGGCTTTAAATTTAGGTATTTGTAATCATTTTTAAAAATATGAGAAACAGATTTTCTGAGGTGCCTCTTTGTTGGAGTTTTATTTACAGATATCCAAGTATTACGGATCCATCCGAAATAATTCGATAGTATAGGTATCTAAAATCAGATATTAAAATATGGAGTGTCTATTTCCTTTCTGTCTCATATTATGAGGTTTAAATTATGGATCATTTTGTAAGAACTTTGTTTGTAGAAGTACGTAATTGAAGCCATAAACAAATTCCGACATAATTGGATGTGTTAGGTGTTTAAAAATGAAGTAATCCTTGTAGTAGATTTATTTAAGATTAATGGAAGTTCTTGTAAATTTTTGACACTTTTTCTCAATTTCCTGTGTTAGTCTAATGTAGTACCTTTCACTTCATCACTGATTGTGACGATCATCGAAGTGGAATAATTATAGTACAATGCAAGAATGCAAAACTAAGAGGTTTAGTAATAAAATTCTTTTATGTTTGGTAAAGATTTATGAATTTTTAGCCTAGATTTCTTCTGATTTAATCTCGATTAAATATACAAGTAATATATATAGATTTTATTTACATATACAGGAAATTAATTTTCCAGTGTTACACAATAATTTATGATTTATGGTGTTTGTGTAGTTTATGTAAAATATTCTGATGTTGTTTATATTTTCTGTAATGTATTAATTACATTTTTTTTTCTACTCATGGTGGGTTAAAAACTCAGATTTAATAAGCTACGTTGGCTATACAAAATGTGCGGGTATATTATGTAGAACAAAAGCTTATTATTTTTTAATAAGCATTTCGGTTATACCTAAGAAGATACGCCTGTCATATATCAGCTGATATCAATTGCGTTTTGATATTTCCCCTTTTGTTATCTCTAGTCAATTTTAACATTTGATTTTCTTATCTTTAGTTTAGTTTAATTAAATTTACATTAATTACTGAGTTTAATCGGTTATTATTTAGTTATCTTGAACGCTAGGGGCTTATCCCCCCAAAAATATAATTTTCTTCAGAAAAGCGATTTTTTTAGTTTAATGCAGAAAAAATTATTAAGAAAACCCACGTCATTTTAACAAGTACCAACAAAATTTCTTAGTAATTTCTACGAATATTACACATTTGCCTAGAAATAGGACTGTTATCGGAGTAAACAAAAGCTTTAATTATTCATTATAGACTTCGGTTCACTCGTTAGACTATAATTAATTCTAAAATTTTTGTAAACATCATTTCAATCTTATCTACATCTGCGGTAATAAAAATGATAAAATGCCCGAGAAAGTTACAACACAGAGTTGAAGCTCGTTGAAACCTTGAATACTGTAATTAAGAGAACTAATTAAAGAGGAATGTTTAATTTTCGTTCTGCAATTGGCCTAATACATCAAGGATCATTGCTAATAACTGATTTTATTGAAGAAATATTCAATGTGTGGGTGGAAACAATTTTATGTATAAATGTTTTTTTCTGATTTAGTAGCATCAGCTGACAATTCTTATTATAGGTTTATATTTGTAATAAATAGTTCAAGAAAAATGGTCTTCAGGTTTGTGTAATATCGTATATTATATGGTAAAGAGTTTCAATACTGCAGGGGAATCGGGGTTAAGATAGAAAAAGAAAGTTTTTCTGTTTCATACTGAATTAATTTTTTAAGAAAATAAAATAAAATGGTATTATTATTTATTTGGCAAGAAACAGGATTAACTAAGGGTACCAGGGCTTGTTTAAAGGACTCAGTTATATTTTTTCATCTTTTTCCATCCAAGGTCACGGTCTCTCCATATAATCTAATTTCAGAAATTGGGAGGGCATGATGGAAAATTAAAAAAGCTCAACGAAAATGTAGAGTGTGTATTAATTTATTAGACTTATTCCTGCTGCATCATTTCATTTAATTTTTCTATGTTAAATAACTGAAGACAATACACGTTACGTAACAAATATAGCGACTTATGAATTTATAATTAGCATGTGATAATTCATAATGAAGCAATAAGCATTCTGCGTTGTTATCCTGCCACTAGGGTGTTCATTGTCAGTCTGCCGTTCGTCTGTCAGCACGATAAGAATCGTAAGTCATAATATAAACCAAAGATCGCTATTTTATTCTTAATAGTGGGAGTAGAATATAATACAGACTGATAAACAATAAAGATGATATGAAAAAACGATTGTCGTTAATGAAATGATTAAATAAAGGTTAGCGCCAATTGTTGACCAAATAAAAAGTAATTATAAATTAAAAGGTTACTGTATAAATTAATGAAAGGGTTGGATTATCGGTGAAGAACAGATCGAGATGATTAAACGTTAGAAAGGTGTATCATAGTTTACTTGAAAAGTGACAAATAGTTTGACATGTATACAACTTCCTTATTGGATCATAAAAACTGTGAAAATACAAAATAATCGTTCAGTATTCGCGTATCAGCAAAGGTAAATAAATTCGCGGCCTACGTTAGTCTCTAAGATAAGCACGCAATGAAGGAGTTAAATTAAAATCTTCATTACATTCGCAATTTCATTATCAATCTGCAGTCGTAAAATCAATCGCCCTGGCATCGTAAAATCGGAGAGGCCGTGGAAATAAATTACACGTACAAGACATCTCGTTATTGTAACGGGCGTGCGGGGTTAAAATGTAAACATAAAACAGTGACTTATATGTAAATAATAATAATAGCAACAATAACAAAGCTTTAGCATTATTTGTTATTTTCTTTTAGTGTTATTGTTATCAATATAACGTCTGTGCAAGTTGCTTTATGGAAGTGTTTTGTTTCTGTACAGTTTTGTTGGTAGCTACTTACCAACCCTGTGTTGCAAACATAGGTTGTTTCTTTTAAGTCTGCGTTGGAATGCTTCAATGTTAATTACATTGTTATGATTTTACAATAAATAGTAGTATTTCAATTTGTTATCCAGCGGCTTTTATTAGTACCTTTAATACTACAGATAAGAATTACTTTTTAAAACGTGTGTTCGTATTTTGCGTTAACAATAGGTCTATTAAGATACTGCAAAATTTTACTAAAAACAGTTTAATAATAGAGGATATTATTAAACTGTTTCTTATAAAATGTTTTAAAAGTTATAGCATTTGCTTCATGTCAAACGTCATCAACATCAAATGACAAAGGCATGCATTAATTTCTCTTCTACAAAGAGGTTAAAATAAAGACAGAAATTATAAACTCCTGCATTTCATTTGAGAAATAAAAATAACTCGCACAATAAACCTTTCTTTTGAAAGTTTTAAACTTTCAAATTTGACTGTTTTAATAACAGTTTGTTACAGAGTCAGGTAACACTTATTCCAAACGAAACTCCCTAGATAGTAAGTTCATTACAAAATTCCAAATTTTAGTTAAACAAACTATTCAAGGTAAAAAAAATAATATATTGTAGCACTCCTACAATTGGCGCTCTCCTCGCTGCGCTCCCCATAACACAAATCCACTGTTGGTCATATTTTTTTTATAAATAAACAATCAAAAATAATTAAAAGTGGGATTATGCGTTGAGAATTCAAATATTAATACATACATTCCTCATAATTAACATATAACAGTAAATGCGTAAGTGCAATTATTTTCTCCCCACCTGACTTATAATTAAATTTTGTGCCGAATTCTATTTTCAATTAAGGTTAAATTAAAATGCACGTTATTAAAGATTTAAAACTAAATTTTGTGTAATCTCAAGACAGATTCGAAACCGTCAACGCGTAAGCGTTCTGCCGCTATTCGACTCACCAGTCTATTAACGTTTATAGGTGCGTAAAAGTGTATGAGCTCTTATGAGCATAATGCGTGAAATAAACTCCATAAGAAATATATCATACGTCAGATTTTACGTTTAAAACTGAATTTTTGAAAATGGAAATCCCCATTTATTTTCTCGCCAGGTGAAGGACCTGAACAAAAAGTTAAAGGCAACAATAATATTTTGGCGCATTAATATTTGCACCTATAGAACACAATCAAAAAAACATTGTCCGGGAAGGCAATTAATACTAGCACGGTTTATCAATTTTATTAGTTTTTTTCTTCCTGTGTAGGTTTGGAATATCTATCACATTCATTATTTTACCTTACACATTATAGAAAAAAAGTTGCACTCTATTTTAATTTCGGCCGATTAACAATTTTGAAGATTTTCACAACGTTTTCACTTTTCTTTGAAATTTTACAATAAAATAGCAAATTGTTGTTTTCTTCAGCTATGTACCAACGTAGTCGCCAGACGTTTGAAATACCGCCGTACAAATAGCAGACGTTGTAAAGCCACATTAATATGAATTACGAGTATGGTCTACCAATGCCTACCAGAAAGGTAACCGTTAATAATTCCTTAATGAAGCTTACTGTACTTTTTAAGAGTAATGTCACCACGCACTCGCACATTTAAGTGAAGCATGACCAACCCACATTGATCTTAAAACCCACTTAATCATCTTTCCTTTATTACTGTGTGGGGGAGCAGGATTTGCGACGAAATTTGTAATTTATTAAGTTTGTTTTATTTTTTGATACAGGAAATATAAGAAGTCCGTATATAAAATGAGCTTTTATTATAAATAAAGATATGTTTCTATATTGTTAACTTCTTATCCTTAATAAGGGGGAGGGTTATAGTTTTTTAAACTTGTGGTGATACTCAACTTTTTATCTCTTGATATTCTGAATGGAAACGTGAAAAGGCGATGCTTTGGTTTAATCCTATTCTTTACATTATTGCACGTCTACAGAATCCATTTGAGTGACACATAACTTTTCAACAGGTGGCTAATGTATGTGACTTACACAGCAATATCTATAATAAGAAAGGAGCTTCTTATAAAAACGTTTAAGTTTATTTTCTATTGAAAAATGTATGCATTTTCTACAGAAAATTGCGACCTCGGTGGTGTAGTGACCTGTCGAATACCTAAGAGCTGTAAGTTTAGAATGAAATTATAGGAGTTGTCGAGTTGAAAATCTATCAAATACAAACTGTAGGATAGGGTTAGAATTTCTACAGGAGGTGAATTAGTAGGTATGTTGTCTTACGCATTTTAAATTAGGGTGTGGGGGTAGGGACACCTATCCATTGTAGTTGGTATCTTGGTGTAGGATAAATAGAACCAACAAAATAATATCAAAATCAAATAATACAAAAAACATTACAAAGGTGTGGAATTAACTGAAACATTACATATTGTAGTAGGTACCTATCGTACGTAAAGAAGGATTTACAATCTTTTTTTTTTTTGAAAAATCGTTGAAAGCTTCTTTAATTAAAATATTTTTGAAATTGTTCCAATATTTACGGTCCATTACTATTTATGAATGAGCTGGTAATTCTGTGCAGATACATATTTATTGTAATATGTCTTGAACAATAGGAGAGTACTAAACCTTGTAATCGTCATTGTTACTACCATCCCGTTAAAGTAAATATTTAAAGGATGTTATTCACTCATTTCTGTTTGTGTATTTTGCCATAATTTACATTTAAAATGAAGGTTTAATAACAGTTTGGGCATCCATAATGTATGAATATCTTTTCTGTAACACAAAATTTATTATACGCGCGTAGTAATTTTGTGGTAAGAATATAATTTTCATAATGTGTTTTGCGTCAGTAGGACAAACGGTCGCAGGAGCATTCATTAAGTACGCACGACTTTTATACAAACACAAGTGCGGCTAATAATTAATTTTAATTAATCGCAATTGATTTATAGATGAATAATAACATTTGTTTGTAATCTAGTGCCGAGGGTTGTTTTTCCGCATTCTTCTACACTGGAACGTATACCGCAGACTTTATAATTACCTATACTTGCATTATAATCACTAATAAAGAGATCCATTCCCTATATGTTATTTATTAATGATATGATAATACCTAAAAGTTTAATTAGAGGTCACGTGACACTGTAGGTTTGAAACGCACTTCAACATCCTACGGCCTTTGTTTTCAAACTAATTAGAAAGTTAACCCACTTAATTAATCAATTATGGCTTAATATTGTAGATGCAATAAAAAGGGTTATTAAAACAAAATGACTTTTCCTTAGATCCTACATATTCAAGAATATTAGCATCGTCACACGTGAATGCAATCGGAGCAAATCGTATTGACAATGAGAAAGTAAAATGAAATAACAATACGAGTAACAAAGCCGCGAGACGCGTGCCCTAAACAATGACAATCTTCGTCGGAGCGCCATGTTTGAATAAATCTGTCAGATGTCCGTCTGTGAACCGTTAGGGCAAATGAATGAACTCTATGAATGAACGTGAAGTCACACGTTCAAGACAATGAGTGCTGGGATCTGAATTGTTTTACTTATAGCCTATTTACTGTTAGCTTACACTCGCGAGGTCTTTTTATCTCGCATTTTTTAAACCAACTATGCTGCTACTGAATTAACTACGGAGATTTTACTCGTTCATGCTTTAATTAGCTTTTTGTGGGTTTATCAGTTTTTCATCGTCCAATTCGCTGTCAAGGTGGTTTGTCCACTTTTCACGCTTTTGTATGGGCGAAGACAATAATAATTGTAGCGATGAGTGTGAACGTAATAATTTACAACACTTATGATATGTTGAAGCAGCGTGAATAATTTCTTTAACCCGTTGTAGGTTTATTATCACGTCAAATGCAATTATTGGATTTTGTTTGCTAAATAGAAGCGAAGTAAAGACATTAATAATTCAAAGGACTAATCTAGAAGGAAATTATTTTATAAATGAATAATACAAGCTTCTATCTGTTGGAATACTTAGAAGCACGGCCAAGAATTTTTTCAGGGCATTCAAAAATATTTGAAAATTGTTTAGTATTTTTATGCTGGTTCCTAAAAAACGCCGCGAGCCATATTTTAAAGACAAAATCTCTTAACACTACAACGTCCCACTTTTTTATTTCAAATGAAACCCTGCAGATTTTTTGGATTCAGGGTAAAATTCTGCAACAGTATAAGTATCTATGTTTTCTTTGTTTTTTAAGAAATGGTCCAAACTTTATGCTAAAAGGAGGGTAGGACGTTCCCCACCAAAGGAATATATCGTATGACCAATAAACAGAAGTTTAAAACAAGAAGAGGAATAAACATTCTTAAATTTTTTGTGCCCATCTACGGGGATACAGTTCTTCTTAGGTCATGTGGCCTCCGTCTAACGTGCCTTATAAAAGTGCTTGCAAACACCCTGCATAAAGTAGTGAGTGGGAATAGAACCCACTAGATTATTTCCAAAACAGTACCTACTTTCAACTCTCTAAATAATTTTTTTTAAGTTGTATTAAAAATTATTTTTTCTATGGTATGTAATTATTAATCACGATAAACATTCTTCTATGATTTATTGAAAATGCTGACTAGTATGTGTTATTAAAAATGGGGTCAAAATTGAATCAAAATTATAAATTTTGCGAGGTCATATACAGATTGTCGTATTATTTCTGGGCAATTATGCAGTTAAGTCATACCTAGGAACTCGAAACTCTGTACATAATAACTTGCTTTGAACTAACATTAATTATAGGTTACTATGCCACTTGAACTCGAATGTTAATTCTACATTCTTTCAATTGATAAGGTTTAATGCTTTTTTGTGTTTACTTGCAGAAAATTAAAAGAAACCTGCGTTGTTTAATTTTTTTTTTGAAATGTGATTTCTGTTTTATATTAAATATCTTCAAAATTATCTACCTAGTATCTAAAAATAAATTTAACGTCGCTTTTCATCACCTTATTCGTACTTGAACAAAGTGCATTAATCTCCAAACCCACTTAAAGAAATTTTGGTTTCCCAATTTCATAGTAAAATCGCCTTAATATAATATTGTTTTTAGTTGAAAGTAGCGGTAGAATTTATTCCAATGAGTAACGGATTTCCTAGAAGTATTTAAGGTCGTAACTTGAATACGTAATTAATATTTCGTCGGGTTTGCGCTACATCAAAGACATCGGATTGTACCTTAAAATTTTAGACAGAGGTGTTCAAGTTCAAAATAATAAGCAGATTATACCTTAAGAAGCCCGACAGTAGTTATATTAAGATGTGGTTTCGCAGTTATTCAGGTAGATATACAAACACAGCTTTAGATTAGGTGTGGTTTCAAATTGTAATGCTTGATTTATTTTGATTAAGGTGCGATTTATGTGTTTACTACACCAAATATTTATTTATAGGTTGTGTAGGTTCTACGACTTCATTATGTACCTTTAGAAATTGAAGCCAATGAACGAATTATGATAGAATAATAATTAATTCCGCCTAATAAAAGTTAGTGGTTGCAGAAAGAAAAATTAAAATTAGCTTATAGCAAATATTATTGCAAACTGTCGTTTATAATTATTTTAAGATCCTAACATTTTTTGTTTTGCAACCGGTAAATATTTGTTTGAAAGAACATAACTCAAGTCTGGAGTATTTGTGTTTGTCCTAACTTGTTGCTCCATGCTTCTTGATATTTTTTTAATTCTGTTTGTGGTTTTTGTTTGTTCTGAATTGGATATTCAAATGTTATTTTGACTAAGAAGATTACAATCCTCTAGTTATTCATCGAAAAGGAAAGCTTAAATTAAAATTTGCAGCGAGTTAGCCTGAAAAATGCATCATAAGTGGTTAGGGGCTTGGAGATTCCATCGGTGAATCAAGACACGAACCCTCCGCCAAGTCACGTGTCGCCACATCCGTTGTGCGCGACACACTGACTTATAATAACGGAAACGTTTTTATAAGTAACGCCTGCCAGGTTCTAAATTATGAAGCTAACCTAGGATACATTATAGATGAGACAAGCAAAAACTGTTCACCATTTGTTAGAATATTAACAACTTTATGCGTTTATGGTCTTTTGGTTTCTGCAAATAAGAATCTAAATTGACATTTATAAATCCTAAACTTGTTGTCGGTACCTAGTTATCATTAAATATCCATAAAAATAAAAATAATACAAAAGATTTTCGTCATGAAAACTGATAATGAAATATTTTATATAAAAAATTAAATTGAAACAAAAATGTTGGTTAAGCTTGAGAACTATAGAGTCTTGGATGCACCTATTCATGAACAAAACATATTTCGTGCAGATAATTATAGTGTCTGAAATTTTAAACATATATTTTAAAACTTGATGATTTACTGTAAAAAAAGCAGAACTTCTTCAGAATATCTAAATAACTTTGATTTAATACAAATAAAATTGTTTGAAATGTTTTTCATGGCAAGTAATAAAGAAAAACTGTTCAGTTAATAGATATCTGTAAGGAAGATAGAAAATTATTTTTAGAATGAACATCGATAGATTTTTATCTTGCGCGTGTCATAAATTATGCAAGATAAAAAAATATAAATTCTGTTTTGGTTCTTCTGATAAGACAAAAATAAACCTTCATGCAGTACTAAGGTGTATTAATACTTCTTTTGGGAGCTATAGGCACCGAATTAATAAATTTCATGATGTAGCGCTCTAAGGCGTTATGGACTGATCAGGTAATATACCATCATTGACAGATATAAACAACAAATAATTACTTTGTTCAAAGCCGAATTCAGAAACGAAAATCAACGTTAATGGCAACAAAGTTTTTATGTTGTATTTCTTGTGACAACCATAACTTTGTTGAGGCTATAGCCACAAATTATTTGTTGGGAGAACAAGATTTTTCTCAGGCTGGTTTTTAATAAATTCTAGCTATCCTTAACTTTTGTCTAAAAATATTTCTGGTGTTAATTTCATTTTTGGGAATTATTATCTATCTATAAAGATTTGCAAGATTTTTCAATTTTTTTTTGTTATATAGGCTAATAAAAAACCCTATAGGGAAAAATGAAGAATAAATCCAGGGAATAAGGAATATTTTATGATTTTGTCGTGGAAAAATAAAATTATTTGTTTTACTGGCATAGGCTTAGGGTGTTGAAATGAATCCTGGATTTAATTTATTTTTGATGCTTCCTACTAAGTAGCTATGTCCTATTTAGGAAAAGTATCAAAATAGCGTTACAATTCCATTGCACTTAAGTACTAACTCATATAGATAGTCAAAATGAAATCTGTAGTAAAAGTTACTCAAGACGTCAAGACTTATTCGTATAGTGGTTAAGAAACCGAATAGTGGGAATTAAATTTTTAGAGAAGTTGTTCAGTTAAATTAATATTGACACATGTTAAGCCACCTACGTTAGATACGTTATCAGATGCCTAATATTACAAATCCCACACTTTATCACGCAGCCATAATGTCATTAGACCATACGTGGTGGTAGCCCCATAGTCAGAAACATGATTTTCAGCTTCTGTATACGATAAAGTTGCAGTACCCGCATAGATCGGCGGTTCGGAGCAACTATATAAAGTAAACAAGTCAATTCGGCCATTTTATATGCCAGTTGGCCTTAAAACAAAATAAACGGGAATAATTGGAGGCCAGCGTGGATTGGCTGACCAGCCACTCTCTCTCCAATGAGAGGAGAGGGCAGGCCGACCAGTACAGTGCCGCAAAGGTCCATTAATCCGTAACTAATGAGATGCACAAATCTTGTCCCATGGGTATTATCATATGTCCCTCGCATCTCGCATACTTGGAACTAACGGTTGTACATTCACTCCGATCTGCTGGCCTGCAGGTTGCAGGATTGCTGCTTGCAGTACGCGTAGATATACTTGCGAGTTCAAACTTAACGATTAGCCACTGTGGTTTGCATTTAAGAACATAAGCTGATATTAAAATGAAAAATATCACATGTTGGAAATTTATTTTCAACTAGGTAGAGCTCGCTATATATTAATTTTTTTTTTCATATCATTTGCCTCGGCTAGTTTGTAGTACCTAATGTTGTGAAATAATTGGATGTATAGCTATGCATGTTTTTAAAACAATTTGGGTAGATACGCTATTGGTATTCTGAAATCAAAGTCATATACATGTGGGATCTGTTTTCAACCTTCCACGGTCTTTGTAACCCTTCCAGCCGATGATATATTACGTCTAGGAAGACTAAATTGTGGAAAACGGATAAAAATTTTGTCCACAATAAAGAGATTAAGAAAACTTAAAATTTCATAAATTTAATAACAAAATTAAAGTGTAAAAAATTCATATCCTTGTTGGGTTAAAAAATATTTTATGCGGATATCTGAAAATTGCTTCAATGGATAAAAGTTTGTCGTCGAATCTTTTAAAAATTCCGCCGAACCGCGGTTCTACAAAATCGGTGCCCTTAGCGACTACGGTTTACGTTCTACACCAAAAATTTAGATTTTTTTTCATTTTTATAAGGCAAGATTTAATACACGCCATGATTTGACACATAAAAAAAGCAGTAAACGAATAACATTTTCATTGTCTAGCCAAAATGCTTCAAAAAATTTAAAAACGCTGCTTTGGTTTCGTTTATTGCAGTTTTGTTGTGAATTTATTACATCTGAAAAATATTAAGGGTAATTCCTATAATAGAGTTTTGGTTTTCTTCAATTATTATATCATAAATTATTGTGTGTGTTTCTAACATTTGTATAATTCTTGTAGGACAAGATAGTTCAATTTCAAATTGTTTGCCATTTCTTTGATTGTAGTATTTATTAGGAATGAAAGGATAGTAGATTATATATAGACATATAGTTCATAAAACTTGTTCAACAAGATTTGTTCTCTTGACTGAAAAAGTCAAACGAGTGGTAATAGTAATACTAAGAAAGCCATAATAGTGTTAACATTTGATCTGCTCACAGCATTATAAATCTTGCAAAACAATATTGCAGTTACAGCTACTACACATAATTGTAATAAGAAAAAGTTATATAGAAATAAAAAGCAGTTCTGTAAACTATTTTGCTTTCTGTTTTCGATATAAATACCAACCGAGATACCAACCAATAATTTTGTATTGGCTGTTACAAAATACATAAAAGTATGATGTTTGGGTTCACCAGTTTGTACTTAGTACCATATTTAGTACAGACTGGTAGTACCTGTGTATTCTACTTAATTTTCCTTACTGTACCTATTTTGTTTATGTTTCGAGTTTTCTTAAATAAAATTAAAATATAAGTTATTTATTATTTTAACTTAAACCCTAACAATTTCAGAATTATATAACAAATAATAGATACCTACCTATCAAAGCATATATAATTTGAGTGATATGTTTACAATAATTAATTCTATTTTTAATTAAATTTTTATAATAAGTGCATTGTGTGAGAAGTATCCAATTATTAGAATACACCTTAGAATGTGGGGGGATCGAAATTATTTGCTTGTATGAATGCAGTGTTATAGAAACGTTATTTTCAAAAATAAAAAGATATGGATGGAACAATGGAATTAAAGAATATAAATTTAATACTATCACGTATAGTATTTGACACCAAGATTTCTCAATTGCCAGGTCGTACTATAAGAATTTCCAAGCCTTATAGCAAACTGATGAGACTATATACTAAAAGTTACTTTTAAATTGTGAAATATAGAGTGTTTGTTTAATTACTCAAAATGAATTGAAGGACTAAAAAGGATTTATATTTATTGCCTAAACTAAAAAAAAGTTTTGATCGGTCGATATTAAGTCATGGTACGATTACGTTGGAGGTACTACCATTTAATAGAGAGTTTTTGAGCACTGTACTCTAAGAGTACAGTAGCGTTTTAGCTTTACACCATATAGCATAGGTACTCTTAGTGTACAGTAAAGTATTTTTTCCGCTAATGGAAAACTGATTTTATAGAAATCGTTTTTAGCAAAATTGTATTAGTAGGTATAAAAATAAGTCAGATGGATCTGCCAATATTTTATCTTGAGCTGTGGGTATGTAGATTTTCGATTTTGTGTAAGCTAATGGTGCTTTGAAATCGCAGGAAAAAAATATGGACATTCCTACATGTAACCCAGATATGTTTTAGTTTCATAATTTCTTATCGTAAATTAATAATTATTAAATAAACTTGAGATTGGATTAATTTAATTTAAATTTAACATTTTACAAGCGCGATAATATTACGAAGTTGTAAAATAACCAACTTATAATAAACACTCTATCTATAATTTGATTTGTCTACAAAAACATTACTAATAATAAATATCGTCTTCAAGATTATGTGACATAGGTGATATTGCCTATAAATCTTGATTGTATTTGAAATTACAGTTTACAACCTACCCACTGTAATAAAACTAATTTTCTATCTTAATGCGTTGTTCTAGTTCATTATCTCCTGTTCTTGTAATATTAAATTAAATTTTATTATTTATGTATTATTGTGAGTAATTAAGACAGTATCAAGTTTAAATAATTAAATTCTTTCTGTTGATATTTTTGCACAATACCTTCTTAAATTTGTTAATGCAACTAAGTTTGTTATTAAAATTGGTAACCTCCGCTTTTGTAAAAGCGTTACTGGTCCTAATGTTTAAATAATAATATCCTTTAATTTAATTACATTTAGTTTCAGTTCTGTAAGGTTTCTACATATGTCGGTAATTAAATACCTACTTGTCATTGTTTTGTTCATTTAAACAGCATCATTATTGCTAATTTAAAAAATTTCCCAGCTCTAGCAAATTGGCATGAACACCTAAGT
Source organism: Hemicrepidius hirtus (assembly GCA_963082805.1). Lineage (NCBI taxonomy): Eukaryota > Metazoa > Arthropoda > Insecta > Coleoptera > Elateridae > Hemicrepidius > Hemicrepidius hirtus. The sequence goes on along the minus strand of OY720160.1, from coordinate 37,010,354 downwards.
AGCATATATGTAAAATAAAAAAGAACCTTTGGATATTTTTAAACAATGCAGGTATTACTAAAATAATATCTAACCAAGTTCGAAACTGAACAGATAATTTTCTCTTGGCAGAGATATCGAACAGTTCCTAAGTTTTCCGGATAAACAGGTATCGTGTATGACTCATTTGCTATTTCTGTTGCTCAACAGATCATCTATTACATAAAAAGTGTCATGTATTATTACCGAGGTTATATTAAACAAGTGAAGCAGAGCCCAAATTTAAGCATCCACTGTCGCTACATTGTTTTCACATTGTTAACGCCTTCGTAGCTCATGCTCGGTTGATGTCGTTTAACATGACATTTTGGTTTGTAAGTCAAAATAAAGGTTATATATTACACATCAAAAGCAGACAATATGACCTATTGACCTCGGTGATTGACAGGGCACACCTTCAGGGCACTCCTAAAAATCTGGTCGAGCCAAACCCTCGACTGGACCGTCCGCTTTTATATTTTTAAATGATCAGGATGTGTCTCATTTACATTTGCGATGGAGTATAATCTACATATTATTGTATGTACTTGTGCGTGATACCAAATATTTAATTTAGAATACGAGTCTTTTTTTTAATACTACACATTTGTTTATGAAAAAGTTCTTTAATGGAATTCCCGCAGTTGTCTCTCAACTATGATAAATATTTTTGTTTATGGGTTTATACGTTCGGTTGTCGCTGATATTTGTTCTCCTGAGCTATAGAGTAGGCCAATAATGGCTAATTACACTTACCTAGCATTTTACTGAGATCCGCATTATGGAGATCTGGATTTTCATCAGCGAGCTTCTTCCTTTCCACTTTGGCCCAAACCATGAACGCATTCATGGGCCTTCGTATTCTGGCCTCTTTAGGAACTTTCTGAGCTTGTCCGCCGATTTTAGGAACGAAGTTTGTGTTACGGGATTGCGCAAATACCGGCATCGCGTCGGAATAATTGGGTCGTATGTAATCATTTTGAAATCTGCTGTTATCATAAGTTCGATAATCTGCGTAGATATTTTGGCCCATATCCCACATTTCTTGGGTTTTCGGAAGAACTTGTGGAAGAACTTGAGTTGCGGGTATCATATCTGCATCTTGATAATCGTATCTGGGAGTCATGTGCAAGGGGTATTGCTGAGTTAAAAGGGGAGAAGGTGAACTCGATGGGGAAAGGCAATTTGAGTAAGGGTTGGTTGTTGTAGGCGATGGGGTGGCGTCATCCATCATTCTGAAAAAAGAAAAAAATGGTTTAAGGAATACAATATTTATATTTTTAAAACTAAATTTAATTAGTCCAACGTTTAACTATTTAACTTATCTTAGTTTGTTAGTCTACAACCCCATTTTAAACTAGTTGGGAATTGTTCCACTAACCTTTAAGGTGATAAAATACTACGTCTGGTGTATCTACAATCTAAACTACATTGCCACGGAGCATTTATGTTAATTAAAAGTACAATATTTTGACTAGTAGGTATCAGCTGCTAAATTTAATTAAAAAATGTTATGAATTTTCTTGCTTCTGTTTCATCTCAAATTTGTTTATACTAGGTACTTATAAAACGTCAAGGACAGCAATTAATGTAGAAATTTATAAACAATAAATGAAATTGGATAAAGTATATTCAACACAAGTTTTAATAAATACTATATGTTTAATAAATAAATGACTCAATTCTCGAATCTTTTAAATTCTTGTACGACTTTAAGTTTATTTTAAAACTTGGTAGGTAAATTTATTGGTCCAGGTAGTATTACTTTTTCAACTAAATATTGACTTCGTACGTTATTTATTTTAAACGATAAGTAACGATTGTGTGACGTAATGGCAACGACAGCAAAATTTCACGGAATGACGAGACAAATTTTTGCCTTTAATTTGACTTTCTAAACTGTGAATATTTCCTTTTCAAAATGCAAGGTTAAGATTTAAAAATAATTTTACGATGATTAAAAGACATTTGTAACCAGATATGTCACCTTGAAGCTTTTAAAGCTCATGCTTAAAAATATGATTAATTTAAACGCTGTGAAGTGTAAAAAAGTAAAGGTGACATACATCAATATCCTTGTTAGGATAGAAAATATGTTTTAGGACTACAAACTGCTGATGATATTTCTCAAGTAAAAATAGTTTCTTTTTTGGGTTTGTGTTTGCTCTTTATTTTTGAATATTTTTAATAAAAATAAGTTACAGAAAATATAACTTAATAAAAAGGCTGAATCAGGATGAGGCTGGGTCAAAGTCAGCCAAGTGTATTTTTGTTTCCCGGTATCCGTTTTTAGTTTTCGAAATATTTCGGCAACTAAGTTACCATCTTCAGTAGGAATAGTACCGAAACTAAACCAACTGCAGTGACTATACGGCTGAATTAAGTCAACGATTTATTGTCTAATAATTTAGTACTATTCCTACTGAAGATGGCAGTTCAGTTGTCTAAATACGTATGTAGAATTCTTCTTTTAAATATGTTTAGGCTTATATAGCAGAAACTAAGCGGGATCTGCTTATCTTCTGATTATAACACCAGGCCCCTCCATGGTTTTACAATAAAATAATTTTTCAGGACTGAACATAAGATTTGTAAGTGTTTGGTTTTGTTCATAATAAATCTTATGTATCTGATTATACAGAACTTTTAAATTGGTCTTGAGGTGACCAAACTATAAATAATTATCTAGTGATACAGAATCTGATAAATATTTTTGCCTGAAATTTACCTAAATACGCTCCTTTGTTTACCCCATAGTTACTAGGGAGTATCTTCTTTATTAAATAATTTTTAATTAATCTCTCAAATATTTAGCAGAAGCTTTAGGACTTACATACCAATCGGTACCTATAACTTTCGTTCATTAACACAGTCCACAAAAATAATTTAATTTACCCAAAACTTCAACGATGGTGGAATATCATAAAATATTTTTAAATCTAAAGCTCACACAGATTTCTTGAAAAATTCATGTTTGCAAATTGTTAATTGAAGAAATTCCCTAACAATTATTTTTTTCAGTTAGTTTAGAGTTAAAACAGGATATTTTTCATGTTAGTAGGTTGTTACCCAAAATTAAAATCATTTGTCGGCCATCGGTAATTACTAAAAAATAACCTTAACAATCTTCTAAGTTTTTCAAGCACAAAAATATGGTGTTTACAGGAATAATAATTGTACGTCAGTGATTCTAATATATTACACAACTTTACACATTAGGAGATTATTATACTACAGCCAAATTTAATCTTACATAAATCTTTGTTAAATTGTCTCGAGCAACAATTGTAATTAACTTTTCCAGTTGTGCACAATTTATTGGATAAAAACAAACTCTGTAATAAAATTACACCGGAAACAAGAACTTTAAACATAATTAACATCTTGTTAGAGGCCGAAGGCAGATCTAAATTTGAAATTAATTTGTAAAACTGAGCTGTTGATTGATTGTTAATCATATTTACAGTTACGGTTTTGTTTAAATCAAAATTCCACTGGTGCAGACGCAACATTTCATATATTATGAAGAGTTACTTTTGAAAACGAGGGGCTAAATTTTTTGTATTCTTAATTATACAACAGTTAAGAGTTAAGCATGTGTTGTAATTAATTGCTTAATTAACGAAATTCATGCATGTAAGCAGGTGAAGGTATTATACGTGTAAACTAAACTAAAGAAAATATTGATGCTGTTATTCTACATAATTTAGTTTTATTACATATTTTACTGTATGAGTCAGACAATCAAGAATTTATTATCATCGATAATCAACATTATATAAAGAATTTAAATTAAATTCTAAAGTCTTATTCACATTTGCTATGTAAACAACTGTCTGCCTAATTTTATTAGTTGCCAACATTCTGCAAAAAAATGGGAAAGGCCTTGTACAAAAGGTAGTAGGCGAATTTTCTGTTGAAATCCAATAATATTCCCAGGTTTGAGTTAAGCTCCATAACGAGCACTTGTAATCAGTGTCAAAATATGTTGTTTCGGTTCAAACCTTGAACTATTCTTTGTCAAAAATGGCAGAAACGCCTCATTTAAGGAATATTCAGAACACGCAAATACGGAGATAATAGAAGGGTTCGTGTTTTTTTAGTTAATATTTCCTGGCTTTAAGTCATTCTTTCGTTAATTAAAATAATTTTACGTTATTTTCTAATCCTAAGCTATAGTTGCTAGTTTATATGCGTATTAACCAAGACTTCTTACGAAACGTGTTTCAGTGGCTAATGACACAACGATATACAAATTAAGTTAAGCAACTTTTCACACGTTATCATTATTTTATCACCAATTTGGCTACTTAAGATTAATTGGAACGGTGTTATCAAAATAAATAAAAAAACATCTTGATTGGCACTTGAAAATTTCACACGATGTTATGAAACTTTGAGTTCTTTTAATAAAAGTTCTTTTAAAACAAAATACGTAAAGAATAGTTTAATGATTTATTTTTTTATAATCGTATGATTATAATTTGTGCAAATAAGAATATAAATAGAACATCTGATACATTTCTTGTGATAAAAATAGTAACCATACACGATACATTTACGTAAAAATAAAATGTTTCCCTTACTTATGGGTAAATTTTAAACATAAAGAATACAAAATATTTTGAAATATAGAGAAGATAGGTTTGCCCTTTTATGCTAATATTAACACATGACGTAGGTACAAGGATTAACGAAGGTTACTTTATAATTATACATAAAGTAATTAAGTGTATGTAATTTCTCAGATGCTGCATCTTTCCGAGTTAAATGGGAATTCCTTTCTAATACTCACTCGCATATGTTGAAATTTAGCTTTTTTAAAAATATGTACCTACTATATAAGTACTAATACGTGGCAATATAATACGAGTAGTAAATTGGTTTTTGTAATGTGATAGATTAACTAATTTTTATAGTTTTTCCTTTAAATTTTATATTTATTACTGAACAGTAACTAATGTTACAATTAATTACGTTTGATTGCAACAATATGATAAAAAGCCTGATAAAATTGCAAAATAAATTAGTATTGGATCAACAAAAAGACTTAAATACTACACAATAATATATTCGCCTACTATTTCAATTAAAATGTATTAGTGGGAGTCAGAAAAATGGGATAAACATAAATTTAATTTTAATCAGCAACTTTCAGGAATCATTGCTTATTTATTTGTTGCAGTTTTACAAATTTTATTATCATGAGTAGGTAATTCATTAAAAAATTTATTAGTTTGTAGTTTTGATGACTGATTTATTTTAAATTACTATTACAGTTAAAAGATATTCAATAATTGTTTGGGAGTTCTTTAATGATTACCGACATAAAATAATCTCTGATTCTTCAATCATTTTTAGCATTGTAAACTGAAGTTTAGGAAAATGAATATAAGTTCTCCGTACATCTATTCCCCTTCTGAATCCATAACGATATCAAATAGTATTCTTTCATCACACTCAATTTTTCTAAATAAATTTTAATATAACTACTAACATTCCAACTTTCATTAAAGTTAGTTAACGCAGACGTTTAGTGAACGAGCAAACATTCTATTAGAGCATAGTATTTGATGTTTTAACTTGAAATTACGAAATAGATTGAAGTGTAGTTATCCACCATAATCCACTACAAGATAAAAGTCTCTGCATGATATTTTTCTAAGCAAAACCGAAAAGAAAGTAAATCAAAACTGATTACTAACGTTTTAGGTACATATTACATAACTGACATCCTAATACTTTCGTAAAAATCATTACTACACATTTTAATTTAATTATTTGTCTCCAGGTTTAAGCTTTTATTAAAAAATAAATACAAGCAAGGATTTATAACAAATACAGTAGATGCAATTGATTTGAACATAGATTCTGTTACCAATTTCTTGCTTCACTTCAAAGAAACGAGCTTTGAAGAAGTAATCTAAATAAATATTACTCGAGACGTGACGTCACGAATAGTTAAGATAGGACATTTATCAGTCATGCTGCATCAGATGAGATTATGTGATAATTAATTTACATGTGACAGAGATGATAACAGAAAACACTGGAAAATTTTTATAATGCCTGTCTGTCTGTCTAATAATAGTGTTTACTGTGAATCGCAATTTTAAAACGTTTTATAAAGAAGTAGTAATTAAAATGAATTGATTTAGTGTAAATAATATCTATAAGGTTGCTTAGAACCTCAATGAAACTGCAGAATTGATTTGATTAATAATATTTCAATAAAAAGAATGCAAGGTGTCTATAAATGATCACTCATTGTTTAAATTTGTCTCTGTGCACCTATACGTAATTTTATTTCATTTGGTATTAGAAGCCTGTAACTCTTACTTGGTATAACAAAAATCTTTACTTTCAGTAACATTGTCAACATTCATTTACTAGGTTAATCATTTATAAACACCTGGTATAATAGTAAACAGTTCCTACTTAAAAATTGTTCTACTTATTTCTAGACATTAAAATGGGTATGGGTATTTCCAAGATAAAAATAGTTTGTGGAGGTGCCTAGCATATTTTCACTAGGCACTATTTTTTTTATAAAAAAAGTTCTTAGACGTAGTCAACCATTATGTCACGTAGACAAGTTCGCTTATTTCTTAATTTATTAAATTGTCTGATAATTTTTTGTATTCCGGTTTTTTTCCGTAATTCCATGTTTTAAGTGGAAAATACTTGTCTGCGTTGCGGAAAAGATACTTAAGAATCTGATAATAGGTCAGTATCAGATAAAACATATTTTGGTAAAAGTTGCTTTTGGATCTCTTTTTGTATTAAATCTAATAATTTCTGATTATACAAATTATTTCTAACAGATCTGTTCAATAGGAAAAGAGATCCTTAACAATATAGCGTTGGTGTAGGTAGTATACTGCCATGGTACAGTATAATACGATAGAATAAGCCTAGGTACTTGTGCCTTCAAAAGGCACACGTAATGGTATCGCAAATTACACAGGATACTTGCTTTTACATCTTTCCCTTATGATACAATGCAGTGTATGTTGTATGTAGCGCATTCAATTGTATACCGTTGTCTTTGGTCCGACATTTATAAATTAAAAATATTGCCGGCGGTTAGTTTTGAGCCTAAAGCGTCTGGAGGGGTTCTAATATGCTTGAGCAAGTGTGCTAGTGACATCGGCAATAAAATAATGTTTACTGAATTCATAAATACCTCAGGACAGGCAAGGATACACAATGGTTACGTATCAAGCGCAAAAAAGCTCAAACACTGAAATGAAACATAAAAACAGACTAGTAATAGAAATTAAGCTGCCAAGAAGAATAGCAGGGAAAACAATGTGGGGTTGGATACGTAACGAAAAGAATAAGCAAGACCCTTAGGAATACATAGCGATTCGGATTTAACTCCCAGTTAAGCTAACTAACGATCAATTGTAATTGATACCATTGATAAAAGATTTGTTTCTCCGAAAATTGACCGTGAGTTTACTTAACAGGGAGTTAAACCCGAAATGAAATAGCGATCGTATGAGGGCTTACCAAAGACATCCACGAGAAAATGAAATAAAAGTCAGAGTAGGACAGAGGTCTTGCAGTATCGAGATAGATAATTGGCAGGAAGAAGCCAAACACAGGGATAGAACAAGAAGCAAAGTTAAAGTATGGCTTAAGTAAAGATTATTCCATGGCCACGCCTGATCGAAAATTTTGTAGATCATATTTTATATTCCAATGTCAAAAATTATTTAAAATAGCTTGTAGTCTCGATGAAAAATCTTATTTTTAATAAAACTTCAAAGGGTATTGTGGTGGGTGGTAATCAGTAAAATTTAATAAGAATCAAAGGCCATCGATAATGGGACTAGTTAGTAAAGTGTGGTCAGGCGATCTCGATGGCTCAGCAGTTATTGTAGCTAGATATCGTGGTGGTACATTGACCTGTACTACCAAATGTGACAAATATAAACCAATATTAAAATAATGCTATTATAGTGTAATATTTCTATAATAGTTTTGGGTTTTTTGTAACAACTTAACTGATATTTTCTGTGGTTTTTCTAGAACGATTTTTTTTTATTAGATTATACAACTTTCAATGTGATTATGGTAGATTATAATGAGTACTGTCACGAAGAATATTTAATATTTTCCATATCTTAAATAAGTGTATGAATTTTAATGTTTCCCCAGGTTACGAGTAGGTACTACATACTTTTCATAAAATTGTTGTAGCGCAGGTTGTGGTAGTCGTAAATTGTTATATCTCCAATTGGCGTGTATTAAACATGATATTTGGAATGACAGCGAAGTAGATAATTTATAGCATAACATTTACTGCCACATATTTTTCTACTGTAGTATACCACATTTTTAATGTCTGCACAAATGGCACTAATTCGATCAGTTGTCAGTAATTTATACGTTAAGTCTGAGTATATGGTACGACTATATTTCTTCCTCGCTCCTTTACGTCTACCGGTGAAAAACAAATTCTACTTATTCCTTATTAAAACTTGTTTGTCGTACATCATCGTTTTTAGCGTAACAAGTGGAGACATAAGCACAATTTAATCGTTTTTATTAGAATCGATTTGGAAATAAACCCGAACATTTATAAAATAATACGAATATTTCAGAAAAACGGTTCTCTTTAGCAGTTACCATTAACATAGTTGCTCCTTGATTTAAACGTGATATCGTGTAGCAAATGTCTTAATTATTGGCCAATGCGACGGCGCGAATTTAAACGGTCTACTAAGGCCTTTTCAGGAGATCCAACTTAGCCAGGTTTCATACAAAAACAGAACAGTCTTGAATACTGAACGTGAGTGGATTGCTGAACGGGCATTTTAGACGTGAATTATTTCCAATGAAAAACTCCCTTTTTACCGGCTTCCAGTTTTTAGCTCGAGAATTTTAGTGTTGTGGAATTTTTGGACGTTTGTGCAGTTTTTGTTGTATTTTTGTACTGACCAAACTGGTAACTTAGCTGCTAACCTAGACGTTTTATTGCCTTAGACGTTCGACCAAAACTGAGATTTTGCCTTATTCGCTTTCCAAACCAACCATGCAATTCTATCAACCCATCAACAATAATACTCAGATATGCTTGCATCGTTAAGATGCACATCCAGAAGATTACCAACAATCAGTTATTAATCAGTGGGAAAAGCATTTTAACAAGATTTATGACTAAATGTTAGTTTCACCAATAAAATTGAAAAAAATTAATGTTGAAATCCATAACAACTGTTGAAGAAAATGGGTTAAGTAGAACATATTAAGGATTTCGATTTGAATCCGTTTTTGCAGATATAAGCTAAAGCCATTTCATCTTTTCTCAAACATAAAAAGCAACCATGCAAATTGAAGATATTCCTATAAAAGTGCATTTGCAAAACATTTTCTGATTTCGTTTACATATTATACTAATTATCAATTTCATGATTCAATTTTTAATGTACGAAAGACTAATGATGTTTAGACATTTCAATTACTGCTATCAGTTAAACTCTTTTATATATCCATAAACTTGAATGGTATAATGTGAAACACGGATTTGCAAATTTCAATTTCTTTGACGTTAGATTGAAGAAAAAAATGGCATAATAGAAATTAAAAGAAATGTGTTAGAAAATTTTACATTTACAAGGAATTTGGTTCACTGTAGTAAACTTGTAGATGCTGTACAAAACACCTAGATATAAGTTTAGTAGAAACCTTGGAGTGTCCAAAGCTTTTAAGCTGATAATCAATAAATTACATGTATTAGAGTGACCTGCCCTAGAAAATTAAGAGAAACATGTGCCAAGTTTTGCACTTTTTAGGATTCAATCTTTGTGCGGTACCTGAAAATTGTAGTTTAATCGACTATGGTTATGGCTTGATATATTGAGAAGGGAGAGGGCAGTTCGTGCTTTGAATTTTAATTTTTTTTTTGTCTTTAGCCCCTTCAATAATCTTTGCTTTGAATATAAACCAGTAGGAATGAATTGTAGCAGTTTTTTCAGACGATAAAGATTAGTCAGATACTTTTATTATTATTATTATATTTTATTTGTTAATAAGTACTATATTGTTTATCCTCTTGAATATAACATTGTGTTTAGTACCAAAAGGTTAAATTGAGATTCAAAAAGTTTTATAAAACAAAATTATAAATCAGGTCTGTTAAAATTAAATTAATATTGACGTTGCAAGTTGATATTACACAGAAAATTGCGAGAGTTTTGGTACATAAACATAAAAAAATATATTCAACGCTGTTACTACCCTATAAATTTTTATTTTAAGATTTACAGGTAACATTAAATATTTGTTAATGTTTTATATTTAATCTACTTATATTTTCGACTTATTTTTGATTAAATAACTTTATCTTCAAGGACAATTTTAATTTAATATTTAGATTTAATAACAAAAAAGATACTCACACTCTATGATTTATTGCACGACATATTTCAATTACTAATTAGCAAAAACAGCATTGAAACGTTTGTCTGAAGCTAGCTATTCATTTCAATCCGTCGGAAATTGAAGTTTTAGTATCTATCGGTTTTTTAAATTATATCCAACTGACGTTTCAATTAAAAGCTAAACAATATTGGAACAACTCTTTACTAATTAATTTAAATGGTATAGGTATTAATAAAACTTTATGCATTAAGCAATTTTGAAATATTTACAATTTTTATACAATTTTTAAAACATGAATGTGTCGAAAAAGATTGCCTATAAAAAATACTGTTGAGATTGAATTTGATCTCGAAGAGAATCCCTATTTTTGTTTACACAGGGTTTCAGTCTGTTTTTCGTTTGCGTTTGCATAACCAAATATTTTGAAATATTTGTTTGACTGTATACACGGAAAAATTATGTAATAAGCTACAATTTTTCGTGTTGTAGGCTTTAAATTAGTTTTATACACGCATATAGAACTGGAACATGAAGTTTCTTAATTTAAAAAAAATTGGACCAAAAGAGATTAGTAGCGCTTGAACATTCTGAATTTTTTATAATATAAATCATCTTAAAGGGTGTATCCCATTTTGCTTTTTTTCTTTAACTTTGTAGACGTTTGCAGTGAATTCAAGAGAATCTCAAAGGATCTGGTACGTGCAAGAACTGTTGTTCAAACAATGAATGCTTACAGGAAAACTAGTAGATATTAGTGAACGTTTTTCCAAACCAAGTAGAATAGTCTAATAAAGAATTATTTATCACTCTTGTTAAAGAAGAAGGGATTGGGCTTTTTCAATGTTAGAAAAGGGAAAAATTAACTCCTTAAAATTGCGTATGTAAATGCTGCTTTGCGACTTTGAAACAAACGATTCGTCATAAGAAGTAGTTGATTGCTCTGATAACATGAAAATATCTGATATCTGAACATTAAAATATATCGTATCTCGATGACGAAACATGTAAGCATACGTTTCCAACCATTTTGTGTGTGTCATATCCTGAATTACTTGTATTATTTTGATATTGATTTTTTCACACCTGCGGTAGATTTCTTTAGTAAGAGTTCGTTTAGCAATTCGAATATTATAAAGTCTAGGTATACAGGAACTAAGATTTCCATATACGACGGCTGAAATGAGGATAGCTAAAGGCAAAAGGAAGACTAGAAATATTATACTAAAGTCATGGGATAATAATTTGGTATTACAGAACAAAACAGGCGTAACGGAAAAGTATTGGTAACTCTCCCTTGAATCATAAATAATTGATAGCTGAAGAATAGAAATAAAGAAAATACCAGGCAATTGAATGAACATGAACATGTGCCATACAAAATTCGGGATAGAAATGGGGAACTTAAAATTATGTTTTGGTTAAGAAATGATGAAGAGTATGATCAAGAAAGAAGAAGAAGAAGAATACTCTTTGACACACATTAGAATTTTTGTGAGGTATAATAGTTTTAAGTTGCAGTTTGGTATTAACATTCAGAACAATTATTATCATGCCGACTGTAATATCGACACTCGAATACTAAATATTAATTTTAATGTATGAGTGGTTTCATTAACAGACCTTAAAAAAAGAATAGTTATAAAAGAGATTGTCGTAAAGCTCTACCAGCCTATAGTATACCTCCTGAAAATGTATGCGATTTGGAGACGTGGATTCTGATACAAAAAGATTGTTCATATATTTCCTAAGTGGATATACTATAGAGCTACAGTTAGTAGTATGAGCACACCAGGATGGTACCATTGATGAAAATAGAGAAACGTGTCAGATAGCTTACATATACTGTCGCTGTAGGAAAATAGATCCTGGTAGCTGCAGGAAAATATGGAGCTGAAAAGCAATGAAAAGATAGAAGTCAAAAAGTGTAATCCCTGAAGGGATAAAAGAAGAAAAAAAATTAATTAATAGAATAGAATAGAATAGAAGAAAGAATTTATTCATGAATCCTACGTTTAATAATCGTAGTTTTATAGGACTCACACCAAATTTTTCTAGATTAATAAAAACGTAATAAAAATATCGAGATATTTAGGTATAGTCGAAAGGGAAAAGAAATCCCTAGAGATTACTGGAAAGATGAAAAGACGGTTTGGATATTAACTTCTATTAAGTGAGTTTGAGTGGCTTTAATATCTGAAGAAAAGCAGGCTTTTATTTAAAAATAAGAAGAAAAAAAAGTTTTTAGTTAGTTTATATTTTGGAGAGAAAAGTAATATTTTAAGAAATATCGGAGATAATGTGTAACATAATTTTTCCTGTAAACAAAATCGAAATCGCAAAGATCGCTTGTAAGTAAAATTTCATCAAAACGAACCACCGATTTATGAGAACCAACACAGTGGAGAAAGAGAAAGAAAAAACTAGTTTCAGTTGGTATTAGAATGTTTGATAGTTTTTTTTTGTAGAATTTTTATGTTTGAATAATAATGCGTTCGCTATATATTTCCTAGATTATTATTAATAAGGTAAATCGTATAATAGTGTGTACTGTAACCTAACATAACCAACGAACTGTAAATGGTATAAAAATCCAAAAGATATTCAGTTTTGTGATTATTAAAAGCTTATAAACCGGAAGACGGACGCAAACGTACTCCAGTGAATCAATTTCTGAATTTGATATCACAAATGCATTGAATTCTTCCGAATCCATTGTTTCAAGATCCAATTGTTTACGAAGCCTACCTTGACCCAGCTTTGTGTTACACTTTATTTATCTGTATGTACTTATACACGCGACAATTTTACCTTAAAGCTTGCGTAAAAATTCTCTAGCCGCCGTTGTTGTTCTTTTATTACCGAGATTCCTCCACATATTTTTTGCGAGCGCAACTATTTGTTTTAACGAAAGAAATTCCGCAAATATTATGGTAAAATATCCAAATTTATTCTGGTGCAAAAAAGGCAGATGCACTATTGATTGTCTGACTTGAAATTTATGTTTCTGCATATTGATTTATGTTAAATGATCTTCTGACCGTTCATGAATTAGAGAAAAGCCTTCTGTGTTCTTCATATACGTGAGTTTTGACAAGACAAATTTAGTTTTACACTAAATTAAATGTTTAATTGCCGTGATTTTTTAATATTTATATTTGTATTTAAAACCATATCAAAATGTAAATTTACCAGTTAAGCAATTTGTATCTAATTTATGGAAATGTTAAGTTTTAAACAAACAGAAGCTTGTTCTTTGTTATTTTTATGTATCGAACTTCCAAGAAAGCGATAATTATTTTCTGATAACAATAATAAACTAATAATTATGACGATACCTTAGAAGATTAAATTTATTTGTCATAAACAGAAGTACGCAAACAAGTACTATCTATTGAGATATTACTCAATTAATTTTCTTCTAATTTATTTCGATCAAAGTGCTCTACGGATGTTTTTCTTTTTATATCGCAACTGGAATTGACTGGGACATGATTAGAATTTAGGATCAGATAAGCTATTTTCTTGAATAAATAAAAGCTTTGCTACCTTTCCTTGGTCTACAATGCTCTGCTCCTCTTTATTTAAAAGAACAATATGAATAAGCCTAGAAAAATATTAGAAACCGTGCGAATTTTGATAGAATTAACCTGACTTTAAAAAACTGAAAGTAACTTGCGTTGAGAAAGAGTAATATAAAGATTTTCTCCTCTAATATTTTGATGTATATCTAGTTCAGAATAGCAACAATGGAAGGGATAATTTATATTGTCAATCCCTTGGATCCTTTCAAAGAAACAGAATAATAAATTACGAAATATTTTTGTTCTAACCTCCTGTTCGGTAATTCACTCTGAATTTAATTTCTTGAAATAATGTACGGTGTTACACTAGAGAGGCTCAATTTAGGAAACTTCAGAAAACCTTTTAAACATTCATGTTATGTTAATTTTTCAACGTAACGTTATTCTTAAAATTAATCATACAACTTGTCTTACAAAAATATTTTACCCCCGATTTTACTCGAGTTAATCTTAAAACTTCACTTTTAAGCACAAAGGTTTTGTAACTTGTCCTTAAAAAATTAAGATATGAAAGTAGAGGTGCAAAATGGGGCAACTTCTTAAACATTTCGGTGTACTTTGTATCATCCATAGCTAATCTTGAAGATATTAAACGTTTTGATTTTATATTCAAGTAGGAACGCACATAGGCAAATTATTACATGAATACAAGAAACTTCTGTTGTACTGGAGGTTTTTCCTGGAAAGTTTTATGTCTGAAACTGCAGCTTTTATCAGATTTGTTAAGGCAAGGAGAGATATCGATGAAAAGCATTAATTAAAAGTGTTTTATTTTTATAGCCTGATCAAAGTTTAATACTTGTTTTTTTACTATTACTTTTGATGTAGGAAATGTACCCTCTGATCAAGTAGGTAGTATCATAATTTGAATAAAAAATAAAATTAACACGTATACATCAACTAATTTTTTTTTAAGTTTATTGTTTATCATTCAAAATAATGCTGCAGTAGCAAGTTAGACACCATAGCTTCAGGTCCTTTTTTTTTGTTTAAAATCAATTTAATCTATGTAATTGATAGAAACTTAATTTATTAAATGTTGTTTTTATCTTTGATAAAAGAACTGTAGATTAATACTGAGCTACTTTACAAGGAGCTCTGGATTTACTAAACGCACAAATAATTTTATTAGAGAGAATAGGATTTCTGTTATGAAAAGAAATATTTCTTTAATTTTTCTTGTTTTATTAAAAGCTTACATAATTTTTCTGTTCCTATAAAAAAAGTGTGTTAGGATTTTCCAATATAAAAATAGAGTAAATTTGATTTGAATTATTGAGGTAGTATTAAACCTAATTGCAACCAAATACATCAGACAACATATCACCGCAAAATATACTTACGGATAAGTAAAGGTTGTATTACAATCCTCGTCGGAAGCCATATTTGATTGGAAACAATAGTTAAAATCACTTAATAATTATTCTTGTTAACATTTATTTTAATCACAAGTTCATTAAAGATATCAGCACCTATTACTACATTTTACAGTCTGTTCTGCCTTAAGTCAGATTAAGAAATCATTATTTGTTCAAGTGTTTAGTTGGCAAATATGTGGATTTCAACCACGATATTTACTTTACCTAAACGCACACAACTTAAGTTTTAAGAAATTTTATTTTATATGTTATAGAATATATCAAGGCGGGGATTTACGCGCGCCGTTCGCTATTTAAAGAATTTTGCGCCACTTCTTGTTAGCGGGAAAATGTTCTCCACAATTTAAACCTTTTAAGTCCACAAAAAAATGTTTAATTCAAAAATTTCAACTCAGGTCGGCGTGTCTTTGCAAAAATTAACCAGCATCTGCGAATTTATCGTTTGGCACTTTGCTAAAAAAGCGTTTAAAGTTTTCAGTCTATTTGTATTTTCCACGGAAGAATTGGGTTTATAAAGCACTGTGTAAGGCACAAAGTTGGTGGCCGTTGGTGACTTAACCCTATCGTATAGGTACACACATGCGAACACTTGTTGAGCCGTCGGATATAAGCAACACAGGTGCACGCGGTGTTGCTCAAAGCCCGTGTTTTAGAATACTGATACTCTCGAATAGTGGGCTGGCAACGGGCGATACCTGCCTGGTTTTACCTTGCTTACCTGAGTGGTTTCTGCTACAGCGCTGCCCTATTCGTGGCAGGATTTTGTACTGTTTGAAGATAAACTTGGGGGTTTTTTGTAGCATTTTCAGTATTCAGAAGAATCTTGAAATGCATCATAAATTTTTTAGAAATATTTCGGAGTTTAACTGAATTTATTGATTTTGTATTTTAGTTGCACCTGCAAAACAAAAAAAATCCTTTTCGATTACTCCCCAATAAGGTTCGCTAGTTCCAGAAAGAGTTTACAGCTTCCAAGTTTTTATTAACATTAGCTTGTAGCCATTAAAGAAGTAATGTAATTATTTTTAATTAAATACAATTTATTTTCCCCATACATGCACGTATTTTATTGGAAATTTCTTGACGTTTTTATAAAGGGTTGGTAATGGAAAGCAATTGACTAGGTACTTTTAAACTATCCAATTGCGACTTTTGTTAAGAAATTTAAAAAGTTACTGAGGAAATCTTACATTTTTTCAATCTTTACAGAATCATCAAAAGGGTGCTTTGTCAGTTAACTTTCTGAACTCACCCCATCTTTAAATTTTTGAACAAAAATTCGTTCCAGGGATTTTCTTTGCAATAACCGCTAACGTTTTCCAATCCTTAACAAGTCCTACTTTAAGTCTAGGTTTATTGCCAAATCCCAAATTTCATGATATTTATGGTACCAAAACGAAGAGTATTTTTTTGTATTTTCGGTGTAAGAGTTCTCGGAATATTTTAGGGATCGCGCCTGCATTGCGGTAGCTCATCGGGGGTATTTTTCACAATAATTGTGTTACTTTCAGCTTTCAGTAAATCAACCTGATCAAACTAAATCAGACCAATTTACCAAATGCAGTTTATATTGGATGTTGATAAAACTTTTATTTAATTTTAAGATCTTTTTCCGATATTGCACGGAGTGCCTATAATAACGAGCGAAATTGGATAAACCGGGAAGCTAAATAGCTTGCGAAGCAACGAGTCCTATTGCAGACTTGATGGACATGAGTGATACCATCCTAAAAATAATCCACTTAACTTTGACTACGCCTAATATTTGGAGGATTCAGGATTCAATGAATCAAAGCTATTTTTGAAATTGAAATTGTTTAAAATTTGGTAACAAAACTATAATGATGTAAATTTTTCAAATTATGGATTTAATTTTGTTAAAAAATAATTTTTGTAAACATCTGTGATAGATAAAGATATTTTCATGATATCAATGCATATTTGAATCTTATCCTGTCAAAAGCTCAGCTTAAAGCGTATTTTTAGGTGTTGTAGGCTGAATTTTTTACATAAGTGTTAGGCCATTTAGATAAAAATTGGTTGACATTAAATAAAAATAGAAACAAACGCTGTTTCTTTAGTTAACAATCACTAGTAGGTACTTTGAGAAAATATGTTTTCGATAGCTAAAATACGTTACAACAACGATAAATACGTTTAACAAGAATGCTAAAGATGTTTCGCAAGTAATTCTTGAAAACGTGGTAACATTAGCATGTCTAGCTACTGGAAATATTGTTTTAGGCGTGCTTTTAGGTATAGGTAGGTACCTATTCCTGAACCGGCGGATTTCAGCGAAATTCTTGCAAAGTTGGAAAATATTGATGTTTACGTTAAATGAATTTCGATCTTTATTTTAATGGAAAAATGAAGAAATCTTATAAAATCTTTTCGATACTGTCAACTGATTATAGTAGATATAGGGGAAAGTTGAACGATCCATGCATTGATTAAAAATTATTGAGAAGTTATGCTTAATTGTTTACCCGTGTCTTTATTTTTTCTATCAACCTTGTTCTACATGGACAAATGTTTCGTTTCGTTTACTTACAAAACCGGTGTCTTATACTGCGTTTCTGTTAAAATAAGTGCGATATGTATAGTACCTAATGGTAATAATTATAATCCTTGTCCAATGAATGAACTCTATTTAGATTTTAAAAATGGTTACTATGTTTCTATTCCTCATGCTATTTCAAATTTTCGTAAACTAAAGAATTAATAAGTTTAGGAACCTTGGATCTGTCTATGTATTTTCGTGATAAAATATTCTTCTTAGCAATAAAGTATAATGTAAAGTATTGGTTTGATTCTTTCAGTACCTACACATCCATATTTATTGTTTCCTGTAAAGGATGGTTATTGATTATACAAAATCATCAATACCACCACTCACCAGCAATAAATAGAAATTTATTACTTTTACTAATCATTTCAGTCATTATTCTCACCATCTATGGTTATTAACCTATAGGTTCCTAGAATATAAAAAACGGCTTTATCAAATCTTAGATAGATAGTAACGCTAGCATTATTTAGAAAATAATCTCTTTTGTTAATTAATAATCAGTAACCAAAAGCTCCCTAGTTCGAATCCCGAAGTCTCGTTATAGGCTTTTCGTTTTAGGGGCGGTTTATAACTCCCTGTTAAATTAACCAACGGTCAATTATCATGGATGCGATTCTTGTAACAATCTTATCCATGACAATTGACCATGACGATTGTTTCAAGAATTGTATCCATGGTAGTTAATCGTTGGTTAGCTTAACAAGGAGTTAACTACCGATTGATAAATCGCTTTTAGATGTGTTCATTTGGGCTATATGACCTCAGGCAGCGACGGCTCGTGACCCATCATTTTGGGGGGTTACAGTAAGTGACCAGTGAACGAAATAAAAATAGTGCCGCAGGCGAAATTTTTTATTTAAGAGCATCTGGCAAATTTTGTGATCAAATTAAAAAAGTGTCAAACTTTTACCATTAACATTAAAATTAAGGTTTATAATAAACAGTCGATATAATTTTAAAATTTATAATGTAGTTGGGTTAGCGTTAGAGCATATCCGAGTATCCAAAAGATATACATTTAATTTATTTTTTATGTTGATTGCCCCGATGACGATGGTTGGCTTTCACTTGTATACTCAGCGGTTGTTTGTGTTTTTATTTACATTCCGTTTGGTAGAAAACCCTACAAGGGACAATTACCTTTTTGCCATTTTCTGAAAATAAATTAAAAGGTAAGAGAAGACTGTATTTTTAAATTTATTTTACTTTCATAAAACTTATTTGCTAACGCTCAGAAAACATACACTTGTTGTTAGCATACACATTACATATAGTAGGATCGACTATTATTTGTCGGGTCCAAAGTCCAGACTGTGGTATGAAGTAAGTTAGCTCGGCTCGCTGTAATTTGAGATCTTCTACTGTTTTGCACCAGTCACACCAAAACAGTTTTAAGCTATCAATTTGAATATTAATAAAAATATTGGTCATAAAATCAGAACATGTTAGGAACCGCTGCTGTTGGGAACCCGAATCGCTATCCCAACAGCAACTTTCTGTCAATCACATCTACCTGCTTCGTTCGCCACCGTACAGGACCAACTTAACCGATGTCGCCGTGACGTAAAGAAAAAATCTAGACATACGTTTGTATTGTACATGTTGGAGGTTATACTATAAAGATAAAGTAAACAATAAAAGGGGTACGTGTATTCTTCATTGCTACAAGCGACTAAAAATAATCACTCCGAGTTTAATACTCATTACAGTTAAAGACAGGTACCAGTTGAAATTGGGGGGCTTGAGCCCCCCTGCCCTCCCAACGAGCCGCCACTGACCTCAGGAGTGGTAGTACAGGTGTTATAAAAAACATATAGCATTGTACTACACCTGAAGCAAATGTATAGTGAAGCTAATAAATTTAAATCAAATGTTTCGGGATTATAATAAATTTTTTGGATGACTCATTTCTTACTTCAACAAGCTGGCCGCAAAATTAAAATATAATGCGTAGGTACTACTTTCCCCGAATAATGAAATTATTGTTTAGAAATAATTTCTATGTTGTGATAAATGCTTTACTAAGAGGACTTTAATAAAAGCGTTTTCGTGTTCAATTTTAAAAATAACATTATTATCTGTTGTTGAAGATAATATACATTTGAAACAAAAATAGTTTTTAATGTAATGGGCCTTTTAAGGGATGCAGTTTTGTCCGACTTGATTGCAATCTGATGGCGTGACCTTTGAATTTTCAAGTTTCTTTGTTAGAGATAGCTATTAGCGTAGTAATGGAAACATATTCCAGGAAACATTAAACCTTTTAATTTGCTCACTTTCATCTTTCTGAATTTCCACTTTCCATGGGCCAGTTAAAACTAAGTATACTGCGATCGTGAAATGGGATTTTGTCAGAAAGCACGTTTTCTCGCTTGATGTATGGGAATGTTTTTGTTACTATTTCTCTGTCCGTACATGTATAATTGTGTATTTGTGTATGCATAATGAAGGAGGAATTCTAATGTTTTATTATTCATCTGTATGAGCTTTCTAGGTACAATTGGTGTTATTATTTTGCTTTTCCGTTATTAAGACACTTTTTAATGTGTCAAAGTATAAAACCCATTTAAAAAACGGCCTCTTTACTTACAAACAAGCACATAATACATGTTTTAGTGTTGAGGAAAACTTGATAAAGGTATAATCTATAAATGTTGATAAAGGTGTTATCAAATCTCATCACATATTATCATAAATTTAATATAATGGGGGTAGTAGATTTAAAATAAAAAGAAGTTTACATACATTAGATGTTAAAATCATCTCTTACGATAATGTTTCGTATGTTTTTAAGTTATATTTCCAATACTTTTTAAATCTGTAACGTATTTCATTTAGAAATCGTTATCCATTCAACGCGACTACAATTTAAAACCATGTTTAATAACTATACGTATGGATATCTTTTGATTAACTATTAATAACTGGCGATAATATTATTATTATTATATGGCTGTATATTTTTTGTTATTGATATTAAAATAACATTAAAATTGAAATAGGCGGCGAAAGCAAGGCACACGGTAAGAAAGGAAAATAATTGTTGAACAAAGAAAATTATTGTGTGTAGATTATAAGGAAGGGATAAGGGACTAACTGAGATGGTATGTATAATCAGGAAGTTTAGGGGCAGAATGACGAAAAAGGAGAGGGGCCTATATCCAAAAAATATTTGCTATGACAAAACGTTCGTTTTACTCTTCTTGACGGTCGTGGTCAAGATCTTCTCTCGCATTGTTGTGTGTTGGATGAGACATTCTATGGAATTGCATTGTAATAAATTTAAAATTCCATCGAAATTGCATCGAATTTAGTTGAATTTAAAACTTATAAACTGCGTCTTAGCAAACGCTGCTTCTTCTTCTTCTGCCCCTTGGTGGGTGCTGGATGGGACATTCAAAGGTTCTAAATTTAAGTTTAAGATTTCACGCATGTACTTTAGTAATACTTAAGCTTATCACTACCGATTAGAAAATCGTCGAAACTGAAACAAAAACGTATCCCTACTGACATCTATAACACATTTTCTCAATTTTTGAAAATTAGATTAAAAAACGTTTACTAATTATTTTTTCTTTTTCCAGGTGTCACAGTTTGCTGCTAATGGTAAGTCGATTCTAGGTACTTTTTTTAATTTAGTTATGAAATAGTGATGTCTGTCTACAATTATTAGTTTTTATCGGAGCATGGACATGACCGTGAGAATCATTTTACTCCCTCGCACGATCGTCAATACTAATATAAGTCGGTGTGTTGACTTTTAGAGGTTAGCTTTGGATCCTATGTTCGTAAGGTTCAAACCCGGCTCACGGTAATATTTTTATATTCTTCTCGGATACAGTAAAACTGTAAGGTCCGTTTCAGTATGATGTTTGGCACGCAAAAGAAAAATGAAGCATCAAACTATATTGCCTTACCATCTCATAATCATGTTTTGATGTTTAGATCTGTTGAATTCTGTCACAGTTTCTTCACTCTTGTCGTCAGATTTCGTTGAAGACGTTCCACACAAGGGAGTATGAATCGTTCTTGTCATGTTAGACTAGCATCTAGAGCGTGTGACGAGCCCACGCAGACATTAGAAACTTTCCCCCAATCATACCTAATATTGAGATTTTGCGTCTTTAGAGAGTATGCCAAATTTGACGCCATTAGATACGTTAGCTTAAATTACTTTTGAATTTTATATACCTTCATGAAAAGAAGACTCTATTTGATGGTCTATTAACAAGCATATACTTAAGAAAATTAGATAATTGTTACCAAGAAGAAAGTGCTGAAACTGAAATTTTTATGTTTAGGTGAATGCTCGGAAGACATTTAACTATAGGTAAACAAGTTGATGTCTGACTGATTTAAATCAAAACATTGCGGAATTGAAAGCCAAAAGGGTTTTAAAAATTTTACAGGTGGGTTCCACTATTAATATTATTAATGCAGGTGCAATATTAAAACTGCATTTCAAAGAAACTTTCAATAAATTTTACCAATATACAAGTTGGTCACACAACGTTTATGTAAATATAACATTTTTATATCGATGGCTATAAAATCTTTATTGGAAATTCGTAAGGCAACTTTGCATAGCTGTGGTTTTATTACTATAGCACTTTTAAAAGTTTTGTTTGTACAAGTGGAATTAAAATTCATGCTGAAAAAAGCAAAATTATAATTATCAGTTATCTGAATGTTTATTAATTGGAGAGTGGCACCTTTTCCAGATTAACGTAGGGGTGGGGCCATTTTTGTGATCAAGTAGATTGGTTACTGTGTTAGATATAGCCCTAAACATATTCCATATAAATAAAGAAACATTGATAATTCTTTCTCATATAACGGCTCTAGCAATATAAAAAGTTTTAACCAAGAAGAAAAAATAAAACTGACTTTAAAAAATATTTAGGTCGCTAAACGCGTTTTGAAAATAAATTTTAATATTTTCCGAACATTTCAAATTGAAAGATAGTTAAGATAGGAACTCTAACTGTTACATCGGTCGTAGATTGATTTAAAAGTGGGGTAAATACGAAGTAAATACAAACTGTGAAAACCTGAAAAATATTACATTTATAACAGGGGAGAATCAAAAATGAGAACTAAAGTTAGTGAGAACACTTGAAGATTGCTCTCTATGTTCAGTCTAACACCCCTATTCTGTAAGCCGTAACGACTCATTCGTGGCTCGTTCATCAACGATGTTTGAACGACTTTTCGCTCTAAAATTACTCTGCGGACAGTCGCCAACGATTACCGTTAATTAACGAGTCGTTCATGAACGACTTTCTACAGAATAGGGGTGTTGGCGTGAGGTCGGAACTTGCTATGCAATTGTCAAAAGAAAAATCTGAATTCCTCATGTGCTTTGTGTCAACAAGTGAACAGCACTAGATCGTCAGCATATTGCGACACATTGACGTTTGTGGTGATATACCTATGGTGCCTTCCTGTATTGTATTATTTACTACCAAATTAAATAATATTGGTGACAAAGATAAGCAAATTAGAATATTTAAGCGATAATATGGGAAACAATCTAAGATAAAAATTATTATCAAGGATATTTGCTCCAGAACTTCGTGACAAAAACTGGTTTTTTCCCGCAGTAGTCAATAAAGTACCTATAGATCACCAATATAGTTGTCAATGTCTGATAATAGATGAGTACACGAAGGAAATACAAAGTCGAGTTACTATCTGTAAATAAATGAAGGGGTTCGTCACACTAAGAATAAGTTTCAGCACTCTCATTGCCGGAGTTCTCGTAATCGCATGCAATAGTTGCCACTTACCATTATTTAATGTTCTTACCATCTTTACATTAGTGGAAATTACCAAAAGAAAGGGGGAAAAATGAAATTGAAGAGGCGATCCTTTTACTATATAAAACTATGGTTCTCTATTAAATAAATTTAGTGACAATAATAAATCTTTTAATGCAAAAATGAAGAAGATAATTTAATTATGACATTTGTAAAGAAAGTGTAGTACCTACCAAATGGTGAGAGTTAATCATTTCCTTGAATCACATCCTTTCAATTATCAATAACTGCGGGAGTTAAACATTAAAGATCATTACATCAAACAATTACCAATAAACTTATAAATAACAAATTGATCAGATTAATGAATACAAGAGAAATATACTACCTAACTATTATTTAGATTGTCAATTTTGGATATTACTTTATGTTTTAATATTTGTAATCTAATGTACTACATTTCAAAGAATTTTTTGTAGCAAGGTGTTATAAAACAATTGGTATGGTCTAGCCAACTAGTCATTACCTCCAAATTGTTCTGAAAAGGTTAAGTTTGTCGTATATTAACCGGCTACAGACATAAAGACCATTGAATGTTGTTAAGAGTTCTGGATCTGCAAACTGTTTGTAAAGTTAGATGATATTAAATTGAAAGATTAGAAAAGTCTACTGAAAATATGGGTTTACAAAAGCACGCTATTCTAAACATTAAATCACTCAAGAGGATATGCACAGCATAGACGTGTATAAACCTAAGAAAATTCGAATCCACAAAGGGCGAGGAATTTTAGTCACTGCAACATTTTTTTGTGATCAGCAGATGTTTATGCCATACAGCATGCGACAACTGAAACTGAAAGTTTTGCTAAGGCTTGAAACATTTTAAGCAATTCGTTGAAAAAATAACTTTTAGAAAATGTGTCTATCAATGCCTTCGAATATACTACAGTATTCCTTCATGGAAGGAGCATACTGTTTGAAATTGGCTCATAGAAGATTGAGAAGGACAGACATATAATAGCAAGGCTAACTGTATCAGGACGACTTGCGTCTCAGTCGTTCAGATACAGTTGGCTTTGATAATAGGAACTTGGTCACTTCATAAAATAAAAAAAGGGGTAAGTAATTAACGCAACAATGAGTTAGTTCCTGTTATCTGTTTATCCTTGTTGCACCTTCTACAAATTGTATTGTCGTTTCTGTCAACTTTCTTTGAACCATCAGTTGTGCAATGCAGCATAGGGATATGCGCCTTCTACAAAGGAGCAGTGTATGTACAAAGATCAATGCCGATCAAAAATGGAGAAGTGTTTCAACGTTGTTGGGTACTTTTAATTACAGATGATGATTACAACATCAGTCTTGTAAAAATATTTTGAAGTCTGTGGGAAAAGTCAGCCGTTGTTTTTAGAAACTGAATTGTTGAGTCCCAAATCCTCTTAATTAATACCTGATAGGTAGTCTGCTTTACTTATACGTACCATAGCAATTTTGAGTAAGAATACACCCATGAATAAAATTCCGAACCGCAATCTAAAATATCAAAAATAAACATCAATTCAGGGTAACCCGAATAAATCCGAAAAATAATACTCAATTAAAACCAACCAAAATGAGAAAGGAGGGTCGTCTAAATAATACTTCCTATAGTACAAAATTCGGTATGATTAAACTTCACTCTCACTTTTGTTTAAACTTTTGCGGTAGTAATGTAATTAATTTAGAAAAGTGAAAACAAAACATAGAAACACCCTATTAGCTAAGGGTTCGTAAGCAATCCCAATTAAGAAATAAAAGGAAAACCTTATTAGATGAATAAAAAGTGACAAAATGCAAGCAGTGTTTTCACTTTTGCTGCATCGAAGCACGACTAACGTCTGTTAAATTTGGCGCGACGAGTGTGTTGTGGTATGTGACAGTTCTCTCGCCCTGATTGCTGAAATGATGTGCTTCTAATCAACAGGGCTGTGAAAGTTTACCGCTCTTTACTTGCGAAGATGGCTGTTGTTTCGAAATCATGACCGTTTAGATTGACACCAAAATATGAAATTATTCTATGCAATAACAGTGGCGGTATTTACTTTGTTTGGTTTAAGTTCTATAGCAATTATTTATAATTACTAGTGTCAAAAATTAAAGAACGTAATTGCGTTAGGTCTGCTCGTAACAAAAACATCAAAGAACTATACATTTTAAATTTTAATCAATGGTACCACTACCCATGGATTATCCAAACCGGGTGAATGTTCCGCATTAATCTGTAGTTACTATTCTTAAAATCATATTTATGGACATAAATACTTCTATAGTTTATCAGACATAAAGCAATTCCGACAGTTTCATAAACCTCGATTGTTGGGTAAAATCGGACATATTTGCAAGCCGTGGGGGAATGCTTTCCCGCACCATTTACTATGACAACCACGGCCTACGGAATTTTAAGCTTCTGGAGTTGGCCAAATCTTTAAAACTGCGTTTAGAATTTCTAAATGAAAACTTTAGTAATAACTTCACGGACGTGTATCGTACAACATTTCATTTTTGTAAAATCAATTTGTTTTATTTGAATATTTATTTTCTTTCTATAAAACGCCAACGTCAAAAATTTAAATTCTGTCAAATTAAACATCACCTGTTGGCGTTTCATTTTAAATCACATCATCCATTTTATATTTTTTGCTTCGTTACAAATAAACAACTTCACTTCCCGGTCTTGTGCTGTAATATGCCATTTCCCGGACTTGAATTAATACCGTAAAGTGGTATACAGTGAAGTCCATTTATTATGCAATATAGGCATGTTGCAAGTTAATTGGTGTACGCACTTTACCATTGGAATATAGGCAACCCATTATACAGTTAGCTAGTTTTTTTTATCTAACCGTCTATGATCTAACCGAAATCAGCAACACATGAAAGTTTAACCTCAAAATAAAACATGTTCTTAGTTAAAAAAAAATTTAATAGGTAAGAAAACAATAATAATAATACATTCCTGACAATTGAAAATTTAAATTCATCAGTAGGCAGGGGCAAGGGAGGTTAGCAGCGTATAATGGGTTGCCTATATTCCAATGGTAAAGTGCGTACACCAATTAACTTGCAACATGCCTATATTGCATAATAAATGGACTTCACTGTATACCGGACAGTATTGAGTATGAAATAAATGTATTTTTATGATGTAGAGTAATAGGAAAACGAAGATTGTAATTATATTTTCTTGCATTTCATTAATTCAAATCAGTTAATATTTATCATAATCAATATGAAAATATGAATATTTATAAATGAAACGTATATTCTAGGAGAATTTAAGCTCAGTAGACCGGACATGACGACAGGGGTCAACGGAAGTCCAGGTCACAAGTTAAACATATGCTGGTGTCATCACACTTTGCTACCAATCAAAAATGCATGGTGATCGTATCTACGATTGCAGTTTTTATTCAAAATATTACTGGAAAGTTAAACCCAATTAACAATTTGAAAATAATATAGACATTGTAACGTTCTCGAGAATTTTAACTTTACAATCACCTGTCTATTCGATAAAAATAAATCAATTTCAGTGTTCTTGTTGACAATCCAATTTTATTCCATTCAACGCGTTATCAAATAGGGCGCATCTAAGCATTTATCGTGTTATGCAAATATTCAGTGGAGCTGTCACCTTCATATGGTATAATAAACCAGTACCAGTTGATTATCTGCGTTTCCGCATTCCCTTTACAAAAATGGGAGAAAAAAATAACATATAGTATACCTATCTACCGATGGGCATTCAAAACTTGAACATTTCTCTGGTAGGAAAAAATTTCGTATAGGGTTTGTACAATTACTAGAAAATATAAAAACAAAAAATTAACTTTCTTACCTTAAATTATATTTTGTAAGGAAACGCGCGCGTATTTGATATTTTAGTCTTCATTACATTCTTGTAATTTTTATCCTTAACCACCGCGGAGTGACTTTTAACTCACCCTGTAGAACTGCAGGGTTCAATGAATTTTCGATATTAATTTAAATATGCATGCATAACGTCTAGGAGTGAATTCGTCAGAGAATTTTCTAATAAAGAAAGTTTTCTAAGAAATTTAAAACAAAAATGTATTTCCTCTTGCGTCAATGGGAGCTCACTTTGAATACACTAAACAAACTGTGATGCTCATGGTGTCTGTGCCTATAATTACTACCATATGTTTAATATTATTTATATAGGGTGAGCCAAAGATCACACGGTGGTTTTTCCCCTAAATTTTAAATTGAAGTGTATTTCATGAAATCATGAACTTAGGATTGACCAAATGGGTTTCACTGAAACGATTGCAAATTTTTGTTCTTTCTAAGATAATTTGCATTCGCGTTCCGGAAACTACTGTAATATCGAACACTGCAGAAAACTAGAGCTCGCTGGTGTATAGTTTAACTTTAGAGGGTAATTATTTTGAAATTCTTCTTAAAAATTTGGCGCAGCTAGCGATGTAGTTGAGTTGGCGGTTCTTTTATTGACGTTCTTGAGTTATCTAGATATCACCGGCAACACCAGGTCCTTACTAGCTTAAGTCATACACAGTTAAAGTTTCAAGGACTAGCCTGCTCTTAACCCTGACTTAAATGCTATTGTAGCCTTTAGGAACAGCTTGATCGAAGACTGTAGGAGCATGTTTGCAGCCCCCAGAAATTGCTGAAGAGCTTACGGCATGTTCCGCATGGAGGTTTTCCTACAAGCATATGTCAGGAAGACATAGTTAATATATTGAACTATTAGATAGGGGGAACTGAAGGTATCAGCACGAAGCATTTTTAAACGGTTTAGCAAAAGATTGCAACTTGAGCTTTTAAAGATCGGGCTTTCAATTTAGTTAAGCTAACTATTGCTCTGTTGACATGGATACCATTGATAAAAGATTTGATTCCATGACAACTGACCGTGTGGGTTAGCTTAGCAGGAAGTTTAACCCAAATTGAAAGACCGGTCCTAAGAGTAATTAACCAAACAGGGTTTACTACACCAAATACTGTCTTAGGTCTGCAGCAGCCCTTTAAAACGGATAAGCAAACACTTGTTGGGAAGCTATTGGCTATTGCAATTACTATTTTTATAAAATAAATCGGTTACAATTTCCTTTAAATTTAATATCGATTCCCTAATTTTTTGGGCATGTGTATTTTGACAAAATATGACAGTTTGAAATAACCTTGTTTTCCGGAAGTTGCGCTTAAGACAATTACCGATTTGCATCACTTAAACTAAATTTTTTAAAAAACTGTGACCTTACTAAAAATATGCACCTTGCAAGCATATTAATTTCTGATTTGATTTACAAATTTACGAAATTTATTATGTCTTAATATTTGCATAAAATATAACGTAGGTGTCTTGTACAAGACTTATTATGCATATCCATGCTAACGGTGATCTCACTAATTTTGAACTTAACAGCACTGTAATGTATTAGCGTATGTCGTATAAAAACCGTTATTTTCAGCTAATCCTGTCGGAAATCTGTACAAACAAGTCCTTGAAAATGATGTAACATGAGTGGATTACGTATTTTATTCAGGCATAGATTGTATAAATTAAAATTATATTACTGCTGCAACGCTCTGAGGCTAGGAATTATGATGTGCTTATTGACATAGGATGAAAGTAGAAAAACAGTAATAATATATTATACAGTGTCAAAGATTTTATTACTTGACAGGTCATTTTATTATAGGATAATGTTTTCATTAATTTCATACTTTCATAAATCGGCTAAACAGAAAAAACCTCGGATGTACTTACCTTAAGGAAATTAAATGCGTGTACAAGAACGCATGCGAAACTACGTTACCGTATACTTCTTTTTGCTAAAACAGTTTAATATTAGTACTCAGTTTCATAAGATAATGGTGTGTGGGGAACAATTTATTTACCATTTACAAAATTTATGCTACGCCTCGCAAAGATGAGTTTTAAATGAGGCCAAAAAAAATAATAAATATGTAAGTACTCATAATTGCGTAGGTAACCAGTTACTTGAGAACATACAATAATATTTGAAGGTTGTAGGTGGAATATTTGGTTAGATATAGTTTAAATAATAAAATTGTAGTCCTGGTTTGAAAATTAGTACAAATTTTTGAGCGAGTCAAAAGGTTCATTCGCACTAAAGCATTTTGCGCACGTTGTACCTACAAACAATATTTTTTCTACAATAATTGTAGGTAGGTACCTATTACAATAATAAAAGAGAATTAGTTATGTTTTTGCAGAGTTATTGAGTAATTTATTTTTGAAAAAGAAATAAATTGTAGGTTTATGGAGCAGAAGTGGAATTTTTCCTGCTGCGTTTGTAAGGTATAGCAGACGCACATAGGGAACAATCTGAATATTCTCCTTTCTATATATTTGTATTTTATCATTACCTGTTCGTTTTTATTTATATTAGGAATATAACTTGGAGTCTGTTCTTGTAATTTCACATGAAAACATACGGCGACTGCAAATGCGTAGAAATTTATTTTATTGCTAGGTACACGTAAGAACTCAATTTTTATCAAACTCAAATAATTCGTCTAGATCTGTCTATATTTTACCTAGTCACCAATTTTACGGTTATTTTAAAGGGAAGATCAGTAACGCATAAGAGTCCCACACGTACTTTTATTTTCTTTCACTTCAGTTACTTCGCATTACTAAATTTATATTATTTCCTGACAGTTATAACTGAACGTAGGATATTCTGATATAAAAAATTAGGTTTATATGTTCAAATTAATTAAATTTTGATGCCTTTTAATTTTTCAAAGATTATAAAAATTGCATTATTATATTGTTCAGAAATCTGTGTCCACACGGAAATGGTTTGTTAAATATTAAACTCCTGACACTTTCACTGTTACAATTTTCTCTTGCTGCAATGTAAATAATAAAGCTTTCATTTTTTGTTTGTATTTGAACACCCACATCAGACTGTTGAATTGAAATATTAAAAAATATTTTTATTGTAATATTTTGCAGATCAATGTCTAATACAGTCTAAGCTTTCTAACGGGTCGGCGTGTATTTTACCACTCTATTCTTAATTAACTGACATTAAGTTCTAGTTGATAATTAATTATTACGTTTACTCATTAAAAAATTGGGTCTCTAACAATGAATGAACTTAAAAGTAGGTATCTGGCAAGAACATTTTTCAAAGCTGCATGTAAAACACTTGAAGCTAAAATTAAAGTCATTCACACGTAATGATTAACAATTTATATAAAGAAGCAACGGTTTCATACCCTAGTAAAAAAAAATTACTCCGCTTCCTTAGAAAAAAAAAAAACGCTTTATTCTTCGTCTCTTTATTCTTTGTTATAGTAAAAGAACGTTTGAGATAAAAGAGAAACGGTACGTAGCAGAGCAAAAATCTTTTTAATATGGAGGAAAGACTGGAAAATTTCCGCAAGTGTAGTTTATGATGGGAGAATTCAAAGTGTGGGAGCCTTTGTTTGGATGAACGCAAGGTTACCAACTTAGCAACATGAACAGTTAGGCGGTTTAGGAAGGAACTTCATTTTAATCTGCAATTAACCAAGGTTCACACATATTAAATGTATAACTGCGTCTCTGGTCATTTTTTCTTCGCGTTAATGGTGAATTATTTTTAGATGCTAATTAAGATATACTAATCTACAACTGAAACAGATAAGTGCCTTGAGTTGTTGCAATTGTAGAAAGTTTTGACGTCTTTCTTTCCTGTAAGTTTCCTCACCGTTACACACAGTTTCTGGTACATGTTTTACTTCAAATGTAAAGAAGTATCGACTAATTGTTAACCTACCTTATAGCTTATCAAAGATAAACTGCGTTACCATACATTTGTGTTGCTCCTGGTTTTCCATCCCTTCTGACAGATAGTCTCCGGATGGCAACTTGGCAACCATTGGAAGACAGATCTGATTAATTCGAAAACCTACTCAGGATAGTTTTCCGGTATTAATATTGATTTTTAAACCTGTTTTTATTTCAATCAATCTGTATGATAACAATTCAATCTCAAAAATCATAAACATCTTTATCAAAATTTTTACCATGATGTACCTAGATAAAAATGCCATACTTTTAAACTGCATTGCATGCCGTTTTTGTAAATTTCAAAAGTTTGTTTGGGTGATATCGAGTTGGGTCTCATTAGTCTATAATCCCGTGATCGAGTTGGGTCTCAATTATTGTGTGTCACTGTACCTTGCAAGGGTACTGCTTGACACCTGGATACAAGAGGCTGAAGAGGCCTCAGCCATTATAATTTTTTTTCTTTAATGTGTATATTTGTAATAGATGAAATATACAGGGTTAGTATAAATCATTGACGTATTCGAAGACCGGGGTACAAACTAATATCTATTGTTCGAGAATTATCTGGTGGATTTTAGAAAACTTATTCTGATAAGATCTTTAGGTTCGCTGGTGAAAATTATATAGCGCAATATAGGTGCACCCACTACCTAGCATTCCTTGGACCCAATTCAAACACCGTTCCCCCTACCTACTAGGGAATTGGGAATTTGGGACCCAACTCGATAGCGGTTTGAATATCCAAACACCCTCTTTAAGTCGTCGGTGTTTATTAATTTTTGATTGGGAATAGAGACGCAAATGTATTAAAATCTGACTTTTGAGAATAATATTTTAGCGAGGTAATAAAATACAGTAGCGATATTTATTTTAATTATAAGTATCGATTATTCACTACAATGAAAACTGAATTCTTCGATAATAGAAGAAAAGCTTGTGCATATGTAACATTCAGATGTGCATTATGCATATAACATTTATTACATTCTGGTATAATTCTTTCAATTTAAAGTGGAATTTATGATTCGTAGATAATAAGTTAATTATAATAAAATAAGGAAACAATTAAGCTTGCAAATAAGTTAATTCTTTATATAAATTAAATGAATTGATTTATTTCCCTTATCGCCATTTCAAGTTAACTAGAGGTGCAGAAATGTACAACAAATTTTTATTGTAGAAATTAATTAACTAATTAAAATATTGTGTCAAAAATAGCATACTTTATGAATAAGAGAAGAAATAATCTACATTAACGTAATGAAAATTCTTCTCAAAGGGACCGCTATTTCTAAATGTCATCCGCTTATTCAAACTTATAAATTTTACTACCCTCATTAACAGATTTGTTTTCAAATATAATTTTAACATAACAGACTTTATTCTGAAATCCTATTGATTATGAAAGTTGATAAAATATACTGTAAACAATTCCTTTATACTAGAATATAACGCAATCTGAAAGTAAAAATGTTAGAAGATACACACCAAACTATAAGAAGCATTTTTTTCCCTCATGGTATAAAATTCGAGATAATGCACTGCGCTGCGATGCTTTTGGTGAGACCTATCCTATATCACATTAAAAAGCCGTAAATGGCATGTTGTACATCTGACAAGTACCGGCGTGGTTAGTAAAGCTTCCATTTTGCAAAAGCAACACGACCTTTGGCATTTTGTTTTACTCCCTTCTATAAAATGCACAGGTGGAAGCTTTTAAAGCATGACCAAGCAAACTCTACCCCAAGTCGACCACACGCCTGTTCGATCTGGGTTGGCTTGGTCCGCAAAATAGTTCGCAATTGTTCAAGGGATGGGTATTGCTACTACCTTTATTAACTAAACCTCTTATACAGGGTGTCCGGAAACAACGTTCCGTAACTTCGGGAGATGATTCTACATCCAAAAATATGAAGAAAAGTTCTCATGAACAGGGGTCCGGAAAAGCTTTCTAACGGAGCTACGGCTCTTTGAAGAGGGGCCTCAAAATGTGTTGTTTTATTAATTAGTTAATCAATACTGAAACGAGATTGATAAAACTTGGTACCCAGGGTATATTTGGTACGGGAAATAGTTTGGTAATGTTAAAAATAGAAAAAAAAGCCAGGGGCGTGCGTAACGGGTAGGGTGTATTGATTAACTAATTAATAAAACAACACATTTTGAGGTCCCTCTTCAAAGAGCCGTAGCTCCGTTAGAAAGCTTTTCCGGACCCCTGTTCATGAGAACTTTTCTTCATATTTTTGGATGTAGAATCATCTCCCGAAGTTACGGAACGTTGTTTCCGGACACCCTGTATAATTATGGCAACATTGACTAACCTGAAGACTGTCGCACAAAGTCGTCAACCCCCAGCCCATCCCCGAGCCGAAGGCGAGGGGGTGGGGTGGTACCATAGATTTTAATCTTTGTTACAACTATCCCACCCTTATTGGGTGGCTGACTTAACACGCGGCGGTATATGGAAAATGATGATACAACTTATGGTAATTACTATAAATAATAAATTGACACTCATTTGATTAACAGATATAAAGAATTGGTAATTCGTTGCTAATTTAATTGTTCCCCTCAAATAATGTAAGGTGTATCTCTCTAATTCGATTAGCAATTATATTGATATTGTACAGCGTACAAATTCAAGATACGCAGGGTATTTCTATTAGGGTCTGCCGGAATTTCAATTGATATTGAATTGACATCCATATCAGTATTTAGATGTGGGCAATAAATGGATTTGTTTACCACTTATTAAATATTATATTTTATTTGCAATTACATACTACTTCCAATTATATATTATCGTTCTCTATCAGAACATAAATAATGTCATAATTTTATAGACATTAATCTGCAAATTTCAAGTGACGTTGGTAACGGCATCTTGGGTTTTGTGTTGGAGACGCATCATCAACGTTTCGTCATAAATTAATGATATCCTCAGGGCAGTGATTACAATAATCACGATTCCACAAAATTCGATAATCAATGGCATCCCCCAAACCGTATAATTTAGTTGTCATTAAGTTAAGATAAGGATTATATAGTACCATATCGTACCTACCTTAAGCGGAAGGAAGAACTCCAAAGTAGGAACTGAAAAAAATTGTTTCCTTAAATAAAAATGGAACCGATATGGGATCAGATATTAAAACTTATTGAAGAAGCATTGAAAGAATGTATGTAATACACGATATAGGGGAAACATTGGGGACATTACAACGAAATTACTGGAAGAAGGAACGAAATTTGCATCCGGGAACAGAGCAAGTTCCAATGCATTCAGATAAACTTCGGAAAATCGGTTTAAAATGTTCGTAGACTTTGTCTGATGCAAGATTTGTGATTTTCCCATTCTCCATCGTTGAGGGTTCTGTCACTCGTCGCTTTCCTAATTCCCTCATTTCAGTTTTTCCTTCGACATCTCATTTTTAGTCGTTTTCGTGGTATCCATTGCTTCTTTAGCTGGTCACCTTTCGTCCATTTGTTGAACATTTTCATAATATGTCAGTTGGCGTTCTATGTTTTGCCTTTTACTCCCTATTTCTAGTTTAATGTTGAATTGATATGGACTGACCACTGAAGACGTAGTTAGAAAAGAAGGTAAAAGATAGACTACTCGAATTCAGAAATAGCAGTCACGATACCGCAATAGAAAAGAGGTAAACCATCGACGGATGATCAGGTGCTTCACGAAGCCCAGCTGATACTTGACAGCAAAAACCCCGAAATAGACCAGAATGGAATCTTTATATCCAATAGTGATCGTTAGACGCCGAATAAAATTAAATTCTGAAAATTCGTAGACTTCACACTTCTCGATTAGGTTAATTCCAAGGAAGAATGTTGTAAGAATGTAAACTCACCGAGAGATAGATTATAAAAAATTATACTAAAAACTGTAAACAATTGTTACATAATATTCACATAAAAAATTAACTTTTAAATTACCGCATCTTATCTTGTTACTATACCTACATGCTGCTGTATTGTATTACAGAAAATATGTTTTCTGAATTTTTATAACTGTGTGGAATTTACTTAAGATAACGTTATTGTGTTCCTTGTTTTTCTTTTGCTATATTTCCTGAAAAATGCCTATTAAAAAAATTCCGAAACATTGCTCCTATCCCAAATGTATGGTTTATGCAAAACGGAGGTAAATTCTTTTGTTATTAATTGCGTCATAAAAGTTATGGCATTCTATATTACAGACATTAATAAAAAGCTAAACTATATCTATCTGAGAACTCTCCTGTTTACGATGAATTAACGAAGTCTTCATATGTATCAAATGATATGATTAAAATATTTAAATTCCTATCACTGATAAGAGCCACTATTATATGCTAGAATTCAATATCTAATTATTTAAGTAATTGGATAGATTTTAATTAATTTAGTACATTACACTCAGCAATTGAACTTTAAATGTTATTAATCAATTAATCTCCCACCCTAATGTAGAATTATAAAGCTACCTTACAAAGGATTCAGGATTAGTCTCTCAAACAAGTTTGTAACAAAATTCTAAAACATATTAATTATCTTCTATCTGCACATCCGTCCGTGCAGGTTTACGAACTGACGCTTTCTCCCCCTGGTGCTTTTAGACAGTCTCACAGAAGGACCTTCGTCAACAATTATAAGTATTAGGAATTCAGACATGATAATCACAGTAAATAAGGGCGAGGCATACACCTACTATTAGAAGACTATAATGAGTGGCAGGTTAAAACCCCTACACCTGTGCATAGTGACGTCACTCCACTTCCTGTTCTCACGAGATCCCATCGCGCCGAAATAATTACATCCGAGCGGACATCGCACTCCTTCACCACTGACTTATTATTATTTTAATGTTTACAATGTTATGTTCAGCTTGAGTGGCTTGAGTAAGAAACCAGCAGAAAGTTCAGGATAGAAATATACCATCGAGGTTAAGTTCGCAATTTTTCAGAAGAAATTATTTCCCAAAATTAAATTCTAAAATTGCTTGTTAACAATTTTATTTGAAAAAAGAGGTCAGGGACTTAAAACAAGTGTTATCAAAAGTGTAATCAAAAAAATATGGAAGAGAACTTTTCAAGGATAAGAAAAGTGTATGGTCTATGCCCTATGGCAAATCATATGCAAACAATTCCACTTCTTGATACTTTATTGGAATCCATTTAGCTCTGCTAGAACTTCCAATGTAAAGCTTTAAATTTGCACTTGATAAACATCAACCGTTTTTAGCTGTAGATACAGAAAGGGGCCACACAGGCATTCCGATAAAACAGTAAAACTTAAGTTCCCAGTCTGAATGTTAATTAGATGTGCAGTGACCCAAGCGGTCGGGACGGTATCGGTTCATCAACAAACGCCACTCACCTACCGGAACCGGAAACTAGCGAGCTACACAAGCGTTAAAGCTGGCGTTCCGACTACAGAATACACGTTTACGGACCATCCTTGGTGGCCAACTTATCCATACCGTGGAGAGAAGACGCTCCCTGATTTTCAAATCGCTGTTGTCCGACATATGTACGAGTACTTCATTAGAGAATGGTACAGTGCTAACAAAATTTGAATAACAATTCAGTTTGAAGATACAAGACACTTTCCAAAAACTCTTAACTGATGCTACTATACATTCTGTCGGGAAACCACCACGAGATCTCCCTCTCCTACAACACAATCTCTTATATGCAATATATTTATCCGTATCTTAATCTTCTGTACATTAGTAAAACAGTATTTTTATTTCAATTGCTACATTAATACTAATAAGGAATAAAAAGAAATATAAAGTTCGATTCGGAGAGTGGCATAGACTCTACACAACGACAGCTTTTTGCTCTATATACGCAGAATACGAATCTGAGCTTTTTTCTCTGCCTACACGTTGTTACCAAATGATTTATTGTAGAGAAATGTGGTCCATTTAAGGCATTCATGTCAAATTTTAGCTTTGATTATCGTCTTCCGGGTTTTAATCCCCTAATCTTATAATCTCCATCGCCCTCGATCCGCGCAATCAGTTTCGCTCAGGTTTCTTATTTTAATTGCTCTTAGTATTGTATTTGTAGCTTCCATTGTACTCTACTTGGTATCCTTCTTTTTCTTTTCTCTTCGGGGATGCACCCTGAGGTACTGAATGGCGAAAGGACTCTGAAGTAGTCCTATCGCCCTCCAGTCTGTCGTCATTCATTATAAAAATCTAATCATACCTAACTAGCTGTCTTCTTTCTATTTCATCCTACATTGGTGCACGTCCACCGTTTCCAGAAATCCATTTCCCGACCGCATGTAATTTTTCTTTCTTTGTATTATGTACCACATTTCTGGGTCATATAATGCGATACTTTGTACCGTTACTGTTTTGATTCCTTTTTATTGTTTTATTTATCTTTAAATTCTTTCTTTTCAATATCTGACCCAGTCTATGTTCTTTCACTATCGCAACCCCTAAATATTATACTCATTGCACCCTTTTATTACTTTTCATCTTTCACTTTCACAACTTCACATTCATCTTGCAAAATTTGCTGTGAACAGAACTTCCCCCTCCCCCTACTAGATACCTAAGGTCTCCCGTGAGTTATAGTTTACTGATAAATAAATTTTGAAAGTTGAAAAATGTATTGCTTCAGGAAATTGGTAACTAAAAAGGTTTTCCTCTATCTGTATAAATCTTACATTTCAGGTTTCCTCCAAATAAATCGAGACCACATTATGTTAGAAACCACTATACCCAAATTATAGTTTATGGTAGTACATTCAAAAGATTAAAATTTTTATACCCTTCAATTTCTTGCTTTACCAAACGCCCAGCCTTGCGCGTATCATAGATAACATCATGATTTCCATCTACCGGATGAAAGTGCCCGCTCTATAAATTATCTAATAATAGACTAAACTGAAAATGTTTGAAACATTTGAGAAGTTAATTAAATTCCTTTCGACTATCGAGTAGTAGGTTCTTTCTTTATGTCGTTAAAATATTAACCAAGGACCAAGGTGTAAGTTGTACCCATTCATAAATAATGTCTTTTGCTGAATGTCGTATTATTAAAACGGGAACAGTACCTTTGTGAACGAATTTGTTGCTCTACAAAAAGAAAATTAATTTACAAGAATTAAGAAACGCTAATCTGTTAATAATTATA
Source organism: Hemicrepidius hirtus (assembly GCA_963082805.1). Lineage (NCBI taxonomy): Eukaryota > Metazoa > Arthropoda > Insecta > Coleoptera > Elateridae > Hemicrepidius > Hemicrepidius hirtus. The sequence continues at coordinate 36,971,674 of OY720160.1, read as the reverse complement.
AAGAGATGCGTTAATATTTTTTTCTAACATAATTAGGGAAGAAGCTTCCGTTCTTTCAAGTTCCCATAGTCTTAAATATATGAACTGATTATGTTTAAGTAGTTTAAGACATGCTAGTTTAAAGTTTACACGGTTAAACTTTATGTAGTTATTTTCACAATTTAGAAAATAATTATAATAACAGTTTAACTTCCTTTTAGACACCACACCACTATAAATTGTTTAAGAATTTTACACAAATATCAAGAAAAAAAATGTTCGTACGATATCTTTAGTGACACAAAAATGAATTTCAAGAAAAGCATGATTTGTCAATTTCAGATTACTTGGGATATACGGTACGGGTTAATTTAAACCTGTGCTTAGTAGTCCAGAAACTGACACGGAAATTACTTTCGACTCATTGCTAAGGAATTTGATTCTTTTAGTTAAAATTTCCGCAAAAAGGAACCGTTGTTGGGTTACAATAAAAACTACTTCGTAATTTAATTAAATTAGAAACTGTTACAGAAGACGATTATTTTACAGGCTGTTACGAAAGTAATAGAGCATCATTTTTGTAGTTTTAATAAAAAAACTTTGTATTACGATATCTTGTCTGAAGGATACATCTTTTTTCAAAGCTTAATTAGAAGAAGAGAATGGTAAACATAGAAACCCTAAAATGGCTGTTTACATAAAAGGTTGCATAGGACTAAGTGTCATCTTCTCCCTTGAAACACTTCGATTTCTACTGTCACTGTTAATACACCCTGTACAATATTGACTCTATACTGACTATTTTTCTGTTCTTCTTTTGTTAGACTTGCTGTACTCCAGTTGCGGTGTACGAACTGAAACTAACCCAAATTTGAATTTTCCTAAGGTTTTTTCAAAAAAAGTATTTCTGGATAAAGCTTCCCTCTCCTTAGTGCCCAATCGAGCTTTTACTATTGGTTGCCTTTCTCTTTAACTCTTCATCCTTGCTACTTTTTGTATCTTGAAGAATTTCTTTCTCTGTATTACATACGGGGTCCTCCTCTTGGGTTACCATGCAGTTACCGACTTTAATTTTTTGCGCTTGGCTTAAGCTATCCGTTTCAGGAATTCAGGATGTATCCTATAACTAGATCTAGTAATCTGTTGTTTTCTTCTTCCTTCTTCGGTGTTTCTTCCTTGCCCATTCTATATGTCTACTTTTTAAAGTTCTATTTCAGTTTTGTTTTCTGCGAATTTAATCACGACTCTATAACGCTAGCCTAGACCCCGAAAATTGTGTGCTTACTAATAGATATTAATTGACTCTTTTTGATTACCGACAGGCTAATTTTTCTGCCAAGATCGAGAAGTTAAATCATAGAACTAAAAATTTCATAAAACCTCTGCCTATCTTACAGTATAAAAGACAGCTCTCAATATGTAAGCATTTATCTTATTTATCTTAACAAAGTTGAAACAAATGTATATCATCGGAGCTCGGAGCACTTTATCAACTTCGGCTTGGAACAAACCCTTAAGCATCACCAATTATAATTAAATACTTTTCATAAAAAAAGGTCGGAATGGTTGTAGATTAAATATCCTGTAATAGATATTAACTGAAAAGTAATTTTTCTTGTGTATTCACAAAGCGCACTCGGAAAATTCCTGAAAATTATACCTGCATACAAAATAGTTAAAATATTTTAAATTAGTATAAAATAGTTTATTTTATCTCAGATCATAAATTATTAGTGCCATTAGTTATCCATTCCGGCATTGTATTGTTTTAATTAATTTTAAATCCATTACAGATTTATCGATATACTATAGGTTTGTGTTTACGTAGGAATTTTTGGACACAGGTTAGACTTGTACCTATACGTGTTTGTTATAGGTAAAAAAATTAAGATATAATATCTCTACTGACTGGCTAATATAAATGCTAATAGAATTTTGAATAATTTGACGTATCGCACTATTATCAGAACAATACAGTGATATGTTCCCAAATTTATTTCATGCTTTATACATCAAACCTTGTTCGTGTAACTGAGCAGAGCCTGATAAGATCTGGGACTAATTCGTTCATAATACAAAAAATCATGCACCACAAAATGTATGCAGATAATATGAAGTACCGCTACAAATAGCTTTTCATTACATCTACAAATTAATAAATCATTAATTTTCCGCTTTTTAAATTTGATACAATAGCTGCTGTTGCGAAGTAACCCTTATTAACAGTGCGGTTAGAATTCTCAGAGAGCGGCACATTAACATAACTAAGCAAGAGTGAAATATCTGCATTGTTCTGCTGATTGCGATCTATACTTTATGCTTAATTAAGTGGGTAATTGGTATTTAAACGTATATTTTTATTAACTCGCTTCAAATTTTAAAATTTCCTGTGGACACAAGCGGATACACTCAAAAATTATACGGTATTCGTGACTATTTTACACACGTTGTACGTTAAATGCTATTTTTATGCTAATAGACCAGACATGAAGAGTAAATGCACATATTTTAACTATTTTAACATAGAAATCCTCTTAGAAGATTGCAGTAGAATCAGGAATATTTGTAAAATATGATAATTTATAACTAACTTTAGATGAACTAACTATTAATTAAATAAAAATGGATGTTACAAACCTACTATTTCGTTAGTTAGGAATATTTCCCACAGTACTATGCCTAAAACCTTCTTTTTTTAACCAAGGGCGTCTTTTGAAAAAATAAGGAATTGGTAAAAGCGAAATTAAAACCGTTGTGATATTAAAAAGAAGCACTGCTTCTTCTCGTAGTGTTAAGAAGGCGCATCCTTCATTATTTAAAATTGTTTGTAATTACTCCAAATATATTTTATTAATACGCAACCCGGCACCTAGTAGGTAGTATACAAGGGTCGACGTGAGGGCGTAATCGGGGCACGCAACACCGGTGACCCATCGATTTTCTAGTATCTGTATTAAAAAGAGATCGACGTTAATATGTGATATACAACACAAAAATGTATTCGGAAAATTCATCATAGTAGGACCACAGCCCTACTTGTGATGTTTCTATAGTAGCAGAGGACAAAGAAGGTAACTAACTAAAAATGACATACGTTTGACAACTGTAATGTTAAATACCCGAGAATCTGTCCCGTAAGAAAAAGGTAATGATGTACTAAGGCGATGAAGTACCACTCCAATTTTCCGATCTTCTTATTTTTGTTTATAAACCTACCGCTTGGGTCAGCATAGAATCCTAAATATTTATTTTAAAATTTTTGCAGCATAATGTACCTACTTCGTATTTTTTAGGGGTTCTTAACCATTTTGTTTCGCTCAATTCGTTCCCCCCTCGCAATTTGCTTCCAGACGATTCGCCGCCGAACTATTGGCCCCTGGGGCGAATTGTGCTAGCAGCTAACAATTTACCATTGCTGCATAATCCAGTTATTGTAATTGGTTTGCTCTTACCTAACAAAATTTAGAAATTCCGGGGACGTTTCAGGGGCATCGCGATGGCTTAGATTTCTTAAATTTAAACGTGGCTTCAAATAGATCTGCAGTTTTCTGCTTACAAAATGTTTACAATACCATTCAGTTATGAACTAATATTGTTTCTCGAGTAAAAAGTGCGTTGATCAGCGAATAAAGTCGATGATGGACGAGTTGGAGGCAATTTAGAATGGCGTGCATCAAGATCTCGTATATTTACTTTACTGAAATTTAATAGGTCTGAACGTTATTATTACCGACATGATAATCTATAATGGTATACTGCAAACAGCAATTCCCTTCGATCACAGTAATTTTCATAATTTATGTAGGTATTCGTTTTTAATTTTTATTTCGTAATGCGTAGGTGACTAAATACTTCATTAAAAAAGCTGACTTTTAATTAGCTAATTTTAATTATTATTAGGCGAAATATATATCTAACTATCCCGTGTTTATAAGAAAGTTAACAATAAAATCATTATGATGTTTATTAAACAATTCCAAAATACTTTAAAATTTAATATAAACATTTCAAAATAATCACATTTAATAAATCTTTTAACCGATAACTTTATACGCAAAATTTTTTGTTCTCAAGGCTGAAAAATACATCATAACAGGTTTTTGTACTTTATTCTATTATTTTATATTATCTCTTAGGTATGCAGTAATTATTATAAGGTTGACGGCTATTTTTAGAATACTTAATCTTCAAACTACTCATTACTTTATGAAATTTCTTCTTTTATGGATTGGAAATGTATTTGTGCTTCCGCAGTCAGTATAAGATAAAGCAATTTCTTATCAGCAAAATGCCTAAGATTGGTATTAGTTCATAAACTGATCTTTAAAAAAAATTCGATAAACCCTAATTCCTGTTATAGTTCTGAATGTTATGATGGAACTGTTATGGTTTGTGGGATATGCAAACAAAAGGCACGTATTTGATTAAAGTATTAAATTATTTTAAATGTAGTTTTAATAATAAATTATAAATTTGCGCTTAATCACGAATTATAAATTAATCATTAATCAATCACAAAATATCTTACTTCCCAATTACCTACATAAAATGTTTTATAAATTAACTTCGTTGGTTTATTAACTGATTTAAAAAGTATTATAAATAAATATTGAAATATACATTAAATTATTTAATAGTGTATTATTATACAAGTGTAATAAGAGGGTTCATTATAGCATGAGCGAGTTTGGAGCACGACGAGCGCAGCGAAGAGTGCTCCATTGGAGCCTCTTATTAAACGAGTATAATATATTATTTTTTCTACTTTGCGAAATTTATTTGTTGCCAGATTTATCTCTTTTAATTCTTCAATAACCAAAGAGCAAGAGCTGCGCAACTGTTCCCATTACCGTGTCTGCGACGTTTCGGGAACCCTATATAAGTGCATCCTTGTGGAAATTGTAAAGCTTCAGGAATTTGAAGACAAATATCTTAAGTTTCTGATTTATGAAAAAAATGTTTGCTACACCCCCACCTTTTAAGCTTAAAATTAAAGTCGGACCACCGAGCACGAAAGCTAATTTCAAGTCAGTGTATTTAATAAATTATTGTAAGGTTGTGTAAGTAACGTTTTTGGCTGATGCTGGTACCTATCAGTCGATCTCTTTACTTTTGCCTTGAGAATCTTCTTTCATGTTTAGAAGGGAACCATTTTCCCACCTTCTTGTTGAGGGTGAGTTTAGATTTGTATGGTTCGAGTTTGAGACCGGACACCCGGTATATGCAATACATTTTTATATTCAGTTTTGCTTTTGTTTTTCTGCTAACACTGTAGGGTTTATATTGTTTTCTATAAAACATTTTTATTCAAAATGATATAATAACTAATTATTTATTTCTCTTGCAGTTTTAACCCCGATGCCAGAAGACACATGGACCTCTTCTAGCCGTAAGTATTTCCTATTATTATTATTAGGTACGTAAAAAGATATACTACCGTGAGGCAGGTTGTATTAATTTTAAAAAATTTAATTTTTACTCTTCTAATTTTTGACGTCGGGAACTTTTTCCATAATTTGGTATTCGTAGTGAATTTATTTGTTAGCAGTGCGGATAAAAATTGTTTCTTATTGCCGAGACTATAGTAAAAAGCTTCTGCCTCTCTAAATTAAGATTTTTCAATTTGCAATTACTATTGAATGGTGCGTAGTTGTGAGTACTTGCGAAGGTTTATTGGCATTGTATTACATTAATTAATTATAAATAAACTTATTCCACCCACAAATAGACGCGAAATTATGTTTAAGGTATAACAACACTGCGTAATGTGTGTATGAGTATGTACATTGAAATGTTATATGCATGCAGGTGTGCGTTTGCGACTTGCTTGAGTAATAATAAATCAGTTTGTTTTTATTTCGAATGTAGAAAAAAGGTAATTAAAAAATTAACTGCCAATTTCATACTGATTATTTAAAAGGTAATTACAGTTGTCTCGTTTAAATAATATCCTAATAATAATTTTTTTATATTAAATAAATGATTTTTCAAATTGCAAATAATTTAAAAACTATTCAAGAAACTATTTTTTCGGTTAATATTATTTAGACGTCTCCTATTTACATATTATAGTGAAAGAAAAAAAAGTCAAATTCCTTTAATAAGCAATTAAATACAAAAAAAATGTTTAATACAACATTAATTGTAATAAGACATGTTTTATAAATTTTGCGAACATGTTTTGAAGAATAAAGCAAAGAATTTAATTTAACTCGACAACATAATCAAAATTTTAATGATAAATGTCAATTTAATGAAATGTAAAGTAAATAAATAAAATTTAAAATCAAATGTTATTACACGCACTAAAAATACACTTGTACCTATTAAGTGATAGTAATTAATTGCATTAAATTTCATGTGTAATAAAATTAATTGAAGTTAAAACGCTTGAATTGTTTTATATATTTTTTTATAAAGCGATCGAGAATATTTGCCTCGTTACCGGCCAATAATTGAATATTACGAAGGATGTGTAACGAACACGTTTAAATTAACCGCACTATGATTGTTGTCGGCTTTCGAAAAAGCTCGGAGTTATTTAGAAAGTTTTAACAGTGTATTATTGGAGCAAGTACAACTTGCCAGATGCGTGGGTGTTCAACCAGGCCCTAGCATCAAATTGATTATATATTTACTCTACATGATTATAGTTATTAGAGAAAACATTATCTGAGAAGAGGAGTGGCCAAGCATGATTTTTTAATAAAGCGGACTTTTATACCTACTCTAAGACGTATTAGTCAGGAACTATACTTTAAAATAGTTAATTATTTCATTTTTTGCAAATCCACGGCGTGTACCTATCTGATGATGTCGAAGCGCATCACCGTGTGATTTATATCCCGACTAGGAAACTGTGAAAGTATTTGTAGAGGATTCCTCAACCGAGGTCGATATTTTTTTGTGGGGATAGAGATGAATGTACACATTTACGCAACTGACATATTTGGAATTTGACAAATCAAGGAGACACCGAGATTGACAGATAAGTAACTGTCGTTTGCCTCCCGCTGATTAACAAACGAACAGCTATCAATATGTGACATGTGATGTCCCTCTAAACACAAAGAAAGGTAGCACTTCAAAATTGTCTTAATTTTTAAAAATTAATGTGTCTGCAGATTACTGGATGCATTCTCTCACTTTCTGTTTAAAATGTCATTAGAATGCAGCTCAGTTAAAAAAGAGTATGTGTTAATAAACGTATTCACACAGTGTCCTGTGTCTGGCGCGTGCTCAAATATAAGTATGCCTTGCCCTCAACTTTTTAATATTTACCATCGACCGACTCAAAAATGGACAAAGAGAAAATAAACAAATGTGTTTAGGTCCCAATGACTCGATAACTCGTATGCGTGTCCGTATAATTTAACTCTGTTTCGTCGTAATTTTATAACGACAATTTACATCCAACAAATTTTCCACGATAAAATAGGTTCGAGTTAGGAACTTATTACAAACCATTTCAAAAAAACGGGGTTGCTATTTATGGATTATTTAACACCAAAGAATGATATATTATTAAATTAAAATTACTTGAGATAAGGGAGTTCAACAATTATTGCGTGGGAGCGATCAGCACAGCTGAAAATATTAATCTATATAATGTATCTAATGTTCACACAAATGAGTGGTAAGAAACACAAAGTGCGGTAATATTCTCGTTAATTGTTCGATTCTCGTTAAATATAACTAAATGCTCGTAATCTAAGGAAATATTCAAATTTTAAAAACAATGATACAAGTGTAAGGGCAGCAAATTCAAATTTAACTATTTAACATCACTAGTGCTTTAATGATATTTATACACGTGTACCATATAGGCTATTTTTATACCGGTTTCATAATCCGAGAAATAGTATTTTGATTTGAATTAATTTGATAAAATAGTCAATGATGTGATCTAATAAATGCATTGTTGCCTTGTTTAGCTACTCCTTTTTTGTTTTATGAACTGACCAATTACCGAGCGCATGCGCAGTAAATACTATTTCCTACTATATATATGTCCTTGTCAATCTTCTTTTAGTCAATTTCAAGTTGTATGCTCTTTCCATAAAGAAGCAGCGTATGTTTGAAGCCTAATATCGCTTACATGGAAACTAGTTGGCATTTGTTGTTTACGTTGCTATGGAGATTCGGCGGTTTTTTATTTTGTTGTTTGTCATTATCCACAGTCATTATATAATGGTCATTATTAGGAACTAGGATTGATAGGATGTGAAAGATTTTTTTCTAATTCGGTATCGAAAATTCTTACTTATCAACATTCATTTCAGTTAGGAAAAGTACTATGTTTCCTAGCTTGTATCGAAAACTGTTTTAAGTTAGGAAAAGTAAGATTTTTCGGTTTTAGACGTTTTGATTTTTCCGGTTTTAGACGTTTTTTTTATCTCGGCATTTCAGAAAGTAAAATTATTATACCGAATTAGAAAAAATTATGTGTGCAATTCGTTAGGAAAATCAGATTTTTCCGTTCACGACATCTAAGACGGAAAAATCTTATTTTTCCTAACACAAATAACTATTTCCAAATTGTTCCATGAATGGCATTTTCTCTATGCCGTTCGTCCTCTATCCAAGTCATTTGTTATTACACAATGTACCTAATCCTTAAACTTCGATACCTTTCTTTGTCTAAATCTGTCACATAACAGCAAATGAATTCTTTAAAACGTCTCTATATTTCGCTCACGATTATCATGGAATTTTTAGTCTTTGCGCTTTTGCCTATAATAATTAAATTACACAGGGAAACAGAAAACTGAAAATTTAAGATATTTCAGCCTGTACTGAAAACTGCGCAAAATTTATAGAATGGTCATCGTAGTAGTTTACGAGTTTAAGTTTACGAGATCCCCATGTATGCGTTCCTTATCTTGGCACCTGTATACTGAAAATTTCAGATTTCTGTTGTTGCGGGTACTAACAGTGTGTGTATCAATTATTATTATTATTTTACTGATACATTCTTTTTGTAACGTTAAGATGAATTGCCATTCCTCCTTTTCGTAATATATTCCATTAGCAGGCCGTGATTGGGAAGATCAAACGCCTTTTCGAATTTTTATATTAAATACTGGAAATTTTGCGATAAAAGAAGACAATAAAAAATTCATGATTTGTTATTGTGTGAAATAAAACATCATTAAATCTTTGCGTTAAAATAAAAGATAGCTTTGTTTTATTGTAACTAATGTGTAACAATAAAAGCCAATAAAATAGGTATAACTTTTTATTGAAAACGCTAAATTGATAATTAAACCGTTAAATAATGACAGCTTCAAATATTAATTACATCTATATACCTACGATTATTATTTACCACTTTAGTTGAATATTACCAAAAGACATGGACATCCCTCTACTTTTAACCTCTAGTTAATCAATAAAACTTGTCCGATGTTCTTTGTAATATGACAATAAGGATATTATCTAGCGAATCAGAAAGTTTAATTCCGTCATGTAGGTTGCAATATTTTTCAGGAAAACAATATTAATTTTTAAAACTATAAACCTACATATTCTACGTTGGTTGTGTTGACACATACTGAAACCCATGCCTACACGTTCTTCTTTATTGTTAAATTACTCTTGTAATACTATCCATAAAATTATTTATAACTGTATATAGCAAACCATTCACAAGATTTAAATATCGTTTTTAAAATAAAACTATAAAATGTAATAAAGTCGTCTAAATTAAAACAAGATTTTTAAAGATGGCTTCTCAATTCCAATTCCATTCAGTTAAAAGTATAGATGTATACAGATACAAGCGACCTTTTATACTTAAATTGATCATAAGTAAAATTAATTTCGATAAGCATTTATTTGCGTAAACTGTTCCCCACACACGTGCACTTTAGAATACTATAAAATTGCGTACCATCAAAACCACCTACAACTAGTGCTATCATAAATCAATCATTTTGATGAAGAAAATTTTTATATTTAAAAAGAGGTTATCATTTTGATTAACGTATAGACTATAAACGGCACATTCTTAAAGTTTCATATTACTTAACTTGAAAATTTGTTATACTTCAAACTACCGTTAAATTGGATAAACTAGGTATAATAAGTTCATTGGAAAATGTGACAAATGGAATAACATAGGATGTTGCAGTATAATTTTTCAATTAACATGTACTTATCTATGGATGAGATAGTTACCACTTAAAAAATTAAAAATTATGTTAATTGTCTTTAAGTAATGAGCGATCAATAATAAGGGAAATCAAGCGTGATTTAGTATCAAATATGTAGGCAATTTACACCAACAAAGAGATTATCGTGAAATCCTGAAATCGTGAAATTCTTTTGACAATGATATCTGCTAATAGATTTTCTAATCATAAAATTATGGTAAATATTAGTCCAGAATTTCTGAAATTACATGGCATTTTACTCTACCCTGTTACAAAATCCTCTCCTGTAAATCGTCATTAATAATAATTAATATTTAATCGTGATTTTGAGGCTTCCAAATTTCCTATTTTGGTGGGGTATAGAAAAAACCTCTGTAAAATAAATTGGATGTGGGGTAAATACAAGGGAAAAAATGTAGGTGACATGCGTGCAGGTCGCTATATTAGGAGAAAGTACATTAGGATTTGAAAAGGGTCATAAATTATAATGGTCAACAAACTAAAGACCAATCAATTTAAAACAAAGATGGTAGCAACTACAAGGGCTCACAAAGATTAGACCAATTTTGAGACAGAGAAGCAATATACAGAAAGTAGAAGCGTTTTGTTATCTAGAAGGCAATCCTGTTACAGAACAGAGATTACAGGTACGCTACAAGTCTCAAAAAGAAGAAATTGCTAACATCAGAGTCTCATTCACCATGAAAAACAACTCTGAGACATTGGTGATCTCCACTAGTGAAAGGAAAATAATAGAAGCTTTCGAAATGAGGTGCTACAGCCCTCTACCCTAGGTAAACTGGATGGGCGTCGAAATAAAAGAAAAGACGTAAGAAACGGGAACGTTAAAAACAGACGAGACATGTTAATGGGACGTATCCCGCATATCCTAATAATCCAGAACATCTGAGGACAATTGTAATAGGAGAAGTTAAAAGACAACACACACGAGGAAGATTAAGGCTCTCCAATACAGGATGAGGCTGGTAAAAAGAATCAGCTGGATATCTCCCTTATCTGAAGTGTTAAAATAGTTTTGGTTCAGTTAGGCTACAATAGCTAACTCTCTCTATGTATAGGCACAGTCAAATCTTCTTTAGGCTTTTTCCGCAAGGTTTAATGTAACATCCAACGCTATTTTATATGAATACAATCTGTAATCATCATCGTATTCGACCAACTCCACCAGCTTAAGATTTAGCCCTCCCTCAAACTCTTCCAGATTCTGTTCCTTTCTTGTTGATTGTCGTCTTTGTAATCTTTTGGCTCTTAGTCTCCACTCTCCACCTCATGATTTTCTTCTTTCACATCTTTCTATACGTGCAACGTGCCCCAGTCAATTCCACTTTATCGATAGGTACAATCGATGTATAATGTCTTTCTTCTTCAACCGATTTGGATATCCACTCCTGGATACACACTTCCTTCAAACCACACTGCATAAAGCTGTTTGCGTCCAGTTTTTTCAGCCAACTATCTGGTGATCATCTCCCCAACGCTTCTGTGATCTCTGCACACTTCTCTTTGTAATTATTGGATGCCACTAATATTATAGTCTTAATGTTCAACTTACCAGGATCTTGTCTTGCGACGTGGTTGATTGAATTGCAATGATGTCCAAGACCCTTATTCTCTTTCGGATGCCCTGGTTTTCCTTTTTTTTAATGGTATGCCTTTTATAATATCTTTGTAGCTGTTTTAATATTTCATCTAAATTACTGGATATTAAAGCAATGCCCTCTGAAAATCTCAGGATATTCTTATTTTCCTTTATTTTCTCCACATCAATTCTAAGGAGGCGATTCCGGATTAACTTGTAGGTTTTATTATAAGCATTACCAATGATACTTCCCAAAAACTCACAAATAATTAGAAATACTTATACTACTTCATCGTCTAAGAATCTTTTCTATATCTATAGGAAAATTCATAGAAAACAATGTTTTCAAGAAATAATCTTCGAAATGATCTAAACTTTGAATTTTGGAAATCCCAACTACAGAAAGTAATAGATATTCGAGTACAGTTACATTTATATCATCAGAAGGCATGAATAATAATGACAAGCAGAAGAATTCGCCCACAGAAGATTAAAATCTGAATGTGCGCCGCACCGCACCAAATTTAAAATCGATATTCCTAGTAAGTGCGTAATTAACATAAAACAGAAAACGGTTAAGTCACGATGGTGTGGTAAAATATAAATTTAAGTCAGGTAACACAGAGTACATTTTAGTTTGTAGTAAAGATATAGCCACGGAATCTCTAATTGGGCTTTTCGGCGTACAAAGAAGTGAATCACCTTTTTACAAGATTCGAACTTTAAATAAGTTTTAAATGCTGATCAGTTGATGATGTTTTCATTCTAAGTTCGTATTGTTTTGGCCCACGTGCCATGTATTGTTGAGGGCACGTGCTTGTTTGAGTGCATCGTTGACGTCCAAGCTCCTCATAAGGAGCTTTGTTTTTCTTCTGAATTACAAGCTTCTACAACATGTTCATTTTATTAATGTTACAAAGAGGTTCAAGTTTCTCTGGTTGGAAAGAAAATATGTTTCACATATTCACCAAATCTATGCAGGATATTGGTCGAGTCGTAGTTTATGACTGAGTTAGCACAGCGAGAGTCCAAGGGAGGTTGATCTGAAAATGAAGGCGAATCCAAAAAGTCCTTTTTTGTACGAGTTGCATACAGAAAAATGCAATCGACTGTCTTAAATTATTTTTTGAAATTAATTCCCTATTCTAATGATTCACTCTTTAGTGACTGTAATACGGATAATATTTGTTCCTCATAAATAGAAACCAGAATTTGAAGATCCTTCAAAAAATTAAATCAAGCAAGGTTTTCTCTAACCCCTTAGAAATTATTCGTTCAAAAATATTGTTTCAAAAGAAATTGATCTGTAAATTCGTAGATTATTAATTTGAACTATAGTTTGAGGAATTTCTAGTGTACTTAGGAAACTGGTTTCTGGTTTGTTAAACATTAGGATTAATTAATTTTAATCTCAGGAGCTACACTTTTACGACATGTATTTATATATTTGAACTTCAGTACAGACTATAAAATTACAGATTTGTTGTTGTAATTATAACTCTCGACCTGGACATGTAATTTTTATCAACACTACATTAATTTGTTAATTATTAATATTATAGTTAATCATATCAATTAGTAATTCGATAAGTCTATAATGAGGTAATATATATTTTATCGGTTTATTTATATTAAACGTTTACGATTTCTGTTATTGCTTCGTAATTCATTTAATTATACAAATAAAAATCTCAGAAATGTTAAATTATGTTTTACGAAGTTTGTCACGTTCTAGCGTCATTTTTTGAGTACAGTTTACACATAATTTCGTTTCATATTTTAATATAATTATAACATAACTCCTTCTTAATTGCTATCATAATTGCTATTTAATAATATTACTTAGAAACCGCCATCAAATTTATTGTAGACGCGACGGATCGTTAAATTCAGCACACTGCGAATTCTTGGCCTCGTATCAATAGGTACCTGCATTTTTCAGCCGCTTGGAAAATTCAACGTTAGCGTAACACAGACAGAAAGACAGTTTGAATTCTTTCTGTTTTATTTAAAACTCCCCTACACTTTAACACCTACATTTTTGTCTTAAAAAACCCTCATAAATAAATGATTGATCTGAGTAGTAAAACCTGTCTGCACTGATAAGAATAATATCAAGTCGACTGAACAATCACAAAAGATTTATAAAATAGTATTACCAATATATTGCTATAACCAATAAAGTAACTCCAGTAAACCTCTTATTGATATCATAAGTAATAAGGTAAAATAATTAAATTAATTTCAATGCATTTGTTGTTGATAAACCCACTTCGTACAGTCGCCGATACACTTAAACAATCATTTAATTGTTTATTTTTAATCATTAATATAAAATAAGAAAGATGCCTAAGTATGTATATAGAAATCAATCGGGTAAAGGGCAACCATTACTTTTTAATTAAACATTCAATGGTAACCTATGGAATATTCAATGGATAAATAATATTGTTTGTCTAACGTAACTGTTTTACTAACTCCTACAAGTCAGTAAAGTTGAACTTTATTCACTTATTGTTATTTTTTTGCTGGTGTAAATTTACATTTAAAAAAAATATTGTTATTGTTGTAATTTAAACTTTAATATGGAAAAGCTGAGTAAAATGTCTTGCAGAATCAAAAACTTTCTGCTCAACTAAAACAATTATTACTTTACTCCCTTGTCCAATAAATAAACTAATTATCGATTATATGTTGTGGAATTGAAAACCCGTAAAGGCAAAGAAGCACACTATACTAGAAATGTTAATATATGGGGGGGGGGGGGACTTAACAACAGAATCAGACCTATCACAATGTTCACTGTTGAAACCTGGACATCAGTAAAGATGTAACAGAAAAACAGTATCAGAGGTGAAAATTATACAGGGTGTTTTACACCCACTAATGATCTGACTGAATACGTTGGATATAAACAATGAATAAAATTTCTGTAGTAGTAAAAAGAATATATGGAAACGTTTCCACTGTTAGCTTAATTCTAGGTGGTGGGTATATGAAAACGTTAAGATTTGGGTTCTCAGTGTGCTTGAAATTTTTTTTTGTCTAATACAGATAGGTATTTCTGTAGGTTAAAGAGTAGGTTAGCAGATGCTCTTCTTCTTTTGAAGGTCTTTTTATAGAATGCGATAAACCATTTCGAAGCGGGTATTTATACTTAATAAGTATTTTATAATTGAATCATCCTTTATACATTCAATATAATTTCTCGAGGACCTTAGTTAGAAATAGATATAATTGCTTTTTCATCTTAAAAAAATAACAACAATTGATTAATTTCACACTGTTATCCCACCTGCCAAGATTTATCAAGTCATCACCAGAGCTCGGATTTATATGCAATGAATATATGTGCATATTATAACTTAAATAGGACTATGTACCAAAAATCAATAGTTTTCGAGATATTCGAGGTAGAATTGGAATTGGATTTTTGCTTATGGGGGTATTTAAAGAGCAGAGTGTATTTCAATCGACCACAAACTATCGAAGACTTGAAAGTACGAATTAGAGAAGAAATTCATAATATATCCCCTGAAGCTATTCAGAGATTACTGTAAGAATTTCAACACAGAATCGGACACTGCCAGATTTGAAAATTATAACTGTTTCTAACTCGCACGCGTGCGATTTACAAATGGCCCTTTTTTGGGCTTCACAATCTTATTAGAAAAAGAAATTTTAGAAAAGCGTACGTTAACTGTTTTTACACGAATAAATCAAAATAAATAAAAATTACCAATTTATACATTCTACCTCGAATATCTCGAAAACTATTGATTTTTGGTACATAGTCCTATTTAAGTTTCTGAAAGTTTATAAAAGTATAAATCCAAAAATGCAAAAATATATAGGGTGTTCTATTTCAAATTTTTAAGTTAGCATTACTTCCGGTTAAACCAGAAACGGAAACTAATTTTCGACATACCAAAAATAAAGATTATAACTAGCAATACAAATTGTCTTCAACCTCAAACTTTCTATTTTTAACAATAAAAAAGTTATTCGGGTATGCCGTTATTTTATTTACACACTGTAGTTTGTGGGGTTCAAAATTTAAAATGAGGAAGTTATGGCTTGAGGCAGTTTTTAGGTAACAGCTTATATATGCACCCATAATGAAGTTTTATAAATACGTACACTGCGTACACTGCAATTGCATATTCAGGATGGAGTTCAAATATGTTGAATTATTATTTAAGAAAATGCGTTCACTTAACGCCCACAGAAAAGTAACGTTTGATTATACTATCATATTTTTTAATAGATTTCGGTTTCAGGAGTTAAAAACATGTGATATACTATAAATGTTGATTTTTACATAAAAAGTACTTACATAGTACTGATTTGTTACATCTTCTACAAAAACTTTAGCACTAACACCATCTCGGAAAACCCCTTTATCCAGGAAGAGATCAAA
The DNA here is from genome assembly GCA_963082805.1 of Hemicrepidius hirtus. Classification (NCBI taxonomy): domain Eukaryota; kingdom Metazoa; phylum Arthropoda; class Insecta; order Coleoptera; family Elateridae; genus Hemicrepidius; species Hemicrepidius hirtus. The sequence continues at coordinate 36,955,521 of OY720160.1, read as the reverse complement.
TTACTAATTTTCGGTAATTGTTTCTTTCATTACTTTCATTGCTGAGTAGTATTAACACAATTACAAATGTTGGTTTAATATGGGACTGAACACTGAAGTTCGAAATTTTCACGGAATTTATACTAACGAAAAGTGATTCTTGGAAAAGACCCCTTGAAGTATTGAAAAGACCTACGACTTTTTGAAAATACCTTGAAAAAAAAATTACTATAAGTCTATAAAAATATAACCATGTATGAACCATAAATCGTCAAAGTAGGTATACCAAAACAACTGCTTATTGGGAAAATATGTAAAATATGCGATTTACATACAGGTTGTTTCATAACATGTGGGAAGTATTTTGGGGGTGTATGCAGGATGTAAATATTAAGAGAAAAATTTATATATAGGTACTACATATGGTCTAAAATTCTTCGTTATCAAGTTACAACTTACTATGTGTTTTGAAAATGATTTTTTTATTGATGTAAGGCTTTAACCCAAAATGTAAATTCGCAATTAAACATTAGGTAAAGAATATGTTATGTGCTTAAACGCACAGATTTTCGCACACTAGGCGTCGCGTCGCGTCTATGTTCTATTTCTTGGCACACTAGACTCACTCACTTCAATAGCGACGATAGATGGAAACGAAATTTGTATTTGGCCAGTTTTTTTTGGAACACAAAGTGAGCTCTAACTAACTAACGATCCATTTTAGATCACATGCGTATATAAATTTTTTTCTTAATTTTTATGTCCTGCATTACATTCCCCAAGTACTTCCCACATGTTATTAAACACCCTGAACTCTAATTAACATAATCATGTAGAAAAAATGCGTATTGATGTTTACATGAATATTTGAAGATATGCATTTTGCATATAATCCAAGCTCTAGTTATCACGAAAGAGCAGACCGAAATTTGCGTGAATTTTGAAGATGAATCTCTATACAAATCAAAACGAAATTGTTTGCTACTACACAACACAATAAAAATAAATCAGGAAATAATTATTAGTTACAAACTTAAAGGAATATATTTCTTATGGGCGTTGAAACAATAATTATTATAACTTTTTTATAACTTTTTATAATTTTTACTATGAGATATTGAATTTAAAGTGACATTTTCACACGAAATATCAAAACCAGGTAGTTAATAATATAACGTTCGAAATTAAAGCTGTCAAAATTTAGGCGGCATGATCTCATAAAATAACGATTTTAATGAAGTGTTCCGCTTATATACGTTATCGTCCTCACTTCCTACAAGTAAAACAAGCACATTGGCTGGTAAAATTGTCCGGCGCGATACTTTATACTAGAAATCTTATCAAGCACAAAGAAATTTATTATTATTGATAATGGATTTTAAACGACATTTAAAATTGTTTAATACAAAAGCAATAAATTCGACGCTAAATAATATTTTAATTGATAATAATGACTTACTAGGTTTTATTGATTGACCATTAAATATATAAATGAGAAAATGTATTAACCGCACGCCTACATTACTAGTCTGGTCGCCTGCGAAGCATAAATTCAAATAATTCTGGTTAGAAATGCTAGTAAATTGTTGAACATAAGAATTAGTAAAATGTATACCTACTATTACATTGGTTTACTTTGATTACTATCTGATAAATTTATACATTTCCTGTATTTTCGTAATTTACTAAGCAATTTCAAAGTAGAAACAATATTAATTATCTACCGAAAAAAATTTATGCAGTCTTAAAAAAGTTGAAATAATTAAACTTAACTATTAAAGTCTTGTTATGAAAGTAAATATTTATACATTACACGGTTAATATGTTTTAATTGCGGCGCATGCCTTTTTTATTAATTAAACAAATCCCTGCAGTAAAATGTCCAAGTAAACACAACTGATATAGGCTACACGTACTATATTTCTGTATAGTACATAGATATATAAATGAAAATACAAATAGTATAAGTTCGTACTAAGACGTAAAATCGTAGGTAAGAAACTAAATAAGATAAACGGATGGGAAGGTAGTTTTCCTGTACTAGGGAAAACTCGTTGCTTGATTCATTCCAGTTATAGATACTATTACCTATGTCTTGTACAGAAGGGAGCTTTTACAGCAAAGTTAGAGTCTTGTTCCTTTCTTCATAAAATATGTACAAGTTCTTCTTGGCTAATGAGAAACCAAATGAATTGATTTTATAACCTGTTACCTATCAGTTAATAAGGAAAATATCTCCCCAAGTTTCCTAAAGTAGAACTTGATTTCAAGTGGGAGGTACCTCAAGGTTTATTGTTTGAATTTGCCGTTCCATAAAAATAGGGGGACATATGACCGTAGCAGTTGGCCAACCTCTGTGCTATACGTGTAAACACAAAAAAAGATTGAATACATCTTACCTGGGAAGCACTCACCAAGATGTAAACCTTTGCCACCCTTGTGGCAAAAGGGAAAAAATGAGAAAATTGTAAATATCGATACAACTATCGAAAATGATCAGAAACTGAATGAGAAAAAAGAAAATTAAAAATTATTTAAACTAATTAAATTTTCACTTTCATCAGCCTTGGCACCTTGTTCCCTGCTTGAGATGCTTTTACATAAGCCCCAGCGGTTCTTCCACTCTTCATGGCGATATTGGAACATTTCTTATTGTAGACCATTCAGAACCTGGATTACGCACGTCTAAATGATTGTAGATTGAAAATCATGGCTTATGGTTGTGGTTCGAGAAATAATTGAAAACATTTCAGGGGCTGATGAATATGGGGATTGTGGCAATGCTGCATTGCTTTCGGAACTCAAAATCTTTACCATAGGCGTTGTCCGTTTTAATTAGATTTTTCGGAATCATTTTGGCATACTCCATATTCCGAAATTTTCATTCAAAATGCAACGAACTGTCTCGCGGTTAAAACCTTTGCCTTTGCTTAACAAAGACGTTCAGCGTTAGCCGTCTGTGCTTATAACATATTTTTTAAAGACCCCCTCTTTTATTCAGCTATCTTTTACATTTATTAACAACAAAACATATTTTAAACGTTGGTACTGAAGTAAACCTAGGCAAAACCGTTCAGTAATAACTAATAAATTTTGTATGAGTAAAAATTCATGCTACAGTCGCGGTCTATGTTGCTTCGTATGGCGTTATTTCTGGGTGGAATTTTGGACATGTGTGTTTCTCTTCCTAGATAAATTTTCCTTAAGAAATGAGTTGCCCGAGTCTACAGAAAGGTATTAAGTATCCTGAATGATAACATTTTTTCAGTATCTACTATTTTTGGATATTATTTTATGCTAAACATAGTTTTCTTTTATTGACATAACATTTTTGTTCACTGATTATTATAAAAATACTTTAATTCAAAAATATATCTGTTATTAATTTATCAAGCAATTAATTTGTGCTAAATTATTTGAATCTAAACAAAAAAATTTAACGCCCATACGCGACTACTATTAAATTGAAGCTTGTGTGGGAAATTTTATAGTGCTTACCAAAAAATAAAAGATATTTGTTTCTATCACTTGTATATAGACAATAACCAACCTACATGTTATAATTAAAAAAATACACTGTGAAGATTAATGCCAATACTGTAATAACTTACGAAAATATAGTCATATTAAAGTCAGGAATAATTGCTAATAGTTTGTTAAATACTATTTTTAAATTCTCATATAAAATAGATATCTTGTGAAAAATGAACAGGTTGTTAAATAATCTTGAGGAGTTAAATATGAGGTGTATAGTCACTTTCAAAATATAACTTTTTACTAATAACAACAAAATGCGCGATAACTTGCTGTTTTATACAAGTGGAGGTGGATGTCCCATTGCTTCATTAGCAAGCACGGGTTAATTTGTGTAACATATACTTAACTAACTACTCTTGTAGGTCGATCTTTAAACAGGTATTTTAATCCGTGGAGACAGAAACAAATTTGTTACAGTGAGTATTGAAAATTGATAAATAGAATTGATGACTTATCATTATCAACTATAACTAATGCCTACATTATTTTATAGTTGTAATAAATTATATTTCAGTTTGGTATTAACCGAAGTTCTGGAACTGTGTAAATAGTAAATTCCTATTATACAAAGGTGGATTCAAATATTCATCGTCAAATTGCATTTTTTTGGATATTTATACATTCTGAAAAAAATCTTGTTCTCCCAACAAACAATTTATTAGTATAGTCTCAACAAATTCATTCAAATCCATATCTTATCTGATTTTTTTATACGGTAATGTGTGATTCAAGGTTAGATTAACCAAAGGGGGTCTAGGAAAAGAAAGGTAGGCATAGATTGGTTATAGGTACAAAAATTGCCGTCAAACTAATTTTGATGTGTTCAGATTTAGCTTTAGAGAAAAAAAATTGAGTATTCCGAAGACTGCTTAGTAAAGTTCAATTTTCAAATATTTATTGCTGTAACTTTTTTCAGTACCACCAGAAAATGTCGTCACACAGGTTCAGATAGCTTCCTTAAAAACTGGGGTCTCATATCCTTCTACTCCGAAAGTTTTTTCTACCAATTCGACCTTTAATCAGCGACTTTTCGGTGTCCATTCCAACAAAGCACCATCGACTATTTTACAAGCATTATTTCCACAAAATATTATTCTTGATGCAGTTTTTTCCAAAAGCGCTCCCCCTGTATTTAAATGGTAGGTATACAAAGCGCACTGCGCTGTAACAACTTTCCATCTTTCCACGTCTTTTATTTCTCGGTATCTCTTGTGAGTTAAAGTCCTGTAACAAGTCGAAGTCGGCTGTGTGTACTCAGTGAGTGCACTCGTAGTTTAGAACGTTATTATCTGTGGCATTGCCCATATATACTAGTTGGTCGGCAGGGTTGTATATCGCCACTGGAGACTCCAATAAACCAACGCTGTCCGAGCCCCTGTCCAGTCTCTGCACTGCGCGTTCGCTATTATCGGACAGATATGACCGCAAAAATACTACCGATACAGACCGGCCAGATCTCATATGGAAATTAGTTTACTGTATTATGTTTATCGAAACCAATGATGCAACTCGAAGATATTACTAGAATCAGTTCTTGATCTTGTTTTATTATTACAAATTTTTATATTTAATTCGTTATTTTCTTTCAACAATAAATTGCTTTAGGGTAGCTGGATTTATTCTGGCCTTTATGGAAGATAATAAGTACCTATTACGTTAAAACATCTTTGAGTGTGTTACAACATGGAAACATAATATCTAATAATTAAATTTCAAAAGGTAAGGGTTATTGGCTGATTAATTGACACACATCGTACCCATTATTTCAATCGGATTAAGGGAATTTAGCGAAATAAAGATTGAAAAGATATACAGGGATACAGAAAAGTTCCTTTGAACAGGGGTACGGAAATGTTTTCTAAGGGAGGTACGGCCTTTTGAAGGGGACCCCAAATTGTGTTCTTTTATTGATTATTTACACACCACTGAAATTAGATTGGAAAAATGTGGTACACAGGGTAAATTTGGCGTTGGAAATTGTTTGGTCATGATAAGGAAGAGAAGAAAAGACCAGAGGCGTGCGTAACGGGTAGGGCGTCCGATAAAAATGTCCGTTTCTTGTTCTTTTTTAATTTAAAATTTTTGACTTTAGAAATAAGAAGTACGATAATTTTACGAAAGAAAAGCACTTTTTGTAAACAGCCGGAAACCGTACCGTTTTCAAGAAAAGTACGGCTTTAAAATTTGAAACGTGGGGATTTGACTCGAGCCAACTTCAATTATTTTTCAAGTATTTTGAAATCGCAACACATCAAATTTTAAAGCCGTACTTTTCTTGAAAATGGTACGGTTTCCGGCTGTTTACGTTTTCTTTTGTGAAATTATCGTACTTCTTGTTTCTAAAGTCAAAAATTTTATATTAAAAAAAATACAAGAAACGGGCTTTTAATCGGACGCACCCCCTGGTCTTTTCTTCTCTTTCTTATCATGTTAAACGATTTCCCGCGGAAAATTTACCCTGTGTACCAAATTTTGCCCATCTAATTTCAGTGGTGTGTAAATAATCAATAAAAGAACACAATTTGGGGGCCCCCTTCAAATGGCCGTATAGCTCCCTTAGAAAACATTTCCGTACCTCTGTTCAAAGGAACTTTTCTTCATATTTTTTGATGTAGAGGCACCTCCCAAAGTAGCGTAATGTTATTTCCGCACACCCTGTATTCTGTTAACAATTAAATTTTTAAGTCGGTTATCAATTTCAAGGGTTACCTACATCGGGTTATCGCACAAAATATGAATATACAGGAGATCTACGTTCCGGATTTTTCCAAGCGACATTTCTCTCCACCTAGTCACTGACTGCTGACACCCTTCAATTTTATCTGTCTACAATTTCTTATTGTCTTTAAAAATCTTTCACCCTCACTTTCTTCCTCCTCTTAGTGAAGACACCTCATTGAAGTTACCCAATGCGTGTTGAAACACAAAAAAACTATATCTAAGTAAAGCTCCACCAATCCCTTAATGAAAACTTTCTAACGTGAAAGCAAACGAACTTTGAGTACACGTCCAAACGCTATATTTTCCCCATAAACAGTTTACAATTATTATTGTTTTGTTATACTTATAATAATATTGAAACTCTAAAAATGAGTAAACAAAAGAATGTCGGCTAAAAATTACCTCCACATATGTATCAGATCTACAACGTATCCCACACTGTTAACTATGCGCATACAAAAAATAACAGTTTTCTACCAGACAACATCTTTTTACTGTACTTTATAATAACAAGAAAAAATACAATTATAAAATAGCATTCTAAAGTGGAATAGAATGCTCATCTTAAACGCGTGGTAAAAAGTATTAAACAAATAAACATGATTTTTTCTAAATTATAAATTTTCCATTACAAAGATCTGTGAATACATGTAACATCTTATAAATGCAATTGCCCCAACGACTAAGTTGCAAGCACACTTAAAGTGAGTAATTTATTTGCTACAAATGGATTTATTACGTTGCATAGCCAACTACCTTGTTCACTATTTACTTGTACAGCAAATCTATACGTGATCCAGCTATTTTGTATTTTAAATTCGAATTTAAAATTGAAACAAGAAAGCCAAACTGTTTCTCCCAATAATAGCTGTAGTACGTTGTATTTCTAGTATTAGATATTGGTGTGACTCTCAGATATTAACCAAAAAGGCATGCAATATCCAGAGGAAACAACCAATATTGGATCTCCAAAAAAATATCAAAAATGTGAAGACACGTAATTATTAAATATTGATATTAGATAAATATTGTATTTAATCTGTCTCTAGCAATATAAAGTGACGGTACAGTAAATTACTGACTCAACACACGCATCCATCAAAAATTACTCGCTATGCAAAGTGGTTGCAAAAGCGGTCAGATTAATGCGTCGAATTACAGGACAACTTACAAGAGACGAAAAGTTACCTGGCAAGCAACAACAGTTGGCTATAAGGACTTTTTTCTTAATTGTGCACATAACTTCCGATAAGCCCAGAGTGACACCAGAAGTGCAGGATTTTCCACATACCTTATACGCTCACAAAACTCCCAAAATCTCGACTTGAAGATGCTACGATTACAAGGGCAAAGTGGAAATGGGGGTTTAATTAAGAAGCTGACGCTCTAGTAGCTAAATTGGCTTTCAGAATATCCCCAAAATGTCTTAGGCACGATATCTAGAAATAGCCAATGGCGTATTTTGAACCTCGGGAGGTTGACAAATATTTAGACAGGCTCGAACTTTTATTAAGGGCTTTATACGTTAGTATACCTGAACATGATGGTAATGGGCCTTCTAAGAGGACACGTACACCTGAACAACCATCTCCACGCTATACATACCTATTGCAGCTTCTGGAAACGTCAGAAACAGGAGGAAACCGTCAAACATGTACTCCATTGGTGCACAGCAATTGTAGCTATAAGTGTCACATACCTTGAATCATCCTTTGTAGAACAAAGTGATATACAGGACACATCAATGAACAGGAGTCTGTCCTTCGCCGAAGTTTTCACCCTAGGGGTGCATAATTGACCCTAGCGGCCTAAGCCTAAATCAAATAGAAATGGACACCAAAAGAGCTACTAAAATTCAATTTAGTACAGGAATGATAAGAAAAAGATAGCAAGACAATACATTATCGTGAAGCTGGTGAAGCATATCTAAATTTAGATGAGTACTACCTATGTTACAGATACATCGTGTGCGCTGGGATTTCTTTTTATACTCGCATCGACCGCGACATCTCCAATCTCTTTGGAGAACTGGGTGCTTCTAGATATATAATAAAAAGGAGCATAAGCTACCTGCAGGAGCCCGTATCGTTCGTGGCTTTTCCCAAAGATAATCCCTGACCAAAAGTAACATTGCAGACAATATGGTACCTGAAACAACCCCAACAATTCCAGTTATAAGCTGTCTACTTTTATAGACCTCAATCCAATGAAAGCTGAAGAGATTCAGGGGTCTATCAAGTAGCATATGATTCGAATTATGATTTGGTACAAAAGAAATTTCCTATGCATACTGGACTATACGAATCCCGGAAAAAAGTCACCGGAAAAAAGGATCCCGGAAAAAAATCACCGGAAGAAAAGTCACGCAGAAAAAAAGTTACAGGAAGAAGAATCACGGGGATGAAAGTTTTGTTATAATTTTTTATACCCAGTGGTTGGTCATATCTCCGAACAAAAGCCGTTTACATTACCTACTTATCATCCCGTTTATGGGAATTCCTGCTTAAAATTGTTGTGAAAAAAATTGGTAATGTTACCAAATTAAATAACATTTAATAACATTTTATGTGATACAATTTAAATCGGTCGTCAATTGAAAAAAATCCTTTTCTGTTTTAACAAGCGCAGCATTATACAGATAGTTTTTATTATCAAACGATGCGGAATAGTATTCTGTTTAATTTAGTACTACCAGTATCAGTTTTTTCCATAAAAATGAGAAACAAGAATTCGCATAAGCCGCATAAGCGTGATAACGGGAATGAATGTAAACTAGGTATAGGTACCAAGGTACCTATATTAGTTGTTTTTGAGTGAAATTCAGATTTGTGTTATTCACAAATCATTTGCATTTCGCAATTATTGATCATGTAAACTGATAAGTACTTACTTAGATTTGTTTTCATACAAAAGGGAATGTTATAAAAACGTATTGAAAAGATTCTAAAAGTAAGCGGTGTTTTGTTTAATTTTTCCCACTTTTCCGCGTGCCTTTTTTTCCAGGGTCCTTTTTTCCGGGACATTATTTCCGCTGGCCGGACTATAGGGACTATGAACAAATTACAGAATTTTCAACGAAATTTGGCCATTATTGCTGTCGCTTTTTTATTTAGTACGTGTAATGTATTTTTAAATCTATGCAGGGTGAATTCTAAATGATAGACAATATTTACATTCTTTTTAGAAAACAAGAAGTAAAATTTATCAATTTAGTGCTAGTGTATTAAATTAGAGGATATTGGAAGTCTTAAGTTACATTGGGATTACTAGTGTGCCTTAGGATATCTTTAACGATTTACAATTTGCTGGTAAATATTGCTTAATCAACAGAATAAGTAAATGACCTGTAGTAGTGCGCTTGTTAGATTACACCCTTGGGTCACCCTCTCTAATCTTTTAAAGTTAAGTGCTGCTTGTGCATTTTAAGAGATATTCCAACAAGCTAGAGTCGTTTTTGGTTGATCTAGGTTCCTTTTTTAAGTTTTTGTACTTATTGTATTTATAAAATTTGAATTAAATGAATTCAAAAATCTGTCGGCCTAAAAGAGGATACATTATTCTAATCAGTTTATCTTGCAGAATCCGGTGGTGTGAATATTATCCCCTATTTAGGATTCATCTTGTTTATGTCATCAATAGATTTCCTACTATCGTCAACTGATGTGTAGAATATTTGAAACTTATTTTTAAAAACATAATTAACAGCGCTTTTCCATATTGTGTTAGCCATAAAAAAGGCCAAAATGTTTTGCAATGACGAAATATGCAACATTCTTTGTTTCAGACTGTTCTTAGAAATTACTAATGATTATCACCGAAGAAGACGTAACTAAACTAAACCAATTTTTTTATGAAACAAGTGTGAATATATTTCCATTAAAAAAGAGATAAAAAGTCCAACACCCTATACCGCATTTTCTTTAACAACAGCAAAAGTTCTCCGATTTCCAGAAATGTTTACTATAAGATAAAATCAAGCCGAATCGTGATCATTGATCCTCCGGTTTCTACAACTCCACTAAATAATGTTAGAAAAAAATCCGATGCGCTCGTGTTCGTAACCTAAATCACTTCCTCGAAAGCAACCGGCGAAGGTAGGGCTTCCATCCTCGGTCAGACACCCATAACTCAGACGCAACAAGCAAAAATCTGCGGACAAAAACGCATCGGAAACAAAAAAGCAGAGGCAGTTCGCTACAAACGAGGCATATAAACAATTGTCGGGGTAACCATGGTAACGTGCACCGGCGGCTTTGATTGTGGATTTGCATAGCAGGCTCTGATATGGTAATGCTGCACTGTTCTTGGTTCGACTGTACCGAGTGGACATTGCGGTAGCTGCTGGCCGGTGCAGGCAGTCCGCTTTTCGGCGTACACTAAGTTATGTCAACTGATTTTTGCAATTCTAACGTTCGGATCCTGTTCTATAAGAAGCGGTTTGTTTGTTTTAACTGACCGGTGATCGATTTCGATAAATTTATTTTTGGACTCAATGGACCCATGCTTGGTTCCATAAATTGCTTTTGGCATTGTAGGTCATTTAATAATTACGTTAATCTTTTAGGCCCTAGCTTAAAAATTCAAATTTTTTCTAAAACTTTTTTCGAAAATGACTATAATCTATCAATCTTTTATCCCACAGTACCATATGTAGGTACTTGTAGTGCCCTGTAGACTTCCAGATGGAAGGGGTGCACAATATCGTTTTTTAGTTAACCAAATTTGGAGTGTTAAGTAAACATTTATTTTGTAAAAATTCTCTTTTGCAATAAGTATGATGTTCCTAATAGCGATCAGAGACCAGTAATTGTACTTTTTATGTAGTATATGGTCTATAATAGGGCAGGTGTAGCGCAGCGGTAGAGTCGAAAGAGTATTAATTATGATCTTAGCTGGGACCCCCGTAACTAGTCTAGTCCAAAAAAAGTGACTGTATGGGATTTGAATGAAAGCTTAAAAACAAACTTCGAAAAAAAGAAAACTTCAGAATAGATGGCAGTATTGGAAGATTTATGTGTGATGATGGATGATAAACGGCCACCAGCAAGAATAATAAAATATAAAATAATACGAAAGACCAGAAAAGGATAGATTGATCCATAAACATACAAGAACCAATCTGAGGATGCGAAAGAAAGAACAGAAATGAGAAAAATATCTGAGTTATGAAAGAACCAAAGGATTAGTTGAATAAATGTGGCGGAATTTAAAAAACATTGGACAGAAGGTACAAGTTGTATCCTTCCAAATATACCTATATAAAATAAATAAAAAGAATAAAACGGTAGCTGAATTTCGTAAAAGGAAATAAAAATGTAGGTAGTCGTTTATGTTTGAGATGTTCCGTGGAAAGAAATCTGAATCTATTCTACCATATAACCACATGGTTCCTAAATCCGATTGTTATTTAATAAATAATAACAATAAAGATACTAAAGAATGTAATTTCTAAAGTCGTAGAAGAGAATTGATAAAAGTGATTTATTTTCGAAAAAGTTTCCAACACACTCGTATACGAGCGTTGTTAACCAGCTACTTAAAGACCAATAGTGCAATCCAATCAGCAAATAATTAATTAACCGAACAGATAGAAATACACATGCGGGTTCCTCGTTAGCATGTTGAATGGTCAGGAGCAGAAACAACACAGAAAGCACTAAAGCTCAAGTCAGATAGCAGAAGAGTCGCCTAGCAAGCGGCTTCACAAAGCGACCCGTGACAGGCAGCGCTGCGGAATGCCGCGGCCGCCCGCCTAACTTATGCCTGTCACGTGCGAGCACCACTATCTGGTGTGTGCTGGCCACCAGCTTCACCGAGCGGGTCACCTGGTGCCGATTACCGATCATCGTCCTCTACACATCACTCATTGCTATGAACCCTCAATTCCGAAGTATTTATGCATTGCAAGTCTTGAAGCCATTGTTCTTACTGTTGTCGATGACTCATTGTTTTCGTTTTCGTTATTTTTATCCACATTCTGATACATACGTAACACTGATTGAATTATATTTAAGATAAGCTGTAGTCTCTAATACGCAATCCACATCCATGAATAATTTTGTTATTATAAGCTTCTGGGACATTTTCCAATGGCAAACACCCTTACCACTTACCAGCACTGAAACAAGCAGTAGCAAACAAGCTACTGGGAAAAGGAAGGAAACCCCTAAACAATAATAATAAGTAATAAGAAATTTAATTTTTTATTTGCGGGGGTGAATTTTTGGTAGGCCAACTACCTTATGTTTAGACGAGCCAATACGTTCCCTCAAAAGGAATCAAACTAATAGGAATAATTCTTCGATTATAGGTTTGGTTTCTTGCAGTGCATCGACAAACGTTCTGAGGCAAACAATTAAATATCCGATACATCAAGAAAATCTAATATTCGATGAGCCGTGGAATGAAGAGTCGCGTTATTACTAAATCTGGTATATTTTCCGAATCTAGTACTAAAGCTACTTTTCATTCCACAACCTGACGAGGATCAGTGTTCTTCATGTATTGATATTAGAATAAGATAAAAATATTAGAAAATCTCAAATTAGTATTTGGTAAAAAGTAAGAAAACTAGGAAAATATTTATTGTAGCTAGGTTTTACTGTCAGAATCGGTTCGCCGTCGAAAACTATATCGCAGCAAACGACGACGCTAGCTTATGCTGAATTACACGTTGGCATTAGTACGGTGGTATCGCCGTTGAGCATATTTGAGCCTCTAGTAGGTAAGTTCCTTGTTAGAGCCAATATTCATCTCTTCTTCATTAGGCGGCAAGAAAAACATTTGAAGCAATTGTGAATACTTATGAAGCCGGATCTGCAATTGAAGCGTACGGGATTGTGTTTTAGGGTGGACCAATAGAATTGTGGTGATTTAAAAAATAATGCAATTCTATTGGTTTAGGGAAAAACGCGATACCCGTACGCGTCAATTGCGGACCAATTTTTTTATACACACGTCCAAAGTCTTTAAAATAAGGAAACATAAAACTCTTCGCGTAAAACTTAGAAAGTAACGGAAATAAAAATAAAAATAACGGTTACGTTGGATTAATTTGGATTAGAATAATTACCAAATCTAATCCAATTTCCTGAATTACTCAGTTCTATCGACATATCGATTTTTAGCTCGACGAAAAATAAAAAAAAACAACGTGCTTCTTCAGTTTTCCTTTCGGTGAAATGTTTTCAGTCAATTTCCTTTCGGTCAATGCTGTTTGTTAATTTTTCTCAACTATCATTCTCTATGGTACTATTATGTTTTACTATTCTCCTCGTTGCTAATAAATAAGAAACATTACCAAACCTGACATAAACTACTTGGAGATGTTATTCTACTTTAAATACGAACCATTGAAGAAATAAACATTTTTTGCTAGTATACAAAAAACGAACTTTAACCGGTCTTACGTTCATAGGTTTTAGATCTTAAATTTACCCCTTTAGCTGTTCGTATAACTGTTCTAATGTTTCTTTGAGATGTACAAGAGAAAACACAATTTTATACAGACTACAGGATATCAGGAATGCGTAAACCTGAATAAGAAAATCGTTCATTTACCATAAGCAATGAATTCGAAGCAGGTCCCCACATATCTACCTACTACTTTTATTTTTGATCGACAACCTTTGATAAAATAAATCTCCATCGACCCTAATTCAATTAATTGTGAACTAAATTGTCTACACATCTTCTTTGATTTATAAACTACATTTATATGTTTAAATAGACTATAACTATTAATTTATTATGAGTAGGTACAAGTAAACGCAGATCCTAATTATGATCAATTTTATTTGAAATCTCTTTGCAGTCCACGGTAGTGGAACAAAATTACTTAGAATAGTTTTAAATATATTTTGGTATTTCATGTCATTACTAACCATCCTAAGTATGCGTTCTTCTAATGTGTCTTCTTAGAACACACAATATAAAAGATTGTAACCGAAAATGGACGGAATGGTAACCATGGAATGGATATATTTTGGTTGGTCGACTACAGATGATTTATGTGGGTGCTTTCAGCTTGTAATATGGACGCTTTACATACTTGCTTTTATCAGTGCCGTATTATGACTTTTTTTGCCTATATTGCCCCCCCCCTACTTCAAAACTTCCTTTCCACGAATTTTTCCGCCATAGCTAAATTAATTTTATATTAGGACTGGTACAAACGGGGGTGCATCTACCAGACATAAAAGAATAAATAACAATATTATGAAATTTTTTATTTTTTGTTGATAATTTTCAATAATGAAAATTTCTTGTGTTTTGTCGCGTCGCTGGCGCGGCGCGCCATCACCCCCAAGCCGTCGGCGCCCCTAGGCAACTGCCTATATTGCCTTATCGATAATGCGGCACTGGGTTTTGTCAAATTAATTTGATTTGCAGCCCTAACCCCCGCGCATTTTAAACGGTCCACGCTTATGAGTTCGTTGTGTATCAAAAAAGGAGTAGTATAACAAATAAAAAAAGATTGTCCATAAGGATTACGATTAGAAAAAGGATCTAATTTTTATTTATGAGATTTAACTTCTTAAAATTCTTATCTATATTAACATATCAAGCTCATAAATTCGCAGAAAATTATGACAAGAAAAAAGCAAATCACTTCTGTTTATCTCTATTTTCATATCTAAAACAGAAATCGATTCCATGGAATACTCATTGGTATTCTGGTCGTGTTCAAAATTCTGTTGGTCACCAACTGAAGTCGACCTTAAACTGCCTCGGGGTAGATATAGATTCGGACTGATTGATGTGCGATCGTTTGAGTTAGCGATGTCACCCGGACCACTTTTTACAATTTTAGGCCCATTAGCCTTTAGTGCACCATGTCACTTAATAGGGATCGGTTTTTCTATTAAAGTCTGCAAAATTTGAAGTATGAAAGAATAATAGGGACACGGATGCCAGTTAGTTGCTTATAACGTTTCTAAATTACAACTGCTTGCATATAGAAGAAAATTTTTGAATTCCATAATAATTTCACAAGTTATTATATTAATTATGTTTAACGAACTTTACAACCAGTCGGTACATTGTTGATTGAAAAGCCCGGATTTCATTTTAACCGTATAACTGAAATTAATTGTCAGTAAGGTCATAAAACACTTTTCGAACGCTTACTAGGCGCCAAATGTCTGGAAATTTATAGTCACAAGCAACTTCTTAATTTTAACCTATAATTTAATAAAGTATTGTATTATAAGCTGACATTGATAGCGATTGTAGGTAATTTATTGAGTGCAATATAATAAAGGAATTTAGTTTCGCGTTGGTGTTGAAAATTGTTAGTTGTGACAGCGGCTCTTCTATTTCTTTGTCAACTCCCTACTCGTGCCATTACATTTCGTTCTGGATACTTTTCAATAGATTTGCATTTTATTCGGATTTAATCGAAGTATAATGAAAACAAATCGGTGACAGAATAGATTCCTTCAGCTTAATCCAATTAAATAAGCAGTACTATTAAACCTTTGTTACAAATGTAATAATATACAGAAATATATATACAATCAGTTACTAGTTCAGTACCCTTTTCAAAGGACATTTTAATCTGTTCATCTATAACCAACAGAGCCCTTCTTTTATATTCTGAACCGCATTTTTTTTGTAATTTTTTCGTAAATTACGGTACTATGTAGTAATGGACAGTCAAATCATGACTTAAAATAATTTTTCCTTTTAAGAAGTCTCGCAGCTAATATTCTGCCGGAATAAGATCTAACAAACACGCAAATGTTGGGATTTGGAATTAATTTTTGGCTGATAAATATGGGGAGGGAGTTAATAAACCGATATTTCCAATGTCGATAATATTCAAGAATATTTACTTGGTGCCAAATGGGTGTAACCGCCTAACCTAGCGATTACAGGATCCGTCTGAAGGAAGTCTACAAAATCCAGAAGCATGAGTTCGAAATTCACACGAAACAGATTTTTTTTTCTATTCCTGGCTGCTACCCCATAGGGTTTACTGTTTTCTGTTTCATAATATCCTAGCCTGTTTCTTGTACCTATTTCGTCCATAAGAAGTTTCCCGAGGTCTGCCGCTTTTACGTCCCTATATAGGAGACCCCCCCGCCTTATATTTTTAGTCATCTACCTTCTGGTATTTTTTAAGACGTGCCCATACCATTAGAGTTCTATTCTTTTTTGTAAGATTTTATTTTGTTTACTTTACGTTTCCTCTATAAGCACCTTTTTTTCTCGTATACTTTTATGTTGTCGCCACTTCTCTCTCTTTCATACAACGCGATGTTCTATACCATGGTCATACCATGCAATGGATTCTTTTTTTTGTTCCAACTGATATGTATCCGATTCATATTAATCGATGCCAAATGGGCCAATTTAAAACGTCACTTCGGGAAGCATCAGGAACTCGCAATGGGGTAACTCGTTGTTAGGAACTACTTTAGAGACTATGCTATACAATTTCCTATTACCATTGAACATTTAAAGGGGTAAATAATCAATGATATTACCAAAGAGTAATATACTTTCTTCATGGAATTTTAAAAAAATACTTTTAACAGAATATGTCCAAATTCCATCAACTTTTACAACATTTCAAAAGCAACGTTCAATTATGAACGTTTTTTGTTCATAAAAACCATTTCTTACCTTAAAATAAAATGTCGGACATGATACAATCGTTCAGACTAGTTCAGACAGTATGGACGTATTGTACTCTTGAGAACTTGTATAGGGTATGCCTCCAAAGACCAACAAATGATTTCAATGTTTATAACAATTTGATCTCGGATAGAGTTCTAGCCTTTTTTACTATACTTACCTTCAACCAGAGAACATAACACGGAGGCCTTCAACATGCTATCTTTTCTTCGTACGTGTAGGTACAGTCAGGAAATCAAGGACAAAAGTAATGTCCCTCACAGCCATAGGCTTACACAACCTCTTTGGCTGCGACACGCGTAACTTGCTACCTACTACAAGAAGACGGGGTCCCGCCAAAGCGGTTGTTTAAGCGGGAGGCTGTGAGGGTCTTCCTGCCTGTAAAGTAAAACTATAGAATGGGTTTTCTTGTTTATTATAACATCTATATTTTGATTTGCACATAAAAGCTTTAATACAATTTTAACATGCATATACAAAAATGTAAATAATTTAAGAAACTGTAACTAACAATACTGCTTTAAAGAACTAAATTAACATTAGCCTACTTTCTTTCAAGCCAGAATGCCCTCATAATATCGAATGTATTAAGTACTATATGCTAATGCTTTTAAACTGTCGGGGACCTACTAAATTAAGACTTTAATGTAGGTATTATTACAAAATTTAGAAGTTATATGCTAAAGTGTCAATTAAGTGTGTTAATAAAATAATTTTCCATACAAATCTAAATAATCATCACGCACTACTTAGACTAATTAAGTAACCTTTAGTGGTCAGCACACCCCTACACTTTATGTGGACAAGGAATCTTAGCGCCCAGTTCAATTTCAACGGTGATCCAAACACACTCTGGATTGAATTTTCTGGTAAAATTTCTGGAACAAAATATTTATTATAAAATTTTCTTATTAATATTTGTATTCGTTTCTCATAATGATCGATGTGATGCAGACTCTACACGTGCGTTGAATATATTTTTTTTATAAATTTCTATATCAATAAAGAGGAGGACGAAAAACACGGGACCGGACATTTTGGTGCGGCTATTTGGTCGCTGGGACATTTGTACGCGCCCGCAAGAAACACCACCTGCATTCAGGTGCATTTATTTGCACTCCTACCAGATAATGAGATAACAATTTAAGAGAACATGCTTTTATGATGTGCTCCCATTAACTAGGATGTTCACCACTTTCCAGAGGTGGGAAAGCTACTTTTAAAAAGTAGCTCGCTACACTATAAGGCATTTTATAATTATTGTAGCTTCTCTAGCTACTTCATACCTCTTCCATTTTCCAACATAAAGATGGGTTCCACAATCATTTTGTAATACTTTTCTGTTACAAATTTAAATGCCGACATATATAATAATTACCTCAAAATGTGTACATGTAAAACTTAAGATATTCATAAACGTAATAATAACGCATAATGATTATTAATTTGGCAGTAAATTTCGTGTTGGTAAATATTTTACGAGTTACACAATATAAAATGACATAATGCATGTAGATAGGTATCTAATTATATTTACAAGAAAAAGTGTTAGCAGAAGCAATTAAATTCAAATAAAAAATTGTTAAATATTAATTGAACCAAGATTTACATACCTGTACTATGACTAAACAATAAATAACAAAACAATTTAATTATTAACCATATTTTGGTTTCTGATGATAAAAAAGTAAAGTGTAAAGGACCGACAAAACTGAATATTTTCATGACTAGTTTCTACAAATTAAAGAAAAATAATAAACTATTTTTTTATTGTTTCCAGATGCTACAACTACTAAGGCCGTAATGATTAGAATCTTCCAGACAAGCTAGAAAGTGGGGTAAGTAGAAATTAAATCTTTGTAGAATAATACTTTAAAGCACCTCTATACCATAATTTACGAAAATTATAAAAATAATTAAGTTTAGGTCGGTAATAAAATGTGAAACCTTTGGTAAAACTGTAACTGGTCATTATTCCAAAATATTTTTTTAGTAACTACGCTCAGAGCCAGTCACACAAAATTCGGGCCCCTTTCCCTTGCTTAGAAAAAGGTATAGGTAAATTAAATCTCGCATTTTGAAAACAAAATGTGCTTTAATTTAATGCGGGTCCCGGAAATTAGCCCCCCCCCCCCTTAGCTACCGGGTTTGGCTACAATATATTACGGTTATACGCTCCAAACTTTTGTTTTGACGCAAAAAAAACGACTTCAGTTAAATAAACGATTATGATATGCAATGGGGATGCATACCTCCGTAAAGTTAAGTAAAGTGTTACAAAGGACGTGCAGTTATTCTTGCACAGGCGACCATAATAAAAGATGCACCTTGTTGTTTAGTCAACATAATAGTTCTTGCATTTTTGATGGTTGTAGTTCCTTTTCAGCAATAATTGAAAAAAATCAATTTAAACTCGTCAAGTACCGGTTGCGGTATCCATATTGCGAAGTTTCACACGGTTATGTTTTGATATTAAAGAAAACCAGGTGATGAGTTTTAAAAAGTGCCAATTAATGCAAAAAATGAAATAATGATCAAAATCGACTGAAAATAGGAACTTCGGTACACGTTTCGAAAATTTTGGGTTTCATTTCTAACTGTAATATTTTATGATTTCTGGTCTTAATTACATTTTGGTAATGAACTTATAACCGAAAACCTAGAAAAATTAACTTGTACCTAGGAATTAATTATTAATTAATTAAAATAACGCGGAAATTTTACGGAGTATTGAAAGTTTTTTAGAAACGGTTACATAAACTGCATTATCCAACAGCTCCATGCGACTTGATATTAAACTTTTACTCGTGTTAGTAATTTGTCGCTCAAATTAAATCAACAAATTTTTAAATATTTTCAATGGCTGAAAAAACTTCAAATGTAATGCGGAGATATCGAGACATTAACTGCCACCTACAAATGCATTGCTGAACCAAAAACAAGTGAGTAACCAACTGTTTTAATCACACCGTTATATTATACTTCAGCTATTTCTCAATAGGAGCGCTGTTTCGATAAAATTACAGTTTCAAGAAGCCTTCGCTTGGTATTTTTTTATTTCAAAAGGATTGAACGAATGTTCACAAAAATTCATGATTGTTTGTTTGAAATATTTAGACTTGTACCGCTTGTACAGAGTTTATTTTGCAGTTGAGGATATAGGAAGCTAAAGCTTCATTTAGTGAGAGGCATATACACCCAAAGTTTGTTGGTCCACTGCCATTCGTATACTACACAGTATCATAATTTTATAACGGGGTTTTACATAAATTACATAAAAATAATTTTAATTACAATCATCAAAACTGTAGGTACAAAAACATTTAACATAACTTACCAGTGGGATCGCTATGTGTCAATAGTTGAACTTCATTGTCCTTGCAGAATGCTTGTAGTGTTGGTGGTACAACACAACAAGTGGCTAAATTTATTTGTATAATACTGGGCTTGATGTCAGCCCATTCATAAATAGATTTGAATGTTGTTTCTTCTATATCTGATAACCCAATCTGAAGTATTTTTTTATCATGCGCATAACTTTCAAGAGTTTTCCAAATATTTTTGATTTTTCCAATAAAGCCATTTTGACCTTCACTTTGTTTATTGTGATAGGCTAGTATAACGTTATGTACTGAACTCACATTTAAAGCTGTAAAAGCTGTAAAATAAAAAATTAACAATTTATGGTTTGTTTCAACAATAAAATAATATAATTTACCTTTTTCCAGAGCTTCAATTAAGTACTGCTCGTTGTCATTTACCATAAAGACTTTCAGGCCTATTTTAAGATCAGCAATTTCATGTTCTGCCATTTTATTCAATAGATCATCACGACGCCGTGTTATTGTAATTGGTTGTTCCACATGAGATTTGTCATTTCCGCCGTTTTGAAAATCTTTCAATGTAATATTTAGGGACTCCACAAGCTGTAACAAAATTTTTTTTATGATAACAGTGCCAACCACTAAGATCGTGTGTGTTAAATAAGACAAAACTCAAAGTAAAAAATTGTAGGTTTATTGTTGTTACAGAATAACAAATAAATAATGGATAATATTATAGCTATTATTAAAAGAACTAACGTTGCATTTTTTTAAATTTATTTCTGTAATAATAATGTAAAACAACCTTACGTCGGTGGGCTAGAATAATACTTTTTGCGGCCGCTGACGCGGACGATAATGCTTATTTTTCCACCCGGTTGTGGATAAATATACCACACTAGGTACAGCCGAAATAAAATTCACAGTCAATCATAGTTGAATGATATCGATATGGTTTGGACAAGTTTGGCTGTGGTCATGTTGGGCTTTGTGTCCCCATTGCATTTTTATGTGTTGCATTGGACAAAGTGGGTATATTCAGAATTGGGCGTTTATGTCCTTCTGTAATTTGGTACTATAATACTGGGCGTTGTTAAACTTATTAAATTTATTATTTAACCATGGACATGATGCGTCATTCTTTTAATATCGTCAAGTACGAGTAGAATATGGGGACGGGCAATCACGTCACAATCAAAATGATAAGATATCTTTTTTGATTGTGATAACGTTACCCATCATTGTTTAATTGTGACGTCTTTAGTTTATCATTTTGTTTGTGATCTCAATTGTCCCCATATTCGTTTAATTCTTCATTCTTCAATGCAATTCACCCTGTAAGTTTTTGTTTTTTATCGAGTCCTGCCGCGCATTTTCCAAATTCAGACGCTCGAGTATCAATTTTTGCAATTTATTCTTTCTTTCTATAAAACCAAAATTCGAACTAATAGAACCTAGTTACGCATTTAGTAATCATTTCTCGACAACAAAACATATTTACAATGTAGCTCTAAACACTAAACCAATTAGGAAAGTAAATAAAGAAGAAAAATAAAATAAGAAAGAAACTAAATAAAGATTTTTGTTTGAAATCCCTATGGCGCGAAAACCTATTCTACACCCTGTATATTCTGTGTAATGCACAAATCCCAATTGTTACATTCTTTATGTATCATCATTCATTGATCCGTAGTCTTGGTAATGCGCCCATTTATACTTTACCTAAATAAAACGTCCTTGTTGATAAAGACATAATTTTTCCAGAGGTGCAAATGCACTTGAGAGAGATAGTATTTTTTTGAACTTAAAGTTATTAGCATTTTTGGTGTTTGTCAAGTTGTATTATTATCACCGACAATTTATTCGAAATTATCTATATTATGTACCTATATATACGCAACAAGTCACGAAAGTGATAGATTATAGGATGAGGAGGTTTGTCTCTAAGGCCCAATTGCACTGGTCACACTAAATAATAAACGTCGCTTAAGAAATTAATTCCCATGGATATAATTGTTACAAGAATTGTATCCATGGCAATTAAAACACATTTTCGTGATTTGTTTAAAAAACTGTGAAATGGGTATACAGAGTTTACTAATGGAGGGATTTTTTATTGAACTTTTTCATAATATAAAGCACTTAAAACCTTCGAGTAAAACCGAATATTCATATAATTATAGGTCCAATTTCAAGGCATTAACACGCTTTATTAAAACAAAAATAATACGTTCGTGACCGAAATCATTATCTTTTTTTATTTGCCGAACACGTAAATCATAATTATTCTAAAATGTTGCGTAATTACCCATTAAATTAAATTATGGTTGAAAACAGAAAATTTTTGGAAAATTAAGGAAATTTTTAAACACTTTTAATCAGAATTAATAATTCTAATAAATTATTAGAACAGTTACTTATAATTTAAAAAATTATACTTATAAGAAATTAAAACACTTCTATATAATTAATTACAGAATATTATAAAGCAGTTAATAGTACCTCTTCTGTTGGGTTTTGTCCCGGTTTTTTGGTAATATCATTTAATGATATTATATTGCCTGTATTTATTATTACGTCTTTTGCACCTTCGCGTAATTGAAAAGCCATTTTACTCTTATCACACTTAAGAAAGCACTTGTACCACGAAAAAGTTTCAGTAAAACTCACACCTTCCAAGCTTGCATAACCTTATAGAACTACTACTACTTGTCAAAATCCTTGACAGGAATGTACATTATGATTCATAAGTATTTTTAAATTTATTTTTGCAAGTCATTTTTAGTTTATTATTCAAGATAAACTATTTGGTTATCCGGATATCAATTTTAAAGTTACTTGTCAGCTTTAAATTCATAAAAAAGTAAATTTGAAATTCCTCATTTTTGTACTTTCTCGTACATCTGACAGTTTTTACTTTTTAGTAAACCTGTTTTGGGAGTTTTGTTTGATTTTTGTTTTCATTGGTTAAATTTGAAGTTGCCGCCAAATTTAACCAATGGCCGTGTCCTTGGCCGTCACAGCCACCCCTTTTAAAATTTCAAATGGCACCATACCATGTGTGACACATCGTTGGAAAGGTAATTTCATAACGGTAACGGTAGTAAGAGTAACGGTTGATAATAGAACGAAAACTGGAAAAGAAACTATGAGAAAGTCTTTAGTCAGATTAGTTTGTCGCTTTTCGTCCGATTGTACTTGCGCACTAAAAATGCGCAGTGCGTTAAGACATGTGCTGCTTGCCGCTTTTAAAATTAATAAAATTTGTTTATTTTTAAAGGAAGTGTTTATCGGTGTTTATTGTAAACTTTGAGAGAATTGTTCTTTTATCCTTTTGTACAAGAAGTTCTATCTACAACAACATTAATTAGAATATCCTTTGTAAGTAGTATTTTCCAAAACTTTCAGGTAATTGCATTACAAACAGCCGTTTACGATTTTGCTTGACATACAACGGTTTGCGCCTGAGATTATCGTGGGATATTTACGTCGTATAAATATTGTTACAAAATAGTGATTAATTCTGCATAAAAATGCCAGTTGATTTTTATGGTTTCGCATACGCTGCGGCCGTGGCAGCTGGAGGTGTATTGGGTTATTATAAAGCAGGTAAGTAATGATTTTGGGGTTATGTTTATTAATTATAAATGTCAATCATGTAAAGTTTATTCGTCAGAATGATTTGAAATATGCAAATGAGAGTGAAATACTATAAAAACTTGATAATTTAAGTCTGCATTTAACTTTGTGATGTTTGTACATAAATATGTACGTTTTAAATTATAGCTTATAGGTGGATTACAGATTATCGGTTACCTCGCCCAAGTCATAGTAATTGGGTTAAAGTTGATTAAAACAAGTTTTAAGCTTTCAGTTCTCTACATCTTTCTGTTACATGAAACAACCAAACAACATATATACACATGGTGTATATTGAAGGGGGAGCTTTAATTATAAGAACAAACCAATAATAAAATTGATACCCCACTTTATAGCATAAGAAATGTAGTGCAAGTATTTTAAATAGGCATAGTAACAAAATTAATCTTGTTCGAAATAAGGACTGCTTCCTAATTATTCTTCAGTAATCGTTTGCAATTTGTCCTGTGAAATAATGCAAAGCGCTAGTTCTAGCATAATTTATGCTAAGGTCAGGTCAAGTACAATATTTTTAGAAAGTGCCTGTAAAAGTAAGTAATTTCCTGCTCCTTGCCTTATCTTATCAGCGGATTTTATTCCTTCCTTATTAATAAATCATTTGGAATCAAACACTGTCACATAGTACCTTGTTTTAAACAACTTTTGACTCGGAGTACGAGTTTTTATTCAAATTTGCGTATTACAAATCATTGGAAAAATATATTAAACCGAACATTAAAATTAGTGAAACCAATACATAAACTTGTTATGTTTTAGGTTCTATTCCATCATTAGGAGCTGGTGTATTGTTTGGAAGTGCTCTTGCTTATGGAGCATTTCAAGTTAGTCAAGATCCTTCAAATTATACAACCCAGTTAGCAACCACATCAATCCTAGCTGGTGTTATGGGATATCGTTTTTATAATTCAGGCAAAATTATGCCAGCTGGCATAGTCTGTGCTCTCTCCATTGCCATGATTGTTAGAATAGCTATTAGAGCTTCCGGATTTACAGAGAAAAAAATTACTGGCTAAACAACGATTTTTAATCTTTACCCTTATATTTTGTAGTTTACTAATGTTTAGTAGTTCTAGGTGCAAAGATGTGGTGAGATGGGTAGAATTAGGGGATTAATACAATTGCTTCCATTTTGTTCGGTTGTGGTACTTAAAGTTATTCAAATTTATTCAAATAGTCTCTAAGGAAAATTTGTTCTAACTACAAGTATTAAACTTTTAAAACGTACCTACTTTAGCTACTTCGTACTATATACTTATAGATGTTTACCGGTACCTGTACAATAAGGTGTATATTTCCCAAGTATTACACAAAGTTAAAGCTGATACATTAATAAATGGCTAGTCATCCAATATTTATTGAAATATAAGTACTTTTTGTGTAGAACATTAGATGTTTATAGGTCATAGTACCATCTCATTGTTGCCAAATAGTTAGGTACAAAGACAAATCCATATTTTTATGAATTGTCAGATATTACACAAAATAAAGCTATTTACCTCCATTGTATTTTATTTTCATAAATAGTCATAATTTATTACCCTTCATAAATTATTGATTTTTTTATATCTTCAATAAAAAAAAAACATTTCACCTTGGCACTGATAATTTATTTTCCTTCTTATATACAATAATTTCAGATTTATATCATTCATAAATCATAATCATGGCCACAGAAGCTGTATATGATTTTTTGAAAGAGCACAACAGACCATTTTCTGCCAATGATGTTCTTCAAAGTGTTGGTAAAGAGCATGGAAAGTCAGCTGTACAAAAGGCATTAGATAAACTAGTTGATAAGAAAAAAGTGATGGAAAAGCTATACGGAAAGCAAACAGTATATTGCATTGTACAAGATCCTACAGCTAATACAAATGAAATGGAGGGCTCTTTACGTAAAATGGAACAAGAGATCGGGGAGTTAACCAGTAACTTGAAGTCTGTAGAAGAACAGTTTCAAACCAAATCTCAAGAGTTGAGAAGTCTTGAAAATAAAATGACCACAGAAGAGGCAAAAATTCAAAGGGGAAACTTAAAGGAAGAAATAAAATCTTTAAAAACCAAATTGAATAATTTGAAGGAAAATTGCAAACCAATTAGTGATGAAGAAAAAATGAAGATTAATAAGGAACACGAGAAATATATGAAAGAATACAAAAAACGCAAACGTATGTGTATGGATATGATTAATGCAATATTGGAGGGGTATCCAAAAACCAAGAAACATTTGTTTGAAGATATTGGAATCGAGACAGATGAGGAAGTAGGATTTAAGTTGGATTAAGAATTGTTTATTTTTTTTATGTTCGGTAATTTATATCAAATAATGTTTGTGAACAAATAAAACTTTAGTTTTCAATTTATGCATATTTTTTGAGAGACCTTGGTGGTTCAGAGGCTAGGATTAATTCCAAGCAGTTTTATAATTTGAATCCATACAAGGTGGTGGATTTTTGTAATGCTTGTAGATGTTGGTTGAGGTACCAGGAGGCACATGGAAGCAATGGAGGTTGTTAGAAAATAAAATTCTTCTCAACATATTGCACTTTTCTCTACCAAAGGTGGCTTTGTTTATGCGCCGCGCAATCTGTGCACAATACGATTTCATTTTCTTCATATAGGATTCATAGAAGCCGTATTTGAAATTGCAACAGTTTATGATTGGTGCCAAATTTGCTTTTACTGCCTTTCAAGCAACAACTGCGAAAAGTGAAACTTTATAACTTTTTTTATGGAGTTCTAAAACGTCTAGTTTCTCTGACGCTTGGAGCTAGTTATTGTGACGTCATTTATCGTCATATTACGTCCGCTATATTACGGCACCGCTTTCTTAGAAAACCCAGGCTTTAAAGAAAGTCTTATGATACGCAGTAGATCTGAATATCTGCCTATCTTCTTTAGGTTTGCATCTAATGTTTAGGTACTTCGGAAATAATATTTGCTTGAATTTACCCGAAGAATTTATTAATTATACATGTATTACGAGGGTCGGGGAGCGCTAACTGTTAAGAGCGTATCTTTCCCATCAAACGCGTCATCTATAAATACTGATGGACGAAGCAGTTTTAATTTTTCAGAAGAAATTACCCCCATGCATCTTCAACTCAGGGTGTTTTTTAGGTCAGACAGCGTAAAAGTCTGGACACTCTACCGCTAGACTACGCCGCAGTCGTTTCGTTTTCCTAGGAAAACGGTATCGTAATATAGTGCGTATAGCGGACGTAATTATGGCAATCGTAAGTAAAAACCTGTTTCATTTAATATACCGCTGTCGAATAAAACATCCATTTTAAACGTATCGACCTAGTTATTGTGACGTCATATTACGTTTGCTGTATTACGGCACCGCCTTCCTAGAAAATCCAGGCTGTAGTGAATTTTTGTATTTATATTTTCTAGGTGTATCTATCAGAGTGAGAGTTATGGTGCGTTTCCATTTCCTATGGTACGACTACGACTGCGCAAGGTATCTACCAATCAACATTTGCGGTTTTTAATTTTTGAATACTATCTCGTTCTGTGATTGGTTGATACCTTGCGCAATCGGGTATGGAAACGCACCATTATGTCATTTAAAACAAAATATTCTAGGGAGTATTAGCAATCTCAAAAAATTATTCATAGGTATAAGAAAATAAAATAGGTGCCTATTTTTAATTTCAGTTTTGTTTACATCGCTTAAGACACAATTTTTTTAAAAATTATGATAGGAACTTAACTAACTTAATTGAATGAAATTAAATGATACAATTTTTAATTAACAAAATTGGTACTATTTGAATGCAATTTATTTTATCACAATTTTACAACTAAATATTAGTTTTATACAAAAGCTTATAATAAAAAAATATGATAAAATATATTGCTAAAAAAAACATAGAACAATCGGTAACCAGAATGGTTTTCTTCATCGAAATTAGGCTAAAATTGCACTATGCCACTCTACGTATATTTTTATAATTTTTAGACTTTCCAAAAAAAGTAAAACAATAATTTTTTTTATAATCTCAAATTTTAACCAATTTGGTTGGCAGTTTAACCGCTGTTGATGTCTCTTAATTTTAAAATACGTAATTAATATTGCAGAAGACCTAACATATATGTACAGTTATACTTAATTCTATTCATTAGGCAATTTATTATAATTGATAAAATGAAACTGTCTTCTGTATTTTAATCACACTCGTGACACTTAACGAATTTTCGAAGTTGTAACTGATTTCACAATCGCGTAGTCCATCACAATCATCCAATAATCACATGTATTTACACGTTTACTATTAGTTATCGCTACTTTGATAATAATGGATTCTGCAAAACTGCAGTCTTTGTACGGCACATCTCGAATGCTTTTAATGCACACTTTTTTTCGTGTTTTAATTTTATTTTATATTACGTATGTAATAATATTTGTTTGTCCTTCATTATTCGAAACAGGTACCAGAAAATTGGTATCTAAATATTTTAATACTCATACATTTATAAATTAATAGTAGTACACGTTTTTTTTAATTTCACATGTTCACACTGTTGTATTATTCTCTTCCATACCGTATCCTCCTGGAGGATCCATTTTTAATGTGGGATGCTAAAAAATAATAAACAAATATTAGAAAATAAATTTTTCTAAAAGGTTTCTTATTTAGTGAGTCATATAAAAAAATAGCAGAATAATAACTAGGACGTATGTCTGAAAAATTGCAACATAGAAACGATCGTTGATATTAAAATTTGCATACAGCTGGTGTGAAAGGCAGGAACTCGTTTTTATGGTCTTGACATATCAGACGATACATTAGAATTCCATTTTAATTTTGATAAAACAAGTTTGTTTTGAAATAGCAAAGAATAAAACATTTTATCTAAAGAATGTTTGAATTTATTTTTATTCAGTTAAAGTGCAAAATCAGGGGCCCTCACGATAGTAGTTAGGTCCCGGTAATTAGCATTATCGTCGTAATTCCATAAAGCCGGATCCCCAATTGACGCGTACGCTTACCATGCTTTTGCCTGAACCAATAGAATTGCTCTATTTTTGAAAAGGTCGTAATTCTATTGGTCCATGCTAAACGCGATACGCGTACGCCTCAATTACAATTCTATATTATTTTTTTTCTTTACCGTCTAACTCGGACTTTCTTCTTTTCGTCTGTCTAATAAAAAAAAACAAAGACTATAGTTTGATACTTATTCTTAAAATTGGTGAGCCGTAGCGCGCCAACTGTTTTTCTCAGTCGGCAAATTGTTACTTTAAGCTTTTAATATAGAAAAATGGTTTTTATCTATCATGGTCACCTAAATCAACCATTATTTCGAACAAGTTCAGACATGGGTGCCCTTTAATATTATCTCATATTATATTTTTTATATGACTTTTAGAAATCAGCGTATATAAGTTTACTAATAAATTTAACGTTAGGTGCTTGCTTTGATTTGATTACAAACGGTTTTAATTTGGAAACTACTTGTAATAATCAAATTTATTAGTAGGTACTTATGTTGAAAGATGAACCCTGAAATTCAATTAGTGTAGGTATGTGTAGATGTTACTGACAGTAATTATTAAGGTGCGTATAGACTGGCGGGAAAACTCGCTTGAGTTTTGCTACCCCAGTCTATTCGCACCATAATAGTGTTATTGTTATTGTATTAGCGATTGTTTAAAATGTAGTATAGTATCCTAGACAGCATGCTGATTATTGTAATCCAGGGTTAATTAAATTAACACAAAATATACCATCGGGTGCGATATAAGTTTGCGGCTGAGCCGAACCATTGCACGCGTTTTTAGTTCGCTTATGCTGTAAACCCGGGTACGAAATTGCCGCATAGGCTTATCGCATTTTTGCCTGAACCAATAGAATTGCTCTATTTTTGAAAACAAAAAGAAAAACAACAAGAAAATATATGAAGGAGGCTATATTAGAGCGAACGGAAACTGGGGCGTTTATGAAATGTTTACAGCGGTTGCCTAGGAAACGAAG
Organism: Hemicrepidius hirtus; assembly: GCA_963082805.1. Taxonomy (NCBI): domain Eukaryota; kingdom Metazoa; phylum Arthropoda; class Insecta; order Coleoptera; family Elateridae; genus Hemicrepidius; species Hemicrepidius hirtus. Next base: position 36,925,679 of record OY720160.1, on the reverse strand, counting down.
ACAGATGCTCTTTTCTAGCCGCAAAATTAGAGCGCATCCGAGTGTAGGTATAAGACATTCAAATTAAGTGTGTGAAGTGTTTGGAAAATTATCAAATTTTTTATGAATTATTATTGAAAAATTGATAATTCTAAATTTTTGTAAATGTTTCTATCCTCTTACAAAAGTAATCTTACTGTCTAGGACATAAAGTGTGTAAGTAGTAAGTCTTATATTGTTCAAGTAATACAATTGACAAATATTTCTTACGGAATTGTAACATCCTGTAAAAGAATTTCTCAATTATATTATTTGTTCTAAATAGGATAAAACAAATAAGGATACCAAGGAAAAGAAGAAAATGATAAAATAATTATTGCGTTATTTAAATGATATTTATGTGTTGATGTAAAAAATGTTAACACTTCATAATTTAGTTTTATTAGTTTAACAAAGAAGTAAGATTGTTCAGTTTAAATAATGGTACCGATGTTGTTAACTAAATGTAGATTCAAGTCAAAGTAATAAGTAGGTAAACAAACGTCAAGAGATGCAGAAGAGAGATAGAGTTTATAAGTAAAAAAAAATCGTTCAGTTGGACGTAGAAAACATGAGCAAAAGAAAGATTTTAATTTTAAAACCTGATGATTCTAGGACCATGCAGTGGTGATGAATAAGAAGTTCCAGTTTTTTTCCTCTTAATTCTTACCCTATCTGGCTGCTTTCTGATTATTAAAAGTTGTCGTTCTATTTCTTACATTAGTACTGTCATAGTAACTGGCTACGTTATAAGACCTCTTCAGATAGTTATTATTTATATCTTGATAACTTTTGGCAAAATTGGCAAAGTCATAAGGGCTTTTCGTTGTCAGTTTTCGTAGCCTGTAATAGTCACCTACATATGGATTTTTAGTGGTTTGTTGTGCATATGTGTTTTGTGTTGTCTCTTGTCCATAGCTTTGGAAATTATAAGGCGATTTTGTTGTTGATTGCACACCATAATTATTATAATTATATGACGACGTTGTTGTTGAATAATAACTTAATGCTTTTGTGGTGTATGCTTGTTGTGTTGTGTAATATGGATTTACAGTGGTATAAGGACTTTCAGTTTGGTGTTGGTATTGGTTTTGGAAAGGATTTTTGGTTGTATATTGTGAATAAGAATCGGGAGGTTGAGGATCACCAATTTCAGCATCATCATCATGGAACCTGTGTAATATAGTAAGTGTTTATGTTAGAGTAATATATTACAGATATTTCTTGTAATGTATGTCAATATTTACAAATTTCATATTTGCTCACTATACTTACAAAGGTCTGCCTTGGTTACCATCTCGTCTTATGTACGATGGAGTATTCTGTGAATAATCTGGAATTATGTTTTCATGTTCTGCTACACATCTTCCATTTAAACAATACTGAAAACACAAATAGTTATTTATTAGGTATACTTAAAAAAATTACTACTAGTACAGTTCACAGATTATAGCGTGGCACGCGGGAGCGAGACAAAATTATAGACAACAGACAAAAGACGCGGCGCGGGACCCATACTATCTATAACCTGTGGATTGTATTATCTTATAGAAATGTTAAAAGAATGTTTACTTGGCCATCTCCACAAGGTGATCCTTCAGCAGCAGGTCTATAAGCTACACAGTAGCCACTACCAGCATCAAAGCAGAATAATTGCGCACACACTCGATCATCTTTCTGTAAAGTACTCCATCAGGTTAATATTTTATTAGAATTAACATAGATATCAGTACTTACAAAGCAAGCACTTGTTCCCCTATCTCTTCTACATTGAGCATCTAAACTTAATAATTTTCCTGGTAGCACACGTGGTAAACTATCATCTTCATGAGGTGCATTAAATAAACATGTAGCGGTATCACCACTGAAAATAAGAACAGTTAGTATGAATAATAATAATTAATCTCCCATCTAGTAGGCCTTACTTTAGGAAATGATGAAAACTGGAAATACTGCAAGGTGACCACCGGAATCCCCTTTCTGTGTGACGTAAATCTGACATAATGTACCCATCTGTCCATTGGCATTTTTCTGCGCCAGGACCTCCTAAGTATGAAGGTGGTGGACTTCCATCGTGAACAGCTCCTAATCTATAATGTAATAATGAATCAATAGTATATTATATTAGTAGGAGTAGAAAGAGTTCTTTTTGTGTTGAGTTCATATTGCGGCCGAGGCGCACGCGCCGAGGCTGTGCAAGTAAGCGAAACACAAATAAGACGTTCTACTCCGAATAATATATACTATTTTTTCTTCAAGTGTAAAAATATTCTGTTGCTGTAAATAAATATTTCCTAAAAAGTCATTTCCTCAGGACAACGCTCTCCCTTCTACCAACTTTGGGGACGGAGCTATGGGCAAAATACTGCCGTTGCCATGGATACGTAAAAACATTATTTTCATTTTTTGATCACTAACAAAATGACTTCCTTCTCTGTACAACAATACGGATATTATGATACGCTTGAAGAAAAAATAATTTCCTATCTATTTGCCTGCATTGATCAAAAACGAGAACAATAGCAAAACCACCCATACAACGCGGTAGATTATTGTCCCTATATTATTTATTTCTGATATACACATTTGAATATAAATTCGCCATGTACTATGACAGTATACTTACAAGTGTCCTACTTCGTGAGCTGCGACAATAATACCACTGAAACCACCGGTATCTTCAATGATGGCAACAGAGTTAACTTTTTCTAATCTTTTGTTAACTACACAGGCGCCTCCCACGTATGCGAATCCTACAATTGAGGATTTTTTTTATTATAATTAAGCATTTCAATTAAATATTTAATGGTTTAAGCATTTTATATACAAAGTGAGCAAGCATGTTTTAAAATTTAGGCAGTACCTATACCGTGTTATTGCAAAGATGTATTGATCCGTAAATAGCTAAAAAAAAGCTGTCTCATGATCAAAACTTAAGATATTGTTAGTGTAAAATTTTTTTAATTGAAATTATAGTTGTTAATGACATGTGTTAAGTAATTATTGTTAATATTATAAGTGAAGTTAATGTAATGTTAGATTGTATTCACAATTTCCGTTCAGATTTGAACAAGAAACGTTCATAACTATAAGTAGGTATAGTAATATTGTGTAGAATAAAGTATGGTAGTAGTAATAGTACATTGAAACACTTATGTTTGTTTGTTAAGTCATAAAAGTCTGAATATTATAATCATGTGGCATCCTTTATAAATCATGCAATCAAAGGTAAAGCCAGCGACTAACTCAGTTACTCACAGTATTCTCGAAAAGTTTAGCTTTCGTGCAGAGTGCAGAATTGCATTATTATTTTCTTAGTATTCGTGCTGATAGTGTAAACCTTTAGAGCTACAGAAAACGAAATAAGTGAAGAAATAATAATATAAGGGAAGAAAATTGTACGTGCAGAGAGGTATCAAATCAGAAAATAAGTCAATTTGAAAGGTCATTATTAATCGAAAACGAGGGAAGTGCATTTGCTATTTGCTTTCGTACCTGCTGTACCACGATTGCACACATCTCCAGTATATTGTCTTCTGCACATGTCTAGTCTGCAAAACAAATATACCCGGTCATAAAGAGGTCTAAACTATAAGTTACTACACCAGTGCTGTTCTGGATATTCCTTGTTTAGTCAGATGATTAGTCTAGACTACCTGTCTAGATAATATGTGTACCTATGTATGTTAAATCCATGCTTTTGTGTTTAAGGTAAATGAGATAAAAAATAACTTGTAATGAGTGAATATTTTAACACAAAAACATGAATATAGAGTTAGAAAAACTTATATTAGTATATAATCCCTTGCAATCAGCAATGATTTAACTAAAACCCTGTGGTCTAAGTTAGTGTAGCTGATATATACACGCACTAAATAAATGAGAACGCTGCATTACCAGCTGTTCCTTTGGTGCAACGTCCACCCTTTCTTCGACGACACATATCGTACCTAAAGAAAAGTAATATCAAGAATTGATTTTAATACATCCTAACTTTTTACTTTAAGTACAACTGACCTAATATAAAAATACGTTATTAGTTTTTCTATAAAACCTAAGAATAGCTCTTTCAAAGGACCAATCAAATACTGTGTCATATTATCACCCCTAAGCCGTAACGACTCGTTCACTAACGATTTTTCGCTTTAAAGTTACTCTGAGAATTTTACGAGAGTCGCCAACGACTGTCGTTAACAAAGTGATTCGTGAACGATTTTTTAGAGAATAGGGGTGAATGTTACTAAAGTTTTGTCATTCTCAATTTACCGTAAGTCCGTAATCGATTTCCTGTTTGATTGACATATTCGGGTCTATTGCGTTTCGTCTGCTTTCGAGTAGGCCTAGGCTGGTGTAACAACCGAACATGGACGATAAAACTTGTAGCATCAGTATCATCCCCTCCCCATTAGTAACAGGACAATGAAAAAATTCCGCAATTTCATTGGTCTGATACCAACGGTTGAGGGTTGAGGGGGGGAGGTGACACTGACGCTACTGGTGTTATGTGAGATAAGTTTAGGTTTAAAGTTTTGACACGAACGTCATTTTTAGCAGAGAATGAACGAGTGTCCTGAAATAAAAGATTATGATACGCAATAGATCCGATTATCATAATCTAGATACTTTCTTATTTTAATAAAAAAAATCGACTTCTCATGAAGTACCATTCTTGTGCTACACAGTTAGGGATATTCATTAAAAAATCAACCACACCAACCATACAATACAAAAAAAAATAGAAAGTAATACTGACTTTGTAATTGCAACAGCAATATCATAAACAGGTAGTCTTCGTTCCCTGAAGAGATATTTTCCCATGTCGGTTAAAGCGGCTGCAGAATCGATAGCGTCACGTCCTACCCGATTTCTTTCTAAGTATGGTGTTGCATCTCTCCCCTACGGAATAAATGTTGCAGTTACATAAGAGAAATTTAAAGAAATATTAGGTGCTTATTATTTTATTTGTTTCGTGAAAGCATCAATCAAAGTAGAAAGTGAAGATGATTGATGAGTAGTACCTTACGTAATAAAGGATAATTTGTACCTACCCTGCTTATTATTATTCCTGCTATTGAGATCCTGACTCTAGGTCCTTTTAATAGTTTATATCGGAGATCAACGCCGTTCCAAAATGAGATAAAATATCTCTTAATCTGAACGTTGTCACCTCCGTGAAGTCTATATCCGTCATAGTCAACAATTACTAATATTTCTGGGTATATAATATAAGGTGCATCCCTTTTCTTCCTTGAGTGCGCTGTGCGATTTTGGACACTTCTCCTGTACCTTTTGGCTAAATGATCAGGTTCCATAAACGCTAAACATAAAAATATAAATAAGTTTTTACCATCAACTAAATGTTTGGTATTATTGCGTACCGTAATCACTTAAGTTATCTTCTTCTTCTTCCACATTTTTCCTCTTATAAACAATATGTTGATGACCTTCCGATTGTGTGTTTTGTACTTGTCTCTTAATGGGAAGTCCTGTGTCGATGGCAACTTCTGCGCTAAGCTCTCCATCATCATCCAGGAACATCTCATCGTCATCCCTTTCAGGTAAAGTGTTAGATTCATCTTCTGTTGTTTGTTCTACAACTTCATCAATGTTTGTGGCTTCTGCTGCTCCTTGTGCTGCTTGAGAACGAAGTCTTGGAGGAATTGGTCGAATTACTATATCTGAGCCTACGCTTCCCTCCTGAAAATTCATATCAGCCATATAAGGAATAGTTTTTTGAAACTTTAATTAGAATTAAAAGAATGCAAGTTAAAAAAATTATTATTGGGGGACTTCCTTGTTTTTTCATGTTCTTAAAACGGTTTTTTGCTGTTGTATTGAGGGCGTTTGTAACAAACAGGAAATAAAAGTGTGTTGTGGAAAATTCTAATTAATTATGTGTAGTAATCTTATGAAGTAATTTAGGAAAACCGCAAATTTAGCAAATACTGTAAAAGTTTTTAACTCGATTTCTGAATTTACAGCAAAGAAACAAATAAAGGTATCTTACATAATCGAGGACAAGTTTTTAAAGCAAGTGGTTTCAGTTTTTTAACACCACTCGGGCAAGTGTGTCAACAATAGCAATAATTTAACCGCTAATATTATTTATCTCAGTTAATGAACAGAACCAAGAAGTTAAGTAATGCTAGTTACGCTGATAGAGACACTCGTGTTTTCCTGTATCGATACCCACAAATCATTTTATTGCAGTCAAACATTAACAGTTCATGTAATATTAAAATTTATGTTTTAAGCTTAAAAAAGTTGATAAGAATGAAACTCACTTATTAAGTTTAAAAAGCTATAAATAATTAAGATGTTAGAATCAGTACTTGAAAAACATTTTTTTTATTATTTTTGTAACGTACTCTGAGAAAAAGCAGGTCACATCAGTATATTACGTATTGCAATACCGAAGTATCTTAAGGCACATACACGCACATTGTTAAGCACCTACAACTACATGATTGCAATATTTAGCAAAGTGCGTTACGCAGTATTTCTCAGAGTAAATATGTGGCAAGCAATTATTCTGTCTTTTAACACTTAATCTACAGATCCCAATAAAGAGAACAATTATTACGATTTATTTTTATTTAATTATTGGATTGTTAATACGTTTAGATTTTTTTTTAGTCCACCATAAAATATTAAACGAAGTAGGTTTTTTCTTTCATTTTTTCTACTCACTCATTTATAAGTATACGACTTTGAAAGTACAGTCTCATAACTGTATAGCGGTTGTTATGGCCTTCATAAATTTTGTATTCTTACTTCTTATATCGCCAGTAGTAGTTTTATTATTAAATGATAAAATTATGACATATTATATCTTGAAGAGGATTTACTTATAAATCGTCCTTCAAGTATAGAAAAAAAGTGTAGGTGTTACTAGAAATATCCTGTAGTATACTTTCATTATTATTTAACATTGAAAGATAATACATTTTGACAAATGACTGTAAGCTTAATTAATTATTTTTTTAAAGATCTGCAATTAAACTGGCATTTTTTATATATTATAGGTATATGAATATTCCCACAGAATACCCCATGCAACCTTTATAGTGGATGGTAAATAAAGTTGTTTCATGTTCTTAATCACGTCACAGCAAGCAACTCTCTTGAGCACCCATGGTTCCCCATTTCTTCAAAACTTCTCTAATTTTTAGTACCTACTGCTTGTGTAATTAACCACAATATTTTTCATATTTTTGAGGTAAAGAAAGTTTAGAGATTTAAAAGCAAAACTACTTCCCTAAACGTTTTTTTTTATTATTTTCCAAATCATTAGCTCCAGATTTTTTTTATACAATATATAAAATATGATAACTGTTTATTACAGTTTTTAGTTAAAAGTGAAAAGCCTTTTTGCTTTCGCAATTAAAATCTATTCAGGTATGACAAAAAGGAAAATTCAGTTGATAGTTGTCCTATACTCCTATAGCTTGTTTTTCAGAGAGTATGTAAAACGGTAAATGAACACCAATTAAAATAGTCAATTGCAATGAGAATGTCGCAAGGTGCAATGGTGTATTACAACATAAACATGCATAATTCTTAGATATGCTTGTCAAATTGAGAGGTGCACGTTTCCGATTCGTGTCATAATATAAATTAATTTCTTGACATACTTTATATATTTTTATTAGTTCGTGTTATTTATTACTTCTACTAGTAGTTTTTTTTTTAATAAAACGTTTAAAAAAATGTTCTGGTTTTACTAGATCCGGTTCGTTTGAGATATTACCAAATAATGGAATAATGCAGTCGAAAAGTGGTTCAACCTTCGCAGTTCCGCACTCGAAACCCAACAGTTGCGTCATAAAACGTTCTTATAGTAATGCAAGTGCAGTCAAATGTTTCTTAGTCTTTGTCTTTGATTTATAAGTTCGTTTTTAACTTGACATTTTAGGTATAATCACGTGGGCATGAATACTAAACAATTTTGAAATCGATAAACTGAAAGAACTAACCGAGGAACTAAGGTTGAGTTGGAGAAAGGCAAAAAAGGTAAAACTCAAAGGTGAATATTATTTGAACGATTTTTCATTGGATATGCATTTTTTATATATAATTATTGATATTTCTAAGAACATAACTTGAGATAAAAAAATAAAAAGGCTTTCGAACAATAAACGGGTGGGTACATTTTATTGAATGTTTCTCTATAATCATGGCCGATCGGGAAATATCAAGGAGAGAGCACAAAAACAGTTCTTTTAAGTTTGTCAGTCCTGTTCGAAAGCTTTATCAAAAAAAAAACGAATTATTCCAAAATATCTGTAGCACAAAAAGTCAGGGGATGAAGCTGGCCATGGTAGCACAAACGTACATCTCCTACAAATCAAATTTTGGACAGCAAAAAAAGTAAATCTATGGAAGATAAATATTTTGTATTCCAAGAAACATTTTTTTTGTTAAATATTTGGGCATAAATTTTAATGGACAACGTTGAAAAAAAATAATTCGTTACTGATCCTTGAGCCTAGCTATTAGGGTGGGGATACTCGCGACGAAAAAACGAATGGGTGCACATAAATTTCAGAGAAATCGTGTCAAAAATTGGCAAAACAAGTAGCAAAGTAAATCTAATGGCACATTCATTATCTTTCATGCAATTTATACTTCTTTTGTAGTTTACCATTTTTAAACAAAATTCTTGCGAAGAAAAATTGAAAAACCTGCAACAGCAAGCAAGTACAAGTCATCAAGAACAATCAGTGGAAAGGCACTTAATGAATGTAATTTTTTAACACCTAAAGATTGCATAAGTAAAGCGTGTTTGAAGAATACGTTTCGTAGTTACTACGTAAACCACATAAACAAACAATTGAGAACGGTTTTCACAGGTTACCTGGTAGTATAACTAAGGTCAGCTATTGCAATTGTACCATGAAGTGAATACCTTCGCACATAATAATGGCGCTCTGTATTTCATCCAAATATCGGTCAAGGTGCAAAAAAGTAAAACCGTTTAATACAATTGTGGTATTATGTACTAGATGTGAATTTATGCATGTGGAAATATAGCAATAACATTTTGAGTACTGCATAATATATTGCACAGATTTATTATAACATAATTCTCACGCACATATTCGTTTGCATGCATCGAATTATCATAGAGGGAGAGGGTAAAAAAAATTATATCTTGGAATAATAATTTTTTTGTATAGCAGATGTTAAAGTGTGCTTTGTTCGACTAAAAATAGTTGATCAAGTATTACTTTAATTGCAAGGGTAGATAAAGTAACACTTTAACCGCAAGGATAGATAAAGTAGTTTAATTTTCTGGAAACTCCATGGAAACCGAATGGAAACCTTTGCTACTGAGATTTTCGGGTTTAATATAATCTAATTTTAAATTGTTTTTTTTACAGATTTTTCTTATTTTTTTAACATCTGCTATAGAAAAAAATAGAATTTTATACACGACGATAAAATTTAATTATCGACTCGCGAAAATTAATTCACTCGCGATTTCATCGCTCGTGAATTAACACTTTCCGCTTGTCGATAAAATATAATTTTATCGTCTTGTATAAAAAATATTTTTAAACCTCAAAAGAGGCATGATATTATAGAATTCTATAGAAACAATTAAAGTTTAACAGTAGAACTGAAATATTATTTCCTAATTTTTTTTCCAATTTAATCCCAAACAATTGTTCTATAATTTAAAGAAGAGAGAAGGGCTAAAAATTTTTGATTAAGATTTCCACAATTACTTGCAATTATATTACCATAAAGGTATGATAATTGGTAAAGTAAGTGTAAATTAATTTATCATTGCTTATTTTATAAAAAAAAATGCCTGTCTAATATACAATATATTATTGCAATTTATCTGATCTTAGAAAAGCCATACCTTGAACGGAAAGGAACTTAAAAAAATAACAAGTGGTATTTACGCTAACGTCTCCATTTAAAAAATCTATCGCAATCTATTGAAAGTACAATCATATTGTTTTGTGCCATAATCAATAACAAACAACTTTTTAAAATTACGTTCAGTGGTAAATTCCCACGTGTCTATGTTAAGAATTTAAAAATCTTATAATATCCTATAATATCAAACCCATATTTTTATAAAATAATTCACTGAAAATGGTAGAGGACTATTTCCTGCACCTCTCTAAATTATAAAATTCTTACACCGCCCCCCCCCCCCGTCTTTAAGGGAGAGTTAAATATTATGGATAGCCTTAAGGCCAAACTATTTTACAGGAAATTGTTTTTAAAATGTGTTTCTATATATCAAGGAGTTCATTTGTAGGAAGTCAAAACTTTCCAATATGCTACAGATATGTAAAACGAAATAGAAACAAAAAAAAAAGCAAAAACTGGTTTTGAAAGATCAGAGAAGTGTTACACTTTTAAATCGTTTAGAAATAGATTTGTTTATTTATTAACCATCTTCTATGTTTGACGTTAATTTTATTTAAGTCGTGGTAGTATTTGAGTTGTGAAATATTTAATCATATAGGTATGTTGGAAAATTAACCTCACCTTCCTTAAGCTTCACCTTGTTCTTCGTTGGTCAACAAAGGGAAGTCTGCTATTACTTTTACTTAGGTATTTAAAAGTAACAAAAAGACAACAGTTTACAAATTATTATTACCTTAGGTGTCTTTGCGTAATGAAGTATAATGAGTCTTTGTTCACGCAATTTCGAGGGTTCCACAAGCTTAAACACGGCCTTGCCTTAAATTTGTTCACCAACCACTAATCAACCAATGGTTCTAAATCTTAAAATCATGACGGTATAATAACTGAATTTAGTGCACAAAGAGACCTTCAACTTACTTGTCACAGCCCTGACTTTTGAAAAATCGCGAGTCGGGCGTGACTGTGGGCGAAACCTTTGTTTTCTTTTCTTTGAAAGCGTGTCTCAAGAGTAAACATTATACCTCACTTAATATCGAATACAATTAGTTTGTGATTGAATTAATTATAATACTTATGTAACAATAATTTTTTCAGTAATTGCATTACTTTATTAACATTGCTATTGCATAACTGTGTACTTGTGACTTGAATAATTGAATAATGAAGTTAAGGTCGACAAATTCCGTAAAATGAAATATCTTGTAGTTATTGCATACTTTTGAAACAGTATATCTCATTTATTAGCACAAGACAAGTGCAAAATTAAATCAATCTAGTTAACTTTAACAATTCATTTGGCTACCCCTTCCTAGGGTGCCTTGGATGATATTACCAGAAATGGTATGAATTATGGTGCGAACAAATTTTCACATAAAACTTCCGTGCTGATAATATTTTAGAACAAGAACATTTAGCGTCGGTCTTTCAATTCGAATTTAACTCCCAGTTAAGCTAACTAACTGCCAGTTGTCACGGATACTATTCTTAAAAGATTTGTTTCCATGACGATTGTTCTTGGGTTAGGTTAACCGGGAGTTAAATTCGAATTGAAAGACTTTAGCTAAATGTAACTAAACTGACAGATGAAAAAATTGTACTTTTCCGTCTAAGGCCCAGGACGATAGTTGTCAACACCCTTACTTATATCTCTATCTGTCAGTATCATCCAAGGCACCCTACTGCCTTCAAAACATTGTAACCATTCGGGTGTCATTCGGTACTGTTCGGTATTTTACGTCGACTTTTTTTGGTTTGAATAATTACTCTATAAATTATTTCATCAAAAACTATTAATTATTAATGAAAACTTACCACTACTAGTGCACCATTTTGACGATCCCTTCGTAAAAGAATTGCGGCTTGATTTTGTTCATCCTGGTACACTTCTCCAATGTCCTCGTGTATCTAAAAAAAATGAGCAAAATATAGATTTTATGTTTGTTAATAAAACTTATATTTAATTTATTTAAATTTTTATTACTACCACAAGTGATTTCCTGTTTGAGACAATATCAATGCTGGCTAGATGTCTTGTGAAAGTTGTGTATTCCCAATACGGGTAAAATGATACCACATATCCTTCCCGCGAATGAAGTAATAATAAATGTTGTAATTAAGTTGTAATTACTTCTTTTATAGCGAAATATGTGCCTGTTTTCTTTTATTGTTGCCAATTCACAAGGCAGGTATTTTATTACCAAGTTGCCTGATATTCGAAAATTTTGCTGTACCTACCCAAATTGATTGAATATTTGCATCTCACCGGTATCTACCCCATACAATATTGACTTTATTATTGAGTGTCATCGTAAAATTAAATTCACAAACCTGTTGCTTTTAACCAAAAATGTTTTGTTTATTTTACAATTATTTTTTGATTAATAAGAAACAAAAAATGTTTTTGAGATCACCTGCATTCTTATTAAAAATTCCACAGGACTATATACAGTAATCAAGAGAGATCCGTTACATAACAATTTTCCTGTTTACCAAAAAAAGGTATATCTCATTAACGTGTTCGGCAGTTATTTCATCCGGTTTCATTTCCGCATCCTCAGAATAAACTAGTAGGTAATTGAGTGACCGTAATCAAGTTCTTTAGATCATAATTCAATAATTTCTCAAATTTGATGATCATCTTCTAGGCAAAACCAGAATATCATTATGAAACACTAATTAAGACTAAACTGACCGGATTTAATTCTCTAAAAATTAACATAAAAATGCGGATATGAAGAGGAACTTTATAATAATGATAAGTAAAAGGAAAATAGACGCGCTTCATGGACAGTTTGAACCTTTGAACAGACAAAGCAAGATAGTTAAGCGCCGGTATGATGCAGGCATGAAGTGGGTCAGCCAACGGATAACTTTCACTCTCCGCGAATTGCTCGACGCCGACACTCGCACTTTCTTATTATGGTAATTACTGAAGGTGAATAATTTTAACGTTAACTTTACCTAAATTTAACTGTCTAGGTCTAGAGCTCTCTTGTCTATTTACCTCTAAGGCTGTAATTTAATAGGAGCGTGTCTACAAAATCCCTAAAAGAAAACATGTTCCATAGTGTTGCAATAATTTCATTGGGCAAGGACTAAAATTTTGACCATCCGAAAGAAGAACAAGGATAGGAGAATGAAAATAAAAAAAGGGTGTATTTAGATTTCATTACGTTCGCGATTTTATTCCTTACCGTTACGCAAATACAGAAACAGAATATTTATATTCTCTTGGATACCTTGATTTTTTAAATTTTATCCCTCTTAAATCTCTTCCTATCTTATAAAATTGCTTAATAAAACGCAAGTAAATTGAACCCACATGCTTCTATGTAAAAGATATTTAAATTATTAAACATCCCACTGATTTACGTGTCTGATCGATCGTTGAAGTCTCCATACTTGAATGTTAATCAACAAGCCCAAGAGAGGTTGTTTAATACTTTACGTGAGTGACTTTATCTTAAAAAATAACCTGCATAAATTTGTTTCCTTATATTTTATCTAAAACTATGACATTTATTCGATCACTGATTGCTTGTAGCTGTTACAGTTGTTATGTAACAGGCCGAAAAAGCAGGTTAAGCGTGCGTACGAAATTGTTTATGGCACGAGGCCTGCGGTTATTATCTCCTTTTTTTATGATCTAAATTAGGTTGTTTTTACTTCCGCAAATATAATATAAATATTAACAATAACATTGATATACATAACTGAATAACACACGCCTACTAGAATCTAATGTATAGTAATATGAAACTACTGATTAAATTTTAATTGCAAGTAATAAGGTGGTATAGGTACCAAAGTATTTTAAGCATGTAGTGAACAATTTGTTGGTAATTCTACCTAATATAATTTGCTTGATTGCTTGAAGCCACAAATTCTTGTAACGATTTGTACTTCCTTTACACACGTAATATAGGTATAATTTATGTGTAAAATATTTCTTATTTGACCTCTTGGTTTATTGTTAGATTGTAAACAAATAATTTTGTTACCTTGTTCCATATCAGGTAAAATAATTTAAAGTAGTCCTATAATATCAACATTTTCGGTTATGAAACTGGTAACTGATTTAAATGCATAACAAAGAAAAAAACGTAAAGTAAGAGTAACTTTGCTTAACCATGCAGAAATAAAAAGCAACATAACAAAATTTCCTTTATTTCGTAAGTATTACCGTAATTTAGACACTTCTTTGGTAATCTTAACAGAAGAGATCTCTTGTAATTCAAACTTGAGAGTCGTTAACTCGAAATTGCTTAATAATAAAAAAAAAGTAGTTTTTTATTTAAAGTTTGTAACCGATCTACTGTGAGCCCAAAGGATGTCGCACTAAACAATTTTATGATCATTAAATTGGTAGATTTCACTTCTGAGTCATTTGACAATTTAATTAAAGACCTGGAAGTAATAGTCCAGGAGCTAGCGATATATTTTAGGACTAATTTCTATCAAGCTGAAATTTTTTTTATGAGCTGGTATGGTTATGTCTGCCAAATGTAGGTGGTCGGCAAAATAGGACCGCGGGACATAAAGCGCCCAGATTTTTTTTGTTTTTAATAATTTTTTGATGAAATTTACAAACTTCAATCAAGCTAATTCCTATTTTGCTCGTTATTTAAGACATTCCGACAACAAAAAATTAACTGTCCGACATAAGAGTCGGAACTGAATCAGTGTCTGCCGTTTGGGGTTCGTGTTGTTTTTAAGACATTTGACTTATTACCATCAACCTGATTTTTTTTTAATAACTATATACTAATTTAACAAACACAAAAATCACCTTGTCCGACAATTTGAGCGGGACAGAAGCACTCTCTGACGTCCTGGATTGGTTAGTTGGCCAATTTTTTTTCTTAGCGCTCTATGTCCCGCGGTCCTATTTTGCCGACCACCTACATTTGGCAGACATAACCATACCAGCTCATAAAAAAAATTTCAGCTTGATAGAAATTAGTCTTAAAATATACCGCTAGCTCCTGGACTAAAGGTCTTAGTTCAAAGGTTAAAGTTTGTAGAGAAATATGCACTTTAAAACAAACTGCAAACTTTCTAAATAATTATGGAATTGTGTTGGATATTTTGTAATAAAATCGCTTTCGACCGAAATTTGTGTGCGACATAAAGTGCGACTCCATACGCTACTTCAAGTACTACTTGATGTAATAATCTAATTGACTACAATGCAACCAAGCATAAGAGAGAACACCCTGTATAATTGTACAGTTTGAAACATCTGATAAGCACATATAAATATTTACACAGCAATAATTAATTTTCGTATGTTTGTGTCTACACATCCGTCTATTCTTTTAATTTTACGATTACATAAAAATATGACGTTTTAAACGTTACGCCTATAATTTTTATGTTGCAATGAAAAATTCATAGCAGTGTAAATAATTCGTATTCCAATCTTGTTAAGATGCTATTTTATAGTCAAGATTGCTTTGATAAAAATTTAACAGACCACGAAGATTAATGTTAATCTTCAACTTGTTTGAATAAAAGTATGACTTAATATGTTATGAAAAATTTCTTCCTTATTAGATTAGCTCGTATTCATATTATAATTTACACATGTCTAACGTTTCTAGTTGAACTCAAGGAAACAAATTTTGAAATAATTGTGCATTAATTATAATTTATAATGTGTATGTGTACGCGTGCAAACACCATTATGATTAATGTGTATTGTTTGTTTCCTGATTCATATAAAAATAATTTCCAGTAGTGACCACATAGTAAATACTATTTTCTTTATTTAAAATTATAATTTTGAAAGGCTATTAATATTGTTTACTCTTCAATCGGCCAGATAATGAAAATATTGTTATGTAACCACATTTTTTCTATAAACAATTAAGTGACAAAATATTTAAATGTATGAATCCTTGACGCGATTTTATGACCAAAAGTGTTGTCTATTGAATACAAGTTACCTCCTTTTTGGTAACACGATATGGACTTGATCGATTCGGCCAATTTTTAAGACAATATACTTTGACGTTTAAAACGTTCGATCCTCATAAAGTATAATTTTATGAAAAAAAATATTACTTAATACAACTTTTTATATATTTCTGCAGACCGTTTATTTAAGGATGCAAGTCATATAGCCTGAACGTAGGATTTTAATGTCAAGGATTAAATAATAATAATAATCTGTATTACTGCAACAGTGCGATCACTTCTTTGTGAGATAGTGTAGGTACATACAATAATCTCAATCAATAACTTTTCAACATATAAATATTTAACGTAACTATTTAGAGTTTTAATTGTTCCGGAAATTTTCTATATTTAACTTAATGAGAGCATTACCGAGTGTGTACATGGAAGTTAAAAAATAAACTACACAATCATAATTACTTCCTGTGCGATAATTACGCCTGAGTAAATAAACGCTCACTTTTGCCCAGAAAAGTCGAGCTTTAGAAACAGACGCCACTTGCAAACAACGCTGAAAACATGAAGTATGAAAAAGAAAGAAATACAAATTGAAAAAATATTTTATTTAGAGGAAAATGAATTTTAAGTGCTGTAACTTATCTTTTTAAAGTATGTCTAGAATTTTTTCTATAGCACATTTTACCATCAATAACAAAACTTTAATTAATAGTTATAGTGAACATTGCCATTTAGTAGAACATTAAAGACCTTCACACTCCGACGAATGCATTTATCAATGAAAGCCTACCAATTTTATTGAAGAAAAAAAATGTGTAGGAACAATAGGATATCAATAATTCGCCATACCCTGAACGATAACGAGAGATTTGTTTTCCTTCAATATCCATGCTAATTTGCAGAGCAACTATGTATTGCTACCATAACTAACACGCAAATCAATATAAAAATAAATTTCTCTATTCGTGATTGGTTTTATTTCAAATTTAATTTAACTGGAAGTTTTTTATACGCAGCCTACACTCAGGGTAGGGTATCTGGAAAGTATGAAATGAGACAGCTACGGGAGGTCAAGTGTGACGCAACACTCTGTTGACAATATGTAGCTATGTTAATGCATTGAGGATGCTCCCTTTTTTCCATAATATGTCTTAGAACCAAATTTTGATATTATCTTGTGGTAGTCAAACAATTTTGGGGAAAATTTTCAATTACTATTTTCTCGCTCAACAATAATTATTTTTGTCTCAAGGTCAAAGAGTTAATCTTTTTTGTCCGAGTCTGATTATCTGGTCGAGACAACGCCGAGACCAGAAAACAGGCAAGGACGAAAAAGTACATACCTATTCGATCACTATACTTTTTCGACGCATTGCTTCACGACCGAGTTTACTTTACGACCGCATTTCCGTGACATAAACGCAAAACAGCTGTTTTTGTTTCAGTTTCCTAAAAATTATTTTTTTCTGATTTGTATATTTACTGTGCTCTACCATCCTTTTAAAAAAATTTAAAAGCATATTTCTCAACAATACCAAATTCCAAATTATATGAAGCTTCCGAACGACCCGACCTCTAATTAGATTAATCAAACATCAATAATAATTAACGAACAATTTCTCAGAATCCTATATCATTGATTAATAATAATCTATGTTTCTATTGATTTGCATTATAATTTATTACAACCCTATTGCAATTTGTATAATTAACCTTGACCATGCCATTAGAAAATTTAGGTCAGCCTTTTAGTGTTAAACGTAACACTGGTAAAACAAACATTGATGTCTTGTCCTGTTAATAAGGTAACTTTTGCAATTGTTATTATGTATTCACTTTGTATCCATTACATGCGTACATCCTAAATAGCGTTTAATTGTTTGTTGCGAAAACGTATTGTATGTTATTAGAGGATTGCAAAATGCGTTTAAAACGCCCATGGGCTAATTACAACCTATAGGCTCTTTTAGAACAAAGTTTTAACAATTGTTATTAATTAATCCTTGATATTCTCATACTTATAAGTTAGTTTATATTTTTCTGCTACTAAAACTTAAGACCGACGCCAGGGAATACTGCCATGGACAAAAAACAGCAATAGAAATTGGGATGCGTCACTGTGTTAAGTCCGATTAAAATTTATTTGATTCCAGACATGCGACAACCTGTCCAAATACGAATTCGTTGATAATTCTGCATAGGTACCTTTGTTATATTGTTACAGGTTACTTCAAATAATGACTAAATACTACACTAAAAAAGCTGGCATGTGATACAAAATGCAGTTTAGAATCCAGTTTTTGTTTATCGCACGTGAATTTGATAACAAAGTGCTATGATTAATCGTTTTCCCTGTTAGGTACCGATACAATATTTTATTAGTTGGGAGGTAAACGCGTTACTGATCGAATGTAGTGTTAATATTTTGACTATTTTGTGATGTTTGATAGAAAATATTAGTGCGGTATAATAATTTGTGTAAACAATAGACTACAGTGATGTGTTGTTCTGCCAGGAAGAAAAACCATATCTATATTCAGAAGGTAGGAATAAATAAACATTTATTTTTTAAACCATAAGGCGTGAGACATTTTGAAACCATTGATTTAATAAATATGTGTGCGTAAAATATAATTGAACATTGATTCTACACTAACTAACGTACCTATTAATAATTTTTTAGATTTACGTAATATTGCAAGACAATATTTAAAAGAGTTCTTTTTCGTAAAAAACAACAATTTTAATATAAACAGGCTAGAACAAAGAAATTATCTTCCTACACAATGCATTCCCTGTAATTAATTTATAATTACTGTTTAATATATGAAACATCTGTTTATATAATTTCAAGTAAATATTTGATGTTGCTGATTCCTATGTAATTATAACCTAAGGTTATTGGAATTATGGGAGTTTTAAGAAATTGTTTAGATATATGTATTACAAAATGTCAAATCTTTGTAATTATTTAAAATTTAAAGTTCTGGTTTAAAGCAAGATGGAAAGGTTATCTGAAATTAATTAATTATTATATTGACTAGAGAATTAAGAATTAATTTCCGGGATATGAAAGAAGACCATAATTCAGGGGAAACAGTTTTTTACCGGACTCTCTAACTTCAAAATGGCGGCCGCTATGAATTTTTCAAAATTTTGACTTTAACACCCCACAACTCCAAACCCAGTTGACTGATCAGATTCAGCAACAACTTGTTTGAAAGCCCTTTGACGGTACTATACCATGAAAAAATATTTATTTCGTAAATCCAAAAACGGTCGCAACGGCGCTCTTCCAAATATTTTTAAATTTTTGAAAAATTATTACAAAAAAACTGACCACACGATTTTGTTTAAATTTTCTATACTGATGCAGCTTCGTATTAGCTACATTTTTATTTTTTGATGAATGACAGAATTCCACTGTGGCGCCCTCTACGAGGTTTTGAAAATCGGAAATTGATGCTCCTATAGCACCTTTATTACTCAAAATATGAAAGAAGTTTAAATATAAAAGTTATTCAGTATATAATTCTGTATTTTCCTAAATGTATATAACGTATACAGGGTGTTTACTTTTCACAGTACAATAAGCAACTTTGTTATTTTAAATGAAACAGCCTGTATATTATTATATAATAATAATAATTATATTATAATAATTTCCTGTAGCTATCTACATTTATGGACGAACCGAATGACTAACGTCCGTTTTAACTAAATCTATCACTAAACAATAACGTTTTTAGTATCAAATAAACATTTCCGTTTAACGTATAAATTACAGAAAACTAAATTTATTTGTAAATTAGCATAATTTATATCAAATAAATTAAGTTCTTAAGTACACCTGAAATTTTACATTTAAATGAATGTCTCATCTTACAAATCAATATTATGTAATCCAATGGAAAATCTGTGTTTTTCATTATTGTTTTAGACAAAAATCACTTTGGAAATAACGATTGTAAATCTATGACGAATTAGGAAAAAATGAAAATTTACATTTTGGGAAAATTAAGTAAATTTTACTTTTTTGAAAATTAGTTCTTAGGATTTATGTAGGTACAATAGGTACTACGATTATATTCTGTGTAGTTACACTCAAAACACAGTTTTTTTTAATGGAATTGTTTATAATACGCTTCAACAACTAAGATCTTATTGCGTTTGCTCACTAGCTATCCATCAAGAGTTAATTTTCGGATTTTATTAAATTTTAATTTATTACAACAGCATGAGCATGAATTGATCGTAGATCTTTTATACATGCATCTTAAAGTAAAATCTTAACTCAAAATCCATTATTAGAATAGCAAACTGGATTTTACGTAATTCCTTTAATTAATATCTAAATGAATGCTTTCTCTGTCCCATGAGAAATATTATGCCTGCATTATTATTATGTGAACCACCCGAATAAATAAAAAATTACAACTTTTACATTATTTAATATCACTGTTAAAACATTAGTCTGTCTTGTCACACTTGTAATTTAGAAAAAAAAAGTGACAGAGCACAAACATGATACAATAAGTTGCGAAAGCGTGAGACGAACAGACTCCAACTTCTGCAAGGAGTGGTATAATACCTACTCGCAATAAACACATTCCTTGTAACTCTTGTGTAAAAATAACAATTGCTACTACATTTCCAGACAAGATTTGCCCACTCAAATAAACTTATGAATTTATCACCCATTCTACTATTAGGTATCACAGAAGTAAAAAATTTATTCCTCTTAAATACAGCTAATTATTTATTCGCTTGATTTTGTAAATTAAACCAACAAAATATTTGGGGCAATAATTTTGCAAAATAATACTGCAAGGCTGTACAAGAAAAAGCTTGTTTAACACCTATCTACATTAATCTTTTGAACCTGCGTTCGTAACTTTATATAGCCGTAGTTTAGAAGACAAATTCAAAACATATTGATTAATTTTCTAATAAATTATTCGAAAGTTCAATGTTATATTCAATATTCCTACCTCTTCAGGGATTTCCACATATTCTACACCATGTTGTGCGGTTGCGTTTGGTTCCACAGTCCATAGTTTCAGTCCAGTTTTCTTTAACAAACCCGTATTTCTTTGTAAACTTAAACTTAAGGGTTTTCCAAAGACCTTCAGTCTTAAATTAGCTGATTCGTCTTTGAACCTCAAAGTCTCTGTTGACTTTCCTTGTTCCTTCGTTTTCGTGAATTTGGAATTAGTTTCACTATCTACGGAATTTGTTAAAGTATTACGAGGATTAGTTTCTATACTTCTTCTTCGTACATGATGTATGTGAACCACTTCGTATTCAGGAACTGAAAATGAAATGACGTGAATTAATTTATTGTATAAAAGATATCTGAAATTAATTGTAAAACTGATAAATAGCTTGTAATACAATGATTTAGTCGTGGGTAATAAAAATATTAGCAAACCAAATTTTATGATTTTACATAAAATCATTAATATTCCCATTAGATAATAAATAATATAATTATAATAATTTTGACAACCAATTCGGTTAGAGGTTCAACTAAAAATTTTAATCTACTTTAAGTTTTAAATTTTTGAAGATATCAACAATACTGTCTGTTGGTATTTAATAGAAATTAACCTACATGCCATAACACACATCAAAACTAAGATCTTAATAGAATCTGTCTGCCTGTCAATGTTTTTAAAATGACTCCAGTGTTAGAAAACGTCCTGCCCGCCCAATTCTGTTTAAGATATTACGATAGAGAAACGTGTATTTTGATTTGAGATCACTCTATAGACAAGAAATTTGGTCGTCCAGATCTAAAATAGAGAAAAGGAGAGCATCTGTTCTCTAAAGAAACGAATATTATGTACTAATAAAGACGATACTAATAGAAAATATCTGACAACCTAATTTTGTTTAAGTTCTGTCTAACAAAGAAGAAACTATCTGTAAATTTTAAATCGAAAAGTCTTTCCACTATAATAGAGAAAAACGCGTTTCTTAGTTTCTACAAGAAAGATTATTTCATAAGGAAGGAGGAGGGGGCTTCCATAAGAACTAGAAAATCATGGCCTGTGATGTAATTCAACATTGGGGTAACTATTTTTACGAACTGTGGATAAAATTCATGCGCCCAGGTCTAAATCAGTTAAGGCTTGTAGGAATAACAAAAAAAATTATTTTACAAAGTGTAGAACACTGATTAAAAATCATTGACTGTTTTACAGGATTTTTTTAATTACCACTTGTTACATTCTCAACAACTTATGAACTGAATTTGTGAACTTAGGAATAAATCTTACCTCTAATAATAATTAATGCAAATCTATTTGTATATAAAACATTAAACAACAAATAATTTTTATTATAAAATGCCAAACTCCCGCTACTGATCAATAATAAATAAAAACTAGTATCTAGAGATTTGTTGATGAGGTTTGATGTGAAAAATTTAAATTTTACTACTTGTTCCTTAATTAATTGCCGATTTTTTCCCGTCGATCATTCTTTGTAGATAAGTAATGGTTAATTACGTAGGTAGAAAACAATTTGTTTTTGTAACCTAAACTGATTAAATTAAAAATATTTTTAAAACGATAAGCTGTTAATCAAGGGCAAGTGAATTTTTTAAAGTATCATAATTAACTCTGTTACATTAATAATAATTTAAGTATGGACGGTAGTTTTATGTAGGTCGGCAACGTATGTCCTTTTTATAGACCATTTTTGTGGCCTTGTCTTTATTTTCCTGGTTTGTTGTCGTATTTAAATTTTTGTGTAACACCTTGGTGTTCAAACTTGACTCTTTGAATATTTAGGGAAAGCTAATACATATTCCTAAAAATATAAACCTTTAGTTCGGGTCAAATATTTCAGAAGATATCCTTGCCCTCAACTTTCCAAACATAAAAATGTTTAATTAATTGTCTTGTAATTTTAAAAAATTAAATTAAATATTTAATTGTTACTGATCAAACATTACATAATAATTAAATCTGATTAGTTATACTTTAAACGACTTAAGTTAAAAAACTTTTAAGATAAATACAAGTACAAAAAAGGTACTGGGTTTTATACTATTGTATACGCAATAATGAAAGGTTTTAAAAGTGAAACTAATGCTGCGAAAAATAGATTAATTAATGTTTGTTGGCTTTTACTTGTTAACGACATGAATTAATTACAATTTATTTTTTGGGTGGCTTACAAACTTTTTAGAAAGTATTATTTGTAAAAGGGGATGGAAAATTAAATTAAACGGGGGGGAATAATATAAATTATTTCTAAATGTCAACTTGGAAGTTTACAGAGGAAGCTTTTAAATTTTTGTGGGTAATCTATAACGTAAGGATACAAATTTCACATACGAACGGTTTAAAAAATTTGAAAAGGGAATACTTTCGTGATAACTTTCAATTCTCTTTTCTTTCCTGGTTCGTTAAGTATAGTCTTTAAGTAAATTAGCTGTTATTTAATTGCATGTTAAATATATCTCTCTTGTTAATTAATTTTTTATATAGCTATAGCTTGTTTGCTTTAAATTAAGGAAAACAATAAAATTGTAATTAAATAACCACTTGCTAGACAAAGCGTTGGCAGGTAGAAGTACTTAATTGTAAATAATCACTCTCTATTAACTAAATCCCACCCTTTAGCGAATAAAGTGTCTAACCCAACCCTTTTGCAATCATATGATTTAAAATATTTTTAAGTAGGGCATCTAACACAATTGGGTTGATCTAACTATTTTTAATTTCTATAGACTTTTTACAAATCTAAACTTATCAGATTTTATGCAATATTATGTTTTTATTTTTCTATTAACCAACTTACCCAAATCGTGATGGTCTACGTGAAACGTACTCCTCAGCTCATCTATTGTCATGTGTTTATGTACCTGAAAAGAAAGAAGGTAGATTAGTGCCAGTGACAAGATTTCACATTCGTTTTAAACAATTCAAAAGTTATCTAATAAATCTTAAAAAGCTATTGTAAATGAACTCTTTGGTAGTTTCTAAAAAAAAAAACATTTAATGTTGAAAATTGATTTAATCGATTTAGTTTGCGAGGCAATGACCATAATGGAAATAATTCATTGATTTATCTCACTAAGATGTTGCGTTTTGCAATTTGATTCTACCATTTGTAAAAGTGAAAGCGACAAAACGATTAATTCCAACCCATCTCTTTGTAGCAATCATAATGTCAAATTTTTCAGGTTCGGTATTATTATCTGTGAAGTATTCTTCAACCCGTGTCTAACAAAATAAATATTTATATTTTAAGTGTGAAATGGAATTTGCAAACTTTCTTTATGTTTAGTTTTAGATTAAATTTTTATAAACATATATTTTTTTTTCATTGATATTAATAAATCAACAGTTGACATTTTATTTATTTCCTAAGAATAAAAGGAAAGGTTCCTTATAGGGCAGCCAACACCTTTGCCATTTTGAACGGTGCCACTACTTCGAAATATTGTTAACTGGAAATTTGCATACATGTTTACCTTATTTTACAAAAGAATTGCAAGAATGAAAACTTAATTAACCAATTACTAGGTCACGTCTGATAATGTACTAATAGCTATATGCCTTTCGAAGTTTTTACTTATAAATCATAATCTGTTCATTTTCTTGCTACAATGACACTAGGCTTACATTCGTTTCCCATTCGGTTTTACGCTTCAAATAAAATCCAGGAGTTTGTCTTGTTTTAAAAATACTAAACATAATAATAGCATTTAGAGAACATTATTTACAGTTTATAACATGAACACCTTTAATAAATCATTTTATAATAATTTAAGTTACATGTTAGCATTTACAAGATTGAGGTTTTAAGACTTAGCCTATTACAACACCATGCAATGTGCAATCCTCACGCAGGAATGTATTTAAAAATTTATAGGCGCTCACTGTGCAACATCTTCAACAATTTTAATGTTTACTCTAAAAAATCTACCTAGTAATTATATACTCTTGATTATAGTCACACAGCATGGGGCAAACCTTGATTATATGTTATCCTTGTTTTAACTATCAGAAATCTAACTGGATGGACAAGGATAGTGAACATGCAAGTTTGTATAATGTAACGATAAGCGAATCTACTTTCACTGCAGACAGAGGTTTGAAAATGAAAGGCGATTTTGTTGCAAATGTTAATTGTTAGGTAATTCACAGGACCGTACTCGCTTATTACGATAAGCCACAGAATACATAGCGCACACATGTATTAAGATTAGGTAATAAATTAAACGTATGAATAGTAAAACTATCAGGAAGGTGATAACTATTTGTATGTCAACCTAACAATTAATTCACTATTGTTTTAATTTATTTTGCAGCAATAAATTTAAAAATCTTATCTATATTTCGAGAGGTGAAATGCGTTTATATCTATATTTAATCTAAAGATATCTGCATATTCTTTCATGTTTTCTATTTTTTTTTTTTTTTGGTATTTCACTTAAAAATTATGTAGATTATATAATGGAATTTTGAAAAGCGAGAAACCACTAAATAATAGAATGGAGAACATAAAATACTGTGTTCTTGAAAGAGGTTGTAGAACTTGAAGCAATAGTTAATAATTTCCATAATTTTCGTCAGAAAAGGTTGAAAGGTTGAAAATAATCATGACTATTAATTTTCTGATTTTTTTTCATATAGAGCCGGTTTTGTAAAAACATATTATGCAGATTTAAACCAAACTTGACAATATTTTTTGTTACCTTGTGGTTAATAATTATAAAACATGGGAAAATTATAACTCATATCTCAAAATCATTGATAAAATAATTATATAACGACATATAATAATTGTTGGTACATTGATATGGTTTATATTTCTATTTATTAGTTCTATTTCTTATTTTTTTATGGAATTCAAGATAGCTGAACAAATTGTTTTATAATCCTTCAATAAAAGTTGCGAAGACATAATAATTATTATTATTATCAAGCACACTGCTAGTGCTTATACCTACATACAGTGCTTCCCGAAAGTAACGGATAAATTCAATAAAATCGTTGAGAAAAATATTTCAAATAAATGCTCGGACACGTCGATTTTTATTTTTAAATTGTCATTTAGAGATGTAATTTTCAACCCCCCACCATCCAACCCCTAAGCGCTGCCAACTCCAACTTTAAAAATTTAAATAGTAAAGAACCCTTTCTGATACCTCATCTGATAGATTCTTTTATGTTGAATACAATAAAAAAAAGTTTTTCAAAATCGGTTGATAAATAACGGAGATATTTACCAAAATGTATTCAAATGAAAGTGCCAATATTCGAGCAGGCGTTGGTACGGCTCTACAATGGGTGGTAAAAAACAATTGCAACTTGTTTGTAATTGAATGTAAACAAAATGTATCTATCTATCTTCAACCCCAATCATCATTAAAACTTCGATTCTTTCGGCTTCAGTAAATCTCATTTTTGTTATCTTATTTTTCAATCGTTATAAATAAGTAACACACATTCCACTAAGTAATGTCAATACATTTTGTTTACATTCAATTACAAACAAGTTGCAATTGTTTTTTACCATCGCCTGCTCGAATATTGGCACTTTCATTTGAATACATTTTGGTAAATATCTCTGTTATTTATCAACCGATCTTGACAAACTTTTTTTTATTGTATTGAGCATAAAAAAAGCTATCAGATGAGGTATCAGAAAGGGTTCCTTGCTATTTGAATTTTTAAAGTTGGAGTTGGCAGCGCTTAGGGTTTGGGTGGTGGGGGGTTGAAAATTACATCTAGAAATCATAATTTAATAATAAAAATCGCCGTCCGAGCATTTATTTGAAATATTTTTCTCAACGATTTTATTGAATTTATCCGTTACTTTCGGGAAGCACTGTATACAATATCTTCCTAAACTATCTTATTAATATTATATCACAGATTATATACTACCATAAGGAAAACGGTAATATAAAACAATTATGTTAACATTACAGTACATTCAAGCTGATGAAGCAGAACGATATAAAAATTTTGTGACCCCTAGGTTAAATACCGATTATTTTCCGGATTGTATTACCAGAAACACTTTCTCTGTACAGATACGAGTTCAAATAACACCGGAACCGATCATAGTTAGTGCTTTTTCAATCGATTTGAATAAAAGCCATTTTTAATATTCATAAATCAATCGATAGGAACATTAAACCTTAATCAGTGACATGAAATATTTGTAATATTCTTTCTTCAGGGTTTTATTGTACTTTCTATATATTTTAAAAAAATAAACTTCCCCATTCTAATTAACTAAATAAAGTTTCTAATTAAGTTATAATTAGACAGTATCGATCTCATTAGGGATAATAAAACATATTTATATGTATTAATTCATGTGCTCAACTCGAGATTTGGCTGTGTCTGAGTTGTGCCTCCTCCCCGCTCTCAATATTCAATAATTTACACCAAATTTTTGTTTAGAAGCAATTTTCTGGCCTGCACAATCACCTGATCTAAGCTTGTTGGATTGCTCATTTGATACAAAAAGAAAACTATTATTTTTAAAATAAAAATTGTTGCATTTTAAACCGTTTGGGATACAGAATCCGGAGACACACTTTGCTTTTAAGCTTAACTATGTAAACTTCAAGTTATCAAAGTTAACCTACTCAGTTTAATTAGCAAAACCTATTCATTACTCCACGAAATCGGTTACATATCTACTAATAATTATAACTTATAGTAAATAACATTTCTCCTGAATAACCTTAAACCGCATCATTATCACACAGATTTAATGATGGATAGATGTACAGTAAATTATTGTTGTATAACATCTCAACCTGTGAGAACAGGTCAAAATTTTTAAAGGATGAAAGTTATGACATTACAAAATAATTGGCCGTTTAAAAAATAATAAACTTTACATTATTGCAGAGTTTGCTTGACATTTTAGATATTTATATCAATATTACGCGTGTACGTAATTTTATAATAAAAGGTCACACAATTGTCTTGGAATTAATTAAATTCAAATCCCCATTCTCTTTATTAGTGCCTGCCCACTGTCCACTCGGTATGGATTAATAAATTGAATCCTCAAAGATAAGTTAAAAAAGTAAAGAGCAGATAAATAAATGTGAAAGACCCGGAAATAAAATATAAATTACAGGAATGTTAAAGCTTTAGTTATTATTACGAATAGAAAATTCTTTCACCTTCAACCTTGAACCAAGTCTAACACCTCCTTATATAAACATCCACAGTTTCGTAATAGTTATTCGATCGTAATTATAAGATGAACACAAATGTACAATCATTTGTCAAATTTAACCTTTGGTTCGTTTTCCATTTCGTTCACACGGTATATTACAATTTTATTATTAGGCTGCATCTGATGTGATTGGTTTAAGATTGATGGGTTATGGGAGTTTGCAGAAAATGTTAAGTACACGTACATTCCTGCATAATAAAACCGACCAATAACCTACATCATGTATATCACGTGCAACGCAATATAACTGTAATAAAATAATATTTAATTAAGCTCACAATGCATTTATAATAATTACGTAATTTTCAATTGAATGTGAATCCATTCTTCAGACAATGTTTTCCTAGTAACATTGTATTTGAGAATCGCATTCAAGGATCGTTTGTTTTGGGGTGGGCCAATTTTAACAATAATAATTACTATCCACCAAGCAATCTAAATTTCAAGTTGCATAAGTTTAACAGGAAACGATTACCATAGTGTTGCACGCATTGTTTTCTGTTGTGGATGCGACTTTATTAAATTTCTTTTTTTTTAATAGAAAGCCTAATTATTACCGTATTCGTATGGAGTATAATAATCCATTATATTTCACTAAAGTATTTGTAAATTTCCTTCCTTATTCGAGAAACTAAACAACACGCTAGTAATTTATGCGTAATGGTGAACGGAATAACGTTGCACACACACTTATCTATGGGCATTAAGTGAAAATCGAACTTTTGCAATTTAAGTTTTTTTAATTGAACGAAAGGATAATTATTTACTTTATTCAAATTTAATTCGCGATTTGAACCGAGTTCATTAAAACCTCATTTTCACTTTCATATATTTTAAATAATAGCTGGTTTAATATGTCGGAAGTAAACTATTATTAGTTAATCTTCGATAAAGGAAATAGAATTTGATTTATAGGAGGAAAGATTTATTTTTACACGATTTAATTCAATTTTGATAGGTTTAAGTTTATGATAATCTGGCGTGGGATTAGATAGTAGTGCTCTAATTTTTTTTAAATTAAATTAAGTAATAATTGCCAAAACTAGTTTTAGTAAGATATACCGAAAAAATTGTGTAGATAATATTGTTGGCTACCTAAAATTTATAAAAGCTACCAGTGTTACGCTTACGTTATTATCAATTTTTAATTAAGCAATGTATATAAAGGTTAAATAATATGGAAGTTAAGAGGTTTCTAATTTTTCGCTGTATTTTGTGATAATTGTAAGAAAGCGGTTACTATGTTTACCGAACAATAAATTATCGATTAGTGCTAGTACAAATTACCGCGATAATTTATATGATTTAATTAATTGAATGTTTCGAAATTGAAGCAAATGAGTTAATAGCAATTTAAAAAAAAAAGTCAATCACAATTACATAAACAAAACCTCCCCCAAAATCTAATTCTCCAAATTACAAACGTTTTATCATTGTAAGAGTAATTTGACCTCTGAATTACCAGGAAAGACTATAATTAATTATAATTACGAATATCTGTTGACAAGACCTTCAATTTACTTATTTTTATGAAAAAAGCGCCCTTACTTAGCTACCTCGTTATAATTAGCCCATATACTATTGCATAGATGCAACAGGTATCAATACCTAATGAAATTTTACTAGCAACCCATGTCCTTCAGGAGGAGCTAATTATTTGTGTCTCTGCATTCATGCATCGACTCTCGATACATTCTTATTCTATTGAATTGTATAAAAAATACTACAAACATTTTAAGAAGTATTATTGCATTGAAAATATTAAAGACTTTTTTTGTTACTTTTAATGCTTTTGCACAAGACGTAAACCACGGTAAAAAAATGGTATACCTAAACTACCAAACGCGAAAAACTACCCAGACTTCCCACAGACTACGCAGGCTTCCCAAAGACTACACAGACTTTCCAAAGACTACCAGAATTTCCCAGGGATTATCTGGACTTCCCAAAGGCTACGCAGGCTTCCCAAAGACTACCCAGATTTCCTCAGACTTTCCAAAGGCTATCAGAACTTCCCAGGAATTATCCGGAGTTCCCAAAGACTACGCAGGCTTCCCAAAAACTACCCACACTTCCTCAGACTTTCCAAAGACTACACAGACTTCCTCACATTTTCCAAAGACTACCAGAATTTCCCAGGGATTATCCGGAGTTCCCAAAGACTACCCAGACTTCCTCAGACTTTCCAAAAACTACCCGAACTTCCTGGGACTTCCCAAACACTACCCGAATTTCCCAGGGACTACCTGGACTCCCAAAGACTACGCAGACTTCCCAAAGGCTACCCACAAATATTTTGAAGTAAGTGGTAGGAATATTCAGCAGCTCTTATAATAAAAAAATGTTCTATTTAATAATGGAATATTATTTTGTAATTAATAAACAGTTCAAAGTGAAAATTCATTGATCAAAGTGGGGTTGCTTACCCCAAAGAATCGCCAAAACATGCTAATTAAAAAAAACAACCGACTTTTGCAAAAGAAACGGAAAACCATAGCCTACTAGACTACACCAATCTTTTAACGCCTGTTACGTATTATTTAATTTTTTTTCTTAATACCATGCATAAGCGATAATAAGAAAGAAGTCGTCGTCACTATATGGTTATTGATTTTAATATATCGTAACCAAAACGTGCATTGCGAATTCGCTGTAAAAACTTTGACGTCCAACTAATTGAAGTATAACATAAATAAAATTATAAAAGGTGCGAGACCTACCACGAATTTATTTGTTTGTTAATCTGGTTATTTATTTCATTAATTATTAAATTAGTTTTAATGTAACGCAATTATTATCAAAAATAAACAAGTATTGGGTGACGTGTGAAGCAAAAAATTCGAAAGCGAACTGTTAATAATTTCATTTTAGTAATTACTCTAATAATTAAACTAGTAATAATTAATTGATCAATTGAATTATTTATTCTCATAGTTATTGGAAATCGTAACTAATTTCAATCATTTGCCTGTTCAGTGTTCATATCTTGCGAACTCGATTGAATTTTTTTATCTTGTAAACCTTAAAATTTATTGATTGATACATTGTACAACAAATCGTTTAATTGGTGTCACCTACTTATTTTTAATTTTTATTGTCATCCTCATTCACTAATTTTCTACACTTATAATAGTTACGGTTATTTATTGGTAATGTTTTTCATTCTTTCTGAAACAAAAGGTAGCCTTCACAGCATCAATCGAAGGCTTCACCTTACAACGTTTTTCATCCACTCAAGCACAGAACCTGGGTTATTTAGCATCTTTATGAATTGTTTTACCATGGTATGACGTACCTTAACAGTGAGCGTTCATTTCGGAAACGTGTCCGAAACGTGCTTATCATGATCATAAGGTATGGGAAAATGAAAAGGCCACGTGATACATCATCGTTAAAATATTTTATCATTTTTCTAAATGGGTTAAAGTGAATATATTAAAGTAAATGGCATATTATAAAATTTAAATTAAAATAATTGAGGGGAACATATGTAAGGTAGCTAATTAGTGATTATATTATGAAATATTAAATTATGTCTTCTGTCAGCACATATTTTATCTGATGTGGTTTTAAGTCTAAGTCATTATTTTTATTTTTTTATATTTTCTATCTGATTGTCTGATTGTGATGACACAAGATGAATAACCACTGACATAACTATTTCCATTTTTTTGTAGTTTGTTCTTGCGCTTTTGTGAGAACTCAATTGTAATTATTAATATTTATTATTTATAATACAGACTGTTACCTAAAAAACGCCTCAAGCTATAACTTCGTTATTTTAAATTTGGTCCCCATAAACTATAAATATTTTTTAATGGTAAGGCAAAAGCTATCGCATACTATTTGAAGCTACGATAGTCAATATTTTGTTAGTCAAAGTCTACTATTGAAAACTAATTGTGAAATTGCTAGTCACAAGAGTAATTTTAAACAATTTTTTTACTACTTTTTGGTGAAGGTAAGGTGACTTTATTATACATCGTTGAACTCGGAAAAAAATGCTTATTCAGAATTACAAAAAACCCTGTATATTTAAAATTATATTAGTTTGTGGAGTTCAAAATTTAAAATAAGAAGTTACAGCTTGTGGCGTTTATTAGGTAGGTACAGCCTGTATATAATATAAAATCATCTTTGGACCCAGGTTCGCATCCTTAGAAGGGACTAGGAAGATAAAACAATCAAAAGTTATTCTGACATAGATATTTTGCGATCTAGCCTTAGTTATTGCGTCGTTAATAACGTAACCCATTTAACTTTATATTTTAATCTGTTTTAAGAATGAAATGAATATCAATTTTGTTTACTTATAAAATATTCTCACAATTTGTATAGAAATCTACTGATTAACAATATTCGTGATTGGAATACACATCTTTGTAATCAATATTTACAATGTGTAGTGGAAACACGTAGACTTGAAATGCCATTATTTTTACCCAGTTTAGTTTAATAATCAGGACACACTTGAAATTTTTATATGTAGATTTATTCTTAATTAGAAAAAATGGTAATACCTATTAGTGTATGTAAGGTTTGCTCCATTTTTCCCATAGTAATAAGAAAAAAATATTTTTCTTTCGATACATAGGAAAATTCTAGTGAGGGAATACTCCATAACGTTAGCTTTCATCTCAAGTGGCGAAAGTAAATATCCAACATCAAGTCACCGGGTGACACTTGTTTGTTCGCAGTTTGTCTTTTGTTATTTCGTCGAAAATCATTTTCGTAACTTGTAACAAAATATTGGTACTGTTTATTGTAAATCATAGTTGCGTAAAATTTTGCCCATTCATAAATTTTTAATAAAATATAATTAAATTTATTTTATAGTTTATAAATAAATTAATTAGTTAATTAGTTACAACTGTCTTGATCTCACAAAAAAAACTATTATTCGGTAGTCTTGCGTCACAAAGTCATCTTTTCTCATCAGTTTAAAGTCTAAAGTATATTATAAAAAATTAAAAGATAGAAAGTTTCCGCGTCAACCTTTTAATAGCCATTCTTTAAAGAAGATTCAATGCTTCTTCTAAACAATGTACTGCATGAATACTTTAATTCATATGATTAATTATTCTTGGAAAAGCGATCGACCTTTAGTACTTGCTTTGTAAATACTTTTTTCTTTATGAATACTTAATATACCGTGTGAAGGACCTCTGTCAAATATTTTAAGTGTTCTACACGCTTGAGTTATTTTGAAATCTATGGAACATTTGCAGGAAGGTTTTCGTTGAGGTAATCGCTCTGAAAAGCGGTTTCCTGTAAAAGAGCTTTGAAACAATTACACGTCAAATATAAATTCACGTTGTTTTAAGACACCTAGGCTTGCTTTAATTGATATGAGTAGCTTGAAGGTCTGACAACTATTCTCTTGTTAGTGTTTCAGCATCAACAAGGACGGCAACTATACGGGAAAATAAAGTAGAATATTGAAAAGGCGTGTCGTTTTATCGCGTTTACATTTCACGTAGTAATTTGTTTCTATTATACCAATAAAGATTTAATTTCCGGTTCTTTATTAATTAAATTACAATCAAACGCTTTCCAATATTTTAATTATTTATCTCCACAGAATTAAATGTTGCTAATAAAAATTCAAAATTTGATAATTTTGCATTTATGTATTTCCTTCATGAAATAATCTTTTGCATTTTTAACCTTGCTTTCAACTTTCTTAAAATTAAAATATGGATATAGTATCTAAATTTCTTTGCGACAAGGGAAATTTATTTATCTTCTGAAGACCTTCTAGTTGCGTCTTGAGTAATTGCGTCTAAGAGTTCTTTTGATTACCAAGGTCTTAAAAATTTTCATATTAATTGTTCATTAGCAGTGTATTATATACTGACAATGAATCGCTGGACTTGACTTTAGTATCAAATTTCACATTTTACCTCTAAAACCGGCCAAACCTTAAAAGTCGTGTTTTATTGTAAAAACCATTATTAATATCTTAAAAATTTATGAATTAAATATGTAGTAATAACAGGATAATAATTTAATTTTTCTTCGCTTAAGTTGTATTATTCCACGGCAGTTGTATAATCTGCGAATTGTTCTCAGAAAAAAAAACTAGTAGCAATAGATTAAGGTTTATACAACCACATCCATGAATTAATGTAAATCGATGGGACAGTCTTTTAAAATTTTTTTATAAACCTTGAACTTAGTCTTACAATAAAAATTGCCAAATATCTGAAGGAGATATTTTTTTCTAATATTCCCGGTGCAGTTAGATAATGCTTTACTGATACTTTCAAACAGCCATAAAAAGTGAGCTATTTTTAAGGGGTGGGTCAAAAAGAGTGAATGTTTATTGAATTATTCAGCAGATTTAAAAAAGTACTTTTCACCAGCTTCATTAAAATACCTTCCAAAAGGTGCGATAAATGAAAGTTGGAGAATTTATTTTATTGCTGGTTTATGATTAGGCCAATGTATTCAACCTGTTATAATTTTAACTGTAAATACAAGAATTTTGAAATGTGGTCTATGTATG
This sequence comes from Hemicrepidius hirtus, assembly GCA_963082805.1. Taxonomy (NCBI): domain Eukaryota; kingdom Metazoa; phylum Arthropoda; class Insecta; order Coleoptera; family Elateridae; genus Hemicrepidius; species Hemicrepidius hirtus. Next base: position 36,891,118 of record OY720160.1, on the reverse strand, counting down.
CTGTTTGCAAACTCATCATTTAATTGAATTCGCCAACTAGATCTTCCATTAAGAAAGTGTGTATGCTTATTAAATTTTGGAGATCCACTAGTCCAGGAGCTAGCGGTATATTAGACGACTAATTTCTGTCAAGCTGGAATTTTTTTTATGTGCTGGTATGGTTATGTCTGCCAAATGTGGGTGATCGGCAAAATAGGACCGCGGGACATAGAGCGCTAAGAAAAAAAATTGGCCAACTAACCAACCCAGGACGTCAGAGAGTGCTTCTGTCCCGCTCAAATTGTCGGACAAGGTGATTTTTGTGATTGTTAAATTAGTATATAGTTATTAAAAAAAAATCAGGTTGGTGGTAATAAGTCAAATGTCTTTAAAAAAAATACGAACCCCAAACGGTAGACGCTGATCCAGTTCCGATTTTTTTGTCGGACAGTTAATTTTTTGTTGTTGGGATGTCTTAAATAACGAGCAAAAAAGGAATTAGCTTGATTGAAGTTTGTAAATTTCATCAAAAAATAATTAAAAACACAAAAAATCTGGGCGCTTTATGTCCCGCGGTCCTATTTTGCCGACCACCTACATTTGGCAGACATAACCATACCAGCTCATAAATAGAATTTCAGCTTGACAGAAATTAGTCTTCTAATATACCGCTAGCTCCTGGACTACACGGGAAACATAATGTAACTAATCCTATTCCTCGATTTTATCCTTTCTAAGCTTTAACTAAATATTGATAGTTTGAGTATTCGATTAATGCAACGAATGGGTGATTACTTTCCAACAACTATACTACTATACCCCTAGTATACTACATTTTTTTTATTATTTTGTGGTTTTAGCGACCCAGTTTCAGTGTTGTGACGGTAACTGATAATCATCTGATTTTGAGATAAAATGTCAGATGTCTAACTGGTATAGCAAATCGGACACACAATATCGAGTATTCTAGTCCTTAATTTCAGTAACAACTTTTAAAACTTTATGGTATAGTAGGTAGTGTTACCGGTTCCTGCTTTTCAAATCGAGTAGTCTGATTATAAGTTAAAATTTTTGGTGTTTGGTTGATGCAAGAATTCACAAGCCCGACTGATTCAATTTTATACAATCCAATAATAGGTTTGTACAAAACTGAAGTTGTAGTGTCAGATTGATTGCATTGAGCATTGAATACTGTCCGTAGTAGATAGTTTATCATTGTCCACGCGTACAACTTCAGTAGACTTCGTTATCCAGTTGATATCCACTCTAACAATCTAAGTCCCATTGCAGTACTTACACAATCCATTAAAATTAAAAAAGTGTTTAGTCTGTTTTGTATAACAATGTCTAATGATAAAATTGAACACTGTTAGGTTTGATAGAAACTAAATTGTGTCGTAGTTGGCTAATTTTCAGATAGTCACATAGCCTATCATTTGCGTCCAAACATCTCTGCGTTCAAAAGTCCTTGCGTTCAAGTGTCCCTACGTTCAAACGTACCTGCGCCCAAACGTCCTAGACCGAGATTTATTAACGAATATGAAAAAACCTTTAAATCCACAAACAGTTTAGGAAGCTAAGTGACCATCTTCAGTTACTGAAAACTGTTGTCTAGTTTCTAATTTTCAGTCTACTGAAGATGGGAACTTAGCTTCCAAAACGCCTTAGGCTTCCTAGATTTTTTGTACTTTTTCGGTCTAGTTTTGTAAAATATTGTCTAACATCATTCCAGTTTGTTGCCTCTTTGGTATAGTTCAAGAGTATAGATATCCAATGGATAGCATTATTTTAAGCTTAAAATTCGTTTCTATAAGTTTTTTAAGGTAAGATTTTCAACAGTCTCGACTGGTTGAGTACAGAAGCTCTTGGATGTCAGTCCTTAATTTTCGTAAAACTAAATTTAGTTAGATTTTTCAGTGTTAAAATTTATACAATTCATTAAAAATTAAGAATTTGGTCAGCAAAGGGAGCAATGGGAGGTTGAGTTTTGTTGCGAAAAGTCTAGTGAGTCTAGTCTAGTCTAGTTTAATACTGAATTGTCTGATACTTCCGGTATCCAGTTCAATGTTCATGGTGGTGAGTAGTAGTCTTGTACAAAAATGTCCAAATTTTCTATAAAAACCTCTTAATAAGTTTAGTAACTGCTCGGCATTAGTTCTTTGATTGTCTTTTGAAATTACTACTATCTAGTTTTATACTAAAATGTCAGATATCCGGTTGCCGTTAATATAGCAAATCAGACAAATAGTATTAATTCGTTGACGTTTTTTAATTGAAGCCAGCGTAGCATATAGCCAAGACAAAATTTGAGAATTTTTACTAAGTTGTTGTGTTGTCCTCGGTGTTGCCACTCCTTTGCAAAGTTCTTTTTTTTAAATTTAATATCCACTCTCCTTTTAATACAGTTCGAAATGCATTTTTTCCAGTAGGTAAATGTTAAACGAACTATTTACATAAAATCTTGAGAAATAATTTAGGGTAACAAACTAAATAATTAAGAATTAAAGAATAAAATTTTCCTTGATATTGTAATGTTGTAATGTAACCTTAATTATTAAATTCTAAACCACAATAATTCAAAACATATTTAATCACGAAAGACATAGAATTAAATAATTATTTCCGGCTCATAATTCTGTTCCTCAATTTAAGAGAATTTGTGTGCTAGAAGCTCTCTCCATTTTCGTTGAAGCACGAGTGCAAGTTGAATACAAATTCCTTCATTTTATATAAACCTCCAAGTGCATTCTTTTCTAGTACTTCCCTTGAATTCAAAATTAGTTTCACAGCATATGCGACAAGCTTATGTCATCTGGTAATTCAAACTACCCACTTCGGAAATTGTTAAATTCATAATTCATTGTCGCTTTGTGTACAAGCCTTTGTAAATAGGAAAATTATTCAACAATTATTGTGTTTTTCAAATGAGTGTAAAATAGAAAAATTTGTGCATGGAATGCATTTTAGAATTAAAGACTAATTCTTGATTTTCATGTTTTATCTCATAAATATTAAAGACAAGGTCTTTTCGGAATACATGTATATTTCTTGGATGTGTTTCTACATACAAATATTTCATTAATTTTTGATTTCTTTTTATTAAGATAAGTCAGCAAAAGTTTTCTTTGTTTAACAATAAAATACAATGATTTTCTAATTATGGCCTCCCCCACCTCTATTTTAGAATTGGATTCTTTCATTCTCATTAAATACTACAGAAACCTACCCGTACTTGGAGCACAAGAAATATTATTTGCTAAGTTGGAGTGAATTATTAACTTTAAGATTTTACAAAACAAAGAATTAATCAATGTCTACTTAATGTATGTTGATGATTTATTATGAAAAAAAAGAATTAGTTATGCTTCATGAAGATTTCATTGACACGAAGCACGAGTTACATGGGAATTAAAACTTTGCTAGCTAAGTACATATAAATTAAAGAAGTAAACATATGTTAAAGGTTATATTACATAATTAATAGGTATGTAAGGACAAATTCCTAGAAAATAATTTTTTTATTTATAGCAAAAAAATATGCTGTAGGCTATTGAAGAAATATTTGCAAGTAGATCATGCGATATTATATATTATTGTTAAATTCTTATCATTCTTACGATCTTAGTTAAAAAACATTCAATAGGAGGTGGACACTTTAGATATTACCGCGGCTGAGGCAAGTTCAAATCTTCCGAGGGGCAGAAATTTTGTTATTCTGAAATCCGGGGCTGTCCAGGGTTCAAAAATTTTTTGTTTTGAAAATTATTTAATATTTAGCTATTAACAAATAAAGAGTTAATAATTCTACATTTCTCAGTCTAGTTTATATCCGGCATTAACAATAAAAGTCAATTCTGAAACTCCATTGCACGTCGGTCATGAATTGCGCCATTTCAAGGTTGAAACAATTTACAGTAAGTATTGAATTGAATTCACCGTATTCACGTTTTTAGTAAATACTAGGTATGTGACACGTTAACACGTGTATTGTGTATTATATTATAGTTACTAAATGTCAATAAACTCCAACTGTATCTAGTTTAATATTCAAATTTCTACTTAAGTGACAATTAGTTAGAAAATGCCTCAAATTGAAAATATTGCAAAAATAACAGAAATTAATTAAAACATTCTCATTAACTCCTAAATGCTTAAAATTTCCAAGTGACCAATTCCAAGGTTTTCCTCAATCTTCCTAGCTAAATACTTAACATACGTAGGTCACAAAAATAAAGCAAACATTTGTCTTAAGTCGGTTGATTATAATTAGCTTAAAAGGTCACAGCAAAAAATATATAGGAAATCAATACAAAGGATTTACTTTTAAGTAATGATATTCATATCTTCATAAAGTAATGTAATTCAAACACCTTCTTACAATACGGGTACCTACAATTGACAAAGCACTATACAAAATTATTCCCAGAATTATAAATGCATTAACACAGTTTAAAATTCGTTCCCTAAATGCAATTAGTTTCTTAAGTCAAATTAAGAACGTACGGTATAGAAACATTATGAAAATACAATTAAATATTTCATAAAGAAATTAAATTTTCTTTACATTATAATTATACGGGATTCCTGACTCTTGTTTAGTCTTTGCACAATCACGTTTAGTAATGCTAAAAGAATACAGTCTGAAGAACTAGCTGGTCTATCAAATTATATTTAATTTAAAAATAATTATTTCTAGATGTGTTGATTATAAAATTCAACATTTTTATTTTTATTTAATTGTCAGTGTTTGGCAACGAAAAAATGCACCTAGAGGTATCTTTTTATATTAAAATAAAGTATTTCATGGGTAGTTGCTTGAAATTAAAACCTTTCACTCCCTGAAGAAATTGATTTACAAACCTAAAAATTATTATAAATGGATTAATTTTGCAAGAAACATTTCAGCAACACGCTATTTTTAAAATTATAGTTCGGTTTAAAAGCAATCACACGCTCCATAGTTGTAGGTAAACAAATTTTTTCAGATTGTGTACCTATTTATATTTTTTTAACCAGTTGTAAATTTCCGGCATATAATCAATTCTACGCCTTACCTAATAGATTAATATTAATATAAATTAATTTGCTACTGTTAACAAGAACTATTAAGCAAGAAACACAAAAGAGCTTAGTGTAGCATACGCCCGTTTTGGATTACCACATAATCATAACACAATACGTAACTAAATCTGGAGCAGTGCCATTAACACTCTTACCTAGTTGTCACCTACTCCACATTGCAAAACCAATATAATTTGTCTTAATAGAAAAATACTGGAAATGTAAGTCAGAAGAAAGTTTTACTTACGTCATAGGCGCACACGCTGCTGAGTAGCCATGTTGCGAACAAAAACAAAACTTGTCTCGTCATTTTGCTCTGAAAATAAAAAAAAAAACGTTACTTGTTGAAGAAAAGTGAAAGCAATTTTTGCTGAACTTTTTGGGATTCTTATGATGGTGTTGTATATTTAACCTCTAAATTCCATAGGTCGTTTAATTTGCTTTTACTATTCCGGCTTAAAATGTAAGAAAAAATGCATTAAAGGTAAATGTCAAAATAAATTTCCAATGCGTTAACGTCATCACTCTTTATTTCATAATATTACGTGGTAACACGTTAATTATAGGGAAAGAGGCAATGACTTTCTTGAAATCCCATTCTTACCGATTTGTTTCGAAAATGTTAATGGAATTTTAAAATGACAAATAAAACTGTCAAATGAAACGTAAGCTTAGATTCCGATAAGATTAGATTCGATTTTCAGTTAATTTGAAATGAGTAATGTGCCATAAAATGAAGTTATAAATTATGTTTTTAGATTTTTAAAAATATTCTAATTCATTTTCTTAAATTTAGTTTTTCAGTTTCCATTTCGATACATATTTCAAAATAAAATAATAATTTAATCACGGTTATTGAAGTAGTACTGGCATGGTATATCGTTTGGACGTATTTCGCAGAAATAGAGGGTGGGTTCGCCTTTCCCAAGGTGTGTGTGTGAGCGTTTTTATAAAATGAAGAATGTGGAAACCCCTAGTCTAGTCTATTAAAGGAAGGCAATCTATCTTAGTCATTTGTAGATTGAATTTTGATATTTATTATCCGACAAACAAAGTTAACTACAATCCCCTTAATACTAAACATCTAAGACTTCCTAAAAAAAATTTAAAGAAGCTGTACTGAACAAAAACCTGCAAAACATTTGTTTTACTTTTAGATGCTTTTAGTTACATGCACGAATTACTAACTGACATCGTGTAAGGTATACCTAGTATGGTATAAAAAACATTTAGTTGTATACTGCCAATCCATAATATATTAAATGGTTGCGGTATTCTGGTACTACTTGATTTGACTTACATTATAATAGGTCAAGGTCTCAGTATTCTCACAAATGGCATCTCTTTGTACTTATGCGAGAAGAATAATTCCAATCATATTTAAAAGAACGTTTAATATTTAATAAGTCAGAGTGGAATCTGTAACCATTCGAGTGTAAAAAAGCACACTAGTACGTGAATATTTAAGTTCTGCATTCAGTATCGCAGTTAAAACTGTAGGATCTACTGGTTAAATTCTTCAGCAGACGAGGTTAAATTTCTGCAAAAATTTAAATCAGGGAAATCCTATTATATTTGCAGGTTTTGCATTAATGTACTGCCAAAATAACGTTCCTTATTTATTTGCAGATCATTCTAAGGTTCTAATTTCTTAAGGAATGTTTATTTTTCATTTGTCAATTATTTGTTGTTTATATCGGTCAAACGAGGTATAGTTTAAGCAGTTCATAACACCCTAGAGCGTTATGAACGCTTATTATGCCCTCTAATCTATTGTCATCGTTGTAGGGACATAAACACATCATCCCAAAGCCATGTGAACAACATTCTTCGTTTTTTAAATAAAAATAATATTTACATGATTTTTGTCATAATATTAGGTTTTCAATTTTTTTATGGTAGTATGTTGCCCATGCCCTTACAATATTGCAAGTTTTAAAACTCTAAAATTGCATATAACCTTAAAAGTAAAGCTCAAAGCTAATAAATTTTCAGTAGAAAGAATTTTTCCTTTGTGATGAAGAATATACATAATATGTTAGTGCACTTTTTTTACATGAACGGGTACAGTCTATATAAAAGCGAACATGAATCTTTTTTTTTGTATTAAAATTAATAGCCTAAACATTTCTGCAGTAATGTGAAGCGAATACAAATCTACATCTTTCCTGTTTTTAAATTTTATTTTCCATTACTTTTGCGATTTTAATTAAATTTTACAAATAACAAGCTTTGCAATAATGACAACAAAATTCAATTAAAAATTCAAGAAATATTGCCAAGGAAACCTTTCTTTTATTAGTAACAATTCTAACGGTAGTACCTATTTGTAATTGAAAATAAAAACCAGTGTATAACAAATTAATAACAGAGAACATAATAATTAAAGAAACAATAATCTTACATTGTAACAAAGAAAATTTCTAAACCCATAGCTTTATGCGTCGTTAAATTTTGTATCCGTATTATTATTTAAAATTTAAATGGAAAACTACGGAAATAAATTTAATAATAGCCTAATGGTCATTATTAAAGAAAGTGAAACCTTGCGCAGGATATGCAATAAATAAATTAACCGTTCAAATGAATAGCAGTCCAACATATGCACGATCAAGTCTGTTTATCTTCTACTGTAAGAGAAATTTCCAAGATTACTTTAGAATGTAATATCTATCTAATAACTATTACATTTACAATCTAATCTTTCAAAGGTGAGTGCGCTGAAACGGGCGAATCGTATAATATACCTACGTAATCCTGTAACTGATTATGTGAACTCATGTTCTTTTTGTTTGTTTATAACCGGACTTCTGAAACCTTTTGTTACTTTTACCAAATGTTGATTAAACAATAAATTAAGTTTTGGGACTTCCTGCTGTTTATTAAGAAGAATGGCTACACACATTTTCCTTATAACATATCAAAAAAAATTGCAGAAAAACGATATTTATTTAATAGTATTGTTATTAATTTTTGCAACAAAGGTGCTGACTAAAGAGCAATACATAGCCTTGAAAGTATAAGTTCAAGGTAGATAGATATAATACATAACAGGGATTACTTTTTTATGTAAACGTGATTGAAATAATATGCATTATTAATACCGATACAAAGCTACCTTTTGTTCGTTAAACGGAGAAGTTTCATGTACAATTTTTTTTTGTTGAATATATTTTATAGACCCAGGACTTGAACCAGGGATCGTTTTATTGCACGTACCCTATCAAACCACTTTAAAACACAAAAAATATTTAAAACCGCCAATTTAAAATTCTTGCAATTCCATATTAAAATGCAGATTTCTAAAAACAATCTATCAAAATATGTATAACATAAAACAATGTGGGAGTTAACACTGAAAAACATTTTAATATGAATACCCTTTCAAAATTCCTCTGGACTGTTTTGTTCAAGGTGCCCTTTCTCTAAAAATTTATTATCGTCTCTATTAAAAAAAACAAAGAATTTTTGCAGCAGGTCATTGTTTTAGAGGGTACACTGACTGACTCTAATTCTAGTTTATTCAAGGATACTTTCTTTGGAAGACTTGATATCTAAGATGGTATTTCCTGGGAAATAATAGGTTGCAGGAGGAGGATCATTAAAGACGGTCGTGACCCTTGTATAATTATAATATTATGCTGTTTTTGGAGAGACAGCTCTATTTTGTTACTAGATATTTAGAAGATAATTATGCATAAATAAATATCCTAATGTGATCTATTTATAGGTAGGTGGTCGATGGTCCAATAGAACAACACACTTGCTGTGTCATAGCACACGAAGGTCTTACATCAAGGTAATAATATTTTCTTTAGTAGGTCATAGTAATAGATACATTAAAAATAATTTTCTTCTGTTAACTGACAAACTTTACTATCTTTGCTAATGTGAGTATTCCATATAATATATTAGCCTTCACTTTTTAAAGTATGGTATTTAACTTAAGCGATACTATTTCGTAAATGCTTATCTTTAGAAGTCAATGCCGTTCGCAACTTCTACGGAGTTTCGCAATTAATCAGGGGAAAAGCGGTGGCTAACCTGCTATTACTAGAGGCTAAAAGCCTCAAGGTAATAAAAGTGATGCTGCACTTTCATTTTCGGTTTAAGTTAGTGTAGCATGTAATATGATACACATGAACGAACGGTAATCATCTTGTTATGGTAGTAAATTACTACACTGTGCTATAATTGTATGACCAAAATAATCAAGTGGTAGCCCTATGACAGTTGGTCAAATAATACGATTGTACCGAGTGATCATTTAAATTTCAGTTCTAGTTATCCCTATCCATGGTAATTTAAGTCATGTCTTAAAGAATATGTAACAGTTCCACTAGTTTAGAATTAATCAGACAAAAAAGATAAAAATGCCTCTTTCGATTTCCTGATGGCAACCCTTAAAAAAATTCCAATCTTTAGGCTTTAGCTTACATAGACCATTGGACAAATATGGTATTTCTAGAGTTTTGTTAAGAATGAATAAAAAACGAAGCTCCTCTTGATTGACTGAAGTAACAAATTTCTCAATTAACTTCTGAATTTATCGTCTAAAAGATTTGTTTTGCCGGTTGGGTTAGATTACAATCGATCCGATGAAGAGGCTGTAATATATGGTCACCTTAATTGCCAGACTTGAATCATTGGAAATAATTCACAATTTAAACGACCTTCACCACCAGACTTGAGAAGTTTAATAAAACTATTCTATCGATTAATTTAGGATAGGTTATCGGGTGGATCTGACATATTACCTAGAGATTTTGTTTCCTTAAGACCAAAGAATAAATAATAATGAGTAGAAAAGTGGTATTATTTTTCTTCTGTTTCTGTTTTTCTGAATTCTGGCCACATAAATACTAGAGTTACGGTGTGAAGTTCTTTTCAATCATTCGGGAAAATAAGATTTTATTTCAGCAGATATTTCGTGGCATAAATGCCATGGGTTGTGCTGGGTGGTATTGAAAATCGTAAATCGCATTCCCTGCTAGGTTGGTTTCTGTTTTTGTAATTACTGGTTCAATAACTTTTCTTCTATGGATTATCAGATTAGACAATACAATAGTAACACTTAACCATGATTGATGTTTGCGTAGGAAAGTAAATTACCCCATTGTACATCACACTATGTCAAATTAAATTTTCTAGTTTATACTGAAACAACATTTAACGAACTCCATATACAAAACGATTTGACCCATAATTTTTCTCACCCACATTTTATAACAATATTCAGCAAATAAATTCTGTCGACCTTAAAACTCAGACGACAAGTTAATGTTCGTTCATTGTCACTAAAATTATTAGTATTCTAGTCACAGGATTAACACGTTTTTATATTTTGCACAAATTGGTCATAAAGTTATCTTGGACGTTACTGTTGGGCCTTCTTGCGTAACAATAGTGGTATGGTAATAAATAAGTTTTTTTTTTTGTAAATTAGATAGAATATTGTCATACATTATAAGAAATTTGCATTTTATTCTTGCATCATCTTTGAATTTTTAAATTTTTGAATTATAGTCCCAAATGGGAAAATTTTGAATGTACAACTATAAATTAATTAGGAAATTATTTCCAAAATGTCCTTGAATGAAATAATTACAAAGCTCTTTATTCGTTTGTAAATTACGGACAAGAAGCGCAGTGTATGGTAAATATAGGCTAGACCTAAATCAAACACAACTTTGTTGATAATTACAGTTTATGTTGCTACTAATTTATAGGCCCAAAGACTTCCTATTCAATTAATCTATTTATAACTATAATTTATTTCTCAATACCTTCACGGTTTTATTTACCATTAACAAAAGCTTTATAAAGCAGAATTCTGGGGCACATTAAATAATATTCAAATATCGTGACCCTGAATCAAACGTCTCAAAGACGTTTCGATTTCTAAACACATATTGGTTTTTTTTTTGGCATTATAAAGTGTTAAATCCTATTGTTGTATAGCAAACGCGTGACTTTCTCCAAGGGAAAAAGATTAATGGTGGCACTATTTAAATACAATACGTAAAAATATGTAATGGGTATAAAAAAATATAATGAAATGAAAATTGTTTTCAAAACAATGCTTTTATTTCTCATGGATATAAAACGAAATTTTTTTATCACTAAAATTAGTTTTGTAGATGATAATAAATATTAAAAATGATCAATAAAGATTTGTGATTGGCAAGGTTTGATTTGGTGAGTAATAAAAAGTAACTTTCAGTTTCTTCTCTACGCATTACAGAGAAAGAAATAATTTACGAATTTTTTTAAGGAATTTTCCTATGCCCTTTATTAATTTTTCAAAATCAAAAAAGCATCGTTTTCTATGACAAGACAAAAATCAATATATAGTCTGTAGGTGGTCACGCAGCATGCGGCACGCGGTAATCCGTTTCTAACCAATCACAGACAGTAACACTAGAATACTAATCTGTGATTGGTTAGGTACGTCTTACCGCGTGCCGCATACACTACACTTACCCTTAAATTATTCTTAAATTCGGTATTCATTAAAAACTATTTTTTGAGTAATATTTGAGGAAGATTAGAAGGTCTATTAAACGTCACTAGAAATTTACTAAAAATTATGATTATGTTGATTAATGATATGGTTGCTAGGCAACTGCTATGTTATTTGTGGTTGCTATGACAACGCTTCCATTTAAGAACCTTCTTGAATTTAGAAATTGAGTGAGAGTGTTGTAACTCATTCTCAAAATGAATGGAGAATGAGTATAGGATGAGCCTTAGGGACAATAGCTGACATAAATGTGCTACGATCATTTAATAGTTATTTGTATACCAAGGACGCGAAATGTGTCTTTATCGTACCGAGAGAAAATTGTCGCCGAGGACGCTTGCGGCCGAGGAAAGACAATCTCGAGGGCGCTAAAGAATTTCGCGGACAAGGTATACACAATATTTTTTGTGCAACCGTAAAAAATGTGTAATTGTAAATGTTATTGCTTTTAGAAAACCTACAGCTTAATTCATTGTAAATAGAAAAACGGCTTTCAGTTAGCGCGTTACTATGGATATGGAGTAAATAAAACAATTAGTTTTGTATAAATACAATTATTTTTACTTTAGCGGACGCTACCATAGCAGCGGCCGCGAAATTAGATTTCGCGTCCTGAACAGCGGACGCGAAACGCCCACTTCAAAAAATTTTTTCCAAAATTTTTGAACTTTAACATTAAAAAGACATAAATTTTATTTCAACTACTTTCAGGATTGTACCAGTTCCTAATAGTCCTTGATTTTTATAAATTTATTTTAGCTTGATGTTTGATAAATATTACATAACATTATCATTATAAATTAAAAAAAAATTTCATCAATAAGCAACGTTTTTGTATTTAAATATTTGATCTTTAATTATTTACATTTTAATAATTTAGTTTTCATCTTCTCTATTTGAAAAAGGTCACATGTTTTTATATCGTTCCCAATTAGTGATGGTATTAAAAAAAATTTAAAAGGATACAATCTGGAATGCTTTGTTTACATATTTTATGTATCAATGCTGAATTAAAAGCCAGATTGTTTTGCGACAGGAATAATTGGCGATTGAAATATTAATATCCGTGAAATTGAAGGTCGGGTGGAGGCGCGCTGTTTATTTTTTCGAAAGGTTCTTGGTACTTATTAATTATGATGATGGGGATACTGATAGACTACATTGAATGAGCACACCTTAAATTTTATGTTTCTTTCTTATTAGTACATAATCGTAATTTTTAATGGTGCAGTGGGATTAATTTTTGTAGCCGGTGTTACAACTTAACAACAATTTCGTTGAATTTTCTCTAAAAAAATATATATAAATAAATGTCGGTTTGTCCTTTGAAGAAAACATTTGCTTTTTATAAATACTTCATGTTTATAATAAGGAAAACCCAAAACCGCGAAAATAGTACCACAATAATATAAATAAAAATAATCATAGGCTAAAATGTCTAACGCATAGTAAAAGGTCTACCTTTCTAAAAGTTCTAAGAGGAGAATGCATCTTAGAATTACAAATCGTCCAAAAGTTACATCTCTTGCTGTCTTTATTATAAGTAAAAGTGAAAAAATCGTAAGCGACATTTCCGGACAACGCCTATAGGTATTATATTTAAATAAATGCAACGTTATGTTAATTATCAAATTGTATTAATTGTAATTGATTCAAATAAGTAGTCGTTTGATTTCCAGACGCCCAAGGTTCTCTTTAGAACAAGAATGGAAAACGTTTCAGTCACGCTCAGATTTAAACGCTTCGATATCATTTCACTTTTCATACTACACCTACGTTAAACAAATGTAACGCTTTAGGTGGTATTAAAATAGTTTGGTTTATGTAATAACTCTACTAACCTTGTTATCCCAGTTATTTTAATTGGTTGTAAAATTTTTGTCCTGGGAAAAAATTTTTAATTTCATGACATAACTAAAATCTAAATATTTTGTATTTAGCATGTATTCTTAAAGTGCAATCAAGAAAATCATGAATACAGTAAAAACTGCCGAGATTAAAAACAGAAGGAAGATCATAATTCTACTTGATACAATGATACGGAGGTGTATCACATGAAACGTACGGAGCTTATAATTTTGCTTTTCATAACAAAAAATATAAAATTTGATAAATTGGGTAAAAAATAGTTGGGTCATTTTATGACATCTTTTTGTCAGTAGTGGTCCCATTTTACAGTCTAACTCAAAATTTTACTAAATTGGTAGGGAAGTTACCAAAACAGTATCGAAGTGGCTGTTTTAAGAAAACAATTGAGAAACAAATTTTTAAATGTAAAAAAAAATAAAAATAATTAGGTATGGTACTCAGCAGTCCTAAATAAAAATACTCCCGTTATAAAAAATAAACGCAGGTAAATTGAAACTAAATTTAAGGCAACCTTGATTTGCTAAAAAATAAACTTGATTTTACAGCAATTTAATATTCTTGCATTCAACTGTTTTGAAATCAAATGAAAACAGCATGAAATCGTATTTTATACTCGTTCTATAAAAATCATTGTTCACTTACTTGTTAGAATAAAAGTTGGAAGTCGGAAGTTTTGTTCCTATACTTTAATTATTTCTGAAAATCAGGAATTTTAAATTAACGTCTTCACGGTGACTAATTCAATAATTTAGTTTTGTCTAGGAATTGAAAGTTAAATCTTCTTTTTTGATTTAAATTTAAAACTAGAGATTTCATGAAAATCTAAATTTTTAATTTAAAACTGACGCAATTTTTACTTTACAAGACACACTGAATAGGTCTGCCTACATGGACAGTGCCTTAAATTACACATGATTTTTACTTACCGCAAATAGTTTAAAGCTATGTTCTTTGCTTAATCACATAAATACCTGTTCTACTAATAACATATAATTCACGTCAATGTCCACATAACCCCATTAATATCTTGCAAGTGGGACAGTGATTTTTTGTTATTGCAATTTTGTAATTCCTAATTAAAATATTAAAAACAACCTCTTTGAACTTTACTTATTTTTTTAATTGTCACTCAGTACTATATAGTTTTTTATAATTACCTAATTTGCAGAAATTAAATTTTACAACTTTAATAAATAAAATGTTAAATGGTTGAATAATGCAAATTAATGAAAAATTAAAAAAAAATAATGTAAATGAATTTTTAAAAGTGACTGCAGTGATTTCTTTTCTTATAATTTATCCGGAAACAAACTGATATAGAAGGTTGATTAATTAGAAAATATGGTTTTGCAAGTTTACGGAATGAAACTAGATTTTACCATTAAAATTTCGCAGGTAAATTTAATCAATGCTAATTTAAGTTAACCTTCATGAATTATCGTTTGTTGAAATTTAGATAAACTACTAAATCGAAAGTTTAAACGTAAACCGTTTTTATTTGAATTGAGAAGCTATTCAGAACATGAACGTGTATACCTACCTATAATTTTGCATTCACTCTCATTCTCGATATACATAGCAAATTCAGTTCATTTTACTGCTTGAATAAATCAGTTTCTTAATATTTTAGCGATTAATAAATCAACTTTCGTTTCTAGGAGTATTTTTTTAAATATTAAATACTTTTCTAAAAAAACGCTTAAAGTCGAAGATGACATAATTATGGCTATTTGGAAAGCGCTGATAATTAACAAGACAAATTTTTACCATTACGTATATTTAGAATAATTCTTAGGAAAGTCGTACATAATATGTAATATACTCAGAAAAAAATATAACAATGCATATGGTATAAAACACGACCTAGCTCTAAAATTTCCCTTTCACTCAGATATGTTACTTTCAAAACCAACCAATAAAGTTAACCTACAGTGCAGTTCACGTAGCAGGAAATTATAAATCCCGTAACGTTTTGAGATTTAATCGCATTAACATAACAAGCTCAGTTACTAGAATTTCTATTATTTTTGAATTTAATTACGAATTATTTATTATTATTTAAGGGGGTAAAAATTGTAATGATTAGGATTACCTTAAAATTGCGACACACCAGTCCTAGAGGCACTAAGTTTATTTTTAAAAAATATCACAGATATCACGAATCACTGAATTTCTAATAATCTTAGTTAGTGCTGTTATCACTACTTAACACTTTACTCTGAAGATTTTGAAATTGGCACTTGTACTATAAAGAGTTCAGCCATTGTTGGGATATGTTTCTAACAATTTCTTCCAAATGTTGTTTAAAAATATTCTATGGTGCTTGTTCTTTTATAAACTGCCTGAAATTAAAATTATTCGCTTTACGTTCAATTCCTTTTAAAGTTTCTACTCGTAAGAAAAGAAAGTACTGTGGGAGATTGATTTCATCTACCCAACAGTACTAAACGTTAATTAAAATTAACTTGAAAACTAAGAAAAAACTAATATTTATAAAGTCATTGATTTTTTTTAACAAAACAAATTTTTATGTTAAAAAATTATAACAAGCTAGAATTTCAGTTTGTAGCTCAGCAAAACATAAAATAATACAAATTTATGAGAAACCGAAAAAAGCAGTTTATAAAAGAAAACTAAAGACACACGTTTGGGTAGCAAGTGCTTCAACAATAGTGTCACGAGGTTAACTAAGACTTAAGTTTACTTTGTTCAAGCATTGTTGAGAATCTGCGCGCGCACAAAACTCTTAATACACCACAGAGAGGGAAAGTACAGGTGAAAGGAAGTAAGGACACCGGTACGTCTAACAACCCATGACTAGACTATAGGGACTTCTGACTTGGTTAAAATGATGGTCAGTTGGTTATATACTCGTCTTACCTGATGCTGTGACGTTTCTTGTTGCTACTTTATATATTGTTGGAGCTTTTCTGTAGATGGCGCCTAGTTTCCTAAATATCTCCCACAATTTGAACCAAAGCTCCGAAAATCAATGCACGGAAAACAAGTTTCTAATATAAATTTTTTATAATAACAGCAAACTCTAAAAACAATTTATTTTATGCGGAAACGTTTCGAGTAATTAGCTATGAATCGCTCATCAGAGCATAACGTATTGATTATTTTTAAAATTATAAAATCCACGCACTTTTTTTGAACAATTAAGATTCAACAATAATGTTTAAGAAAATTTAAGCAAATCTCTGTAACCAAATCACATCCATCACTCAACTATTTTTGAGAGTTCAGCGCCTTTATTTATATATACATCATGGATGTAGTAAATCCGCGAATATTACCAAGAATCTAATTATGTTCAATCCTGACGTCAGTATAAATCAGACTAACAAATTCAGATTTTTTTTGTGCTTCGCGAAAAAGCATTATGAAGATACAGAAATAAGATAAAAGAAGTGGGATGTTGTGACTCAATAGAAAAAACGTTTCAGTTTCTCATTAATCTTCGTTTTCTGGATGAATATTTTAGAAGGGGTTCAATAATCTTTTACCTTTTGGTAACCCTTGGTTCTTACCCGCAGGTAGTTAATTTTTTTACTAGAAAATGAGTTAACGTGAATATTAACATATTCTACCATTCTGATCATGTATTCTTTATTTTATTCCGCATCAATGGAATGCAGTTGTTATTTATCTGCATGTGCGTAGATATTCATGTAATACTATATTTATACAGGACGTTTCTTTAATTTAGGCGATATAATTTTAGAATAAATATTAGATTCACAAACTCTTTCAAATAGCATCCTTCTAACCAACCCTTAAAAAGCGTAATTTATTCTAGGAAATGATAAATAATTCTATATGCTTGGATATCTAAGGCGACAACATTTTTTAAAATCTGCATAGTATATTAATTATTCAATTAAGCAGAGAATGCGTAAAATATTTTTGGGACAGCTTCTTAAAAAATTGAGATATTTAGAGAATATTGGTTAAAATGCATTTAGTAACATATTACCATTAGAAAGGGGTTAAGAGAAACCATTATAATATCTGTGTAATAAAATGCCTATGCTGCGGTAAACCGGACAACGTACCATGGTCTCGTCCAACGGTTGCTTGGAATGAACTTTCTGGGGAAGTGTGGATTTCCAGCGCCCATACTCTGCTACTCTTACGTTGAATATATTATACAAGAACATACTTTAATTATCATCCACATCCCTATACACGTCACGAAATGTGACAAACACTGAAATTATTAAAATTTCAAACATCAATTAAATTTTTTCAGTGAATGTACTTTTGAGTATGATTGTTTGATATTGGTTGACGTATAATTGTCGCGCCTTGTCTTTCAAAATTTAGTTGACATATTTTTCGGGGCATTTGTAAGTTTGGTGGAGCTTTAGTGACTTACAATGCAGGGAGTGGAAAAAAGTATACTTTGCATACAAATTGTGACTTCATCACCGTCAAATAATTGTAAAAAATTTAACAAATATCCGCAATCAATCAGTTAATGAGTAATACATAAATTAATATCGATTGGAAAACGGGATTTACTTCCCAAAATAGACATCTACATACAATAGATGCATTCATTGATGATGAACTTAATGACAAACAGAATTGTGTAGGTATCTACATGAATTTTTTTTAAACAAGGATTTTAAAGGAATTTGCAAAACCACTAATTTTATTCCAAAAGTCAGAAGAGTTCCTGAAAAATCATTGTGCAATAAGATAAAAAAAATTAAGCATTGATTTTCCTAATGAACAGTTTCTGATTTGTTTCGTTTTTAAATCGATGAGCCATTCGAATATTGGTATTCAAGGATCAGAATTTGTAGAATTGTCAAAAAGCAATGAAATTTAGATACCATCCATGCAGTCAGAAAAAATATGAAGGTTCTATTTAACAATTGTCGATATAAATAGTTAACTAATAAGGACTACTTAAGAGTATGGTGATGGTTATTTTATCAGATTATTTGTTACAATATTTTTTACTTAGTATTCCTTCAGAAATTAGTAGCATCTCTTCCTACGTGTTATAATAAAAACAAATTATTCATAGCATAAGAAATAAAATTGTATTTCAAAAATCCCATTTTATTGATTTTTACATTACCATTACATGGATTTATCATGTTTTTGAGAAATCCACCTACTTTTTCGAGTTTTAGAGCGGTTTTAAATTTCCCACTGAAAATTTCTTCCCAATTACGTGATTTACTAAATCTTGCATCTCATCATGTGCATCACTAATAAATTTACTGTGTAGGTGTTGTTTTTTCGCAAATATTTTATTTATCTCTCGATATTTGCATATTAGTCATTTTGAAGCATACTTTTATCAAATGCCATTCATGTTTTGTAGTATTATAGCTGTTGACGACATCAAATAGTAAATCCAATCGTTTTTTCCCCGTGACCTAAAGGGTTACCTTTATTCTTAGATTTCCTGAACAACATTACGAAAGGTTAATTCAAGTTGGAAAGCCGTTGTTCAGAATATGGTTTATTTATACCATTTCGTGATTTCCCATTTCGTAAAACTGTTAGGAAAATCCTTAGGAATTGCACTTACAACTGTTCCCATCTAGCGACTCTATTTTTGTAGCTTTTAGCGAATAATACGACTAAAATAAATTTACACTAGATGTTACAATTTATAAGAAAAGAAAATCCTAAACTAAGATAAGGATGATAACTATAGTACCTACTATTTACAAAAAAAATTAACATTACTTGAAGTAATCTGTGCAATAAGAATATGCTACCAAAATTTCCATGGAATACTACTGCGTGCAAAATACCAAAGTTGCTGGATTGTTTAATCATTTAAAAAATAAATTGATAAATAATAATAAATCAGCAACAGTAACAGCTTCTAACCCAGCCATTCCTGACAGGAATGATCTCATAAAATATACCCCTGGATATTGTTTTGATAGAATTGACAAATGATGTTGTACACACCTGTATGACACAGGTATGTTGTGTTTCATAAGTCTTTATAATACGTTAAACAGTTCTTTATATTCTTCTTTGGTTTAAGCGCGTTGGAAAAATCTTGTCAGAGATACAATGCTCTGTTCTTTTTCTTATGGTATATGTACTATCGGGGGAGGGGGACTCAAATCCGGGGCCTCTTAGCTACTGAGTGAATTCTCATTCACTTAGCCACCATGTTCCAATTGCATAATAATATCTTTTGTAGAAATATATGTACCTAGTATTAGCTCTTCGTATATTTTATTTCATTTTAACTAAGAAAATTATTGAAACATAAAATCGTTTCTGTTTCTGCCAGGGACTGTATGCTATTAGTCTATTTTTGGTGCTATTTATCTAGAAATACCCCATTATTAATAAATTTTGATAATAAAAGTCAATTAATGAAATCGTCTGTTCTATTTTTTATATAGAATAATTTATTAAAATGCTATTTTCAGACACGATTAGATAGTTACCTACGTAAGCGAATACATAATTTCATAATGATTAATCCAGTAAACACGGTAAATAAACACAACTAACAGGTGTAAAGGCCTTCTTGTCTTTGAAAAATAGAAATATGTAAATATTATTCATATTTTTCTGGGAATTTTTGTCAATTAACAAAAACAAAAATATATATTTGTTTACACTATTGTTTGATCCAAAAAACAGAGACATTAAATTTTAAATTGATGTGATAAGGATCTGAAATTCTGTAAAACAAATATATTCAGTAAAAAAAAACAACAAGGATAAATCAGCAGAACGAAAACCTCAAGAGTAGTGGAAATTTTTAATGTAAGGGACCTTAAAGAAAACAATTTGAAAAACTGAAAAGTCGAGATACCAACTGTCTCGAAGTGGGGTCAAATAAATCGAACTGGAGTGTCTTTGGAACTTTATCAGATAACTCCAGTTTCTTGTTAGTAGCTTAAGTACCTACATTACTCGACATACATTTCCCAGATGCTACTATTTTTATTAAATATTTTTACTCGTTGTATACCTAATAATAAATTGGTTTAGGATGTGCATCGTCAAGAAAAGAAAATTCTTCTTATAATCTTCATCTCGAAATGTAGGAAAAGAAAGTTTTTATTATTATTTATACAGGGTGTACACGAATTTGACCGACAAACTTTCAAGGAGTATTTTCTGCCTAAAGATGTGCCTAAATTGTTTATATAGGTACTTTTCTATTATCTTCTTTCATTTAGAAGTTACGATGTGTTTTTCGACTTCTCTCCTTATCTAGCATTAAAATCATTAAATGAATTTTTTCTCTAATATATAACTGAATATTAATGACATGACATTTAATTAAATAATTGACAATGGCACATTGATGCCCAAATACGTATTAAGCAATAAATAATTGGACCACCATTGGAAATAAAATATTCAGCTTTGGAGATTTTAATGCCTGCAGAGTATAGGAACACCATTTTTGAATACTATGCCATACTTGATAATAAATTTTCTTTTAATATTAAACCTAAGAAATTTTCTATGATTTTAATTTTATTTGCTAAAACTAATGTTGAAAAATTCATGATTGTTAGAAAATTTTTGACTTGTGTAGAGTTTATTTTGCGGATAAGGACATAGACATCCCCATTTAGTGAGGGGAATATGCACTAAAAGTTTTCTCGGTTGAATTCGTATAAACTCTTTTTAAGAATTATTTACTGTACCTACCACGTAATATAGGTACACACAATTTAGGTAATGAACATCATCGCAACAACACGCACTATTCCGGAAAAAAAACATCTTAGTAGTTTAAATATGAACCCAAACGAAAGTGAAAATTGTAATAGTAAGTAGTAGAACTAAAACACTCAACTGTAATATATTAGATTAGATACAGTTGAGTGCTTTAACTATAATGCATATTACAACACTATTATACAATAAATTCAAGTTGTTGGTTACTACAGAGCAATTTACTGGTTCGCCACAACAAATAGCGGTTGTAATGCTAGCATGATGATATACAAATTCCCCTCAAGCGCAATCTGTATTACTTTTGTAAGACATTAAATTATCATAAACTGAGACTTGTAATGCCAATTAAACAAATTGGTAAAGTCTGGCTCAAGGTGTAAAAAATAAATTATAGGAACACAAAAAAATAGAATAGGGACAGGAAATCAAAAAATATTAAACAGTGCATGTCCAAGTCGAAACCATAATAATTTATAAATTAATATTGCTAGTTTTTTTTTTCGTAAATACTCTCATTCACAAATATGATATTATATACACTGTGTTCCAAAATTCGTGGATATGAACTATATACGGGACATATTCTACAAGACAAAACTGGACAAAGCGTTCTTTCAAAATTGTTTGATTACAACAATATTTTTGGAGTTATTCAAACACAAGGACGGATCTAGAGAAATTCTATGAGGGGGGTAAATGATCCGGGAGGTACGGAGAACCCCAGGAATTGTATATACCTGGCCTCTACGGAGGGAGGGGGGTAATTACCGCTATTACCCCCATTACCCCCCCGTAGATCCGCGCTTTTTCAAACATGAAACAATCTGAAAATGATTGAAAAATCTTCACATTGTAAGGATATTCCGAAATTACGATATCCTTCAACGAAAACTAATTCCTCTACATTCTACAATTACTCGCTACAATTACTTTGAATTAGGCAAGTCTGTAAGTGCTTTACTGCAATTTATTATTATTATAATATATACTTTGTGCAACAATGAGAACGAATTATTTCGACAAGAAAATTCATATCCAAAAAATTACCTAGGTTTTCTGAGCTGTCTTTATTTCAACACCTGGAACAAAAATTGCAATTAAGACATGTTTAAGTATTTTTCAGTTTTTTCAGATTATATCAGAAAGTTGACAACATTGCTCAAAAGTGAGAACGATGTGAGATTTATCTTGTAATTCTGGCCATCTTTGCTGATTTAACCAACTCTGCAAGTTCCCCATACAACGCGCTACATTATTGCCACCCTATAGATTTTTGTCACCTACCTGAAAATATAATTTGTCATCAGCATCAGACATTTAAAATATACATTTTATTTCAAATAAGATGTCAATGAGTCACAACTCTTTATTATTTAATATCAAAATTATTATTACCGCTTAATCCAGATTTATGACTTTTTTTAATTGTATATACTCATAGTAGGGTTTGGACACATAAATTAATAAATTTTTACAGGTGAGTAATAATTGTGTAATAGTTCAAAAATTTGGATGGGCTAAGCAGATTTAGTTTGAATGCAAACAAATCATAAATTTTATATTTATTTTCTATTCAGTCATAAAACTATATTCTTGTTTTAATATATCTTCAGTTTGGGGTGTAATATGACATGAAT
This sequence comes from Hemicrepidius hirtus, assembly GCA_963082805.1. NCBI lineage: Eukaryota > Metazoa > Arthropoda > Insecta > Coleoptera > Elateridae > Hemicrepidius > Hemicrepidius hirtus. Next base: position 36,868,354 of record OY720160.1, on the reverse strand, counting down.
ATGATTCGGTGGTTATGCATAATGACCAAATGACTAAAAATTATAGGAAGACGCAACACCAAATAGATACCATCGTTGATAGAAATGGTTAAGAGCTTCATCATGACAGCTATTATAATATAATGACCACTTAGTCCTTAATTTTAATTTATTTCTTGTTGCAGGTCAATAGGAGTACCTATCTGAATGCCGAATCAGCCATTCGAAGCAAATGGGGTTGCCTTGAATAACCATTTTTTGGGTAAGAAGTTTGTTTTTCTACTTTATTTGAGTCGTAGTAAAATTAAAATACTATTCACGTAGGGGTAACTCACGTGAATAATAGCCGTCTTTACATGCTCGTTGAATAACAGATGTAATATTTTATAATATACCTAATGTTGGAAGAAGGAGAATAGAAAAATAATTTCTTGAATTTTTGGTATTTTCATAACTCTGAAATTATTAATAATTGTTTTTACATTTATTGTTATTATCCGATTGCATCAACCATCAAATAAATAATTAGACCATAAAAACCGCCTTAGTATAACATTAAAAGAAAATGTTTGTTATTATACTAACTGCTTTATTGGGAAACGATCAAACCACAAGTAACAACTTCACCGCATAATACGCAGTAATAAATATAACTTTATCTTTTTATTCAACAATATACTATAAAAATTTGTATTTTTTCAAGAAATCCACTAAATAAATTAATTTTGTAATCAAACATCCCCTATAGAGCTACGTCAATGATTTTTTTGAAAAATGAAAAACGTCTGCACGTGTGGGTGGGATAATGGTGCGAAATTCTGTAACTCGTCATATTATCAGGTGCGGTGACGTGAAGTTTTATTATTCAAATTGGTTTATGACAGTAGCTTTAGGTGTAATATATACTTTTTTGTTATAAGTAGTTAAAATATTTTCATAACCTCTTGACGTATCTTACCCTAACAAACGTAATAAGAGTTTTAAGAAAATTATTTGATGATTGTATTTTGTATATAATATCCAATAAATATAAACTCTTCATCTCTATAATAAAATCGTTGATCTCAGAATAATAATTTCTATGCTTTTGCCGGTAAATTTCCATTATTTTTCTGAATACTTTTCGGTATTGTATACGTAAAAGCAATTTTTGGGATTGTTAAATCAGCAAATTTATAAAAAAAATAGATAATTTTTCTGACAAAACCATTACTAATATTCAAAAATATTCACGAGTGGATTTTAAACACAACTTAACATTACTTTCTCACAGGTCACTGCAACTAGAATTTTATTTTTAAAATATTAGAGATTGAGACAGTTTGTTATAATAACATGGCTTCGAACATACACTACTCCTTTATAAAAGGAGCAGGTCCCTATGCCGCACTGCACTACTGGTGGTTCAAAAACGATTAACAGAAACGACACTACAATTGGTAGAAAGTGCAACAAGGATAAACAGATAACAGGAACCATTGCATTAGTTGCCTTGTTTACTTACCCGTTTTTTATTTTATGAAATTCGCTCCAAATTACCGCGCAGAAAATATACTAGTTTCTAATATATGTCTGTTCTTCTCAATCTTCTTTCCATAAAGGAGCAGCGTGTGTAACAGTGTCTAACTAAAAAATAGTGTGAAGAAAAAAAAAGCAAAAACTGTAATAGATGGAAAACGTGGTGTATTGGGTAGAAAATTCTGACGGGTTTCAGGTGACATCCAGTTTTAACTAAGTTGCTATTATCTTTAAACAATTTATTAACCCTACCTCGAGAACAACTTTTAGTTAAAGGATACAGACACTCAGTAAATAAAATACTCAAATTACCTATTATGTATTATATTATTCTTCTGGTAGTTAGCTTACCTGTTTCAAAATAACAGCCAAATATTAAAATATTCATTCATGTAATATACATGCTAACGACTATGTTTACTTGGTCATGGCGGGTTCGAAAAAAAAAACAGTTTAAAGGATTTTTTATTTTTAAGGTGTTTAAGAAAAATAATACATCCTCATTGTTAGAAGCTGTAAGATATATAAAAAGTGGACGTTAGCACCTCCTTGAACTTTTCTATACTAAATTATTTTGACTAATAAAGGAGCTATAGGAGCATTAATTTTCGATTTTCAAAATCTCGTAGAGGGCGTCACAGTGATATTTTAGAATTAATCAAAAAACGAAAATGTATCTAACACCAATCGTGTGGCCAGATTTTGGATTTTCTAAATAATTTTTTTTCATAGTATAGTACTGATTTTTGAGTTGTGGGGTGATAAGAAGTTAGTCCAGGGTACATAAAGTAGTCTAAGCAGCTCTTTGTGATTCCATTATGTATTTAGCATTCTATTGTTAGTCTGGTTAGTTTGAGATGAGTTCTTCCAAATATTTACGAAGTATTGAAAGTTTGTTTCCGAAAACATCAACCTCCTCAGCTGCTTAGACTGGTCTTGTTCTTATACTCCGCGATATTAGTTCTAGGTCCTTTCCAACTGCGGGTTTGTAGTTCTTCAATTTAGTACTTCTATAAGTACCTATAGTTCTTCGAAACGCAACTCCTACTCCATCACGCTAACCGTTCTTGTTCTTGTTGGCATTCCTCGTCGCAAGTCTGTTCCTCATTCCTCTACTGTGATTCGTTGTCCGATTCCTCTATTATTTCATAGATTCTTTCGTTTTCCCTTCGTATTTTTTCTTTGCGTAGCCCATCGTAGTGTTGGTAGTCCTGCATATCTTTCCATGTCTTGTTCCAGTGCTGTTCTCCATCTCCATGTATGGCAGAGGCGTCCGATTTTCTTTCCTTTTGTCTACATACGCTAGGCGTGTTGTAGGGGGTGGTTTATTCTTCTGGGGAGTATATTAGGCCAGTATTTGATTCTCCATGTTGTTAGTCTTTTTGGTATGAATGGTATGGTCTTCCCATCTGAAAGATCATTTGTGATCATCCTGTGGTCGTCATTCGTGTCCAGTTGCAGTAGACTTAGTATTTTCCCTTCCATCCTACGTAGCACTTTTCGGTTGGAGAGAGAGAGAGAGTTTTCTTCTGGGGTAATAATTATACTACTATATATGAACATTTCATCTTCCAATCAAATATTATGGCGGTATCATTAAAAAATCTTATAGATGACGCTTGGAAAAATTGGTGAATAGGTAGTATCAAGGTAGTACCTATTTTTATGAAATCACCTAGTATAGAATTCTAATTATGTTTTTTTTTTTAGATTTTATCTTTCATCTTATAGTTTTATACATATTTTCTTTCCAGCTGTGGCCTACAAGTTTGCGATCATAGATAAAAAACTTTTGTAGTTTTGCCGTGCAAACCTTGACGGTCAAGTTAACTAACATTTACAAAACTAACGCAAAAATCTGTCAACCGTCATATGCTGTCGCTAACTAGTTTTGCAATATATAAAATTAAAGGCGAATTATGACACCATTTTTAACAAGAAGAAAACCTTTTATTGTACAGGGGCGTGCTATCTTTAATTACAATATCATTTAATTATCCATTAGGTTTACTGTAAACATATTTAGATACTTAATTACATAAAAAATCATTTAATAATAATATCTATAAAAATTAAATTAAATAAATTCTTAACTCTTAATTGAAATGTTTAACCGGACAATTAACATACGTTAAACAAAAACATAAATAGATATAAATATAAAAATTAATTGAAACATTTTTCAAGGTTAAGATATAATAATTAATTATGCATCTTTAAAGATGTCGTTTATTGGGCCAATTACATTTTAATTTCAGTAGGCTGTGCGCCACTGAATCCCGGTTGTGTTATAGCCATTCGGCTATGAACTGTAGATGTTCTTCACACTTTCTGACTCTGAAAGTTGTCAGTGTTATATTATTACATGATATTGAACGCTGCATTAGCCCACACTTCAATTTGTAGCCTATTACTGTAGTTGCTTAATTTATACAAATCTAGTTACTAGGTATTTCGTTTAAATCAAGTATACATGACAGCAGCAGCATACAGTGCTATTGTGATATCGTTCTGTTCTAAATCACTTAAGTGTTAAGGACTTAAGATATTTCAACTAGAGTTTGTTAGCTATTTTTTTTATTTTTTCAGTTGATCTATTTAAGTACAGGGTGTTACACAAATTAAATTTAAATTTAATTCAAAACGAACTTTTGAGAAAATAAAAAAATTTGGAAATAACGTAAAAAATTGGACGAAGAAGCTAAATCTAGAGTTGCTCCCCCCCCTGGCATGACACACTTGAAAATTTTATGGTAGCGTAGGACTATCTGCATGCAATAAATTTAAAAATTTCTTAGTAAAACAAAAACAAATGAAACATACTAGCATACTACTGTATGCATTTCACCCTGAATCTAAATATACAGGGTGTATCGAAATCGGCATAAAAGCTCCAAGTAGCGATATTGTTGTCAGACGTTTTTTTCTAACGGAGAGACCTAAATGAAGAAATGTTAAGATAAAAAATTTCAGATTTGAAATACAATTCCATGCGAAAATTATTTTTACAACGTTTTTTTATTTCAAATTGTAATCAACAGATTATTAAATAATAATTGTTATTTCAAAACTATAAAACATTGAGACTTTGGGGACCTCGTGAAGACAGGGGAAGCATGGTATATCATTCTAGTATTAAAGTTTTCGACTCGAAATTGTACAAGCAATATCGCTACCTGGAGCTATTGCGCCAATTTTTATATACCCTGTATAAAAATATACAGGGTGTTCCATTTAAAATAAAAAAGTTTCATACACTTCTGCTTTACAATTTTAATATTTATTTATTAAATATATTATAAATAATTCGGCTAAAATGCGAAGCTGAATGAAACAAAACTGGTTTTAACACTAATTTGATTCAAGCACTAATATTTATGACACAAGTACACCTTTTACTAGTAATAACCATCATAATGTTAACTAAAAAAAATTATTTATCACATATGAAAAAAGGCATTAATTATTTTTTAAAATAAGTCATAAATATACCCTTCTCCGAATTATTAATATTCATACACATTACTGACACAGTTAAACTATTTCTGTAAAGCCTACAGTTAAACTTACCCCTATTTTATTTCTATTTTCGTTTTATTACAATTTCTCCTGTTACAGTTTATTAAATTAATGATTGCTTTATAAATAATTTAGTTTAATAAAATTAAGGAGTTGGTCATTAAAAAAATTAATATTTCCACATTCTCCCAAGTTACATTGCAATATTACTTGGAACGCAGACTAAAAAGAGTAATAAAAAAATATATGAATATGTAAAAATCGAGGTAAACGCCACTTAAATATGTTTGTTTCTGAAAAAAATTGAACATTTTATATGCAGAAAAACTTTAGAAAAGTTATCGTATAAGATCAAATATCCTAAAATGTGTCAGTTTTTAAGACACAACATAACAATCCACCTGCACGTCCTTTTATATCGGGTCATTCTCCTTTTCCACTTAAAAAAAAGAAGCACCAGTTGGTGTGTGCCTTATGGGTTTTCTGTTGGAATGGTTTTTTAAACCCATGACCTGTACACCTTAAATGAAAAAATTAATTTTTTTTATAAAAATATAAACGTATCATTTGTAATTTATATGTATTATATTTTTCTAAATGGGGTGCACAAAATACAACACAGCTCGGAGCCTTCGTGTCTAACAACAGCTTAAAAAAACCGTAAAAGCAAGCCGCAGAATTAAGAAAAAATTTATGTCGTAGCTTACTCATAAATATAGTTTTACAAATCAGCAGGTGTCTTCTCTGTTTCCAAGTTCAAGGGTAACACTGTTCGTTGATAAAAACTGCTGTAATATATTACAATAGTTAAAACACTAGGAGATAAATATTTGACCTTTTTCATTTTCGGTATAAACGACAAAGAGTCTGACTACAGTTCAAACAGGTGAAGAATAGACCCGTTTGAGAAGAACTCATGAACGTCGTCATTAACGTATTTTGATCAATAGCTGGTTTCCTATAAAATTGGCTGCATATAATTTATTTGACTTTCTGAGAAGGTTAAAAAAGTTCTTTTGATTTATCCTTGAACTCCAAAAATTCTTTATTAATATCTATTGCTTTGCTAGGTATTATGTGCTTTAATGAAATCAAAATTTAACCGTTGCGTTCTGAACCTTAGATATAGCACCTCAAATGGTCGTTGCAGAGATTCGAGGGCATTTCCTCTGTTCATTATATTTTAGTTGCAACAATTTCTTATACTTTTTCCACTAGATGTTATTTTTTTATAACCATTGCCGAGCTTTCCAATCGTACTACCAAAACATAGCAGCATTTGTATAGGTTAGTTTATTTTATCTATTAATTTAATCTGAAACAATATGTACTAATAATAATACAATGGCGAGGAAGGGAAATACCCGTAGATTTTTTTTAAACAAGAAACTTTCAAAGGTTATAGACCAGTTCCAAAGATCAGAAAGAAGTTGAACACCTTAAGTGTTATTATTATTCGTGTTAGAAACAAACGGTAATACTACTCCTATGTCCACCTCATAAAAGCTCTTGGGTGCCCCAAAAATATTTATAGTGCTTTTACCATTTCATTCAGTTAAGCAAATATCACCCCAAAGTGTTTCCTCTGACCCCTAAAGCAGAGCTTCCAGATATAATCTGAATGGATGTTTCGTCTTCATTTCTGGTTTATAGGTCTTCCTCTTAAATTGAGGTGCCTCCTGAAACCACGCTATTCTGTATCCACCGTATCTATGGTTTCCTGCTCGGTTGCAGGCAATTTTAGTTTTATTTCTAGAGGATCCTATAGGCTTTTGGGGTAGGTGTTGTTGTTGCTATCGTCAAGCCCAGATCGTCTTATAGTGTTGTATTGTTGTTTCTCGGGTAGTGGCTGCCTTTCACGTTTACTGAAATTTCTGTTGCTATCATGAGTTTTACGTCCTTGACGATTTTCCATCGAACACTTTATGTTATCTAACTCTGAAGGTAGTTTGATTAAAACATTTTTAATGGATTTCCGTTCATCCGTTCGCATATGAAATTGACTTTGGTAGGCAGCTTCGTTAATTAAAATATGTCAGCTTCTTGAAAGTTCTCCTCTTGAGCTTCAAAAATAACTCGAACTCTCATTCTTTCACTTCACGCCACAGAACATTACAAAATATAGCGTCGAACATTTTTAAAAAACAAAAATACCGTCTTTTCACTGACGATTCCACACGAACGTTCCCCTGTTCATAGTGTCTTTTGCCTTCAGAAACTTTTCCACAAGTTTTGTAAATAGTTTGTTGATAAAGAATCGCCTAACTGGTATTACGTACCCCCTGTATAATGTATAAAATTCTTAGAGTCCTCAGTGCGTTTTTTGAGTTTGTTTTTGGAATCTATTCGATGTTAGATAGTAACACCTCAGGATGTTATACAATTTTTTTTAATTCCTAACCTGCCACTTTTTGCCACAGAAATTATACATCTTGAAACAATATTAATGTTCTTGGTTATAAAAATTTTACACAACTAAAAATGTTTTTAGTAAAAAATAACCATCAAAAATTCTTCGAAATGGCTTAATTATTATACAGATGTTTTACAGATTGTAATATTTTGTACAATACCAGAGTGCGGAATTTAATAAAATTCTAAGTATACATTCCAAATAAATCTTTTAATTATGTTGAATTGTCATTTTGAAATCGTTTTTAGCTTGCTTTAGTATCTCAAAGAATGTTGATCAATTTCCAAAACTGTTTAAAATTCATGTTTAGCACCAATTATCTTTGTCATGTTTGCCGTCTTAATTAATCACCTAGATATGTTTTTCTTATTCTTTTTCAGGTGTTTTGTTAGAACTCTATTATACGATATGTCTTAACCTGAAGTTGTAACATCTCGGCGTGTAAAAAATGTTAGATGCAACATACCGAAACATCAAACTCGCATTCATTATTTACTCGATATTAGACTTTTTTTAAAACGTACTAGATTGTTTTTCAAATATATATGCACTGTCTACTATACAGGGTGTAACACAACTTAGCCGAAAAAAATTAACCATATATGCACTTTTAAATAAGAAATCGATTTGTTAAATTTTTTTTAATAAAAGTCCCAACAGAAAACGAGATAAAAATTGTTAAAGTTACAACTTAATGAAAAAAACAAAACACAAATTATCCGAAAAAATTTAACCATAGATGCACTTTTAAATAAGAAATCGATCTGTTAAAATTTTTTTCAATAAAAGTCCAACACAAAACGAGATAAAAGTTGTTAAAGTTACAAATTAATGAAAAAAAAAACATTTTCATTAATTTGTAACTTTAACAATTTTTATCTCGTTTTCTATTAGACTTTTATTAAAAAATTATATATGGTTAAATTTTTTCGGCTAAGTTGTGTTACACCCTGTATAATATTTAAGCCACATCTATCTATTTCTAAACACTCCTTGAAATTATAAAAAGCTCTTTAGATAAATAAAATGAGGGAAAAACTTTTGTGGTTTATTGTATTAATTAATCCTAGAACATATCAAGTGACATAGCTACATACACTGCTATGATTAATTCTTGTCTAAAACAAAACTACCTTCCAAGGAGTTATCAAAATTTTATTCCAGTATGATTCTTCTTATTTTCATATTATTTGCCTCCCTTTAACAGCGCTTACATTACCTATCACTGCTGTCTATTTCAGCTAATATGACAAATTCAAAATCTAGAAGGAAGAACATTTCTGTATAAGTTCCCAAAGTAAGAATTTTTTATGTTTATATTAGATACTCGACTACTCGTATTGTGTATGTATTTTGTTGTGGATCCAGTATTAAATAAATTCTTGAAAATAGTGTTTTAAGTATTATGAAAAATTTGCAGGCTGAAAAATCTGAAATTAACTAGCGAGTAAAACTTGACCCCCTTGGTCTCCAGACTTAAATTCTTTAAATTCCTCCTTGAACTCTCGGGCTTTTACTACCCAAATTGAAAATGTTAGAATGGTACAATATTACAGTTGTTGGTGGTTATTTTGAACAATTATTAATATTTTATTTTTATAATTTGGAATTATCCAGAAATCAACAGAACCCGTGATACAAACTTGTGTAACTGTAATTTTACATAATATCAAAGAATATAAAAAAAGTATACTCTTTGATAAGTTAACTCACTTGCCAATTTGTTGAGTAATATACGTTTCACGTGATATCCGATTGAAAAAGTAACGGAAGAAGCATAAATTTTTCTATGCAACAACTCTAAACGATCCCTTTTATTATTATTACTCATATATATTTTGCATAAGCTGCGTATAAAATTACCATAAATAATACCTTTCGCTTTTTGTGTCATCGAATATTTCAAGTTATTGCATAAATAACGCAATTACTTTTACGAGTACCTTTAACGAGTTTGTTTTGTAGAAAACAAATTATGTTATGTTTCTATAATAAAGACATTCATTTTATTAATAAATAATACATTTTCCAGCCATGTATTTATTTATCCGCAATACATTAATATGTACACGTACACTCAGGCCCGGAAATAGGGAGAGGGAGAACTGGAGTAATTCCCGGAGCCCGGAGTTGTGTACTAACTGCTTCTCCGAGATCCGAATTTTCTGTGGCCGGCTAACACAACTATTACCAATAAAAAACAATTGGAGTTCTCAGCGCTAATATTTTAAAATATTAAAATAAATTCAAAAATTTAGTTAAGAAATTTTGAAAGCTCTCTAAAAATCAAAATTGTCATTTAAACTAAATTGTTGTTTAATACAATAAGGTTCAAAATTTATTCTGATTTACCATAAGAATAAGGAAGTCAGGTTTGAATTAAAAAATATATTCTTAAGATTGATTAATGAAACTTATGGTGCATCTCAAGGCTAATTGCAACCTATAGAAAAGTGCGTACCTATAACCTATGGTAAAACCAGTTATAACTTCTTTGCGTTAAACAACGCACATTTATGTACATACTACAGCATGAAAAAAATTACTAACAAAATCTCAAATTTCCATAACAATAAATTATGGTAATTTATAATTAAATGAGTCAAGATTTCGCACCCATCGGAACTAGTAAAGATGTTCACGAACAAGAAAGATGTGGTTACGTTATAAAAAGTACAAATTTAGTGAACATTATCTAATCCAGCCAGTTTTTTCTTAAATAAAAAAAACTGTCAAGATTGTCTAAAATTTAAAAACTGGTAGTTTATTGTTACCTTGATTAAATTTTCTAAAATTATTCTGTTAACAGTTTCTTTCTGCATTGATTTAATCGATTCCGAAAAGATGATATTAAAATAAAAATTACATTATGGTTATAAATTGGTCATCTTTAGTTCAAAAACCTTAGAAAATTAGATAAAATATCTTAACTAAAACCCCGACTTTAATATCAATACAAATTTGGGAATATTCTTAATAAAAGTGGAATGGAATTCGAATTAAAAAGGATTGCATAATCAACAGTGTGTTAGTATGTTTAACTTGTTCATTTTTTTAAAATCCCATTATAGTATAAAAATAAAAATAAAACATGCACAATAAAACAATTTTACATTATATTCCTACACATTTTGTCAATTATAGAATGTTTTAACACCGAAGATATGTAAATTAACGCGATATGTAGTATGAGAAATATAATAGCAGATATCAAAAGCCAATGGTTATAAAAAAAGACCAGAATATACAACCTTTTTGTGTCTGCGGTTTCCAAAAAAAATGTTTTGACGTCTAATGGGTTGTAAGCAGGAATATTTTCTTATGAATTATTACGTTGTTGTTAGCTTGTTTTTTTTTAGTAGGCATTCAAATATAATTTTGTGTACTACTCTAAATTTTCACACAAGACATGTCAAAACAGATTGGCCACGAGGCGAACGCCTGAATCTATTGACAAATAGGCATAATTAAAAAACTGAACAAGATACTACATCAAAAAGTTGATAGGATATCCCCTGTTTATTTTCTGACTTCTTTGGGAATAGTTTGAAATATATGCCATGAGACGATGATGTAATAATAAGCTAAGAAAAGAAATTGATCATCCTTCTCCAATTTTCTTCATCTAAAGATGAAAGGAATTTGTGTTTCTAACAGATGTGTAATAAAATCGCTACCTAAACTGACCTGACCCTAACCCAACAGTAACATATCCTTGTCTAACCCACTCAGTACTTTCGGTCCTTCGGACCTCCTCTGCAAATTAATTCGTTTGTGATAATATATCGATAATAATTTAAAACGCTATAAAGTAATGACGTACCTATAAAGGGCGGTATTTCAGTTAGGGTTTATCTTAGCTGGAACTTAAACCAAGATAAATTAAAGCTTAGACCGTGAACACAATTTATTCTTGTACAACTGTATCCATAGGAATTGATTTTGGTTTACTGAAATGTCGGCTGATATGGACAGTTTTTCAGTTCTGCTTTAACCACGGTTTAGCTAAACCAAAATTGATTGCCATGGTTACAAGTCTTGTAGCAACGATATCTATGGCAATTAAACTTGCTTTAGCTGACGCGAGGTTTTAAACCAGAACTGAAAAACTGGCCCTAAGTTACAGTTTATTGTATCGACTCCCTGTTCAGCTGAATCACGATCAATTGTCATTAATCGTATATCCATGATAATTGATCATAGTTTCAGCTGAATCGGGAGTTAAACTACGTCGATACAACTCAACTGGCCTTTAAAGTATCAACCCCCTTGCTCGGCTAAATAATACCCCATCCCAAAAATTTCGACATGTTCTATTTAACGTTGCATGTGCGAGAATATAACGGCTGTTGGTTCGAATCCAAAATGGGATGGTATTTTACTGAATAAGTTAAAGCCGTTTCAACCATGGATGTTTGTGCATGTTTAGATGGGACAGGGGGCATATCGCCCTAGTAATCGCCAACACAATCACGGTTCCCGTAAAACAGGTTGATATTTCAACTTTTTCATTATCTACCTAATAAATACAGCTTATTGCATTAAAAGGATTTCATAAATAAATGTATGACCATCATTACATAAATGCATTAACACGCTGTCTATCTCACCTCAACTCAACTCCCAACAGTAGTTGTTTATATCTTCTAGTAAACTATCAATACCTACAGTGAAAGAAATCATTCTGCCCCTGCCTGAACTTAACTTGCAAGCAAGGTTAAATTCAGATCCTTTTAAGATGTTATTATTGGTCCCTCCACAGTTAACATTGTAAGGTAATGTTTAATGTGAAAAATTCCCAACCGCAAATATTAAACATATTGGATGTATAAATATTTAAACCACAAACGCTGCTTGCTCATCTCTTCTTTGTATGTTTTCATGTACAGTCAGTGACATATGTTTTCACCAGTCTTATACCACTGTAACCCGCTTTATTGGGAAGTATAACACGTTCTCCAAAATACCTATGTAAAACAATAAAAACTGCGTTATGTTACCTCTTATATTTAAATATTTTTTCCATAAAATTTTAACAATCCGGTTGTTTTCCACCTACCATGGCACACTTGGAAGTCTCATGGTAGCGTACGATTGCTCACATGCAGTAAATTACCATTTACCATTTAAAATTATATGTAGTTTGTGGGGTCTAAAATTTAAACATCGAAGTAATGAGTCGAGGCTTTGTTAGGAAACAGATTGACCAAACGGCGCAGTAGTCTATTTGGCATTTATTTTGACCTATGGCCTATGAATTTCTCCATCTCTTCTCCCTTTGATCGGTATTTTCTTGTTGCTTGCGATAGCCTATCTTCAAACGTTCTCGAGAGATTAGAGATGTCACCATTTAACTATATTTCTTTTTTACATTATACACATTTAGTTCTTTCCGTATTCGGCATTTCTTGGTTTCAGAGCAGGCTGGATTGAATTCTAGAGGACTCTTGTTAGTGTATGTTAAGCTTCAACGATATAATCCGTTTGTACTATAATTTTCTTTAATCCTCTAAGCGAGACACTACGTTCTCTACGTTCTACAGAGTGTTTATTTAAAACCGATACCTACATAAACTTCAGAAACTAGGCAACCAATCTTACACAGTTGGTAGTAAATTACATTTTAATTATAAGTTGTCCCCTGTGTGTCAACACTCAAAAGTCAAATACATAAACTGATACTTTATTCCTTATCGGGAAAAAATCGTATGTATAGGTGGGAAGGCAGAAAGCTACAGTCCAAAGCAATCACTATAGTCGATAGTGACCGACACAGACATAAGAAAAGTTGCAGTCTTTTAAAACTAAACTGAATAATGATAATTCACGGCATTGTATTATGGACAGCATCATCCTTGTTCAAACACTAGTAATTGATAAATTATTTACTAGTCGTGGATAAAATGTTATTAGCGTAGGTATTGATTGGTTGAAGTCTATTTCAAAAACATTTTTATCCGAATATAACATTAATCACGTAACTTAATTTTTTATAGTATAGGATTTTCCATATAATTTTTTTTATAAATTCCACTATTTTAGGAATAAAAAATATTCCAAAAGGTCATAAACTTTCTAGAATTCCCAAGATTTATATGAGAACCATATTATGATCACTTGATTTCAAGGTTTTTTAAGTTTAAATATTAAATGAGCCCACTTGATAGCAAATTTTACAATATATTTTCCGTCTATATTTATGAGTTCTAACAACAATAATAATACACGACAATAGAATTACAATACGCCTAAGAATTAACACCTTCACCTACTTTGCTCGCAAAATTAATAACTGTTCGATTTTGGAAACCCGTTCCATTGAAACAGTTTCCGATACGTCTTGCCACAATAACTTATACTACACGCCCAATTAGGAAATCAGCGAGGTTACTATAAATTTTGCCGCAATTTTCAAATTTATGTTGTATTATTTTTTGAGATACCCACGTAATTATGCAAATCTGCTCTAGGTATAACGTGTTTCTTGTTGCGAAAATTTTTCCGATATAACTCATCTGCTTTTTCATACGAGTCGTCTGATATATTCAATCGACTTGTTCTGGAAGCTAAGAACGTTGGGGTACAATGGGTTGTCGTCAAGATGGCCAGCTTGTCGGGTCAGCGGTAGGTCTGGTGACATTTCAGTGGTCAGCAGAAGGTCACGGACGCTCTAGATGTCACCTGCTGGTCCTCCTAGCTAGCCGTCTTGGCACCGGTCATTCATAGTAACGTTCATGAATATTTAACTTCAGCTCATATTACACTTTCAACCTCTAATACAAGGACTTAGGAAAAACTGGAAGTAGAAACACCGGTAATACTTTTTATTAACAAACAAACAAACCTGATTTCCTGTTGATTAAACAAAATAATAATCTATTGTCACAAGACTTATACATTTTGAAGTTTGTAAAAATATACTATTATTATCCAGATGAAAAACCAAACATTTTCAATCTCTGGCTGAGTGGTACCCACTCTGAAATACTTACACATTTTTGGGAAGAAAATATATCGTGGTTTCAGAGTTTCACTCAGAATTTCGTTTAGGGAACAGATAGTTTTGAAGATATGTAGTTTAGTGGAGTGGTTGGTGATTGTGATCGGGGACAACTTCTTGCGAATATCAATACTCAATCTTTTTAATTTTGTTTCAAATTTTATATAAATGTAATGAAATGTAATGACAACGTTACAACGTACTATACAGTTGGAGCACAGTTGGTCGGCGCTTAGTTGGTTTGGCGTGCAGTTGGCGGCGCTTAGTTGGTTATACCAGGCAACGAATAATGATGAATGGTGTTATAGGGCTAGAGTCTGGTATTCCTTTCTAATAAAAAACTATTATTACTGCGTTAATTTTTAATCATTTTTCTGGCATTATCGTTACGATCGCAGGGTGGGATTAAAACTATTTTCAGTTCAGGTCAACCATAGATACTTAAATCGCAAAAAATTAGATGTACGACTACTCATTTTTCCATGTAACATCAACAATAAAATAAAGGATATTGACTCCCGCATATTATTTTTTTATTTGAACCTATTTTAGCTACAACCCAACCAACCGATATATTTCATAGTTTTATATCAAATTACAGAACATTTACATTACAAACGTTTATATCTAATGTAAATCTATCAAGCACCATGAAGAAAAGAAGAACCTGTCTTGGACCATGTTCCAAGTTCATCGATTTCTTTAAGCAAACAATGTAAAAAAATGCGAGCTTATAAATCTAGTCTAAACGCTATGACAAAGGATAACCTAGCTGTGCTAAACGTTCGAGTAATTTTTAACAGATGATGCATTGTAAACGAAAGTATTTAAGAGGTTAATTACATAATTTATTACCCAATTAGTGCAAAATTTGTGTATTAAGTCTCACGTGCTGGATATAGTGTTCGTGATTCTTCATTAAGCGTCAAGGGCGATAGTACATTTTCTACCTGCAAAGGAGATTCACCTTTTGTAATAATTGTTAGTTTGGGATACCCCCTTGCAGTATTTTAAGAAATTTCCAATAACACCTTGTATATGTTGAAAAGGATGAAATATTAAACGTTGTTTTTTTTATAAAATTTAGAAACATTTATTATTAGAATAATATGTTAGGATTAAACCTATAATTTGGTTATACCTTTAATTCTAATCCAACTTTTCTGGAACCTTTAAGTTACTTCCTGAAAAATCACCTGCTATATCCTTTCCGGTGTCTTTAAAATGATATTTCGTTTGTGCATAAAATGTTTAACAGGATGTTTGATTACAGACCTTCTGAATAGACAAAATTGTGTTATGATCTTTGACTATTGTTAAAGGAAAGGTTACATTACATCAGAAACAAAACCTTAAAGTTTTAAGAATTATTATCCTGTATTCCTCGACACTCAACAATATAATGTCGTGGTCAAGTTTTAGTAACCCGATATGTATCTACAATAAATAAATGAAGGAAGATATCAATTATAAACTCTTGTAAAGTCAATTTCAAAGTATCATGTACACTTGGAGGTCTGTATGAAGCTGATGAAGCTAATGGGCATACCGTGCGCCGGTCTAATCGGGAACTGTAATGATTACAGAATTTTACTCCTTTACATTATGTCCGTTGCTAGTTGCTAGCTCCACGGCTAACGTCGATATAATTCTGACACAAAATCCACGGCATTACGTTCGGCGCATGTCTGGAAAATTATTTCAACTTCCTGAGATTATAGGGACAGAGGTGCGCACGATTGGTTGCCTATTCCCAAGGCGTAAAAGTTTCTGAGAAATCTAATTATAATAATTATTAACTACAAACAAAATCAATCGCTCGGACTTAGAGAAACATTACTCTAGTATTTTTTATTGGTCATATTCAACTTGCAAATTAATTAAAAATCAATTTAAAATATGAAAATGTTCGTATTCGTGTCGCCGAATTAATGACGCCACCCCTTGACAAGACGTAATGCCGTGGATTTAGTGTCAAAATTATATCCACGTTAGCCGTGGAGCTAGCAACGGCGTTACATTATTAATGATTACCCTCATTAAATGGTAAAACATTTATTTATACTTATTATATTTTATTTACCTACATTACCTATGCAGTATACCTATGCAAATTTGTTGAAATAAATTAGTAAGCCACTGCAAAATTGTGAATTGTCATTTTGACATTTGCAAATTTTTAAAAGTAGCGAGCGATTTTTTTAAGAATACTGTAAATTTTTAAACGCGAAGAGAGGAAGATTATGAATTTTATATTATTATATGTAAACACCTAAAAAACCACTGTAAACCTATCAAAAGTGTTTTCTTGATTGAACTCCTAACTATGGGGTTCCTAAACTCTCCAAGAATTTGATTTATATTTATTTGGTATTTAATTACATGTAAACACCAATACAAAAGCAGACTTTGTTTATAATTTTCTCACCACAATAGATTTATTAACGCTGTTAGCCAGACTCATTAGTCAAATAAAAATTATTACTCTATCTGGTAGGAATTATTTTTGACGCTAATAATTTGTTAATGTCTTTTCAATTTTTATTTTATTTTAGAATGGAATCGTACCAAAAACTACTTGTTGTTTATTTTTCATAGAAATTTTTAGTATCATGGTTAATTCAGGTTCGAGATTATTCCCATAGCGTCGATGCTGAAAATTAGCAGCAGCAATCCAAAGTTTTAATATGTGCTTTATTGGAAATTGCATAATTTAAAAATGATGATTAACTTAAAGATGTTATCTAGTCGATTTCTCATAGATTAGTTGACTGCGACCATAAAGTATATTTTATTTGATTTCATTTTACTATAGAATTAATTTTGCTTTTAATGTTCTTATACAAGCATATTAAGTAGCCTTCTTCACAGCAAAAAAATCTACACAAGGGTTATTATACTGCACAATTAATCTTGTTTTGTCACTTTTAATATTTTTGGCGGTTTGTCAATTAAGAATTACAACGACAACTTTTTTAAACAAGCTTCCAAGTTTGACGTCAATTTTTAGTAGATTTTAAAAATTTAAATGAAAACTGACCCCATATTGCAAAGTATAATGATCTTTAGAACAACTTATAAGTTTTGTCTTCACAAATTTTCTTTACAGTCAGTAACTGTCTTTAGAAATAATTACAAACTATAAATAAACAATTAATAAAGATAATTGTTCTAGGAACCTGAACTTAAGAACGAGATTTTTTAATAAAATATTTTAAAGTCGTAGATTTGTCACCGAACAAATTGATTGGAATTGTTGGAATTTCTTTAGATATCTATTCTAACTGAAACACAGGTGTGCATATTATAATTAATTTACTAATTGATTTTAATTTATGTTTTGGAAATATTAATTAGTGATTTTAGGAACAATTCTTTTGAAATTTAGAAACAGGAATATATTTAAAGTGATAAAACTATCATCGGCAAATATTAGTAGATATAGAAAAAAAAATGGGTCACTTTGATTATTATTTATCTATCCATTGAAATATAATAAATGAAATTTATAATCATACATGGGAGGTTACCTTCGAACATACACTGCTCCTTTATGGAAAGAGCATACCGCTTGAAATTGGGTCAAAGAAGATTAACAAGGAGAGACATATAATAGGAACTAGTATTTCCTGCGCATGAGCGCGGTAATTGGTCACTGCATAAAACAAAAAAAGGGGTAAATAAACAACGCAACAATGCATTAGTTCCTGTTATCTGTTTATCCTTGTTACAGTTTCTACCAATTGTTTCTGTCAGTAATGATTTCTTAATTCTCCATTCCGCGAGATGGCGTAAAAAGGTTAAATAAATAAAAGGTTTAATAAAATAATAATACTTCTGTATGTAAAAAAACATAATTATTTAAAAATCATAGTAGACGATACTACTACCTACCTAAAATGGTCATTAATAAATAAGCCGCCATTATAAAAAAATGACACGCGCAAACTTTTAATGTTTTTATTCCCAAAATAGACTTGAAGATTTATTATAATTGTAAATTAATTAACACGTAATTTAATTCACTTGCTAACACAACTACTATTATTTTTATAAACTATCTGTCGTAGGTCGATTGTAGTACTTCCTCCACATTACTGCATAACAACCCCTTTTAGTTTTTTCAATTCAGTGAGAAAAAAGTATTCACATGTAATTACCTTGAGTGTTTTCAAATCTTGTGAACAGTAATTTGTATTATAGAATATGAAATAATTTCAGTTAATAACTATTTAGTATACACTTATAAACATTAAAGATTTTTTATAATAATACTGGTATTGCAAATGGGTTGATTATTATTGCTTATTGCTTTACGACGTACATACTACTACGGGGAAACATCCCCATATAGATCCTAACAATTATAATTTGATGAGGAAGGAAAAAGATGACGTAACAATAAAAGGTTAAACAAACATAACAGAAAATTTTATTGTAGGAGTGTAAAATTTTATGACTTAATTTAATGTCTAGAAAATCTTTAGTTTTATAACTTTTTTAAAACGAAATATATGTTTCAGGAAGATTTCTGACGTTTATAGACAATTTTTGCAATTCACTAACGACTAATTGCGCATAAAATTTAAATAATCGAACAATCTAAATGCGAACAAATAAAAAGTTATACTTTTACGATGTGTCAAAGTAATTATAATACTAGTAAACATTTCGTACAACTTTGTAACAAATATTTGGCTATTAGTAATAGTAATAATTTTTTCATTTCCATAGAACTTACAAAAGTATTGGATGCAGCAAAATAAATGTAAATGTACGAGAAATACAATGCACTACATACACTAAACGTATTGCAGTCACTAATTGGGGAAAACATTACAACCTTCGTTTTGGAAGGGTTTAGTACCAACCTGTTTGAAGAGCACCAGTTTGTCATTTTTACTGTGCCAGAAGTTGTTTTATTTAAATTTAATTTGATGCCGAGATGATCAAGGCGATATAATCGGCGTAAAGTGTTTTTCTATGTCGTTGGTAAAAACAATAAATAGTAGGGGTCCCGGGATGCTCCCTTGAGGGACGTGTGTTGAAAGTTTTTTATCATCCGAGATAGATCTGGTAGTACCTTCACTGTTTAATATTACCTGCCTTCTATACCAAAGATGGGATTTAATCCAATCAACAGCACGGTCGCCAATGCCATAATGGCGCATTTTGTGCATCTAAAACCGACTTTAAAAAAAGAGTTTAGATTATTTTCTTTTTGGGAAGTAGTTCAATATCGAATGACTCTTCGGAATACTATTATACAGGGTGTCTCTAAAATATGGTGCCATAGCTTAACCACAGATTCCGGGGATCAAAATAAGACGATTTAACGCAACTTACCTCTATCCGAAATTGCTTCGTTAAAGCGCTATCGAACGCTAAAGATCTTCAAAAAATTTTTATTTTTTTAAATAAAAGATTGTTTTTAGCGATTAGGATGAAATTTGGGATGTGATTCTTTACTGAAAAGAGGTGTTTTTTGACATCATTTTTTTATTCAGGAGAGTAACGTAAGTGGTCAAAGGTTGATCATCCACAGTCAAAGAAGCTCATATCTTTTTAACAGTTCGGCCAATAGTTTTCAAATTTTTTTTACAGAGAGACATTCTTATTTTAAATCTTTTTTGTCGCTTGTTTGATTTCGGTATCTGCCATAGTTTAGGCTGAAAAAAATAATTTTGATTGGCTGCAGTGCATTTCTTAAAACAGATGTAGTAATCTAGTTGTCCCGTATGTTGATAAATAAATCACGAAGAGACAATTTGATATAATGTTTATTACTAGCAAGTATGTAAAGAATGGCGCAAAATAATCCGAACCATTTCTGAATCAATGGTGCAGCTTATTTTGTACCACCGGTAAATTAATAGATTTACAGCAAATACTCAATGTGACCACCATTTTCCCGGATGCAAAAGTTGATTCTACGCAAAAACTTGTCTCTTCGTCATTTATTTCTCAGCATACGGGACAACTAGATTACTACATCGTTTTAAGAAATGCACTGCAGCCAATAAAATAATTTTTTTTCAGCCTAAACTATGGGAGATATCGAAATCGAACAAGAAACAAAAAATATTTGAAATAAGAATGTCTCTCTGTAAAAAAATTTTGAAAACTACTGGCCAAACTGTTAAGAAAATATGAGCTTCTTTGCCTGTGGATGATCAACCTTTGACCACTTACGCGACACTCCTGAACAAAAAAATGATTTCAAAAAACACCTTTTTCCAGTAAAGAATCATATCCCAAATTTCGTCATAATCGCTAAAAACAATCTTTTGATGTTTAAAAAAATTTAAATTTTTTGAAGATCTTTCGCGTGGATAGCGCTTTAAGGAAGCAATTTCGGGTAGAGGTAAGTTGCGTTAAATCGTCTTATTTTGATCCCCGGAATCTGTGGTTAAGCTATGGCACCATATTTTAGAAACACCCTGTATATAATATTATAATAATAGTAAGTAAAAAGTTTGCCCTTGATTGGGGCTTTTGGGTCCCTACGTACAGCCAGCCTTTGGGTTCAGCTATTTTGAAAAGTTTACTGGAATCTTCACTAGATCCTCGAATGCTGATTTTTTTGGCTAGAGCTACAGCTCCGTAATTGATCTTCTTCTTCTAACTTTCAACCATCCATATTCGTATACATGTCTACACTATTTTCCTTCTATGTATCCATATTTCTTCTTGTCTCCTCTCTACTACTTTTCGTATATCATCAGGCCACGTACTTTGTGGTTTTCCAACACTTCGCTTCCAACCTTAAAAAATCTCTTCAAAGCTGTGATAGATCAACGCAGACGGCACTTTCAGCAATAAATAAAAGCTAAAATATAAATTACTTCATTTTTGCTATGGAAAACTTTGATTAATTTAATTTTGAATCCCTAGACATTTTTAACTTCATGTAATAAGTGAATAATTTACAAATTGATTCGAAATAAGTTAAAGTTATAAATATCAAATTATAAACTTAACAAACAATCTTAATTCCAAATTTTTACAATTAATCATCTTAGATGACTAACAAAATAATATAAAGAAAACGTACGTTACTCACTGATGGTACTTTCCACGAATTCGCTCGAGTTGCCCGGGGTGGGGTTTGTTTATATTTTCTATTAGTCTTGCATCTTCTCATTTCAACCTAAACAATATTTAAGTTTTTTACCACAACAGAGGTAGGCTGTTAAAATCGACCAGAAAAGGTAGGAAATAATAGTTTTATAGAAATATCTACTAGATCCAGGTTAGTTCCAGGAAAAAAATTCTGCTAATTATTATTACCAGTTTAAAAGATTGATGTATTACCTAGAAAAACTTAGTTATAATTAGCATATATGACCAATATTTATAATGGAGATGGTAACCTAGAGGACTGGTCTGTTCCCTAATTACGGTTTCATTGATGCCTGACAGAACAATGTCAGATTCTCACTTTTTTGAAGTGATATTATGTAAATTTCAATAATAAACTATAATAGGGTTGGTGCAATAATAATAATAATAATAATAACTAGAATTTGGAACAATAACAATAATATTTACACGTTAAAACCCCATGACCACAAAATGTATGTAGAAGCCTAAACCAGTTACCAAAATTTTAAGTCCTCATCATCTACAGGAATGCTGCAAATAATAAACCGTTTAAAAAGTTTCGTATGGTTATAATTTGCTTTTTAATATAAATTAACTTTAATGTTATTATTCTTATTATAATTTGCTAAAGATAAGAACTTAGTTCTCGAAACGCTGTTAGACTTGTAAATATGTTTTGTGTTACATTCCAGTAGGTAACAATACCAAACCAAATTTTTACAATCTTTGTAAATTTGAAAAATACTAAAATCCGTCTATTATTTTTGAAATTCTTGTTTCAGTATTGTAGATGGCCGAAAGAATTGTTCTCTGATGATGATGTCGTTCAATTCTACAATCACCACAGGTATTTATTTTTTACATAATTTTTCTACAAAATTACTGAAGTTTTATTTTCGTATTTTATTATGCAATATAAATAGTTTGAAGTACATTTACAGGCTGTATACAAATTCGACCCACAAACTCTCAGGGAGTAGATATTTGCAGTATTTGGAGATTTGAATGCCTGTAAAGTGTAGGAACATTAATTTTAAATGATTTTTGGAACTCCAGAAGAGAGTTGATAATAAATTTTATTTTAATATTAAAGTTAGTGAATTTCTTGAACGTATGAATGAAGTCCAGCTATGGGATATTGAAAAATGCATCATTGTTGGTAATATTTTGACTTGTACAGAGTTTATTTTGCAGATAAGAACATACTAAGCTTTTAGGCTTCATTTAGTGAGAGGAATATGCTCTCGAAATTTGTCGGTCAAATTCGTATACACCGTGTATATTATAATACAATTTTTGACATTAAAAAATTAATCGATGCGCCAAAAATGCCGTAAAATGTAATTCCGGGGCCCGGGCGTTGAGAGAAGAGTTCGGGTATGTTTACAAGAAGGTGGTCACTGGTCAGTATAATTACAGTATAAAGTAGGTATGCTAAAAGCATTTGCTATGGAAAATGTAGTTTGTAAATACACAGTTATTCATGAAAGTAAGAAACGCATTCATCTTTATGACTACTGACCAGATAACGATCAGCGATGTGTAAGTACAAATTTTAACACATTTTGATACTGCACCGAATGTTAAGAAGCGATAGCCGATAACTATTGTAAAAAAAAAGTTGACTAAACACTAGACACAAGTATCTAGTACACCTTTCTATTTATATACAAATTAAAATTTGCATTATAGTTATTTGTATACCAAGGACGCGAAATGTGTCTTTATAGTACCGAGAGAAAATTGTCGCCGAGGACGCTTGCGGCCGAGGAAAGACAATCTCGAGGGCGCTAAAGAATTTCGCGGACAAGGTATACACAATATTTTTTGTGCAACCGTAAAAAATGTGTAATTGTAAATGTTATTGCTTTTAGAAAACCTACAGCTTAATTCATTGTAAATAGAAAAACGGCTTTCAGTTAGCGCGTTACTATGGATATGGAGTAAATAAAACAATTAGTTTTGTATAAATTACAATGATTTTTACTTTAGCGGACGCTACCATAGCAGCGGCCGCGAAATTAGATTTCGCGTCCTGAACAGCGGACGCGAAACGCCCACTTCGCGTACGGTTGCACAAAAAAGTTTTTTCCATTTTCTAATTACAATATTATATTGTTATCCCACCTTAGGGCAATGCTACCTACCTATGCAAAATATTGTTTACATTTACTTTGCACGTCTTTAAAAAAAGAGAGGCTGGTTATAACCGAAAGTCCTTCAAATTTGCACTTCAAAAAGGTATTTGATTTGAAATAAAAATAAAGCTCTTGAAAAATTGTTTACTTAAAAGTTCATTGAAACTAAAGTACAGCGGGAAACTAAACTAATGCGTCATACGAAGGATAAGGCCCGACCGCAACATAAAACAACTTGTCTTCTTTGAAATTCTTACCGTTTTTCAACGAACAATTCTTAATTATTCCGTCAGATGTGTAACTATTAGATATAAATTTCTTACCTTTGTTGGGCAAAAAATCATGAACGTGAGACGTTAATAACCTCTAAATATGAAAAAAAAACCCATGTTTATGGTACGTTGATGGCTGAACCCCTTTCTACCCAGCACGATGTTATAAATAATAGAAGTTTTCGACTTGCCATATTATATGTCGACGAACTTTGGAAAACATTGTTCTGTAATTTTAGAACGAGTTCTAAACGATTTTTCTATAATCGTTAGCTCGTGTTAATTGATATTTGATTCAACGGTTCGCACTGTGGAGAATATAACCAGATTTTTAAATTACAAGCTTGTATTATGCTGTAAATAAACAAATCAATTTTTTTTTATTTACCTTTGTTAGTAACGGACCAAATATTACTGCTACTTTGTTACGGGATTTTATAATAAAAAACGAATGCTTTCGATTTAATGACGATGACTTTTTAATTGTTTGTTTTTGACTAATTCTATTTTTATAAAAAATCAGGGAGTTTTTTTCATCATAACAAGTTGCAAGTCGATTTGCCAATAAATTTCGAACACGCCGTATACTGGTATTAGTACAGCAATTTTGCCTTTGAGTAAAGTAGGCAACAAGCGTTTAAAAAACGGTGGTCAAATCAGGCTATAGTGTGCGACCTTGTTTTTTTTTAAATTACGTGTAAGGTATTGAAACGAAAAAAATTTAAACCTACAGAAAAAGGTAAAAATTGAAAAATCCGTGAAATTAGGCAATAACATCAGCCACCCATCTTCCTCTAAGTTACCATGAACAAAACCGTAACCAACGTACATGTAGGCATCTCGGTAAAAAAATTGTAAAAATTAGTCATTATTTATGAAAAACTTTTTGGAAATAACTTTAAGGTTCTTTACACTTTATGGTTGTTTTAAAAAAAATCAAGAGACACACTAATTTGG
This sequence comes from Hemicrepidius hirtus, assembly GCA_963082805.1. Taxonomy (NCBI): domain Eukaryota; kingdom Metazoa; phylum Arthropoda; class Insecta; order Coleoptera; family Elateridae; genus Hemicrepidius; species Hemicrepidius hirtus. Next base: position 36,843,454 of record OY720160.1, on the reverse strand, counting down.
TTTGAAAACTATGACAGGGACAGCTGCTTCAATTGCTATTACCTTTGGTCCTTTGCTATCATAGAGCCTCTTTGAGTTATGTCGTTTTGCCTCGAAACTAAGAACTAAATCTTTTCTAATAATCATACAACGGCTTTAAGACCCACCCTGTATAGTATATACAGTGTGGTTGATTTTTCATTCCGCAAATCAATTTTTTTTTATTTACCTTTGTTAGTAACGGACCAAATATTACTGCTACTTTGTTACGGGATTTTATAATAAAAAACGAATGCTTTCGATTTAATGACAATGACTTTTTAATTGTTTGTTTTTGACTAATTCTATTTTTATAAAAAAATCAGGGAGTTTTTTTCATCATAGCAAGTTGTAAATCGATTTGCCAATAAATTTCAAACACGCCGTATATACTGGTAGTACTACAGCAATTTTACCTTTGAGCAAAGTACGCAACAAACGTTTAAGAAACGGTGATGAAATCAGGACATAGTTTGCGACCTTGTTTTTTTTAAATTACGTATTTTATTGAAACGAAAAAAATCGAAACCTACAGGAAAAGATAACAATTGAAAAATCCGTGAAATTAGGCAATTACATCAGCCATAATAAGGTATTTATACTTTTTCTGATAAACCCACCCTTCTTCCTCTAAGTCACCATGAACAAAACCGCATCTCGATAAAAAAAATTGTAAAAATTAGTCATTATTTATGAAAAACTTTTTGGGAATAACTTTAAGCGTTCTTTACACTTTATGGTTGTTTTAAAAAAAGACATCAAGAAAACTATAAGAGGGACCAAAGTGTCACTTTTAATCCCCGAGGGATTAAATTTTTATATCTAGTCATATACAATACAGGGTGTCTCTAAACCTAGTACCATAAATTTACCAGCCGCTTGCTGACGCAAAAATAAGTCGAAAATGTCTATAAAAGTTTTGTCCTAAACCGCAGCATAAGGAAGCTACACGTCTTTAAAAATTGTGTTGAAAAACGGAAAACAATTGCGTTTTAAAAACGGTTTGAGATAAAAAATCGAAATTTTCCAGGCAACCTAACCTATTAAAGGTATAAACGTTCTACTATTTTTTTTTTTGTAAATTAACCAGGGGCGGCGCGAATGGGGGTTATCACCTTTTTCTTGTAACCCGTTTTTCTTAACCTTTTGTTTTTTTTCCATTATTTTAGAGATTTGTATTCCCTGTTGCCTAATTAACAAAAAAGGTACTCTTGTTTCAACTCGCTTGGACTAACCCTTTCCTATAAAATGCAGGTTTTCTGTTTAGCCAAAATCAATTTAGAATGCTGGATTTGTATGTAAATTAATTTATTGAAAAATAAATTAAAATAAAAATAGTTACAGTAAGTGTTCGTACTGTTTATACCTTCAATAGGTTAGGCTGAATGCAAAATGTCGATTTTTTTTATCTCAAACCGTCTTTAAAATGCAATTGTTTTCCGTTTTTCAACACAATTTAAGACGTGTAGCTTCCTTATGCTGCGGTTTAGGACAAAACTTTTATAGACATTTTCGACTTATTTTTGCGCCAGGAAGCGGCTGGTAAATTTATGGTACTAGGTTTAGAGACACCCCAAGACCTTAGATTTTTATAGGAAAATTTCAGAAACAGTTCCGGAAACATTGTTGGTAGGTAAGACACGAGAGCACAATACATCGGTTTTGTATTGTGCTTGAGTGCTTTACGTAGCAAGAATGTTAAGGGCACTACTGCTGAAATTTGCCATGAGAAAAATACAAGGTCGAGTTATATTTAACAAGACAAAATTTCGAATATGTAATTGATAAACAGTGAAACTGTTAGTAAACAGCACCCTACCAACAAGTAAACCACACTATAGCAACGGGTTCTTTATCACAGGAAGCCGTCTTTTTAAACAGGGCGGGGCATTTTTATCGGACCAAGCGGATTAATCGCAAAAAATGGAATCGACTTCGTCTCGGACAATAATAATCATTCAAGGAATCAAAGGCACTTTGGTCCCCAGGTGTAGGTATACGCTATTTTTTGTACTTGTTGCATTCGGGATCACTCTTGATATTACGATATACTGTGATATTACTGATACTAATGACAATATATCATTGATTATTATAAGGTGCTAAAATAACATCCCAATACGAGTATTGTACTTCAAAAAAGAATAATGGTACTAATGGTTAGAAATACTATTTCGTGATTCAATGTCGAAACAAATTGAAGTGGGAACTATAGTGCATGCTAATTACATTTTCTACGCATTATTCCACAAACACAATGACATTTTTGTAATTTCTAGCATTAGCATATAATTATCACTAATTAGTGCGTTCTCCCACCTACCCTTAATTCTAATAGATATAATTTTCGGTTAGGTGCTAATTTTTTAAGGTCGTCCAAGAATTCATACGATCGAAAATATTGAATTTAAATCAATCAATCTTATTTGAAGATATTCGAGCACACGCACTTTTTAGTGCTATGACCTCTCGTCTGTCAAAACTCAAATTAATAGACGATACTTAAATATCTAATCGTCTATCCTAAGGGCAATTATTTCTCAATAATAATAATTTAATCGAGTAAGGTAATAATTTATTTTTTTTCGAGTTTAAAATTTCTTGGGGAAGTGGGTGGTAAAAATTGAAGTTTAAGATTTATTCTCGTAACTTACAAATTGGGTTCATGGTCAAAATCAGAACACTGATTAATCCTCAAAAGTAAAATAGATGACCATTTTCAAAAACGAACCAAAACTAATTTGTATTTGTTATAAATAAATCTATAGGTATTTTTTTAACAATATAGATACTTGAAAATTTAATTTTTTTTTATTACTTTCATTGAAAATATTATTTGCTTTTGTACTTGCTATTCACTAGAATATCATTTATCATTTTAATATCTAACAGATGTTAATTAAACCTCCAAATAAATTTAGATGTCAATAGTATTGTTGATCGAGAAAAAAAAAACAACTTTTTGTATAGGTGTATGTTTGTACAATAAATCAGAGGGCATTGGGATGTAATTATCTGTACTTGACTCGTCAATATGTTTGGAGAGGTCAGTTGGCAAGCCCTGACCCAGCATTTGACCCCGACACTTAGTATTTCATTTTTATTGCTTTTGTACTTTACTGTATACGCTATGCGTATTGGTTATGTCGATTACAACAATAAAATAATAGCTTTCAACTTTATATGAATTATATCTTGTTGGTATTCTTGTTTGACCTCCACTTGCTTTGGCATCTTCTTCCTGTACACTAAAGATTGTACTTAATGTCACTATTACTAGAGGATTAAAAATATTATGTAGGCGGAAATTGAAGTTTTATTAATTTATTTATTTATCCTTAAATTCAACATTAAGGAATACTTAACCCGCTTATATAATTTATATAAATAATAACTGATATTAGGTAGGTAATATCTCTTTGTTTTGTCATTATGTAGGGTGCATACGAATTCCACCGACACATTTTCAGGAAGTTACTATTTTTCAAGTTCTGTCCTAATCTAGCATTGAAATCATTAAATTAATTTTTTATTCTAATATCTAACTGAATATTAATCAATTAATGACGTACACATATGAAACACAGGACATTTAATTACATACCACCATTGGAAATAAAATCCAGAACACAGTTGTGCCAAACTTTAATTTAATATTAAAGTCAGGATTAAAGCTATAAGGAATATCCTATAATTTTTATTTTATTTGATAAAACGAATGTTGAAAATTCATGATTGTTTGTTGGAAATTTTTTTTGACTTGTACAGAGTTTATTTTCCAGATAAGGACATAGGAAGGTTTTAGGTTTCATTTAGTGAGAGACATATACAACCGAAGTTTATCGGTCGAATCTGTATACACCCTGTGTATAAGTACATTCCGTTCTTGCATATCCTTGATATTTAAATTTTAATACACATGGTGTTTCTAAAGCAACGGCCAACATCCTAAGCTGTCTTTGTATTTAAAGCAGACATCTTCGGTTACAGTACGTCAGATCCGAAAATACGCGATATGAAGTCTTAACATGAACTTAATTTTTGACGTTTAATAAACGTACACGAATGTCGTTAAATAAACGATTATGCTAGGCAATAGGGCCGAAATATGCTCCTGTTTGAAAAATTGGCCTAACCAGGTGCGAAGCTGTGGGAAGGGGTGAGGGAAGGTTGCCCCAATTATTTCCAAGTGTACACCCTCCAAATAACATTCAGGGAAAATCCTGACGAGATCTGAAGGGGTGAAAAAATTTCCAAAAAATGAGGAAAGAAAGTCTTTCTTCTTTTTTTAGTCATTTTTTTCACCCCTTCCGATTTCCTTATAAAATTCCCAGAATGTGATATGAAGGCTAAAAACTTGGAAAATATGTGTCAAACATCCCTCATCCCCTCCCATCTGGTCAAAAAAAAATTCAGAAAGGTTTCAGAAAAAATCCATTTCTGAACATTTTCTAACCAGGTGCGAAGTGGGAAGGGGTGACATCTTCTTATAAATATTTTCGGTTCTGAAGATTATTATCTATGTAACTTTAATGCATTTTGCTATTTTACAAACCTCCTGTACATAATGCACATCATTACAACTTTCTGTATGGTAGCAGCAAATAAATAATATAAAAATTTAATGGTATTTGGCCTTAATTATTAACAATATTGATATTGGTAGTAGGTATCTAACTAGCATATGATTACAAAGCCTTTCTAAAGTTAAATATTTAGTTGTCATTGCAAAACTGTTTGTAAGGACTTGGGAATTAGTTTAATTAATATCTGCCAACTTCAATAAAAGAAACGTAGTGTTTCAAGTTTAATTAATGCAACCTGTATATGTAAACTTTTTTCAAATAGTTAAATACTTATATTTAATTAAAATTACCTACAGTTCTCCGTATTGCTGTAAAATGTACATACAATAAAAGGACAATAACAATTTCTAATAAGCAAGAAGTGGTATGAATAAACACAAGGTGCTGCGTAACAACCTGCTTTCTGGGTTCGCAACTCCCGAAGAATATTAGTCTCTGCTTTTGGTTAGAGTAGACTAGGGTAGATGAGAATCAAACCCTCTTTTTAAGGTTTTTCCTGTATCTTTGATTCCTCTTTAATAATTGTAATTACATGTTCAATTTTATTCTAACTATACTTTTTTTTCTTGTTTAATGGTCAAAAGGGCCCCACTACATTCTGTTGCATAGTGACGACCGAGAATAAAAATTTCAGAATGGGACGTTTGGACGCAGGGTCGTTTAAACGCAGGGATATTTAAATGCGAAGAATATAAAGAAGTGGATTTTTATTTGCTTCTCTAACGCTTTCTATTTATTTTTTATTTAAAAAAATGTATATAGTACAAATATAATTCACAGCGCGAAACAGTGTTGCGTGCCGCTATCTGCGTAGGTGCATGGTACATGGTGCCGAGGTTATTTTTGTTCTGAGTAGGCAATACATATTAAATATCAAAAGACGGTGTTGATTTCCGCTGTTGTTTTTATATACATCTCAGTTAAAAAATTTAAATGTTGCTACGTCCAAACGTCTGCACGTTCAAAGTTAAATCGGTCGCGTTAAAGCGGCCGTGTCGAAACGTCCTAGACAGTAAAGGTTTACATCGGTTAAAAATATTCTTAATCAAAAGCCGAATTAATTATAATTTACTATTTTATTTTAATATTACACCATCAATACAAGGATATGTGTTAATCATAGTCAGTGTGGGCTCGAAGGGTGCCTTCGCCCTTTCCCACACATCTTAATGACCATGACCTAGCAATTAACACGCCTCCTGAGGAAAAACCACATGGTTTTAACCAATTTTAGCCAATCCTACACATTACCTATAAGTCGCAAGATAAAAATTGAAGAGTCTATTGCATAATGCAAGGGTTGTGGTGTACAATTTATTGGAATTGTCACTTATGTATGTATGAGTAAAGTAATACTAGTACCTACTATACTACTACAGTTGATATTCACGATTATGTTAAAAATAGTTAATTATCCATTAGTTCGTCCATCATGCGTTTTATTGTTGACGGAAGCGCATAATGAAATAATTGTAAAAGATACAACGTTGGGATTACAATTGCTTACTGCAAGTTAATTAATAATTCATGTGATTTGAGGCTATGGTCAGTGATAGTGCTGGGAATATTTATCGATATATCGATAATATCGATATTATCGATAATATCGGTGACCGATAATTTAAAAAAAAATATCGATATATCGATATTATCGATATTATCGATATTATCGATATTATCGATATTATCGATATTATCGATATTATCGATACTATCGATATTATCGATATTATCGATATTATCGATATTATCGATATTATCGATATTATCGATATTGTCGATATTATCGATATTATCGATATTATCGATATTATCGATACTATCGATACTATCGATATTATCGATATTATCGATATTATCGATATTATCGATATTATCGATATTATCGATATTATCGATATTATCGATATTATCGATATTATCGATATTATCGATATTATCGACATTATAGATATATCGATAGAAATTTCTATATAATTTTGCAAGAGTTTGCAATTAATATTTAATAATTAAATAGTACGTATTCGAATTTATAGCGCAATTACAAAATGAACAACAGTGCGAATGTGTATAGTAATATAAGTTTACCGTAAAACGGAACAAAAGATGTTTACATTTAAAACAAAAAACTAGCCTACAAATGGGAAAAATCCCTGCATCCTTATTTTCAATAATAACGTTGCGTCGTTGCTACTTTGGGTGGTTCGGGGTTCCCCTTATTATTTACTTTAAATCAAAAAGCACCGATTCTTACTAGTGTTAGGAATATTTATGGATATATCGATAATATCGATATTATTCATAATATCGGTCACCGATAATTAAAAAAAATATATCGATATATCGATATTATCGATAATTTAAAAAAATATATCGATATATCGATATTATCGATAATATCGATAATATCGATAATATCGATAATATCGATAATATCGATAATATCGATAATATCGATATTATCGATATTATCGATATTATCGATATATCGATTTATCGATATTATCGATATTATCGATAATATCGATAATATCGATATTATCGATATTATCGATATTATCGATATATCGATTTATCGATATTATCGATAATATCGATAATATCGATAATATCGATAATATCGATAATATCGATAATATCGATAATATCGATAATATCGATAATATCGATAATATCGATAATTATCGATAATATCGATAATATCGATAATATCGATATATCGATAATATCGATAGAAATTTGTTATCGATAACCGATATTAAATTTTCAATATCGCCCACCACTAGTCAGTGACGTCAGTAATCAGTATGTCATGGCCACATTGATGGACATAAATATAAACCGCCATTTCTTTTTATAATTCTAATTCTAAATTGTTGTATAATTTTTTTTAGGGATTTTGAAGAACCTGAACTATTTTTAATATCATTATGTAGACAAGCATATATCTCCAAACCCGTGATTTTTAAGACATTCAACTTTAGGAAATAATTTATAGTTCATTGGAAAAGCGTGTGTTTAATTTATGTTTTCTTTTTCTATTTATAACTAATAATATGTAATTAATTAGCAATTATGAATTAAATATTAACGTTAGTCATTCACACTCCTTTCTGCTCGTTTGGTTTTTGTTACATTTTTTTACCTATCCAACGTTAAAAATAATCTGTTAAACAATAATTAATTTAAATATCTTGATTAAGAAATCATTTGCTGCCATAGAAAAAAGCTAATGAAGATTATTTATAAAAATGTTTAATTTGGAGCTTTTATATTAATTTAATGTTGATTCTATTTTCTTTTTCTTAAATGAGAGATCGTACTATACTAATATTAAAAGTAAAAGGAAGTCCTTGTAAAGACCACATCGGTAAATACAAAAAGATATAAAACGACATAACTATTCTTTTTCAATATTCTGATGAGTTACGCCTCTATAATTTACATCATTACACTTTATATTACACAAACTTGTTTGAATAAGCATCACAAAAATATTTACCTATTGTAAACAAAGGTCATCGAGTAACATTAAAAGCGAATTTAAAACTTATGCGTAATAGTTCCGTAATATTTGGACGAATAACAGAAATTTGGACTTAAAAGTAAACCTAACACCTCTCAAACACAATAAATAGACATATCTCACCGACCTATTCCTGGAACTTCGCATTTCAGTTATTTTCTTCAGGAGTGGGTACTACAAAAACGACACCCTCTTCACCTGTTTCCTATAAAACTTCCTGACGTTTTTCTCTAAAACGGTTCACGTTGGAGTTTTTACCCAACAGTACCTTTTTTGTGTAGAAAACATTGGCGGTTCAAAATGTCCTTTCAGAATTACAATTTCCTAAATTTCATAGAAATTAGGGGCAGAAAAAACTCGCACAACCATAAAATCTCCTTCAATGGCACATGAAAAAAAGAAATCCCACCCTTTCTTTTCCGACACATGTTTTGAAACACTCTGCAGAATTTCACTCTGAATCCAAATCTGTAAAAATATACAGGGTGTTCTATTTAAAATAAGAAAGTTGAGCATCGTAGCTTAAAACAGTTGATAGATATTTATGAATTGGGGTGTCAAAATATAGCTTTTGTCTTACCATTTAAAATTATACTTAGTTTGTGGGACCTAAAATTTAAAATAGGGAAGTTATGGCTCGAGCCGTTTTTTAGGAAACGAGTTTTCGGAATGTTCTAGGAAGGGCGTTCTATTTCCTACAAGAATGCTTAGTGCACTTCCTATCTGCCCAGAGCACATTAAATTTGCCGTCCCATTGAACTTGAAGCTACAACTGCAAAAAAAAAACACTTTAAGTTTCTGATTTCAAAAGGTCCCATGTTTCCAGTTTCCTCATATAGGGACACTGGGGTATGCACCCTTCCAGGGTCTTAGAGCTTATCCAATCTAGAGTGCCTCGATTTCAAATCAAGGCACTCTAACCTAATCCTGCTACAAAATTCAGGTGATGATAATATTATTAGCTGTTTATGACTGACGAAATGGGCTTTTGGCTCGCAACTCCCTTAATTAATTTACCTAAAACGCATGTCCTGTATAAAAATACCTGATCCACTATGCTATTCCCGACTCCCCCAAAATCTCCCACTTTTTTTAAATTATTAAACAGATAGATACTATAAAAAAAATGTAGTCAAACAGCATTTACCTTATGATGTAATTATCTTATTGTAATCTCTTAGAATAACGTTTTTATCGAAAATTTATCTAAAAACTAAATAAATCATTATATTTAACTCATATACAGGGTGTATACGAATTCGACTGACAAATTTCGAGTGTATATTCCTTTCACTAAATAATGAAGCCTAAAAACTTAGATAATATATGTCCCTATTTGCAAAATAAACTGTGTACAAGTCAAAATATTTCCAATAAACAAAAACAATCATGAATTTTTCAACATTCGCTTTATTAAATAAAATTAAAATTATAGGAAATTAAAATAAAATTTATTATCAGCTATGGCATGGCATAACCGTGTTGTGTACTCCCAAAAATCATTCAAAACTGGTGTTCCTACATATTACAGGCATTCAAATCTCCAATCTTAATATTTTATTTCCAAAGGTGGTCCAATTAGACTTCAATGCTAGATTACGAGAGAAGTCGAAAAATAGATCGTAACTTCTAAATGAAAGAAGATAATAGAAAAATATATCAACAATCTTTAGGTAGCAAATACTCCCTGAAAATTTGTCGATTAAATTCGTATAATACATCCTGTATTATAATACAAGCTTTGACGAATCTCCTTCACCTAATTGATCTATGATATTCATTTCCCATCTTTGAGCTATATGTTCAAGCAAATTTAAGGTCATAAAATGACCCTAACATTCAGAAAATCAAGTTATTGGTTATAACATGACAGGAAATTAATTACACCTACAAATGAAATTGATTTTCAAATATGGCCTATTGTATAAAGACAACGCTTTTGTTGTTCGCCGATATACCTAATGTAATTTGACTAACCAACAGTTAGCACTGAAATGTGGGTTTAACTTGTATAACACTAATACTACTAGATGTTATTTTAATGGCCTTTGAAAAATTTATGATGTGTTAAACTGTCCCATTGAAGTTCATTCTTCAAAGGAATTTGCATGGACTGACAATTAACAATTAATTTTGCTCATATTTTATTTATTCGGAAACCTTTCCGAACATTTTAATTTACGTGAAAATAGTTCATTACCTAAACAATAATTCGTTTTAATTCGTTCCGACAAGAGGCACATCCTAAACATCCGAAAAATTTATTGGCAACAGATTATTTATTACGACCCTGATATTTGAAATCTCAATTATAACTACAAACTTTCAATGGCGTAAAGGGCCACAATGGAAATGAGTTGTAACCAACACTTCATTCTAACATATTGCATAAATAGAAATATTACCTTGGACGTTACAATTTTAAAATATTACCATAAATCCAATTACCTTTTTTTTCTTTACCTGCCAAATTCTTTAATTTAATAAAAAGGTTAACTAATTTTACATATTTTTTAGGAATTAGTATTTCTGTAAGTCAAGTTCATTTATAATAAATAATTCGAGGACGTGGTACATACGTACACCCCCATACAAATGCAACATAGAGACGTGCTTGAGGCATCAAGGGTAGGGGTATTTTTCACTTCCGGATTTAACATGGACTTTACGGTGCAAATTATATTGATATACATGAAACTGATGACAAGAAGGGGAGAAATATATCAAGAAATCTGATTAAAACCGATCCCCTAGCAAACGTGGAACGAAAAGTCGCGTTATTACTTATTTCCGTAAATCTCATAAGAATATATGCACAAAATTTTTTTATTTGCTGTTTGCTTATTTATAATCTACTTTTAGACAGTGCGCGAAGTTTGATTCCCTTTAGCTCGTCTTACACAGCTATTCTGTAAAAAAACGTTCAAACACTGACAATCGTTGGTGAACGAGTCGTTAATGAGTCGTTATGGCTTGCTTAAAGAATAGGGGTGTTAGACAGGTTTCTATTTGCCTTAATAAAAACCACAACCCCCACGAACGCTATGCTGCCAAAAAGTTTAAGATAAACACAATTGAGGATAGGGGGCTGCCCTACTCCCCTCACCTTGGCTACAAGTCTAAGGTTCTGTGTTCACTGGCAATTCAATGTTTTCGTTTTTTCGTGTCCACAAAGGTATAACGATAAGGGGTTGTTAATTTTTTTATTTCTTGGACTACATAAGAAATTTCGGGGGATCATCGAATGTACGACCAATCCCGCTCATCTGAGTTTACCGACGCGAAGTTCAACTTCTTCTCAGGTATCAGTGGCCAACCTGTATGTATTATCCACAACCATTCGTAAAATATGCTTCCCGCTCACGTTGTGGTGAAGGGGGGGGGGCGAAATGAATCATCTGGGCGGTAAAGTTGTCTGTTGTCAAGGAAATAACCATTTCCTTGCTATTATTTTATACAGTGAAATCAATTTATTATGCAATATAGGCATATTGCAAGTTAAATGGACCACCCAGTTTTTCATTGGAAAATAGACAACCCATTATACACTGTTAATCAAAATCAGTAAGCAGGGGCAAGAGTGCTAACAGTGTATAATAGGTTGCCTATATTCCAATGATAAGTGTGTGGTCCATTTAACTTGCAATATGGCTATATGGCACAATAAATGGACTTCACTGTATATTAATAGTTCAATAATAATAATCAAATTATTTCCTTAGTATGTTTATTAGTAAATATTTCAGGAATAAAGGATAAAGCTTTGTGTATAGCAGTATAGCCCGTGGCGCAAACAGTTTGTTCTTTTCCAGCCCATGTGTGGTTAACAGCCAGAGCGTAACAACCAGCAACTATTTTCTTGTTATTTGGGTTGCATATTCAACTTTTTACTTGGGTGATTCGCGTTATTTCTTTAATTTTTTAAGTTAGTAATCTGAAATCTTTAAATTACCATGTGAAATCAAGTTTTTAAAAAAATATTATGCCCCCTTAACGTAACTCCCCCGTTTGAGAATATAAATTTTTCAAAAAACATTGATCCAAGTCTATTACCAATTTTGTATTAAAAATACTTCCAGCGCCATCTAACGGTAACTGTCATTAACTACTAATTATTTATTCGACTATTCGATAGGACTATATTTTTAGAAGTGACAGTCAATGTAGATTTTGTCAAAATTACCTTGGCCAAATCATGTAAAACTACATTGCACACGCAACTTTAAGAGAAAAAAACCGTCCGAGGTATTCATTATAAAAATATTTTGTAATCCTCCCACATCCGTAGGTATTGATTTTGAATTTTGACATGAAATGACGTGTGATATTTATCGTTTTTATTACTACTACAGTACTACGTCAACAATTGTAACATTGTAACAGTTTTTTATGTAAGCAGTCTAAGCACACGACACAGCTCAGTATGCTTCGAGTTCTTCCATTGATCGGGTTAAAAGTTAGTGAGATTAGTTCTGTACAATAAACTATGAGTGCTATGAGTTATTAAGTACGAAGACACAAACTTTTTGGCGTGCTTCCTTGATCCACCCTGTATAATTGAATATTTCATACAAAATAAGCCCACAACTAAAGATATTATGGTTCTGACAGAAATTAATAATTTTGGTTCAGAAATTGGCTTATTGGTGGTTGCTAAAGATTATAGAGGGCGGTAGCACGGTTCCTTTCCATGCTAATTAATATGTAAATTTCATATCTTCAGGGCAAAGTTCGAAATTGGATATTTATTATTAAAGAATGGCATCTGCAAGTAGTACCAGTGCCAGGTCTTTATTTGCAGATTCAAAAATGCGTCTAGCAGATCGAGTACAAGTAAATGTTAATAACGTGGCATCCCTTGCTAGGCAAATTGTTAGGGGCTCAAAGAGCAGTGAGGTATCAATTTTTTTAAATAAAAACCGAACAGCATTTTATTGCTAATTGATTTCCAGATTTTAATGCATTCGGCACGCAATTTTGCCATGCAAGAGCATGCTATCGAAAACAGTGAAGCTAACCTGAAAAAACTACAGTTTTTATGTGTACATTTGGGATATCAACATGACTCAATTTTACGATCTGCTCAACAAATGGAAGAAGTTAAAGAACAAGTGCGAGCTATGCAAAGATAGAAGTAATTTTCTTTTTTGATTTTTCCCCATGTTTTCTTGTATGTTTTATATACAGGGTGAACAAAGAAAAGTATAAACTAAACATTCCCATCACTTGAATAATTATAGGTGAAATGCAGACTTTATTATGATACACCTAGCCCCATTAAAATTGTATTTTTGGTAAATCATAAAAATTTTATTTATGTTTGCACAGTCGAGGTTTTGGGAACCTCACTCTTCTGAACAAGCCATGGGTAGATATACTCTAGATATTTCATGATAATATAATACTGTATGATGAATTCAAGGGTTTATCGTGCAAAAAGAAAGATAAGAATCATAGGGGTTTGTATTTAATAATACAATACATTACAATAAATTACCAGACACTTTTGAAATGGTGGCATGGTATGTACTGTTTTTCACGCTTTTTACTTTTTATTACTATTACCATAGCTATTTACACTTTCTTTCTCTTTTAAAATAAATTCAGACTACTATGCAGTATTAAATAATATCTGAGTCCCCTTACCTTTTCTGGTGCGTCATGCAATTCTACACACCCTGTACAATATGTGATTAGAATATCTAAAATTAGAGTGCCCTGATACTGTCCGTTACATTTGTAGTATCAAGACTATTTAAAATCAGGGTTCTATACTTTCTATTCACCCTGTATAGGTAGTGGGTACACCTGTCCTAACAAACAACACTAACCTTACCTGTTGTCACTTGACTTCCCCTTGTTTTGTTTTTAAATATTAAAGGTGTCAAATGGATACAACAAATATTGCTGCGTAAATTTTCGTATGTGCTATTAGTATACTTTGTGATGTGGTAAGGCATAATAATATAATTCCTTTGTGATACTTCCTTGTAAGGCATGCTAAAGTGTAAAATGAGGTTAAATATATCCTTGCAAATTTTTATAACTTGCTAATTTCTAATTTGTAGATACTGTTAGAACTTCTATAAAGTTAGTTTTAAATTTAGAATTGTACTAGAACTGCGTATATTTACTATCATTAACCCTCATGTACTCCTCTAATGTAATTGAAACAAAAATTTCATCTAAAAATAAAGAATAAACTTTGAAACCGATTTAAAGGAGTAATAATTATTCTCCTTACAGATTTCCGATATATTTATAATGTCTACAATGCTGAAATTAAACCGTTATTACAAAAAAATTGCAACATGTTCTATATTCCAAACAAGGTCTCAACAAACTCAAAGTAAACCAAAGCCACATGTGGCACCAAGATTTACGGATGTGGTACCTGTCTTTCGAAAAGCAGCTAGCTTTTCCGAAAGAATTGCTCTGAGGGATTCATCTGGCAGATATACATACAGCAATTTGTTTATGGGGGCTAAAGAATTATCTATAGAAATTTCAAAAAATCTCGAAGGAAAAACCAACGAACAAGTATTATTTTTATGTCCTAACGATGCTAATTATATAATCACTCAATGGGCTATTTGGATGTCTGGACATACAGGTTTGTATATGTTTAACAAATTGTGGATATTTTATCATTTGTAAATATTCTGTGTTAATTTAATAGCCGTACCGATGAGTTCTTTGCATCCTCAAAACATGTTGGAATATTATGCCAAAGATTGCAATAGCCAACTTTTAATCACAACACCTGAATATGCCGACATAATGCATAAAGTTGCTAAAATTTCTGAAAAAAAGTTATACGTGTTAGATGAAAAACTACGAGAAAATTCTTTACAAAAAGTTGTTATTAATCAAAGCGATCTGGAAGCAGGACAACCTGCTGATTATTACAATAGAAATAACGCAATGATTTTATACACCAGCGGAACAACTGGAAGTCCTAAAGGTACATAATAATCCAACATCGAATTCCTTAATAATAAAAAAAATATTTCAGGCGTAGTTTTAACCCATAAAAATATTATCACTCAAGTTAATACTTTAGTCGATGCATGGAAATGGACAGCAAATGATGTAATATTACATGTTCTACCTCTACATCATGTTCATGGTATTGTAAACGCTTTAATATGTCCTCTTTATATAGGAGCTAAATGTAACATGCTCTCAAAATACGATTCCAATGCAGTATGGTCCTGGTTATTAGGAGTTAATACAAGTCCTGATGACCGTAAGGTCACAGTATTCATGGCAGTACCTACAATTTACGCAAAATTAATCGAAGAATACGAACGTGTTTTTAATAAAGATCCAAAAATGACTGGGTACATCGAAACAGTTCTTAAAGCTAAAGTCAGATTAATGGTTAGTGGATCTGCACCCCTCCCTGTTCCTTTATACAATAAATGGCTGGATATAACAGGCCATAAATTATTAGAAAGATATGGTATGACTGAAATTGGAATGTGTTTATCACAAGAGTATGAATCTCAACGTGAACCTGGATATGTTGGAGTTCCACTTCCAGGTGTAACGATTAGATTAGGACAAGTACCTGAAGAAGATGAAGGGGATTTTACAAGTGTTTTAGAAAGTAGTAATACTAATGGTAAGGTTAGTACAAAATTAAATAACAGCATCACATTTAATGAAGATCCAATGGGTGAACTGCTTGTAAAAGGAAACGGAGTTTTCAAAGAATATTTTAATAGACCCGAAGCTACCGACAAAGAATTTACAACAGGGAAATGGTTTAAAACTGGTGATATGTGTCAGTATTCTATAGAAAAGAAATTATTTAAAATATTAGGAAGATCAAATATTGACATAATAAAAACGGGTGGATACAAAGTCAGTGCTTTAGAAATTGAAACACAACTTTTAGGGCATCCCGATATCACTGACTGTTCTGTAGTAGGACTTAAAGATGATACATGGGGAGAAAAGATAGCTGCAGTAGTAGTCTTAAAAAAAGACAGCCAATTATCACTGGATACTTTAAAAGCTTGGGGCAAAGGTAGAATGACCGATTACACTGTACCTCGAATTTTAAAAATAGTTGATGAGATTCCAAAAAATGCAATGGGTAAAATAAATAAGAAAGAATTAATTGCAAGTGTGTTTGTATAATCTGATATTTTCATTGTGATTCCGAGACTGATATTATATTTGATATTTTTGGAATGTCATTAAATTGCTGTGGTATAATAGAATTAAGTTATGTTTTTGCCTTTTAATATACTATAACACTTGAAATGTGGTGATTGTGATGGAGAAAAGAATCTCTGTATTAGTTAGCAGAATTTGTTAACCAAAATTTCAATAAAAGCATAAAATCATGAAAGTGTTTGAAATTGTTGGTGTAATTACCCAAATAAAAACAATACTAGCACATAACGGAAGTTATTATTCTGAGAAACTTCATTAAGAAACGTTGTTCACAATGTAAAATCATCCCCCCATGCAAAATTTCAAAAAGTATATTTTCTTTCAAATCAAGGAGGCCTTGGTGGTTAATAAAGAAAAGTAGTAACTTTTCTGTACTAACTACCGCAAAAGTTCATTAAAGAAATGTGTGTGGTGTTCCTGTATTATTAGGACTGATGGTGTCCACTGTTAAGTGTAGGATAAAAAGTTTTTCATCAAGGTTCGTTTTAGGGTTGTTACGGCACTGTGGTTAAGAGATAAGGTATAAGACGTCTCTCTATTGTCTTTCAGGAGATTTAAAATCCGTAAAACTTGGTGTAGGATTAACGAGTAGGTCTTCCGAGGGTTAATAAAAATAGTATGTAGTACTGTTTTTGTTTTTTATTAATTTTTTCGACAGATTAATAGTTGTCAAATGTGTGTCATATTAAATCCGCCAGTAAACAGAATGGGTTTCAAATTATGGGCAAGTTAATAATTTAAAACGACGATAATCGAACATTTCCCGCGCCATGAATGTTGTTTTGAAATTCGCGGGCTTAGTGAAGCCGAAGAGAGCCGAATTAAAAACCGAAAACATCTGCCGCAATCTAGCGGGCGGCAAACTAACCTGTCAATCTGATTTTTGCAAGGTGTGACTTTAGCGTGATTCTCGTGGTGTCGCGAAATATATGTAAAAGTTAATTAACGAGTGCCCCAATGGTCGTGAATACGCAATAATAAGTGCATATTCCTTGAATGGATCCTTCGATATCTTGGTTTCAGCCAGAACAAGAAGGTCCTGCTAAGCATTTGTGGCTTCGTTTGTGGCAAACTCAACTAGATTTCGATAATATGAACATAAAAGAAATAGACAGCGATGTAGAAGCTCTGAATAATACCATTAATACTCAAAACCAGTCGAATATCAGCGTGATCAACGGAAAAAGTGATAAAACCAGCAGTTTTTTACCGCGGAGACGTAAGTTCGAGAATCGTGCAAGTACTAGAGGTATGAATCGCCATCCAGAAAAGGTAGTGGGTGAATTTGGAGGTTGTCCCTGGCGTAAAGATAATTACATTTATGGACGGGGCATAATTGGGTGAGTCTTCCAAACTATTATATTTACTTTTTACGACGATTTTTAAATCTCAACTTCAGTTTTAAAAACAACTCGTCCATCTGTCATCAGATGGCCTTCAAACCGACTTTGACATTTAGGTACACACGCCTTCAAAAATTCAAACCTAAAAATATACCTAAGCATGGAATGAATACCTCAGCTCAAATAGTTTAGGCGGATTCTATGATAATCTGACGTAAAAAAGAACGCAATTGCACCCGTTTGCTATTCATTCTTATTATAAAAAATGATTAACCAGTCAAGCCTAAATATAACTTTTTCTTACAACCATAGCCACATGTTTAATTTTTGATTTTTTGTTAATCTTTGGAAAAATTGCAACCAAGAGCTTATAATAAACGCAAATTATTAATAACAATATATTTGTCGATTGTTTACATGCAAATTCGTTACACAATGCCTAATTTTTGTACCTCCAATTCTTTACTAATCACAACAATATGTTTAATAATAATCGGCATACTTTAAGCAATTACAATATCCTGGATAAAACCTGTTCTAAGTTTTTTTTGGGCAATTATTTAATTATGCATTCACCTGCATAGATTTTTAAAAGTGAATTACTTAACTAAACTTCCATCCTGTTTATTATTGCATCTGCATTATAGACTTATAAAAAATATAAGCACACTTCAAACGCAGAATAATTCAGTAATCAGATAATTTTTCAACCAACCATTGCTTTTTATAACAAAAATTTCCTAATCGACGACCATGACCGTGACCAACATATATTATTAGTAATTTTTTCATACATAAACTGAGGTAGTAATGAACATTATACAATCAGAATTGACATCGATGTTCACTATTAACCGTATGTATCTAGTCAATTAAATGCATTTGTGTTACGTTCTTTCAGACAACATGAAATATTTTATATTGTAAATTAGTTAATATGATGGTAGATTAAGAAAAAAAATGTGTTAGAAGAGAATACAACTCTGAAGTGTTGGTTCGTATTGTCAATCATTATTTGCCAGTAATTTTCAAACTTAAAAAATTACATTTATTATTCTTACAATAGTACTGATTTTTTTTCTATTGTAAATATTATTAAAATATGAAATTCTATAGGATTTAGAAAAAATAAGGCACAGTTAAGACTTCTGAGCAAGGGGTATTTATTTATTTATTTACTTACATAAGGGGGTATTAAAAAACTCTAGTTGGCTGTGGTTAAGTGTAATTTAACTGGAAATACAGTCAACATGATCAATTTTGTAGTTTATTGAACACTCCTTATGTCTAAGGGGTGAATCATTTGGGCAGTTTGGTCTACACTTGTAGTGGGTAGTCCGGCAAGTGTAGGGGAAGTCTAGGTAGTCTTTCGAAAATCTGGATAGTCCCTGGGAACTGTTGGTAGTCCCTGGGAAGTCTGGGTCCATCTCTTGGAATCTGTTTTACTATAAGATTTTATTTCCTGTTAAATCTAGGAAGAAATTTTATCTGAAACACAAAAGTATTACGTAGCTTACACTAGAATTAATTATACATTGAAAAAAAACTTAACCCAGTACACAGCACTGCATAGTACCATTAAGTCTTATTAATTCGTAGAAAAGAAATAAATTATGCTAAATCCTATAAAAATATTCTCTTGAAAAAGCTTGAAACAAACTGAAAGTATGATTTAAAATTATACAATACACTATAATGTAATAATTCATGGTCAATAAATTACAATAACTATTTAACTGTAATAAAGGTAATTTTTTCTGTTATTATATCTTTCATTATTTTACAGATTGCATGAAGAAATAGAACATTTTTATGAGTACATGTCCCCAACTAAGATCGAGCATCGTATTCGTGGAGATGTAATACATCGCATTGAAAAGATAATCGTATCCATGTGGCCAGATGCTCAGGTTCAAGTATTTGGGTCTTACCGAACCGGCCTCTACTTACCTACCAGTGACATTGATCTTGTAGTTATAGGTAAGCCATTTTTTAATCTTACAGTAATCCAAAAATTCAGGAAATATGAGATCATTGTATCTTCATTTCCTGCTCTAGATTTTCAAGGTCATATCTAGAATGCATAGGAGCAGAAATTCTAATGATAAAATTCAAAAAAATAATTGTAACACAAGATAAATATTGATCTTAGTATTATTATATTTTAATTTAAAATTCTTAATGATTTCTTTTATAATCTAACCTTGACGTTTATAGTTTTATAAAATATACACATTTATGTAAATGGGTTGTTAAATTACCGACGGGTATTTAGAAGGTCTTTGTTTTAATTAACAGCGTTATTAGGAGGTTTAGATTCATAAAATGAAATTAGAACCTGTCGGCTTATCTTATAGGTATTCCCATTTATGACTGAAATTGAAAATCTTAATGCACCTACGAACTGAAGTTGATTTGAGAATCTGATGTGTTCTACTATAAATGCTTTTGAAGTTTGAACTATAAATTAGAGATCAAAGATCAGTATATTTTGCAATAAAAATTGTGTTTAGTAACTACACCTTTATAATTAATTAATACAAAAAAAAAGATTTTGTGTAGTATGTGTAAAAGTTTTTAATAACTAAAGTTTATAAACAAACGTGTGTGTTAACTTAAATCAACTTATTACATTTTTATTTTGTAGTTTTAATTTAACATTGCATGAAATTAAAATAAATATTATTATGGAAAACAATACAACCGTTACAAATTTAAATCGGTTTTTTATAGACTATATGCCTAACAACTCTTACTTTTGTCACTGAAATATTTTACAATTAATATTTATTTTAACATAAGAAAACTCTTTAAACGTTTTCGACAGATCAGGAGGAAGTGGTATTTTGGTTTTTATTATCTTTAAGACATATGCAACTAATAATTTCATTATGTTCAAGGTCACTTTTAAAAGGAAATAGTAAAATAATAGTGATTTTAAACCATTTAGCAAATCCACTAACAAACTGAGATCTTTTGTAATAGCCTGTTGTTTTTTTTTTACTCATTTCCTGTTGGCGTTTTAACACCTTTAATGGTTTCATTAAAATTGAGATTTAAACAAAAACTGGCCTTGTTTTAAACAGAGGAAATGTACCTCCTCGAAATTTTTCATAAATTTCTAGAATAAAGTAGATATTACAGAAACAGGGGAATTCATGAATATTATAATCACTTGTATCCATGAATCGTAACTAATGGTAGATAGTATTGTAGTGACCTTAGTATGATACTGATAATTTATCAGTTCAACATGTGTGTTACTGTTACGTCATACTTCAATTTAAGTTGTTTTTTGATGCTGCTGGATACAGTTTTATTTATTTTCTATGGTACATTTAACATACAGTAGTAATTTTTATTATTTTTTGTAGGTATTTGTTATACATAGATAAGTATGTAGAAATCATTCCTTGTTGTTTTTTCCTTACCAATATTTAAAATCTGATAATGGAGCAACGTTTTACAAAAATAAGTCAAAAATGTAAAACAAAAAATAAAAAAAAGATAATGGTAATCAAAAAGATTTGCTCTTTAGGTCCCAAAAATATTTTTTTCTCTAATTAATTCGATGTAGGAATTGGGAACTTTAATTTTTGATTCATCCTGTATAACAAATCTTAAAGTAGGTATTAAGTATTCTAAAAATCTAATCACTTAATTTAATAGTCGACTCCTTTTATCAGAAACATGACTACGTTATCATGAATAAAAAGATTAGGACTTTTTATGTAGAAAAATGTATAATCATCATTAAAAAAAAATATCTGAGTAAGGTTCAATAATCTTTTAAATTTATAGCAATGGAAAAAAACTGTCCATTGTTAAATCAACCTTCTTCACTTCTTTCAAGGGTAAAACAAATTTCTGCTTTTAAAAATGAAAATATCAAATCTAGGATACTGGTAATGATAGGGGAATCCCCTTGTAATGAATTACTGCAACATTGTATAAAAACACTTCAAATGTATCGCTTTATTGTTGACTCATTTATCCTATCAACAGATTAGAACTGATTTTTTTAGGAAAATATTTAATCACTATCATTAATTGATTAAGTGACTTGGCTAAGGTTCATTAATCTTTTTTTTATTGATTATTGTTGGTATAAGTAATAAACATCCAAGTTATGAATTTCTTAATTATGTAAGTTCCCAAGGTACAAATTCAAACACATGTTTGGTGTACATACCCAAGGTAGTCCCTGGGAAGTGTGGGAAATTGGGAAGTCTAAGGAGGTCCCTAGGAAGGCTGGGAAGTCATGAAAATCTCTAAGAAGTTTGGGGTAATCTCTAGGAACTTTGAGGAGGTCCCTGAGAAGTCTGGATAATATTTGGGAAGTCTGAGGAGGTCTCGAGGAAATCTTGATAGCCCTTGGGAAGTCTGAGTAATCTGGGTAGTCTTCAGGAAATTTTAGGAGGTCCCTGGGAAGGCTGGGAAGTCTTATGAAAATCTGTAAGAAGTTTGGGTAATCTCTAGGAACTTAAAGGAGGTCCCTGGGAAGTCTGGGTAATATTTGGAAAGTCTGAGGAGGTCTCGAGGAAATCTTGGTAGTCCTTGGGAAGTCTGAGTAATCTGGGTAGTCTTCAGGAAATTTTAGGAGGTCCCTGGGAAGGCTGGGAAGTCTTATGAAAATCTCTAAGAAGTTTGGGTAATCTCTAGGAACTTAAAGGAGGTCCCTGGGAAGTCTGGGTAATATTTGGAAAGTCTGAGGAGGTCTCGAGGAAATCTTGGTAGTCCTTGGAAAGTCTGAGTAATCTGGGTAGTCTTCAGGAAATTTTAGGAGGTCCCTGGGAAGGCTGGGAAGTCTTATGAAAATCTCTAAGAAGTTTGGGTAATCTCTAGGAACTTAAAGGAGGTCCCTGGGAAGTCTGGGTAATATTTGGAAAGTCTGAGGAGGTCTCGAGGAAATCTTGGTAGTCCTTGGGAAGTCTGAGTAATCTGGGTAGTCTTCAGGAAATTTTAGGAGGTCCCTGGGAAGTCTTAAATACGTCCCTAGTCAGGGGGGGAGTGTGAGAAAGTTCCTGGGAAATATGTCTAATGTTTCACAGATACTGCTACTGTTTCCTAATTAATTCCTAGAGTTCTACCATTTTAGTTCGAGGTGGGTTCTTGAGATTGTCTATGACTGGGTTTCGGCCTCCATGTAGTACCTGGAGTGTTATGTCTGTAAAGCGTTTTACACTGTCAGAAACTTCCTCCAGAATTACTGTTTTGTCCTAGTATCGGCAATACATTTAGGCATTCCATCACTACTTTCTACTTTGGACTATATCTGAGCCCTGTATAAAACTTGAAGCATTCCTGGAGACTGAAGTATTATATAAGATTGAGATTTGATATACAAAACCAATAATAATAATAATAATAATCAGTATATAGCATTATTTGGGCATCTTAAACACGGATACAGGCATGTCGTTTAGGAAATTTTACCAAGGGGAAGCAATTTATTGATAACGATAAGAAAACTTAATCAAAGTGTGTTTTAATTAAATTTACATGTTTTAATTTGGTTCCATGATATTTCAAGAAATAATAATCATTTAAAACCACTCTACCATGGCTGATTGTAAAAATTTAACCTTAACCCAATTTTAAAGGAACCAGTTTAAGTTTTATATTTTTTATAGTTTCCAAATTTATTTATCAACAATATCTTGAAATAATTAAAATTTTAAATTTATTTGTATAATTATAACCTGTGCACTTATTAATGTTTTTTTTTATTTTACAGGAAAATGGACATATTTACCTCTAAGAACTTTAGAAAAAGAGTTTCTTGACAAAGACATCGCTGATGAAGGTTGTATAAAAGTGCTGGACAAGGCTTCGGTGCCAATAGTAAAACTGACTGATAAGAAAACGGAAGTGAAAGTGGACATTTCATTTAATATGTGCAATGGTGTCAAATCGGCAGAACTAATAAAGCGTTACATGCGCCAATTTCCAGTGTTACCAAAATTAGTATATGTTTTAAAACAGTTCCTTTTAGAAAGAGATTTGAACGAAGTGTTTACAGGCGGCATTTCTAGTTATAGTTTAATTTTAATGTGTATTAGTTTTTTGCAATTATATCATCGACCCGCGGACCAGCTTAAAGATGCCAACTTGGGTGTCCTACTCATAGAATTCTTGGAACTGTATGGTAGAAAATTTAATTACATGCAAACTGGAATTCGGATAAAAGATGGTGGAAGGTATATCAATAAAGAAGAAATGCAAAAGGATATGATTGATGGTCATCGACCCAGTCTACTATGCATTGAGGATCCGCTTCTTCCAACCAACGATATTGGAAGAAGTAGTTATGGTGTATTACAGGTATAACTATTTCATAATTTCATTAACTATTTCCTAAATGTAGCATGTTACAAAATGTTTTTGGCTATTTGAAAAAAAAACGCACACTTCCTCCGTAGAATGTTTGTGAGGACTGTAGACTGTAGCAAGGTATGAAATCTCAGAAAAATTTGCATTTCAAGATTTTTTAGTTATGAGGAAAATTACAGTGAACATTCTGTATGTATGTGATTTGTATCTTGTAACCATACAGTATACAGTGTGTCAAAATTTGGTCCTTGTAACGCAAAATTCAAACATTCTGATTTATTTGCGTTCAAACAGTATAAGGCATTTTTAATCAATCCCAAAAAGATTCTAAAAACGTAAATTTTGCCCACAAAAACGCCTTATGATAGTTACATAAATTTGACTTTGATCCAAAATAACAAAGAATTATGCCAAAAATTAAATTTTGCTCTTAAAAATTTTTTTACTAATATTTTGAAAAACACCGGTAGAAATTTTGGAGCACCCTGTATACACATGGGTTTATTCAAAACCCATTTTGAATTATGATTAAATATATAAAAATAAAATAATCATAAATTTGAAATTCCTAAACATAGATATGATATCATTATCTTATTGTTTGCATAATATGGCTGCTTGTATTACGCAAACCTTGAATCAACTTCCTGAGATTTACCAGGGATTTCTAAAAGAGGAATCTGCAAAATGGATTTGTAAACGTAGTAATTTGAACGGTTAAAATTAGATGGCGCCGTGGTTGTTACTCCCCAACAATGTTATTTTATGTATCCCATATTAGGAGATTACGTAGCACAACTCGGTCTTCTTTGTCTAGGGGAGCTGAGTGTGCCAATGAACGTCTAGTGAGGTCACTCCTGCTAACACCCCAGTTAATATACCCGCATCCATTTCCGCAAATGTGGAAGTGAATGCAATTTTTGGACATGGCCTCCTTACTTATAGGGGGTTTTTAAATTTTATGAATAAAAAAGAGGGAAGGGGGCCGATTCAGGATTATCTTTTGCAAAATAACTGGTCAAGTTGGCTGTGTTTGCTTTGGAGGTGTATAATTAAATAAAGGAGCCATCCCCCTTTTTTTTGCCTCATTTGTTTTAATAAAATAGTTAGCAATAGTTCATTTGTTATTTTTTGTATGTTTTATCCAAAAGGATTTGATAAATAATAAATTTATGGAAGTGACCTAGGTATTTAAAAATTGTTTTCATTAAAGTCTTTTTTTCGTTTTAAGGTGAAAAGGGCATTTGATTATGCATACATAGCCCTGACAAATGCAGTGAATCCATTGAATGCCTTCAGAGATTGTTCGCGACAATCAATTTTGGGCCGTATCGTTCGTGTAACAGATGAAGTGGTACGTTATAGGCGATGGGTGGAACAACAATTCTCCCAACTACATAGTCCTCCAGTGGGTTCGCCTTCTCTGCAGTTTTCAAAAGTTATTGGTACTTCACGATCACCTCGTTCTCTTTCTAGTAGTGGTTCAACGTCAAGTGTCGACAGTGGAGCTAGTTCAGAAGTAAGCTGTGCTTCTACATTAATTGTTATTTTTTTTTTATATTAAATATTTTTTTTTTTTAAATACAATTATATTTTGAAAAAGTAACCTGCAAATAGACTTCAAAAATACTATTGTTTAAAATTGAAATAATATTTTATGTGAAACATTTTTAGTTTCTAAACTGGATATTGTTCAGGGGATTTCCCTCTAAACCATTTCCTATCAACTTAAGTCTCCCTCATATTGGCGCGGTTTTTATCTTTTTTGTTTTCATTGGTTATATTTGGCGGGAAATTCAAATTTAACCAACAATAACAAAACGAACAAAATTGATTTGTCATCAACTTTTTGCAATATTTAAGGAAAACTGAAAATTGTGACATTTTCAATGTTACATCTTTCCAACAAACTCCAATCTAAAACAAAAGTGAAGCTAGTTTCTTGTAGATATTTTTATGCAGAATTCGAAAAAGCTAATGAAAATTTCCTGGCCCTCTTGGTTTAAGAAATATAACACATACTTGTTTTTTTTAACACTAATATTTTTCTATCAGCCTCCAATCTAAAACAGAAGTAAAGATCCCTTGTGTACACCCTTTATTAAAAAAGGTATTCGTGTCATGTGATGGGCACATACATATAGTTGTACATTGTTCAAAATATATTTTTGTAATGGACTTTTATGATTTTTTTTAATACCATAATTATTGTTAATGTTTCAGGGTTCAGATCCACCATCACGAGGTATATCCCCAAATAATAATATTCGTCACATAGTCACGCAGAAGCCACATCCCCCGAAACACAACGTATGGTCGTCCCGTAGAAACAATAAAAACCACAATAACCAACCAAACTCCACACCTCCACATGTAAAACGTAAAAAGCAAATGAAAAACAACAGATATCATATAGAGGTCGAGTAGTTTTCACTAAGTCATAGGATTAAGAAAACAGTAGTAACAGTAACGACTAAGAGGAGGTGCTCCACACTGTTGATACGATATATCTATTTATAATATTGCCAAAACAAAAAATATAAAACATTTATTAGTGTTAAACGAGGATCAGTTTAGTAACAGGTAGAGACCAATTTTTTGCATTTATCATTTCTTTTTCATTTTTTTTTAATCTAATTTTTGTAGTAAATGTTAGTTTAATGAAAATTTAAAGGATAATTTTTTTAATGTACTACCTAATTTGTAAAGAATCTAGTATGGGTTTAGAAAAAAAAATCTTAAAATATGAATCATGTAATCGAAATTGCTGTGACAAAAAAATTTTGTAAGATAGTCTTGGTAATTGAGTAACGGTATTTATTCTGTTAATTTTAAGTGATAAGGATATAAATAAGTGTATGCCGCATTTACTACACTCAGTTTAAATCTTCCATTAATAGGTATACATTGGCATTTTAGTTTAGTGCGTTCTTTTTTTCTTCATAGGCAGAAGAGAGCATCTTACCTTAGTCAGTTGCTGTTTGTAGTCATTTTTTGCCATATTTTCGTGATCATCACCACTTTTGTGTCGGTAAGTGTTTTTTTATAAATCGAACAAGTGGTGATCAAAGCCTGTTGAAATTGTAAAATATTTTATCACGAAAAAATCGCCCTTATTTTTAAGGGAGTGTTGGTAAGTATTACTGGTTTTTTTCTTTTTTTTTTTTTCGAAAATTAATTTGTGGGTTTAAAAATCTCATTTTCATAAAGGTATAGTAAATTGTTTTATTGAAAATAATGACATTTTTTGTACATGCAGATCTGTAATCAAACGGCAAACTTTTTTTATTAACTACATGTTTAATACAAATTAAAATCACATTTCTCTTTTAACCATATCTTTTGCTGTATCAACTATTTTAGACCACTTTGTGTGCATTTACTTGCCTTTGTATCAAACAAAAACGGGAACTCTTGATTTATAATAGTTGGTATCAGATTAAATAATTAGAGGTTTCAATTGCAAATATTTGTAAAAATCTGATTATAAAAGATTGTGATAACTTAAATATGTAATATTTCCAGGGATTTATAATTAGAGTGGGGTGTAACTTAATGTTCATTTGTTTTTTGCTTTAGTAAAGTTTTTCTACATAAATTATCTGTTATTAAGCTGTTGCTTGCAACGTATCTTATTGAAGTTTGTCACTTGCTTCAAAAGCATGATTTTTAAACTTTTTATCTCTTTTTAATAACGATTTTAAAAATTAGCAACAGTTTAATAGCAAAAAATTATTTTGTGGCAATATTATTGTTTGTGTAGTTATTTTCAGGAAAGGATTTTTGTTCCATTTGTACATATTTTTTCATTTTTGTGTTCCATACAAATTTTATTTTTATTTGGTCGTTTTAGACCAGCTCCACTTGCAAAGTTGCTGTAGATGACTGAACCTTTGCAGAAAATTAATTGATTTTCCTGTCCTCTATTGATAAACTCGACAATTTTGAAATATCTTGTTTACATTTCGACACTTAACAAGCAACTGTTGTAGACTTAAGTATTTATATTAGTTTATAGTTTGTAAGACATTTTGTTTAATTGCGATTATTTTATATTGTGTAATCTTATTAAAAATTTCAATTCAAATTTTTAATGGGAATAGACATAAGTCATATTACAAAGTACAAAGAATAAAAAAAAATGTAAAAAATAAGTCAAAAAGAATAAAAAACCATGTAAATTTCTACATAAATTCGCGCCAAGACTTTCTATGTAAAATTTATAGAAATAATTGTTGAAATATATTTTATATCTCTGGCGCTCCATGAGTTTGTTTTATTTGCCTAAATCTTTAGAAATTATTCACAATCTGAACCTTTGGAACAAAGCAGGAAACCAACTTTGACCGCCGAGTATTTATGTTTATGTATAATTGTAATTTTTTGCCCCTTCTGATCTGATTAAAAAAATCAATAGTTTACAGAAATATGCTTAGGAAAATTGCTAGGAAAAATTGAAAACAATCCCAAATGCAAACTTTGTCTGAATTTTTTAACCTGTTACGGAACCCGGTGAAAACGTTCTTAAACGCGTAGCGTCGAGTAATTTAGAAAAAATCCAAGCGTTTAGGAGCGTTTTCACCTACTTGTGTAACGGGTCGAAAAATTCAGACAAAGTTTGGGTTTGGGATCCTTTTCATTTTTGCAGCATGAAGCTTTTCTTAGCAAAACCTTTTCTAAAATTTTTGGTAGTCTTACAACAGACTGTTTTTATCTTTACAGCCCTAAAAAGGACTGTCTCTCGCACAGGACTGATGATCTCTGGATACCTTCTGGATGCAGTGGGCGACGGCCTTCCCAGGATCCTCCGAGTACTCCAGGAAATCGACCTAAAACAAATTATTTAGACCCTGCCTTTAGCTCTTAAGTGTTCATACCTATTACTTTGCTATTCTGGGGAGATCTGAAGGGGTGAAAAAAATGTTCAAAATTGAGGGAAGACTTTCTTCTTTTTTGGATGATTTTCTCACCCCAACCGATTACCTTATAAAATTCCCAGAATGTAATAGGAAGACTAAAGACTTGGAAAAGATAAACGTCTTGATTGTGTTATTGTGGTCACGGCGCGGCGCGGCGGTGTGTACTAAGGCAGTTACAGTTAGGAGGGGACCAGGGATGTTTGGCAGGTATTTTTCAAGTCTCTAGCCTCCATATTACATTCTGGGAATTTTAGTAGGAAATCGGAAGGAGTGAGAAAATCATCCAAAAAAAAGGAAAGACTATAATAGTCTTTCCTCTTTTTTGGAAATTTTTTTGACCCCTTCAGATCTTGTCCGGAGTTTCCCAGATTGTTATTTGGAGAGTGTACACTTTGAAATTATGGGACAAACTTCCCCCACCCCTTCCCTCTGGTTCCCACCTGGTCAGGAAATGTTCAGCAATGGATTCCTTCTGAAACCCTTCTTAATTTTTTTTGAACAGATGGGAGGGGATGAGGGATGTTTGGCACATATTTTCCAAGTTTCTAGCCTCCATATTACATTCTGGGAAATTTAGAAGGAAATCGGAGGGGGTGAGAAAATCATCCAAAAAAAAAGGAAAGACTATAGTCTGGAAATTTTTTTGACCACTTCAGATCTCGTCAGGATTTTCCCAGAATGTTATTTGGGTGGTGTACGCTTGGAAATTATGGGGCAAACTTCCCTCAACCCTTCCCACTGCTTCGCAGCTGGTTAAAAAATGTTGAAAAGTAGATGTCTTCAGAAAACTTTCTGAATTTTTTTTGAACAAGTGGGAGGGGTTGGGGGATGTTTGGCGCATATTTTCCAAGTCTCTAGCCTCCATATTACATTCTGGAAATTTTAGAATGAGATCCGAAGGGGTGCGAAAAATGACCAAAAAAAAAGGAAAGACTATAGTCTTTCCTCATTTTTTGGAAAAAAATTTGACCCCTTCAGATCTCGTCAGGATTTTCCCAGAATGTTATTTGGGTGGTGTACGCTTGGAAATTATGGGGCAAACTTCCCTCAACCCTTCCCACTGCTTCGCAGCTGGTTAGAAAATGTTGAAAAGTAGATGTCTTCAGAAAACTTTCTGAATTTTTTTGAACAGATGGGAGCGGTTGGGGGATGTTGGCGCATATTTTCCAAGTCTCTAGCCTCCATATTACATTCTGGAAATTTTAGAAGGAGATCCGAGGGGGTGCGAAAAATGACCAAAAAAAAAAGGAAAGACTATAGTCTGGAAATTTTTTTGACCACTTCAGATCTCGTCAGGATTTTCCCAGAATGTTATTTGGGTGGTGTACGCTTGGAAATTATGGGGCAAACTTCCCTCAACCCTTCCCACTGCTTCGCAGCTGGTTAGAAAATGTTCAAAAGTAGATGTCTTCAGAAAACTTTCTGATTTTTTTTTGATCAGGTGGGAGGGGTTGGGGGAAGTTTGGCGCATATTTTCCAAGTCTCTAGCCTCCATATTACATTCTGGAAATTTTAGAAGGAGATCCGAGGGGGTGCGAAAAATGACCAAAAAAAAAGGAAAGACTATAAGTATATAGTCTTTCCTCATTTTTTGGAAAAAAATTTGACCCCTTCAGATCTCGTCAGGATTTTCCCAGAATGTTATTTGGGTGGTGTACGCTTGGAAATTATGGGGCAAACTTCCCTCAACCCTTCCCACTGCTTCGCAGCTGGTTAGAAAATGTTCAAAAGTAGATGTCTTCAGAAAACTTTTCGAATTTTTTTTGAACAGGAGGGAGGGGTTGGGGGATGTTTGGCGCATATTTTCCAAGTCTCTAGCCTCCATATTACATTCTGGAAATTTTAGGAGATCCGAAGGGGTGCGAAAAATGACCAAAAAAAAAGGAAAGACTATAGTCTTTCCTCATTTTTTGGAAAAAAATTTGACCCCTTCAGATCTCGTCAGGATTTTCCCAGAATGTTATTTGGGTGGTGTACGCTTGGAAATTATGGGGCAAACTTCCCTCAACCCTTCCCACTGCTTCACAGCTGGTTAGAAAATGTTGAAAAGTAGATGTCTTCAGAAAACTTTCTGAATTTTTTTTGAACAGGAGGGAGGGGTTGGGGGATGTTTGGCGCATATTTTCCAAGTCCATAGCCTCCATATTACATTCTGGAAATTTTAGAAGGAGATCCGAAGGGGTGCGAAAAATGACCAAAAAAAAAGGAAAGACTATAGTCTTTCCTCATTTTTTGGAAAAAAATTTGACCCCTTCAGATCTCGTCAGGATTTTCCCAGAATGTTATTTGGGTGGTGTACGCTTGGAAATTATGGGGCAAACTTCCCTCAACCCTTCCCACTGCTTCGCAGCTGGTTAGAAAATGTTGAAAAGTAGATGTCTTCAGAAAACTTTCTGAATTTTTTTGAACAGATGGGAGGGGTTGGGGGAAGTTTGGCGCATATTTTCCAAGTCTCTAGCCTCAATATTACATTCTGGAAATTTTAGAAGGAGATCCGAGGGGGTGCGAAAAATGACCAAAAAAAAAGGAAAGACTATAGTCTTTCCTCATTTTTTGGAAAAAAATTTGACCCCTTCAGATCTCGTCAGGATTTTCCCAGAATGTTATTTGGGTGGTGTACGCTTGGAATTTATGGGGCAAACTTCCCTCAACCCTTCCCACTGCTTCACAGCTGGTTAGAAAATGTTGAAAAGTAGATGTCTTCAGAAAACTTTCTGAATTTTTTTTGAACAGGAGGGAGGGGTTGGGGGATGTTTGGCGCATATTTTCCAAGTCCCTAGCCTCCATATTACATTCTGGAAATTTTAGAAGGAGATCCGAAGGGGTGCGAAAAATGACCAAAAAAAAAAGGAAAGACTAGTCTTTCCTCATTTTTTGGAAAAAAATTTGACCCCTTCAGATCTCGTCAGGATTTTCCCAGAATGTTATTTGGGTGGTGTACGCTTGGAATTTATGGGGCAAACTTCCCTCAACCCTTCCCACTGCTTCGCAGCTGGTTAAAAAATGTTGAAAAGTAGATGTCTTTAGAAAACTTTCTGAATTTTTTTTTAACAGGAGGGAGGGGTTGGGGGATGTTTGGCGCATATTTTCCAAGTCTCTAGCCTCCATATTACATTCTGGAAATTTTAGAAGGAGATCCGAGGGGGTGCGAAAAATGACCAAAAAAAAAGGAAAGAATAGTCTTTCCTCATTTTTTGGAAAAAAATTTGACCCCTTCAGATCTCGTCAGGATTTTCCCAGAATGTTATTTGGGTGGTGTACGCTTGGAAATTATGGGGCAAACTTCCCTCAACCCTTCCCACTGCTTCACAGCTGGTTGGAAAATGTTGAAAAGTAGATGTCTTCAGAAAACTTTCTGAATTTTTTTTGAACAGGAGTAAGGGGTTGGGGGATGTTTGGCGCATATTTTCCAAGTCCCTAGCCTCCATATTACATTCTGGAAATTTTAGAAGGAGATCCGAAGGGGTGCGAAAAATGACCAAAAAAAAAAGGAAAGACTATAGTCTTTCCTCATTTTTTGGAAAAAAATTTGACCCCTTCAGATCTCGTCAGGATTTTCCCAGAATGTTATTTGGGTGGTGTACGCTTGGAAATTATGGGGCAAACTTCCCTCAACCCTTCCCACTGCTTCGCAGCTGGTTTGAAAATGTTGAAAAGTAGATGTCTTCAGAAAACTTTCTGAATTTTTTTTTAACAGGAGGGAGGGGTTGGGGGATGTTTGGCGCATATTTTCCAAGTCTCTAGCCTCCATATTACATTCTGGAAATTTTAGAATGAGATCCGAAGGGGTGCGAAAAATGACCAAAAAAAAAGGAAAGACTATAGTCTTTCCTCATTTAAGATAAAATTTGACCCCTTCAGATCTCGTCAGGATTTTCCCAGAATGTTATTTGGGTGGTGTACGCTTGGAAATTATGGGGCAAACTTCCCTCAACCCTTCCCACTGCTTCGCAGCTGGTTAGAAAATGTTCAAAAGTAGATGTCTTCAGAAAACTTTCTGAATTTTTTTTGAACAGGTGGGAGGGGTTGGGGGATGTTTGGCGCTTATTTTCCAAGTCTCTAGCCTCCATATTACATTCTGGAAATTTTAGAAGGAGATCCGAAGGGGTGCGAAAAATGACCAAAAAAAAAGGAAAGACTATAGTCTTTCCTCATTTTTTGGAAAAAAATTTGACCCCTTCAGATCTCGTCAGGATTTTCCCAGAATGTTATTTGGGTGGTGTACGCTTGGAAATTATGGGGCAAACTTCCCTCAACCCTTCCCACTGCTTCGCAGCTGGTTAGAAAATGTTCAAAAGTAGATGTCTTCAGAAAACTTTCTGAATTTTTTTTGAACAGGAGGGAGGGGTTGGGGGATGTTTGGCGCATATTTTCCAAGTCTCTAGCCTCCATATTACATTCTGGAAATTTTAGAAGTAGATCCGAGGGGGTGCGAAAAATGACCAAAAAAAAAGGAAAGACTATAGTCTTTCCTCATTTTTTGGAAAAAAATTTGACCCCTTCAGATCTCGTCAGGATTTTCCCAGAATGTTGTTTGGGTGGTGTACGCTTGGAAATTATGGGGCAAACTTCCCTCAACCCTTCCCACTGCTTCACAGCTGGTTAGAAAATGTTGAAAAGTAGATGTCTTCAGAAAACTTTCTGAATTTTTTTTGAACAGGAGGGAGGGGTTGGGGAATGTTTGGCGCATATTTTCCAAGTCCCTAGCCTCCATATTACATTCTGGAAAGTTTAGAAGGAGATCCGAAGGGGTGCGAAAAATGACCAAAAAAAAAAGGAAAGACTATAGTCTTTCCTCATTTTTTGGAAAAAAATTTGACCCCTTCAGATCTCGTCAGGATTTTCCCAGAATGTTGTTTGGGTGGTGTACGCTTGGAAATTATGGGGCAAACTTCCCTCAACCCTTCCCACTGCTTCACAGCTGGTTAGAAAATGTTGAAAAGTAGATGTCTTCAGAAAACTTTCTGAATTTTTTTTGAACAGGAGGGAGGGGTTGGGGAATGTTTGGCGCATATTTTCCAAGTCCCTAGCCTCCATATTACATTCTGGAAAGTTTAGAAGGAGATCCGAAGGGGTGCGAAAAATGACCAAAAAAAAAAGGAAAGACTATAGTCTTTCCTCATTTTTTGGAAAAAAATTTGACCCCTTCATATCTCGTCAGGATTTTCCCAGAATGTTATTTGGGTGGTGTACGCTTGGAAATTATGGGGCAAACTTCCCTCAACCCTTCCCACTGCTTCGCAGCTGGTTAGAAAATGTTCAAAAGTAGATGTCTTCAGAAAACTTTCTGAATTTTTTTTGAACAGGTGGGAGGGGTTGGGGGATGTTTGGCGCATATTTTCCAAGTCTCTAGCCTCCATATTACATTCTGGAAATTTTAGAAGGAGATCCGAAGGGGTGCGAAAAATGACCAAAAAAAAAGGAAAGACTATAGTCTTTCCTCATTTTTTGGAAAAAAATTTGACCCCTTCAGATCTCGTCAGGATTTTCCCAGAATGTTATTTGGGTGGTGTACGCTTGGAAATTATGGGGCAAACTTCCCTCAACCCTTCCCACTGCTTCGCAGCTGCTTAGAAAAAGTTCAAAAGTAGATGTCTTCAGAAAACTTTCTGAATTTTTTTTGAACAGGTGGGAGGGGTTGGGGGATGTTTGGCGCATATTTTCCAAGTCTCTAGCCTCCATATTACATTCTGGAAATTTTAGAAGGAGATCCGAAGGGGTGCGAAAAATGACCAAAAAAAAAGGAAAGACTATAGTCTTTCCTCATTTTTTGGAAAAAAATTTGACCCCTTCAGATCTCGTCAGGATTTTCCCAGAATGTTATTTGGGTGGTTACGCTTGGAAATTATGGGGCAAACTTCCCTCAACCCTTCCCACTGCTTCGCAGCTGGTTAGAAAATGTTCAAAAGTAGATGTCTTCAGAAAACTTTCTGAATTTTTTTTGATCCGGAGGGAGGGGTTGGGGGAAGTTTGGCGCATATTTTCCAAGTCTCTAGCCTCCATATTACATTCTGGAAATTTTAGAAGGATATCCGAGGGGGTGCGAAAAATGACCAAAAAAAAAGGAAAGACTATAGTCTTTCCTCATTTTTTGGAAAAAAATTTGACCCCTTCAGATCTCGTCAGGATTTTCCCAGAATGTTATTTGGGTGGTGTACGCTTGGAATTTATGGGGCAAACTTCCCTCAACCCTTCCCACTGCTTCGCAGCTGGTTAAAAAATGTTGAAAAGTAGATGTCTTCAGAAAACTTTCTGAATTTTTTTTTAACAGGAGGGAGGGGTTGGGGGATGTTTGGCGCATATTTTCCAAGTCTCTAGCCTCCATATTACATTCTGGAAATTTTAGAAGGATATCCGAGGGGGTGCGAAAAATGACCAAAAAAAAAGGAAAGACTATAGTCTTTCCTCATTTTTTGGAAAAAAATTTGACCCCTTCAGATCTCGTCAGGATTTTCCCAGAATGTTATTTGGGTGGTGTACGCTTGGAATTTATGGGGCAAACTTCCCTCAACCCTTCCCACTGCTTCGCAGCTGGTTAAAAAATGTTGAAAAGTAGATGTCTTCAGAAAACTTTCTGAATTTTTTTTTAACAGGGGGGAGGGGTTGGGGGATGTTTGGCGCATATTTTCCAAGTCTCTAGCCTCCATATTACATTCTGGAAATTTTAGAAGGAGATCCGAGGGGGTGCGAAAAATGACCAAAAAAAAAGGAAAGAATAGTCTTTCCTCATTTTTTGGAAAAAAATTTGACCCCTTCAGATCTCGTCAGGATTTTCCCAGAATGTTATTTGGGTGGTGTACGCTTGGAAATTATGGGGCAAACTTCCCTCAACCCTTCCCACTGCTTCGCAGCTGGTTAGAAAATGTTGAAAAGTAGATGTCTTCAGAAAACTTTCTGAATTTTTTTTGAACAGGAGGGAGGGGTTGGGGGATGTTTGCCGCATATTTTCCAAGTCTCTAGCCTCCATATTACATTCTGGAAATTTTAGAAGGAGATCCGAAGGGGTGCGAAAAATGACCAAAAAAAAAGGAAAGACTATAGTCTTTCCTCATTTTTTGGAAAAAAATTTGACCCCTTCAGATCTCGTCAGGATTTTCCCAGAATGTTATTTGGGTGGTGTACGCTTGGAAATTATGGTGCAAACTTCCCTCAACCCTTCCCACTGCTTCGCAGCTGGTTAGAAAATGTTCAAAAGTAGATGTCTTCAGAAAACTTTCTGAATTTTTTTTGAACAGGTGGGAGGGGTTGGGGGATGTTTGGCGCATATTTTCCAAGTCTCTAGCCTCCATATTACATTCTGGAAATTTTAGAAGGAGATCCGAAGGGGTGCGAAAAATGACCAAAAAAAAAGGAAAGACTATAGTCTTTCCTCATTTTTTGGAAAAAAATTTGACCCCTTCAGATCTCGTCAGGATTTTCCCAGAATGTTATTTGGGTGGTGTACGCTTGGAAATTATGGGGCAAACTTCCCTCAACCCTTCCCACTGCTTCGCAGCTGCTTAGAAAAAGTTCAAAAGTAGATGTCTTCAGAAAACTTTCTGAATTTTTTTTGAACAGGTGGGAGGGGTTGGGGGATGTTTGGCGCATATTTTCCAAGTCTCTAGCCTCCATATTACATTCTGGAAATTTTAGAAGTAGATCCGAGGGGGTTCGAAAAATGACCAAAAAAAAAGGAAAGATTATAGTCTTTCCTCATTTTTTGGAAAAAAATTTGACACCTTCAGATCTCGTCAGGATTTTCCCAGAATGTTATTTGGGTGGTGTACGCTTGGAAATTATGGGGCAAACTTTCCTCAACCCTTCCCACTGCTTCGCAGCTGGTTAGAAAATGTTGAAAAGTAGATGTCTTCAGAAAACTTTCTGAATTTCTTTTGAACAGGAGGGAGGGGTTGGGGGAAGTTTGGCGCATATTTTCCAAGTCTCTAGCCTCCATATTACATTCTGGAAATTTTAGAAGGATATCCGAGGGGGTGCGAAAAATGACCAAAAAAAAAGGAAAGACTATAGTCTTTCCTCATTTTTTGGAAAAAAATTTGACCCCTTCAGATCTCGTCAGGATTTTCCCAGAATGTTATTTGGGTGGTGTACGCTTGGAATTTATGGGGCAAACTTCCCTCAACCCTTCCCACTGCTTCGCAGCTGGTTAAAAAATGTTGAAAAGTAGATGTCTTCAGAAAACTTTCTGAATTTTTTTTTAACAGGAGGGAGGGGTTGGGGGATGTTTGGCGCATATTTTCCAAGTCTCTAGCCTCCATATTACATTCTGGAAATTTTAGAAGGATATCCGAGGGGGTGCGAAAAATGACCAAAAAAAAAGGAAAGACTATAGTCTTTCCTCATTTTTTGGAAAAAAATTTGACCCCTTCAGATCTCGTCAGGATTTTCCCAGAATGTTATTTGGGTGGTGTACGCTTGGAATTTATGGGGCAAACTTCCCTCAACCCTTCCCACTGCTTCGCAGCTGGTTAAAAAATGTTGAAAAGTAGATGTCTTCAGAAAACTTTCTGAATTTTTTTTTAACAGGGGGGAGGGGTTGGGGGATGTTTGGCGCATATTTTCCAAGTCTCTAGCCTCCATATTACATTCTGGAAATTTTAGAAGGAGATCCGAGGGGGTGCGAAAAATGACCAAAAAAAAAGGAAAGAATAGTCTTTCCTCATTTTTTGGAAAAAAATTTGACCCCTTCAGATCTCGTCAGGATTTTCCCAGAATGTTATTTGGGTGGTGTACGCTTGGAAATTATGGGGCAAACTTCCCTCAACCCTTCCCACTGCTTCGCAGCTGGTTAGAAAATGTTGAAAAGTAGATGTCTTCAGAAAACTTTCTGAATTTTTTTTGAACAGGAGGGAGGGGTTGGGGGATGTTTGCCGCATATTTTCCAAGTCTCTAGCCTCCATATTACATTCTGGAAATTTTAGAAGGAGATCCGAAGGGGTGCGAAAAATGACCAAAAAAAAAGGAAAGACTATAGTCTTTCCTCATTTTTTGGAAAAAAATTTGACCCCTTCAGATCTCGTCAGGATTTTCCCAGAATGTTATTTGGGTGGTGTACGCTTGGAAATTATGGTGCAAACTTCCCTCAACCCTTCCCACTGCTTCGCAGCTGGTTAGAAAATGTTCAAAAGTAGATGTCTTCAGAAAACTTTCTGAATTTTTTTTGAACAGGTGGGAGGGGTTGGGGGATGTTTGGCGCATATTTTCCAAGTCTCTAGCCTCCATATTACATTCTGGAAATTTTAGAAGGAGATCCGAAGGGGTGCGAAAAATGACCAAAAAAAAAGGAAAGACTATAGTCTTTCCTCATTTTTTGGAAAAAAATTTGACCCCTTCAGATCTCGTCAGGATTTTCCCAGAATGTTATTTGGGTGGTGTACGCTTGGAAATTATGGGGCAAACTTCCCTCAACCCTTCCCACTGCTTCGCAGCTGCTTAGAAAAAGTTCAAAAGTAGATGTCTTCAGAAAACTTTCTGAATTTTTTTTGAACAGGTGGGAGGGGTTGGGGGATGTTTGGCGCATATTTTCCAAGTCTCTAGCCTCCATATTACATTCTGGAAATTTTAGAAGTAGATCCGAGGGGGTTCGAAAAATGACCAAAAAAAAAGGAAAGATTATAGTCTTTCCTCATTTTTTGGAAAAAAATTTGACACCTTCAGATCTCGTCAGGATTTTCCCAGAATGTTATTTGGGTGGTGTACGCTTGGAAATTATGGGGCAAACTTTCCTCAACCCTTCCCACTGCTTCGCAGCTGGTTAGAAAATGTTGAAAAGTAGATGTCTTCAGAAAACTTTCTGAATTTCTTTTGAACAGGAGGGAGGGGTTGGGGGATGTTTGGCGCATATTTTCCAAGTCTCTAGCCTCCATATTACATTCTGGAAATTTTAGAAGTAGATCCGAGGGGGTGCGAAAAATGACCAAAAAAAAAGGAAAGACTATAGTCTTTCCTCATTTTTTGGAAAAAAATTTGACCCCTTCAGATCTCGTCAGGATTTTCCCAGAATGTTGTTTGGGTGGTATACGCTTGGAAATTATGGGGCAAACTTCCCTCAACCCTTCCCACTGCTTCACAGCTGGTTAGAAAATGTTGAAAAGTAGATGTCTTCAGAAAACTTTCTGAATTTCTTTTGAACAGGAGGGAGGGGTTGGGGGATGTTTGGCGCATATTTTCCAAGTCTCTAGCCTCCATATTACATTCTGGAAATTTTAGAAGTAGATCCGAGGGGGTGCGAAAAATGACCAAAAAAAAAGGAAAGACTATAGTCTTTCCTCATTTTTTGGAAAAAAATTTGACCCCTTCAGATCTCGTCAGGATTTTCCCAGAATGTTATTTGGGTGGTGTACGCGCGCTTGGAAATTATGGGGCAAACTTCCCTCAACCCTTCCCACTGCTTCGCAGCTGGTTAGAAAATGTTCAAAAGTACATGTCTTCAGAAAACTTTCTGAATTTTTTTTGAACAGGTGGGAGGGGTTGGGGGATGTTTGGCGCATATTTTCCAAGTCTCTAGCCTCCATATTACATTCTGGAAATTTTAGAAGGAGATCCGAAGGGGTGCGAAAAATGACCAAAAAAAAAGGAAAGACTATAGTCTTTCCTCATTTTTTGGAAAAAAATTTGACCCCTTCAGATCTCGTCAGGATTTTCCCAGAATGTTATTTGGGTGGTTACGCTTGGAAATTATGGGGCAAACTTCCCTCAACCCTTCCCACTGCTTCGCAGCTGGTTAGAAAATATTCATAAGTAGATGTCTTCAGAAAACTTTGTGAATTTTTTTTGAACAGGAGGGAGGGGTTGGGGGATGTTTGGCGCATATTTTCCAAGTCTCTAGCCTCCATATTACATTCTGGAAATTTTAGAAGGAGATCCGAGGGGGTGCGAAAAATGACCAAAAAAAAAGGAAAGACTATAGTCTTTCCTCATTTTTTGGAAAAAAATTTGACCCCTTCAGATCTCGTCAGGATTTTCCCAGAATGTTGTTTGGGTGGTGTACGCTTGGAAATTATGGGGCAAACTTCCCTCAACCCTTCCCACTGCTTCACAGCTGGTTAGAAAATGTTGAAAAGTAGATGTCTTCAGAAAACTTTCTGAATTTTTTTTGAACAGGAGGGAGGGGTTGGGGAATGTTTGGCGCATATTTTCCAAGTCCCTAGCCTCCATATTACATTCTGGAAAGTTTAGAAGGAGATCCGAAGGGGTGCGAAAAATGACCAAAAAAAAAAGGAAAGACTATAGTCTTTCCTCATTTTTTGGAAAAAAATTTGACCCCTTCAGATCTCGTCAGGATTTTCCCAGAATGTTATTTGGGTGGTGTACGCTTGGAAATTATGGGGCAAACTTCCCTCAACCCTTCCCACTGCTTCACAGCTGGTTAGAAAATGTTGAAAAGTAGATGTCTTCAGAAAACTTTCTGAATTTTTTTTGAACAGGAGGGAGGGGTTGGGGGATGTTTGGCGCATATTTTCCAAGTCTCTAGCCTCCATATTACATTCTGGAAATTTTAGAAAGATATCCGAGGGGGTGCGAAAAATGACCAAAAAAAAAGGAAAGACTATAGTCTTTCCTCATTTTTTGGAAAAAAATTTGACCCCTTCAGATCTCGTCAGGATTTTCCCAGAATGTTATTTGGGTGGTGTACGCTTGGAATTTATGGGGCAAACTTCCCTCAACCCTTCCCACTGCTTCGCAGCTGGTTAAAAAATGTTGAAAAGTAGATGTCTTCAGAAAACTTTCTGAATTTTTTTTTAACAGGAGGGAGGGGTTGGGGGATGTTTGGCGCATATTTTCCAAGTCTCTAGCCTCCATATTACATTCTGGAAATTTTAGAAGGAGATCCGAGGGGGTGCGAAAAATGACCAAAAAAAAAGGAAAGAATAGTCTTTCCTCATTTTTTGAAAAAAAATTTGACCCCTTCAGATCTCGTCAGGATTTTCCCAGAATGTTATTTGGGTGGTGTACGCTTGGAAATTATGGGGCAAACTTCCCTCAACCCTTCCCACTGCTTCACAGCTGGTTAGAAAATGTTGAAAAGTAGATGTCTTCAGAAAACTTTCTGAATTTTTTTTGAACAGGAGGGAGGGGTTGGGGGATGTTTGGCGCATATTTTCCAAGTCCCTAGCCTCCATATTACATTCTGGAAATTTTAGAAGGAGATCCGAAGGGGTGCGAAAAATGACCAAAAAAAAAAAGGAAAGACTATAGTCTTTCCTCATTTTTTGGAAAAAAATTTGACCCCTTCAGATCTCGTCAGGATTTTCCCAGAATGTTATTTGGGTGGTGTACGCTTGGAAATTATGGGGCAAACTTCCCTCAACCCTTCCCACTGCTTCGCAGCTGGTTAGAAAATGTTGAAAAGTAGATGTCTTCATAAAACTTTCTGAATTTTTTTTTAACAGGAGGGAGGGGTTGGGGGATGTTTGGCGCATATTTTCCAAGTCTCTAGCCTCCATATTACATTCTGGAAATTTTAGAATGAGATCCGAAGGGGTGCGAAAAATGACCAAAAAAAAAGGAAAGACTATAGTCTTTCCTCATTTTTTGGAAAAAAATTTGACCCCTTCAGATCTCGTCAGGATTTTCCCAGAATGTTATTTGGGTGGTGAACGCTAGGAAATTATGGGGCAAACTTCCCTCAACCCTTCCCACTGCTTCGCAGCTGGTTAGAAAATGTTGAAAAGTAGATGTCTTCAGAAAACTTTCTGAATTTTTTTTGAACAGGAGGGAGGGGTTGGGGGATGTTTGGCGCATATTTTCCAAGTCTCTAGCCTCCATATTACATTCTGGAAATTTTAGAAGGAGATCCGAAGGGGTGCGAAAAATGACCAAAAAAAAAAGGAAAGTCTTTCCTCATTTTTTGGAAAAAAATTTGACCCCTTCAGATCTCGTCAGGATTTTCCCAGAATGTTATTTGGGTGGTGTACGCTTGGAAATTATGGGGCAAACTTCCCTCAACCCTTCCCACTGCTTCGCAGCTGGTTAGAAAATGTTCAAAAGTAGATGTCTTCAGAAAACTTTCTGAATTTTTTTTGATCCGGTGGGAGGGGTTGGGGGAAGTTTGACGCATATTTTCCAAGTCTCTAGCCTCCATATTACATTCTGGAAATTTTAGAAGGATATCCGAGGGGGTGCGAAAAATGACCAAAAAAAAAGGAAAGACTATAGTCTTTCCTCATTTTTTGGAAAAAAATTTGACCCCTTCAGATCTCGTCAGGATTTTCCCAGAATGTTATTTGGGTGGTGTACGCTTGGAAATTATGGGGCAAACTTTCCTCAACCCTTCCCACTGCTTCGCAGCTGGTTAGAAAATGTTGAAAAGTAGATGTCTTCAGAAAACTTTCTGAATTTCTTTTGAACAGGTGGGAGGGGTTGGGGGATGTTTGGCGCATATTTTCCAAGTCTCTAGCCTCCATATTACATTCTGGAAATTTTAGAAGTAGATCCGAGGGGGTGCGAAAAATGACCAAAAAAAAAGGAAAGACTATAAGTCTTTCCTCATTTTTTGGAAAAAAATTTGACCCCTTCAGATCTCGTCAGGATTTTCCCAGAATGTTATTTGGGTGGTGTACGCTTGGAAATTATGGGGCAAACTTCCCTCAACCCTTCCCACTGCTTCA
The DNA here is from genome assembly GCA_963082805.1 of Hemicrepidius hirtus. Classification (NCBI taxonomy): domain Eukaryota; kingdom Metazoa; phylum Arthropoda; class Insecta; order Coleoptera; family Elateridae; genus Hemicrepidius; species Hemicrepidius hirtus. Next base: position 36,800,935 of record OY720160.1, on the reverse strand, counting down.
CATCTGGGTAGAAAATGTTGAAAAGTAGATGTCTTCAGAAAAATTTTTCTGAATTTTTTTTGAACAGGAGGGAGGGGTTGGGGAATGTTTGGCGCATATTTTCCAAGTCCCTAGCCTCCATATTACATTCTGGAAAGTTTAGAAGGAGATCCGAAGGGGTGCGAAAAATGACCAAAAAAAAAAAAGGAAAGACTATAGTCTTTCCTCATTTTTTGGAAAAAAATTTGACCCCTTCAGATCTCGTCAGGATTTTCCCAGAATGTTATTTGGGTGGTGTACGCTTGGAAATTATGGGTCAAACTTCCCTCAACCCTTCCCACTGCTTCGCAGCTGGTTAGAAAATGTTCAAAAGTAGATGTCTTCAGAAAACTTTCTGAATTTTTTTTGAACAGGAGGGAGGGGTTGGGGGATGTTTGGCGCATATTTTCCAAGTCTCTAGCCTCCATATTACATTCTGGAAATTTTAGAAGGAGATCCGAAGGGGTGCGAAAAATGACCAAAAAAAAAGGAAAGACTATAGTCTTTCCTCATTTTTTGGAAAAAAATTTGACCCCTTCAGATCTCGTCAGGATTTTCCCAGAATGTTATTTGGGTGGTGTACGCTTGGAAATTATGGGGCAAACTTCCCTCAACCCTTCCCACTGCTTCGCAGCTGGTTAGAAAATGTTGAAAAGTAGATGTCTTCAGAAAACTTTCTGAATTTTTTTTGAACAGGAGGGAGGGGTTGGGGGATGTTTGGCGCATATTTTCCAAGTCTCTAGCCTCCATATTACATTCTGGAAATTTTAGAAGGAGATCCGAAGGGGTGCGAAAAATGACCAAAAAAAAAGGAAAGACTATAGTCTTTCCTCATTTTTTGGAAAAAAATTTGACCCCTTCAGATCTCGTCAGGATTTTCCCAGAATGTTATTTGGGTGGTGTACGCTTGGAAATTATGGTGCAAACTTCCCTCAACCCTTCCCACTGCTTCGCAGCTGGTTAGAAAATGTTCAAAAGTAGATGTCTTCAGAAAACTTTCTGAATTTTTTTTGAACAGGTGGGAGGGGTTGGGGGATGTTTGGCGCATATTTTCCAAGTCTCTAGCCTCCATATTACATTCTGGAAATTTTAGAAGTAGATCCGAGGGGGTGCGAAAAATGACCAAAAAAAGAGGAAAGACTATAGTCTTTCCTCATTTTTTGGAAAAAAATTTGACCCCTTCAGATCTCGTCAGGATTTTCCCAGAATGTTGTTTGGGTGGTATACGCTTGGAAATTATGGGGCAAACTTCCCTCAACCCTTCCCACTGCTTCACAGCTGGTTAGAAAATGTTGAAAAGTAGATGTCTTCAGAAAACTTTCTGAATTTTTTTTGAACAGGAGGGAGGGGTTGGGGAATGTTTGGCGCATATTTTCCAAGTCCCTAGCCTCCATATTACATTCTGGAAAGTTTAGAAGGAGATCCGAAGGGGTGCGAAAAATGACCAAAAAAAAAAGGAAAGACTATAGTCTTTCCTCATTTTTTGGAAAAAAATTTGACCCCTTCAGATCTCGTCAGGATTTTCCCAGAATGTTATTTGGGTGGTGTACGCTTGGAAATTATGGGGCAAACTTCCCTCAACCCTTCCCACTGCTTCGCAGCTGGTTAGAAAATGTTCAAAAGTAGATGTCTTCAGAAAACTTTCTGAATTTTTTTTGAACAGGTGGGAGGGGTTGGGGGATGTTTGGCGCATATTTTCCAAGTCTCTAGCCTCCATATTACATTCTGGAAATTTTAGAAGGAGATCCGAAGGGGTGCGAAAAATGACCAAAAAAAAAGGAAAGACTATAGTCTTTCCTCATTTTTTGGAAAAAAATTTGACCCCTTCAGATCTCGTCAGGATTTTCCCAGAATGTTATTTGGGTGGTTACGCTTGGAAATTATGGGGCAAACTTCCCTCAACCCTTCCCACTGCTTCGCAGCTGGTTAGAAAATGTTCAAAAGTAGATGTCTTCAGAAAACTTTCTGAATTTTTTTTGAACAGGTGGGAGGGGTTGGGGGAAGTTTGGCGCATATTTTCCAAGTCTCTAGCCTCCATATTACATTCTGGAAATTTTAGAAGGATATCCGAGGGGGTGCGAAAAATGACCAAAAAAAAAGGAAAGACTATAGTCTTTCCTCATTTTTTGGAAAAAAATTTGACCCCTTCAGTTCTCGTCAGGATTTTCCCAGAATGTTATTTGGGTGGTGTACGCTTGGAATTTATGGGGCAAACTTCCCTCAACCCTTCCCACTGCTTCGCAGCTGGTTAAAAAATGTTGAAAAGTAGATGTCTTCAGGAAACTTTCTGAATTTTTTTTTAACAGGAGGGAGGGGTTGGGGGATGTTTGGCGCATATTTTCCAAGTCTCTAGCCTCCATATTACATTCTGGAAATTTTAGAAGGAGATCCGAGGGGGTGCGAAAAATGACCAAAAAAAAAGGAGACTATAGTCTTTCCTCATTTTTTGGAAAAAAATTTGACCCCTTCAGATCTCGTCAGGATTTTCCCATAATGTTATTTGGGTGGTGTACGCTTGGAAATTATGGGGCAAACTTCCCTCAACCCTTCCCACTGCTTCGCAGCTGGTTAGAAAATATTCAAAAGTAGATGTCTTCAGAAAACTTTGTGAATTTTTTTTGAACAGGAGGGAGGGGTTGGGGGATGTTTGGCGCATATTTTCCAAGTCTCTAGCCTCCATATTACATTCTGGAAATTTTAGAAGGAGATCCGAGGGGGTGCGAAAAATGACCAAAAAAAAAGGAAAGACTATAGTCTTTCCTCATTTTTTGGAAAAAAATTTGACCCCTTCAGATCTCGTCAGGATTTTCCCAGAATGTTATTTGGGTGGTGTACGCTTGGAAATTATGGGGCAAACTTCCCTCAACCCTTCCCACTGCTTCACAGCTGGTTAGAAAATGTTGAAAAGTAGATGTCTTCATAAAACTTTCTGAATTTTTTTTTAACAGGAGGGAGGGGTTGGGGGATGTTTGGCGCATATTTTCCAAGTCTCTAGCCTCCATATTACATTCTGGAAATTTTAGAATGAGATCCGAAGGGGTGCGAAAAATGACCAAAAAAAAAGGAAAGACTATAGTCTTTCCTCATTTTTTGGAAAAAAATTTGACCCCTTCAGATCTCGTCAGGATTTTCCCAGAATGTTATTTGGGTGGTGAACGCTAGGAAATTATGGGGCGAACTTCCCTCAACCCTTCCCACTGCTTCGCAGCTGGTTAGAAAATGTTCAAAAGTAGATGTCTTCAGAAAACGTTCTGAATTTTTTTTGATCCGGCGGGAGGGGTTGGGGGAAGTTTGGCGCATATTTTCCAAGTCTCTAGCCTCCATATTACATTCTGGAAATTTTAGAAGGATATCCGAGGGGGTGCGAAAAATGACCAAAAAAAAAGGAAAGACTATAGTCTTTCCTCATTTTTTGGAAAAAAATTTGACCCCTTCAGATCTCGTCAGGATTTTCCCAGAATGTTATTTGGGTGGTGTACGCTTGGAAATTATGGGGCAAACTTCCCTCAACCCTTCCCACTGCTTCGCAGCTGCTTAGAAAAAGTTCAAAAGTAGATGTCTTCAGAAAACTTTCTGAATTTTTTTTGAACAGGTGGGAGGGGTTGGGGGATGTTTGGCGCATATTTTCCAAGTCCCTAGCCTCCATATTACATTCTGGAAAGTTTAGAAGGAGATCCGAAGGGGTGCGAAAAATGACCAAAAAAAAAAGGAAAGACTATAGTCTTTCCTCATTTTTTGGAAAAAAATTTGACCCCTTCAGATCTCGTCAGGATTTTCCCAGAATGTTATTTGGGTGGTGTACGCTTGGAAATTATGGGGCAAACTTCCCTCAACCCTCCCACTGCTTCGCAGCTGGTTAGAAAATGTTCAAAAGTAGATGTCTTCAGAAAACTTTCTGAATTTTTTTTGATCCGGAGGGAGGGGTTGGGGGAAGTTTGGCGCATATTTTCCAAGTCTCTAGCCTCCATATTACATTCTGGAAATTTTAGAAGGATATCCGAGGGGGTGCGAAAAATGACCAAAAAAAAAGGAAAGACTATAGTCTTTCCTCATTTTTTGGAAAAAAATTTGACCCCTTCAGATCTCGTCAGGATTTTCCCAGAATGTTATTTGGGTGGTGTACGCTTGGAAATTATGGGGCAAACTTCCCTCAACCCTTCCCACTGCTTCGCAGCTGGTTAGAAAATGTTCAAAAGTAGATGTCTTCAGAAAACTTTCTGAATTTTTTTTGAACAGGGGGGAGGGGTTGGGGGATGTTTGGCGCATATTTTCCAAGTCTCTAGCCTCCATATTACATTCTGGAAATTTTAGAAGGAGATCCGAAGGGGTGCGAAAAATGACCAAAAAAAAAGGAAAGACTATAGTCTTTCCTCATTTTTTGGAAAAAAATTTGACCCCTTCAGATCTCGTCAGGATTTTCCCAGAATGTTATTTGGGTGGTGTACGCTTGGAAATTATGGGGCAAACTTCCCTCAACCCTTCCCACTGCTTCGCAGCTGGTTAGAAAATGTTCAAAAGTAGATGTCTTCAGAAAACGTTCTGAATTTTTTTTGATCCGGCGGGAGGGGTTGGGGGAAGTTTGGCGCATATTTTCCAAGTCTCTAGCCTTCATATTACATTCTGGAAATTTTAGAAGGAGATCCGAGGGGGTGCGAAAAATGACCAAAAAAAAAGGAAAGACTATAGTCTTTCCTCATTTTTTGGAAAAAAATTTGACCCCTTCAGATCTCGTCAGGATTTTCCCAGAATGTTATTTGGGTGGTGTACGCTTGGAAATTATGGGGCAAACTTCCCTCAACCCTTCCCACTGCTTCGCAGCTGGTTAGAAAATGTTAAAAAGTAGATGTCTTCAGAAAACTTTCTGAATTTTTTTTGAACAGGAGGGAGGGGTTGGGGGATGTTTGGCAGGTATTTTTCAAGTCTCTAGCATCCATATTACATTCTGGGAATTTTAGAAGGAAATAAAAGTTGCAGTGTGAACCCACCTTTAGCTATTAAAAGTTGCAGTGTGAACGCACCTTTAGTTAATAAAAGTTGCTGTGAACGCACCTTTAGCTAATAAAAGTTGCTGTGTAAACGCACCTTTAGCTAATAAAAGTTGCAGTGTGTACGCACGTTTAGCTAGTAAAAGTTGCTTTGTGAACGCACCTTTAGCTAATAAAAGTTGCAGTGTGAACGCACCTTTAGCTAATAAAAGTTGCTGTGTGAACGCACCTTTAGCTAATAAAAGTTGCTATTTAAACGCACCTTTAGCTAAAAACAGTTGCAGTGTGAACGCACCTTTAGATAATAAAAGTTGCAGTGTGAACGCACCTTTAGCTAATAAAAGTTGCAGTGTGAACGCACCTTTACCTAATAAAAGTTGCAGTGTGAACACACCTTTAGCTAAAAACAGTTGCAGTGTGAACGCACCTTTAGCTAAAAAAAGTTGCTGTGTGAACGCACCTTTAGCTCAAAAAAGTTGCAGTGTGAACGCACCTTTAGCTTAAAAAAAGTTGCAGTGTTAACGCACCTTTAGCTAATAAAAGTTGCTGTGTGAACGCACCTTCAGCTAATAAGAATTTCTGGGTGAACGCACCTTTAGCTAATAAAAGTTGCTGTGTCAACGCACCTTCAGAATTGCTGTGTGAATGCACCTTTAGCTAATAAATTTATCAACTAAAGGTGCGTTCACACTGCAACTTTTATTAGCTAAAGGTGCGTTCACACAGCAACTTTTATTAGCTAAAGCTGCGTTCACACTGCAACTTCTATTACCTTAAGTTGCGTTCACACTGCAACTTTTTTTTAGCTAAAGGTGCGTTCACACTGCAACTTTTATTAAGCTAAAGGTGCGTTCACACAGCAACTTTTTTTTAGCTAAAGGTGTGGTCCCACAGCAACTTTTTTTTAGCTAAAGGTGCGTTCACACTGCAACTGTTTTTAGCTAAAGGTGCGTTCACACTGCAACTTTTTTTAGCTAAAGGTGCGTTCACACTGCAACTTTTATTAGCTAAAGGTGCGTTCACACTGCAACTTTTTTTACCTAAAGGTGCGTTCACACAGCAACTTTTTTTAGCTAAAGGTGCGTTCACACTGCAACTTTTATTACCTAAAGGTGCGTTCACACAGCAACTTTTTTAGCTAAAGGTGCGTTCACACAGCAACTTTTTTTAGCTAAAGGTGCGTTCACACTGCAACTTTTTTTTACCTAAAGGTGCGTTCACACAGCAACTTTTTTTAGCTAAAGGTGCGTTCACACTGCAACTTTTTTTACCTAAAGGTGCGTTCACACAGCAACTTTTTTTAGCTAAAGGTGCGTTCACACTGCAACTTTTTTTTACCTAAAGGTGCGTTCACACAGCAACTTTTTTAGCTAAAGGTGCGTTCACACTGCAACTTTTTTTACCTAAAGGTGAGTTCACACAGCAACTTTTTTTAGCTAAAGGTGCGTTCACACTGCAACGTTTTTTACCTAAAGGTGCGTTCACACAGCAACTTTTTTTAGCTAAAGGTGCGTTCACACTGCAACGTTTTTTACCTAAAGGTGCGTTCACACAGCAACTTTTTTTAGCTAAAGGTGCGTTCACACTGCAACTTTTTTTAGCTAAAGGTACGTTCACACTGCAACTTTTTTAGCTAAAGGTGCGTTCACACTGCAACTTTTATTAGCTAAAGGTGCGTTCACACTGCAACTTCTTTTACCTAAAGGTGTGTTCACACAGCAACTTTTTTTAGCTAAAGGTGCGTTCACACAGCAACTTTTTTTACCTAAAGGTGCGTTCACACAGTAACTTTTTTTAGCAAAAGTTGCGTTCACACTGCAACTTTTTTTACCTAAAGGTGCGTTCACACAGCAACTTTTTTTAGCTAAAGGTGCGTTCAAACTGCAACTTTTATTAGCAAAAGGTGCGTTCACACTGCAACTTTTTTTACCTAAAAGTGCGTTCACACAGCAACTTTTTTTAGCTAAAGGTGCGTTCACACCGCAACTTATATTAGCTAAAGGTGCGTTCACACTGCAACTTCTATTAGCTAAAGGTGCGTTCACACTGCAACTTTTATTAGCTAAAGGTGGGTTCACACTACAACTTTTATTAACTAAGGGTGCGTACACACCACATGAAAATACTTAGAACATTCAGACAAATTTTCCTAAATTAGAAAACTTTATGCAATTTTTTTACAGCGTACCGCTTATCTCTTTGGAAAAAACCTTTCTTTAAAATTTTTGTTAGCCCTATAAAGGGCTGTTTTTATCTTCACATCCCTAAAAAGGGCCGTCTCTCCTTCAGGACTGATGATCTTCGGCTACCTCCTGGAAGAAGTGGGCGACTGCCTCCCCAGGATGAAATCGTCTGAGAACTCCAGGAAATCGACTAAAACAAATTATTTAGACCCTACTTTTACCCCCTAGTGTTCAACATCTCTCCTCCCCTAACTGTTCAAAAAAAATTCAGAAAGGTTTCACAAGGAATCCATTCCTGAACAGTTCCTGACCAGGTGGGAACCAGCGGGAAGGGGTGGGGGAAGTTTGCCCCATAATTTCCAAGCGTACACCCTCCAAATAACATTCTGGGAGAATCCTGACGACATCTGAAGGGGTCAAATTTTTTTCCAAAAAATGAGGAAAGACCTTTCCTTTTTTTTTGGTCATTTTTCGCACCCCCTCGGATCTCCTTCTAAAATTTCCAGAATGTAATATGGAGGCTAGAGACTTGGAAAATATGCGCCAAACATCCCCCAACCCCTCCCACCTGTTCAAAAAAAATTCAGAAAGTTTTCTGAAGACATCTACTTTTGAACATTTTCTAACCAGCTGCGAAGCAGTGGGAAGGGTTGAGGGAAGTCTGCCCCATAATTTCCAAGTGTACACCCTCCAAATAACATTCTGGGAAAATCGTGACGAGATCTGAAGGGGTTAAATTTTTTCCAAAAAATGAGCAAAGACTATAGTCTTACCTTTTTTTTTTCGAAGATTTTTTCACCCTCTCCGATTTCCTTAGGAAAATTTTAGAATGTAATATGAAGTGTAAAGACTTGAAACATATGTGCCAAACATCCCCCATCCCCTCCCATCTGGTCCAAAAAAATTCCGAAAGTTTTCTGGAACATCCCAATTCTGAACGTTTCCTAGCCAGGTGTGGAGCAGTGGGAAGGGTTGAGGGAAGTCTGCCCCATAATTTCCAAGTGTACACCCTCCAAATAACATTCTGGGAAAATCGTGGCGAGATCTGAAGGGGTCAAATTTTTTTCCAAAAAATGAGCAAAGACTATAGTCTTTCCTTTTTTTTTCGAAGATTTTTTCACCCTCTCCGATTTCCTTAGGAAAATTTTAGAATGTAATATGAAGTGTAAAGACTCGAAAAATATGTGCCAAACATCCCCCATCCCCTCCCATCTGGTCCAAAAAAATTCCGAAAGTTTTCTGGAACATCCCAATTCTGAACGTTTCCTAGCCAGGTGTGGAGCAGTGGGAAGGGTTGAGGGAAGTCTGCCCCATAATTTCCAAGTGTACACCCTCCAAATAACATTCTGGGAAAATCGTGGCGAGATCTGAAGGGGTCAAATTTTTTTCCAAAAAATGAGCAAAGACTATAGTCTTTCCTTTTTTTTTCGAAGATTTTTTCACCCTCTCCGATTTCCTTAGGAAAATTTCAGAATGTAATATGAAGTGTAAAGACTTGAAAAATATGTGCCAAACATCCCCCATCCCCTCCCATCTGGTCCAAAAAAATTCCGAAAGTTTTCTGGAACATCCCAATTCTGAACGTTTCCTAGCCAGGTGTGGAGCAGTGGGAAGGGTTGAGGGAAGTCTGCCCCATAATTTCCAAGTGTACACCCTCCAAATAACATTCTGGGAAAATCGTGGCGAGATCTGAAGGGGTCAAATTTTTTTCCAAAAAATGAGCAAAGACTATAGTCTTTCCTTTTTTTTTCGAAGATTTTTTCACCCTCTCCGATTTCCTTAGGAAAATTTTAGAATGTAATATGAAGTGTAAAGACTCGAAAAATATGTGCCAAACATCCCCCATCCCCTCCCATCTAGTCCAAAAAAATTCCGAAAGTTTTCTGGAACAACCCAATTCTGAACGTTTCCTAGCCAGGTGTGGAGCAGTGGGAAGGGATGAGGGAAGTCTGCCCCATAATTTCCAAGTGTACACCCTCCAAATAACATTCTGGGAAAATCGTGGCGAGATCTGAAGGGGTGAAATTTTTTTCCAAAAAATGAGCAAAGACTATAGTCTTTCCTTTTTTTTTCGAAGATTTTTTCACCCTCTCCGATTTCCTTAGGAAAATTTTAGAATGTAATATGAAGTGTAAAGACTCGAAAAATATGTGCCAAACATCCCCCATCCCCTCCCATCTAGTCCAAAAAAATTCCGAAAGTTTTCTGGAACAACCCAATTCTGAACGTTTCCTAGCCAGGTGTGGAGCAGTGGGAAGGGGTGAGGGAAGTCTGCCCCATAATTTCCAAATGTACACCCTCCAAATAACATTCTGGGAAAATCGTGGCGAGATCTGAAGGGGTCAAATTTTTTTCCAAAAAATGAGCAAAGATATAGTCTTTCCTTTTTTTTTCGAAGATTTTTTCACCCTCTCCGATTTCCTTAGGAAAATTTTAGAATGTAATATGAAGTGTAAAGACTTGAAAAATATGTGCCAAACATCCCCCATCCCCTCCCATCTGGTCCAAAAAAATTCCGAAAGTTTTCTGGAACAACCCAATTCTGAACGTTTCCTAGCCAGGTGTGGAGCAGTGGGAAGGGTTGAGGGAAGTCTGCCCCATAATTTCCAAGTGTACACCCTCCAAATAACATTCTGGGAAAATCGTGGCGAGATCTGAAGGGGTCGAATTTTTTTCCAAAAAATGAGCAAAGACTATAGTCTTTCCTTTTTTTTTTCGAAGATTTTTTCGCCCTCTCCGATTTCCTTAGGAAAATTTTAGAAAGTAATAGGAAGTGTAAAGACTTGAAAAATATGTGCCAAAATCCCCCATCCCCTCCCTACTGGTCCAAAAAAATTCCGAAAGTTTTCTGGAACAACCCAATTCTGAACGTTTCCTAGCCAGGTGTGGAGCAGTGGGAAGGGTTGAGGGAAGTCTGCCCCATAATTTCCAAGTATACACCCTCCAAATAACATTCTGGGAAAATCGTGGCGAGATCTGAAGGGGTGAAATTTTTTTCCCAAAAATGAGCAAAGACCTTTCTTTCCTTTTTTTTTCGAAGATTTTTTCACCCTCTCCGATTTCCTTAGGAAAATTTTAGAATGTTATATGAAGTGTAAAGACTTGAAAAATATGTGCCAAACATCCCCCATCCCCTCCCATCTGGTCCAAAAAAATTCCGAAAGTTTTCTGGAACAACCCAATTCTGAACGTTTCCTAGCCAGGTGTGGAGCAGTGGGAAGGGGTGAGGGAAGTCTGCCCCATAATTTCCAAGTGTACACCCTCCAAATAACATTCTGGGAAAATCGTGGCGAGATCTGAAGGGGTCACATTTTTTTCCAAAAAATGAGCAAAGACTATAGTCTTTCCTTTTTTTTTCGAAGATTTTTTCACCCTCTCCGATTTCCTTAGGAAAATTTCAGAATGTAATATGAAGTGTAAAGACGAAAAATATGTGCCAAACATCCCCCATCCCCTCCCATCTGGTCCAAAAAAATTCCGAAAGTTTTCTGGAACAACCCAATTCTGAACGTTTCCTAGCCAGGTGTGGAGCAGTGGGAAGGGTTGAGGGAAGTCTGCCCCATAATTTCCAAGTGTACACCCTCCAAATAACATTCTGGGAAAATCGTGGCGAGATCTGAAGGGGTCAAATTTTTTTCCAAAAAATGAGCAAAGACTATAGTCTTTCCTTTTTTTTTTTCGAAGATTTTTTCGCCCTCTCCGATTTCCTTAGGAAAATTTTAGAATGTAATATGAAGTGTAAAGACTCGAAAAATATGTGCCAAACATCCCCCATCCCCTCCCATCTGGTCCAAAAAAATTCCGAAAGTTTTCTGGAACATCCCAATTCTGAACGTTTCCTAGCCAGGTGTGGAGCAGTGGGAAGGGTTGAGGGAAGTCTGCCCCATAATTTCCAAGTGTACACCCTCCAAATAACATTCTGGGAAAATCGTGGCGAGATCTGAAGGGGTCAAATTTTTTTCCAAAAAATGAGCAAAGACTATAGTCTTTCCTTTTTTTTTCGAAGATTTTTTCACCCTCTCCGATTTCCTTAGGAAAATTTTAGAATGTAATATGAAGTGGTAAGACTTGAAAAATATGTGCCAAACATCCCCCATCCCCTCCCATCTGGTCCAAAAAAATTCCGAAAGTTTTCTGGAACAACCCAATTCTGAACGTTTCCTAGCCAGGTGTGGAGCAGTGGGAAGGGTTGAGGGAAGTCTGCCCCATAATTTCCAAGTGTACACCCTCCAAATAACATTCTGGGAAAATCGTGGCGAGATCTGAAGGGGTCGAATTTTTTTCCAAAAAATGAGCAAAGACTATAGTCTTTCCTTTTTTTTTTCGAAGATTTTTTCGCCCTCTCCGATTTCCTTAGGAAAATTTTAGAATGTAATAGGAAGTGTAAAGACTTGAAAAATATGTGCCAAACATCCCCCATCCCCTCCCTACTGGTCCAAAAAAATTCCGAAAGTTTTCTGGAACAACCCAATTCTGAACGTTTCCTAGCCAGGTGTGGAGCAGTGGGAAGGGTTGAGGGAAGTCTGCCCCATAATTTCCAAGTATACACCCTCCAAATAACATTCTGGGAAAATCGTGGCGAGATCTGAAGGGGTGAAATTTTTTTCCCAAAAATGAGCAAAGACCTTTCTTTCCTTTTTTTTTCGAAGATTTTTTCACCCTCTCCGATTTCCTTAGGAAAATTTTAGAATGTTATATGAAGTGTAAAGACTTGAAAAATATGTGCCAAACATCCCCCATCCCCTCCCATCTGGTCCAAAAAAATTACGAAAGTTTTCTGGAACAACCCAATTCTGAACGTTTCCTAGCCAGGTGTGGAGCAGTGCGAAGGGTTGAGGGAAGTCTGCCCCATAATTTCCAAGTGTACACCCTCCAAATAACATTCTGGGAAAATCGTGGCGAGATCTGAAGGGGTCAAATTTTTTTCCAAAAAATGAGCAAAAACTATAGTCTTTCCTTTTTTTTTCGAAGATTTTTTCACCCTCTCCGATTTCCTTAGGAAAATTTTAGAATGTAATAGGAAGTGTAAAGACTTGAAAAATATGTGCCAAACATCCCCCATCAACTCCCATCTGGCCAAAAAAATTCCGAAAGTTTTCTGGAACAACCCAATTCTGAACGTTTCCTAGCCAGGTGTGGAGCAGTGGGAAGGGGTGAGGGAAGTCTGCCCCATAATTTCCAAGTGTACACCCTCCAAATAACATTCTGGGAAAATCGTGGCGAGATCTGAAGGGGTCGAATTTTTTTCCAAAAAATGAGCAAAGACTATAGTCTTTCCTTTTTTTTTTCGAAGATTTTTTCGCCCTCTCCGATTTCCTTAGGAAAATTTTAGAATGTAATAGGAAGTGTAAAGACTTGAAAAATATGTGCCAAACATCCCCCATCAACTCCCATCTGGTCCAAAAAAATTCCGAAAGTTTTCTGGAACAACCCAATTCTGAACGTTTCCTAGCCAGGTGTGGAGCAGTGGGAACGGGTGAGGGAAGTCTGCCCCATAATTTCCAAGTGTACACCCTCCAAATAACATTCTGGGAAAATCGTGGCGAGATCTGAAGGGGTCACATTTTTTTCCAAAAAATGAGCAAAGACTATAGTCTTTCCTTTTTTTTTCGAAGATTTTTTCACCCTCTCCGATTTCCTTAGGAAAATTTCAGAATGTAATATGAAGTGTAAAGACTTGAAAAATATGTGCCAAACATCCCCCATCCCCTCCCATCTGGTCCAAAAAAATTCCGAAAGTTTTCTGGAACAACCCAATTCTGAACGTTTCCTAGCCAGGTGTGGAGCAGTGGGAAGGGTTGAGGGAAGTCTGCCCCATAATTTCCAAGTGTACACCCTCCAAATAACATTCTGGGAAAATCGTGGCGAGATCTGAAGGGGTCAAATTTTTTTCCAAAAAATGAGCAAAGACTATAGTCTTTCCTTTTTTTTTTCGAAGATTTTTTCGCCCTCTCCGATTTCCTTAGGAAAATTTTAGAATGTAATAGGAAGTGTAAAGACTTGAAAAATATGTGCCAAACATCCCCCATCCCCTCCCTACTGGTCCAAAAAAATTCCGAAAGTTTTCTGGAACAACCCAATTCTGAACGTTTCCTAGCCAGGTGTGGAGCAGTGGGAAGGGTTGAGGGAAGTCTGCCCCATAATTTCCAAGTATACACCCTCCAAATAACATTCTGGGAAAATCGTGGCGAGATCTGAAGGGGTCAAATTTTTTTCCAAAAAATGAGCAAAGACTATAGTCTTTCCTTTTTTTTCCGAAGATTTTTTCACCCTCTCCGATTTTCTTAGGAAAATTTCAGAATGTAATATGAAGTGTAAAGACTTGAAAAATATGTGCCAAACATCCCCCATCCCCTACCATCTGGTCCAAAAAATTCCGAAAGTTTTCTGGAACAACCCAATTCTGAACGTTTCCTAGCCAGGTGTGGAGCAGTGGGAAGGGGTGAGGGAAGTCTGCCCCATAATTTCCAAGTGTACACCCTCCAAATAACATTCTGGGAAAATCGTGGCGAGATCTGAAGGGGTCAAATTTTTTTCCAAAAAATGAGCAAAGTCTTTCCTTTTTTTTTCGAAGATTTTTTCACCCTCTCCGATTTCTTTAGGAAAATTTCAGAATGTAATATGAAGTGTAAAGACTTGAAAAATATGTGCCAAACATCCCCCATCCCCTCCCAACTGGTCCAAAAAAATTCCGAAAGTTTTCTGGAACATCCCAATTCTGAACGTTTCCTAGCCAGGTGTGGAGCAGTGGGAAGGGGTGAGGGAAGTTTGCCCCATAATTTCCAAGTGTACACCATACAAATAACATTCTGGGAAAATCCGAACCAGATCTGAAGGGGTGAAAAAAATGTCCAAAAAAAGAGCAAAGTCTTTCCTCATTTTTTGGAAAAATTTTTGACCCCTTCCGATTTCCTTACGAAATTCCCAGAATGTTGTATGAAGTCTAAACACTTGAAAAATATGTGCCAAACATCCCTCATCCCTTCCCATCTAGTCAAAAAAATTCAGGAAGTTTTCAGAAAAAATCCATTTCTCAAACTTTACTCGCCACGTGGTAAACAGTGGGAAGGGATGAGGGATGTTTGGCACATATTTTGCAAGCGTACACCCTCCAAATAACATTCTGGGAAAATCCGAACCATATCTGAAGGGGTGAAAGAAATGGTCACACTACGTATTTTTTATTTCGAAACAGTGACACGAAATCAAAAATTTTAAATAGCAACCGGAGTAAAATTTTAGCTTCTACCCAATTCTATTTTTTTAATCCGTCAAAGATATCCTCATCCACATATTATTTCAACCAACTGTTGGTCTTAATTTAGAAACAATAAGTTTTTTAAGTTTTTTTTCTTCCACGGTTTTTTAATGCTTATGTATTTTTTTTGCTTATAATAATAAAATGAAAACTACACTTTTGACGAACACAGGGTTTACCTTCTTCCTCCATTTCTTATTCTGCTGTCTTCCTGTCCCCATCACTCTCTTTCGCATTTCTGTTGCATCTATAGCTCACCCATTTTCTCAAAATGAATATTCCCCCACTCCATTTTCCGCCGCTCTATTTTAAAATCGTTAAGTTCATTTTTTAAATTAAAAAATAAAATTTTGTTTGACAACTTGAATGATATATAATAATTTTTTTAAGTTTCAAGAATTGTTCAGAACTTTTTACCCCCTTTTTTATTTTCGATGGTTAAAATTTTGTAAGCTATTATCATTTACACAAAAATAACACAATCAGATTGTTTACAAGAACATTTAATTTGAACAAGAAATAGTACTGTATACGCAACATAATCTTAAGAACATTTAAAAATTGTATTTGAAGTTATATAAAGATAAAGATAGTAATTGCAAAAAATTTGTGTAAATCAACATTTCAAATTAAAAAAGACAAACATTGAATTTTCCAAATCTTCTAAATGTTGAGATTTCTGAAAGTCCTGTCTATAAGAAAAAAATAAGGAAATTTAGTTTCGACTATCAAAATTGGTTTCCTGAAACTTACCATTTATTTAATAAAAACTCCAGTTATTGAAAATCCTGTCTTATCTTTCCTGAAAAACATTTATATATTATGTATCCTAAAATAAAAATAACCATTACGAAACCTGAAAAAAATTAAATGTCCTGAAAAAAAATTATGTATCCTGAAAAAAATAATTAAGACACGTTAAAAAAAATAATTAAGCATCCTGAAAAAAATAATTAAGACACGCTGAAAAAAATTAATTAACCATCCTGAAAAAATTATTTAAGACCCTAAAAAAATTATTATTTAGTATCCTGAAAGAAATAATTAAGAACTCTGAAAAAAATTATTAAGACACGCTGAAAAAAAATGAATTAAGCATCCTGAAAAAAATAATTAAGACACCCTGAAACAAATTATTAAGCATCTAAAAAAATTAATTAACGCACGCTGAAAAAAAAAATTATTAGTAAACCTGAAAAAATATTAAATGTCCTGAAAAAGTATAATTAAGCATCCTGAAAAATATAATTAATAAACCCTGAAAAATATAATTATTAAACTTCCTAAAACAAATAATTAGGACGCCCTGAAAAAATAATTATGATGCACCCTGAAAAAAATAATTATTAGTAAACCTGAAAAACAACAATTTGTCCTGAAATAAAATAATTAAGAATCCTGAAACATATAATTAATAAACTCTGGAAAAAATAATTATTAAGATAATTTTGAGATAATAATTAAGATTAAGAATAAATATTAGAAACGCTGAAAGAAATTAAGATTAAGTATGCTGAAAAACAATGTCTAATTATATCTGAAAGAAAACGATTAAAATTAATCTAGTAATATCAAGAATACTTACGTACAAATAGTTTTTTATGAAAACACACCAGCACAATAACCAGAAAACAACACGAATGCGAAAGTACAAGCCGTGACGAAAAAAGCAGTTGTTGCTAAAAACGTTGAAAACTTAATTCTAACCGCTATTTTGAAAATAATCAAGAAATGGGCGCAGGAAAACTATTTCTGATAAGAAATATAGAATAACACATAGGTGGGTAACTCTCAAACATAATCGAACCCCCTCTTTGCCATCTTAGAAGAAACACAAATTTTTGAAAATTCAATTCAAAGCAACGAATAAATTTTCCATTAAAGGAAAATATTATTATCACACCCAAAGTGTTTCCTCTACGGCAACAGAATCAATTCAGAAAGCTTCACTAAAGTCTTCCCAGTGGAAACGTTTAGTGTACAAAAAACAAGATTTGTAAACAAACATTTACAGGATTTTAAGGATTAATTACAATACTTCAATACTTAGTAAACAGGGGTGAGGGGGGTTTTATTTATCTCATAAGCAAAAAATAATGAAAACCCAAAAACAAATGAACATTTTTGAAGCTTATCAAGTTCAGTATAAATACACAAAAATACAAAGGAAGGACCATTTTCAAAGTCAATTAACTTTACTAACCAGGGAAGAAGAAAACATTTTTAATTTCGAAAAACAAAAATACTGGCGAGGCGCAAGGAGTGCAAAATAAACCTGTAAACTTTGACTTTAATTTAAATTTAATTCTTAACAGGGGTATTTCAAGGGGGGCTTGGATATCCTCTCGTTTCTGGCAACTGCTGTGGAGAAAATTGGTTTCCTACCTTAAAGTTGACTTCATCTGCGTTGTCCTCTTCTGAAGCACACGAAACCAAATCCCCATTTCCGCGCACTCACTAGTCACTACACTACACTGGCCCTTCCTCGGTTATCCAAAGATCTCAAAACTTCTGCAAAAAAAAATAATAAAATTAGAAATTTATGCAAAAAATACCATCACACATCGATAGATTTTTGTTTTAAATTTACAAATTACATTTGAAAAAAATGTGAATTAGAAATATTCATAATATTAGGAATACAGTTCTAAGAAATATTTCTGAATCAAATCAATTAAAATTTCTTTTTAAATATTTATCAAAACTTAACATCCGTATTCAGAAAATAAAATTTATCGATAACAATTTGAAAAGATTTGAATAGAAACACGTATGCGTCATGAGAAGCGATGAGACATGTAGAGTTGGGTCTTACGCAACCCTTCTTTGTCTTGTTTGACTCAAATTTTCTTTATTCACTACGAAATTTAAGTTACGTAGAAAATATTTGTATAATGATTACACATTTTACAAAAAATATATTATGTCGTCATTAAAGCAGACGTAATTTTCGATATTTTTATGGGGTTGTAATAAATAAGGATTGGTAAAATCGAAAATACTGATACTAAGACTTCTTATAGACATTAGTAATAACAAAAATTGTTTTAAGGGTTAAAACGGTTTGCAAATAAAAAAAAATGAAACTTACCCTTAAAGAAGTTTTCTTTGCTGAATTTTTCTTTGGATGCGAGGGGGCTGCTTCTGATCCCTCAATGATTGTAAACTGTAAAATATAAAATATTAATTAATAATTTTCTTGAAAATACCAATTCTTTATTTTTATATTTCAATTTAATCAAATATTCTCATAAACAAAAACCAATAAAACATACCTAGTCAATGAAAACTAATTTCTGGATCAGAAAGAAAACCGCACGTCTTAATTGCACGAGATCTCTGCACAAAGTAAATTCGAGGTGCATCAGATACTAAAACCCTCCTATTACTCACAAATACATCCAAAAATTGAACGAATCAGAAACCAGTTGTTATGCATTGTTATCAGATAGGAGTTTTAGAAAAATCCCTGCCACGATCAGAACAAACCTTCAATGATATTTTATACAATTCTATTGTTTGTTATTGTCCGCTTATGTGTGATACTCCCAATACATTACAAACTGATAACAAAATTAGAAAGCTGCAAGTGTAAAAACTTGCACCTGAATTGAAAAGAATCTATTACCTTGGACATGTAAATAGATTTTGAGTAATATTTTTAATACAAAATGAATATAAATTATTTTTTGAGAGATTTTAACTTTAAGAAATGTTCTTAGGGAAAGACGTTTTATTTAAATATGGAAATCTATTAGGATTTTCTTTAATAAAAGTCATTACTATGTAGAAAAAAACAACCTGAGAAAATACAAAGCAATTCTTTGACACCTAAATAATAATTTACTTCACTAATTATGCTAGATTCTTAAAATAATTATTGAAGGAATTAGGAGTGTAACAAATGTTACGTAGATTGTTATTATTTCGTTCCCTAAAAAAAACCATATACTTAGACCGTCAACCTTAGGATTAGAAATATTTTACACGAACACACCTAAAACAGTAAAACCCAAAACAATATTATTTGATGCTATTCAGACCATTATTTTTCCATAAAAATGTATTATACTGAAAAATATGAGTTAAACTTATAAAATTCTAGTGGAAAATTGAAAACAGTACCGTTTCACTGATAGTTAAAATTTTGCATTTCTTTAGTAATTTCCAAGTGTGCCCCCGAATTACATGCTGGGAATTTCCTAAGGAAATCGGAAGGAGTGAGAAAAATTTCCGACAAAAGAAAAGAGTGAAGACTATAATATTATAATAGTCTTCCTTCTTTTATTGGACATTTTTGTTCACCCCTTCAGATCTGGTTCGGACTTTCCCAGAATGTTATTTGGAGGGTGTACACTTGCAAAATATGTGCCAAGCCAAACATCCCTCATCCCTTCCCACTGTTCACCACGTGGCGGGTAAAGTTTGAGAAAATGGTTTTTTTCTGAAAACTTCCTGAATTTTTTTTGACTACACGGGACGGGAGGGGATGAGGAATGTTTAGACTTCATATAACATTCTGGGAATTTCGTAAGGAAATCGGAAGGGGTCAAAAAAATTTCCAAAAAAATGAGGAAAAACCTACCTCTTTGCTCCGTTTTTGGACATTTTTTTCACCCCTTCAGAACTGGTTCGGATTTTCCCAGAATGTTATTTGGAGGGTGTACTACACTCGCAAAATATGTGCCAAACATCCCTCATCCCTTCCCACTGTTCACCACGTGGCGAGTAAAGTTTGAGAAATGGATTTTTTTCCGAAAACTTCTGAATTTTGTTTGACTAGACGGGAGGGGATGGGGGATGTTTGGCACATATTTTTCGAGTGTTTAGACTTCATATTACATTCTGGGAATTTCCTAAGGAAATCGGAAGGGGTCAAAAAAATTTTCAAAAAATGAGGAAAGACTATATAAGTAGTCTTTGCTCTTTTTTTGGACATTTTGTAACCCCTTCAGATCTCGTTAGGATTTTCCCAGAATGTTATTTGGAGGCTATAACACTCCCTCACCCCTCCTCCCTGCTTCCCTCCTGGTGAGAAAATTTTCAGAAATGGATTACTTAATAAAAATAATCATTAATTAATAAACATCAGTAGTAGGTACTGAAAGATGATTTCAAATTTCGTTCTCCATTTGGCTTTGGTTGGCAATTCAATCATTAGCACTTTTTTTATTTTGTCTTTTTTTAACCTTTTGGAATCATCAATTTCTGAGTTTCTTTCATATGAATACGTAAATATTTTTTAAAAGCAATCCCATAACATTAAAATATCTGCAGATATAATTTTTTTAACTTTTCGCGGTACACGTTCAACTTACTGAACTCGAGTAAATCCGTTTTATTATTATTATTATTATTGATTAAGATTAAGAAAGTTATTATGCTATACCAAACACAACTTAGTACCCATGGTTGCCTGTAAAATTTTCTGTGCTGCAAGGCTAATTTTTCAAGCGAAAGGATTAGTCAAGGCTACCTAAATTGGGAACCTACGCGCTCTTCAAGAAACAGCTACTAATAATTTTGCGCGTTAGTCCTGATAGAAATGTTATAGTGCAACAAAATGAATAAAAAGTGAGTTAATTGTGTTGATAACACTTATTTATAAATAATTTATTTATTTAGAAATAAAGCCCGGGCAAAATTAGGTACTATATTAAAAATAATTATTCCTGCAATTGGTTTTATTCGCTAATTTAAGAAAGTAATGTCATAGCATTTTTGATAAGATTTTCATAATTATCTTGTCTTGTGAATAAAATAAAAATGTTTCTTTCACAGGATTTACATTACTACGTTATTGTTAATGGTAATATTTTTAAATTCCGTGGATAAAACAAACAGTGTAGCACCTCCTGAGCTAACATTTGTTGTTAAAAGTAACGACAACAATAACACAGAGCTTATTTGCATTGCTGAAGGAAATGTCCTTAATTCTGCTATAGGATGGGTATATCCAGTTGTAGATAATAAAGAGAAATTACCAGAAATTGGTAAGTTTATGCAATGAGTTTGTAATTGCTTCTTATACCTACTAAGCTGCACCTAATGACTTACTAATTAATATTTTTCTTATGGGAGCCTTGATTTTGAATACAAACCTTGAATAATACAGGGTGACAACAATCTATGGGCCTATGTCGTTGTATAGGCAACTTTGATATTCAATTCTCGTTTGTGATCACTGATCAATGTTGGCAACTATCTGAAAAAACTGAAAAACGCTTAACTTAAATTATCAATCCAAAATATTTTCATAATTGTTGTAGATAGAGGAAGAGTAGAAGAGAGATAACTGATAGATAATATATCTGTCCTTTATTTTAATTTTCAAAAATATTAATGCATTGAAATATTTATCACAACAAACAGTAAAATGCTCTCCTGGTCAAAAACAAAAGATCGCTTTGCGATTGTTTGTTTTTTTTATTAATTTTCAAATTCAGTTGAAATAAACGCTCTTTTGTTTTTGACTAGCAAAGCATTCCATTGTTGTTAGTAATAAATATTTCAATGCAATGCTAAATATTTTTCTAAATTTTGAGAAAAACATTAAAGACAGACAGGAATCATATACATTTTTGAAATCAGAAAATGATTTCCTATTTCACAATCTCAAATTTGATTATAGGTGCCATTAATAAAAAAGCTAGCTAACTTTACGTTGCTATACCTATCTATCTCAAAAATGAAACAAAACACGATCGTGAAAATATATTTTTCGAATACTGCGTGAGAATATCTATCAGTTATCTCTCTTGTACTTTTCTTGTATCCACAACGGTTACACAAATATTTTGGAATGATTTTTTGGGCGTGGGGGGGCACCAAAATATTTTGGGTTTAGGGCAGGGGAAGGCCTTAATCCGGCACTGTATTCACCTGCTGAAATAATAATAATCACATACAGTATTAATATATTGTATAGTATGTAAATTTAGGACATTTAAATGTGTTACGAAACAGTCCATGGTAGCTGTTTTGGTTACATAATAAGTAATTTAATGTTATTTACATTTTAATAAATACATACCTACCATTCTTAGTAAACTATAATTGTATGCTTACATTTTTATCTTTATTTACTTTAGATAAAAATAAGCACCTAATTATTCTTTTTAATAGTATAGGCTGGATAAAGCAGCAAAACCTGATTTAAATTATGCAGCAAACTTGTAAAACCTGAAAAGGCAAACATTTTCATAAAAACAAAAAATAATAGTTTTTCCGAAAAATTCGTTATTAAACAATTGGATTAAATGTTGTAAAATAATATTATTATGTAGCTCTGCGTGAGCGAGAAGTCTCGAAGAGAGACGCAAAACGCGGTGCTATAAGCGTGGGAACTTTTTAACTAAAAATTATTAACTCTCCTAATTATTTTAGAACAAACTACTACAGGAATTATTTGTAGAAAATTTAAAACTGCATCTAATACATTTATTTATTTTTTAGATATCTAATATAAAGATTATTTTTTCAGTTTCTAGTTACGTACCTGATATAAAAAATGACTATGATTGTAATTTTACAAAACCACAATACTGCAGCAATCTTTGGCAAATGGAAAATTGGCAGTATTCTAAATGGGATGCACATAACTTCAGATCCATTTTAGATACTCGATGGGAAGGTATGAAAAATAATATTTACACAAAAAATCAATAAGATCAAGTTGGTTGTATTTCTATTTAACATTCTTTTTAAACACCCTATAAGTATAATCTTTAAGTATTTTTACAGAATTTCCAACATTTGTAACATCAAACAGTACAAAAGAATTCAACATACGTATAGCAATACCACAACAGTTTAAAATAGGATTCTCTGTACGTGCTACAAAAAATGCGGAAATTTTTCTGTGTGAAGGGTGGAATCCTCATAGTTACCCCTGTTATTATATAAACATAGGAGGGTCTGATAACAAACAAGCATTTTTACGAAAATATAAAAATATCCCGGATAAGTTTTCTAAAAATGATACGAAACTAGTTAAATATAAGGTTTGTTAAAATAAAATCCATATACAGGGTGTCCGAGATAAGATGATGTACGAATTATTAATTAATTTTTTAGAGCGATGTTGGTATTTTATCTGAAGACGAATGGAAAAATTTCGTAGTCTCCCTAGATGAAGCAGGAAATTTTAAATTACTTGAGAGCTATAAAAATGCAATTTTGTTGAATTATACAGACAAGAAACCATTTCTACCCATATATTTTTTTATTAGAAGTAAATTTGATACTGCACTATGGAAAATCCACAACAGTTAGTATTATTTGCCTTCTAATAATATTTGTCTGTCTGAGGATGTGGTTAGAATTGAAATATTTCTTAATCAGCAATATGTGAATCATATTTGCTAATTTTATTTTAAGAAAAACAACTTGCATGCTTGTAATGTATTTCATTACAAACTATGTTTGCAATTAGGTAATTCAAATGTGAGCCACATGTTGTACCCACGTGTTAGAATAATTTATTTCCTAATTCTCATATGGGATGGTCCAAAAATCAGGACTGTTGATTTTGGTTTTCATTGTGTAATTAAACAAAATATATTTTAATCTGTCACTACATTTTTCTAAATCTATTTTTCAGACCAATACATATTCACAAATACAACCCAGGTTACTAAACTTGGACCGACTTTTGCAATATATGGAAGCAATCTCTGTTTATCCTTATATGTAACAATGTGTAAACATTGTCAAATGATATTTTTTATACAAGACGGTGGAGAGAAAAAAATTCTACAGCAAGTTTCTAATAATATTGTAAGTAAAAAAATTACTAAAACATACAGGGTGTCTATAAATGTTCTATACAAAACACAGGTACCACACATAGGGTTTTTCAACGCAAAATAGGACCCTCAGTATCTTTGAAAACTATTATTTGCTTGAAAATCTTTTTACGTAAAATGCGAACGGCTGTCATTGTTAATTTTTTGTCTCAATTTGAATCGAATAAAAAAAATAAATATTAGAATGAATTCCTTATGAAATTACCTTTCCGTGCTATCAAACGTCAAGATATAAAAAAAAATAGTTTTCAAATAGCAAAAGATTACTTTTAGCGATATGGGGATTAGTAAATTAAATCGGTCCTATTTTGGTCTCGGCATATAATTAAAATAAACAAAATATTGCAGGATGAAGATGATATGGTATGGAAATTAATAAAATTGGTTAAACATAATATCTTCGATGATAAACTGCAATTATTTGTGGAAACAAAATACATAGACAATGCAATCCGTAATGGTTTTTGGGCAGTAGATGATGTTAGAATATGCGCCGAAAATGGTAAGTAATATATTACTATACTACTCCGATAAACAAAGCAAATATTTGAATTATTACTAATGTATAATGAATATTAATCGGATGTTATTTATAAATGTTTTAGAAATTAAAGTCACGCGACTACTGACAAAAATGGATATTAAAGATGTAGAAAAGACACACTTCTCTTGTCAAGCTTTAAATTTTCCAATTTGGCGGCCTACTCAACATATTTCTTCTTTACGTGCAGCAGGTAGATATGTGTGAGCAGGTAATAATAATAAGCTTCACTATGGAAATTAATTTGAGCATTTCTTTAATATTTCCAAAAAAATTTAATGGTAGGTACACAATCTATATTCAATGATGCAGGAAACAAACAAAGTTTCACCAACGTACCTATATGCATGAATAAACCTTTTCACTTTTTTTTACGAATTAGATTGTTTTGATCCAATAGATCCTTGAAAGTAATAAGATACAATAACGACAATCAATATTTAATTTAGATATCTTACAATTTTTTATTCTGAGTGATATAAAATTTCTATGATTTTTTTTATAATTTAATTAGAAATATTATGAATAGGTACAACAGATTTTACTGTTTTTCTTCGGAGGATTGTATTTTACTTAATCAAATAATCTCTCAAAATCTGCTTTTAACAAAATAAAATTTATTGTTAGCTGAAGAAATCAAATACACTGCCTCAACACCTACATCGATAAGATTATCGTGGAGAAATCCTACAAGCACTGTCGACAGTTACCAGGATTATTATCTAATTCAATATGAGGTAAAGTTATGAGTTCACGAATTAAAAAAAAAGGTCCATTAACAAACTGGATTGAAATTACTACCTTTTTTTCGCATTTGTTTACCTAAATAAAAAACATTTCTTTATCTACCTCCAAGGCCTCCTTGATTTGATAAAATTGAAAATATATTTTCTGAAATTTTGCATGAGGGGATGATTTTATATTAAGAACAACTTTTCTTAATGAAGTTTTGCCATAGTTAGTACAGAAAAGCTACTTTACCTGAATAGAAATATTTCTTCACTTACCTACCACCAAGGCCTCCTTGATTTGATAAAATTGAAAATATATTTTCTGAAATTTTGCATGAGGGGATAATTTTACATTGTGAACAAATTTTCTTCATGAAGTTTTGCTATAGTTGGTACAGAAAAGCTACTTTACCTGAATAGAAAAATTTCTTTACTTACCTACCACCAAGGCCTCCTTGATTTGATAAAATTGAAAATATACTTTCTGAAATTTTGCATGAAGGGATGATTTTCCATTGTGAACAAATTTTCTTAATGAAATTTTGCCATAGTTAGTACAAAAAAGCTACTTTACCTGAATAGAAAAATTTCTACATCTACCACCCAGGCCTCATTGATTTGAGAAAATTGAAAATATACTTTCTGAAATTCTGCATGGGGGATGATTTTACATTGTGAACAACTTTTCTTCATGACGTTTTGCCATAGTTAGTACAGAAAAGCTACTTTACCTGAATAGAAAAATTTCTACATCTCTACCACCAAGGCCTCCTTGATTTGAGAAAATTGAAAATATACTTTCTGAAATTCTGCATGGGGGGATGATTTTACATTGTAAACAAATTTTCTTAATGAAGTTTTGCCATAGTTAATACAGAAAACCTACTTTACCTGAATAAAAGACATTTATTTTTCTGCCACCAAGGCCTCCTTGATTTAAAAAATCGAAAATATACTTAAAATTCAAATTTAAATTTTTTTTGTCCATCATAGCTCTTTGTAATTCAATCCATCGACATACTTGTAGGTACCTATAATAATAATTTTACAGCTAAATGTCATATTTTACAGGGAAAGGATACTTGTAATACCGATAACAATTCCAGACTGTTTCCAAGAACACAATTCCGACAAAAATCACAAGGATATGTTATTGACGGAACAAATGAGATTATCATAAAAAATCTTACCCCGTATACCTATTACAATATCACGTTATTGAATGTCGTTCACAAATACAAATGGTCTCATGAAATCAGCACTTTACCAACAGGTAATACAAACAATTTATCAAAACAAATTTGACTCTTCACATATAAAAACATTTTAAAAAATTTAGATGTACCAACGAAGGAAGAAATACCCAGAAATGTTACAATGACAGTAACAGATGTAAGCCTGAAAATTAAATGGAATCGTCCAAATTGTAATGAAATATATGGTCTAGTAGTATATCAAATAAACATCACCAGTAGAAATGGCAGGGATAATAGAAACATTATCGACATTAAGACGGAATATTTTTTTGATAATCTTTTACCACATACCAACTACTCTATAGAAATTTTAACGTCCAGAACTCTTGAAAACTTGAATATTACTAACTTATCAATCAAAACAATTTACAACTTTGCTACTCGTCCAGGCAGTAAGTATTAATACATAGGTATTAGGGTGTCCAAAGTCCAAAATAAGATAATGTGTACTATGGGAAAAGTTGACTACTATCGTACTAGGTATCTCTGGAAATAGTTGGCTTAGAAAATTTTAATTCATGGAATTGGTTTCCTCCTGTCTGCTAATGGAAGAATTGCATAAGCGTAATAATAAAAAATTTATAGGAGATTCTTGAAAAAGATAAATTTCAGTGTTTTCAGGATATTTCAGAAGTGCTTGCAGATATCTTGAAAAAACATAGGTACACTTGCGCAATTTTTTTCTAATTTTAAAACAGACTCCATATCTCTGAGTAGTCAAGATCCCCATGTACTACACCATCTTATCTAGGACACCCTGTATAGTTTTGTCTGGTTTTCTTTTTAAGATTCTTTCAAATAAAAAAATTTTACTTTCACAAGTAGCAAACAAACTAAAATTTAAATTTTAAATAAAAAAATGAATAGGAATATTGATATGTTTTTGTCGAATCTTTGTTTTTCTATCTAGTCTAGTTTATTTTTTATTATTTCAGTTGCCCCCAGCGTGAAAAATTTAGAATTATATGCAACAGATACGCATGCAGCCCATCTTCGTTATGATTTACCAAGTTATTTGGGAGGCACACCGAAAGAAGTTCAAGTTCAATGGTGCCATCCATTATTTGTATCAGGCTGTACAACTGAAATACGTAACTTAACTAAATGTAAACTATGGACTCAAAAATATTGCATTGATATTAACGGACTGATAAAAGGCTATGATTATAAATTTACAGTAGCTATTAAGAATGATAAAACTTCTGCATTTGGAAAAGAAGAAACTATCTTAGGGACAGCACTTGATAGAGGTATGCCTGTATAAAGCTTTTAGTAAAGTTATTACTTAAAGATTAAATTTTTAGTACCAGGAAAACCTCTCAATATAACATTTAAAATGATAGATTGTGATAAAACATTGGACTATTGCCATATGAATATAAGTTGGGCCCATCCATACAATCAAAATGCGACCATTACTATGTTTGACATCATGCTAAACGAAAGTAGTTATGGTATAGTAACAGATGCGTGGCAAAATATACACGAACTATTGAAAATTGAAAAGAAAGCATACCAACCTAGATATTCTTATATTGTAAGTACTTTAGCTATACTGTGTGTTTGACCAAGCAAGTCCCCAAACAAACTTTAAATGCAAATGTATGTACAGGAAAAGGTTTTCTCGACTCTAACGCTGCGCTACGCCCCCAGAATTGTTCACGAAATATAAAAACAAAAGTTTTATGTGATAACTGAAATATTAGTTACGACTTTAGAACATATACTATCTTTGACTGGAAGTAGCATAAGAAATTGGTTCAAAGAAGATTGACAAGGACAGACATATAACTGAAATTAGTATCATGTGCGCAAGCGCGCCGAAATTTGGAGTGCTTGGTCACTTCATTAAACAGAAAAAGGGGCAAGTAAACAATGCTGTTATTACATGTTGTCCTCAGCACCATGTCCACAGTTACTTCCTTTCGCGCATGCGCACTATATTAGTTCGAGTTATCAATTTATCCTTGTTGCACTTTCCAGCAATTGAAATTGCAATTGTATTATCGTTTCTGTCAACCTTCTTTGAATCATCAGTCGTGCAGTGCAGCATAGGGATATGCTCCTTCCAGTCGAGGAGTAGTGTATCTTTGAAGGTTACGACCTGACCTGTTCAATCAAATACACTGTTCCTATATCTAAAATATAGTTTACTAAATTTATTCCAAAAACCAATATTTTTCTAGGTCAGATATATACCATATAGTACCCCTTACAAAATTTCTGTAAGAGCTGCAAATGATGCTTATAAAGGAAACTTCACATCAATAAATATTAAGACTGATGATATTGGAAACTACGTAGACCAAACACCTATGTTTGTCAACTGTACAAATGAAACAATATCGTTTAAACTTCCACAACTAGATTGGCGGCTAAGGACAAGTACTTTAATTGTTATTGCTCAAGATTATAACACGGATCAAAATCACATCGATCAGGAAATTACAGATTTAGAAATGTTTGAAAATAAAAATCGGTTGTGTAACGAATATGGAGATACATGGATAGCTAAAGTTGTTAAGGTAATTTAGAACCTTTATTGTTTTTCATTTGTAAAATGAATTCGTTTTAGATAACCAATACATCATCACCAATCGTTGTGGTAGGGGACGGAACATCAAGCCATCTATCACAGTTAAACAAATCTTTTATAAACAAGCCTTTAAAACCAAATACTGAATACTGTTTTACTTTCACATTAATAAATCAATACAAAAATTCAAAGAATATTGCAGTATATCATGATAAACATCTTTCCACCGAAGGCAATTATACAGCATTTCCTCGTCAAACAGAGAAACCTGAAGAAAGCACAAATGTAGCTGCGTATTTAGTACCAATATTATTTGTATCTTTATGGATTACTTGTGCTGTCTGGTTTACATATAGGTATGTTACAAAAATTAAGAAAATTAAGTTAAATTAAATTTAAATCTTTCAGATATCTAAAGAGGAAAAAACGTGGAACTAATAATGGTGACCACATCTATGAATCTATGCCGTTTGAAGAATATACACCGGATGCTGTTTCTAATCAAACTTATGATAGATTAATTCATGATTGATCTGTATTTTAAATATTGGAATAAGGCGAGATTGCTCGGATACAAAAAAAACATTTATGCATATACGTATACGTAAGAACATAATATTACTGCCATCTTAGCTTCTGGGCTAGAACCGCGTTATTGGGGTAGCAAGATATCTTATAGTACTCCTAATATCCCTACAGAAGCTTGTAACTTATTATTAATCATACTGATCATGATATAGTACACCCAAACGATAAAATAGAATGTCTTTTACTATACTACGTTTCACTCTGACTAAGCAGTACAGAGAACATAGGACAATGTTATTTAAAGGCAAACTTCGCCTGCTGCGTTGCCGCTTGTAGATCGCACTCAGGTATACTCAAAGAAATTTTAAATCTGCTGACTTGCTGGGGAAATATGGCAATATTGTAGCCCTATCCCTGTACACTGCATAGTCAGAGTGAAACGTAGTATAGATATACCACCTACTCCCATTGTTGTATGTCAGGGTATCCAAGAAAGCAAGTGTAGGTATGGGGATCTTTGTAAACGGTAAGAAATCGAGATTCGGTTAAATGAGATTCCCATACATGCGCTCCTTATCTAGGACACCCTGTGTAACTACCAGTACATAGCTTATTGAATACATACTACCCATGCATTAATAGGGTTAAAAAGTGAGTTTTATGCTTTGCTTGTACTTAATGATATGTCTTTAAAATTAAGTCTGTGATATGTACATTTTTTGTATTATTTGAGTGTTATTGCTGAAATAATTTCTGCCAACATTATTGATATTTTAACTTTTTTTGTGTGTGTGATAAATAAAATTAATTTTTATGTAAGTTGAGTTTTTATTTCATTAGTGTTAGTACCTGCTTAAACAAAAAAATAATATTTGGTCACGTGATCAAACTATGCCATAGGTCAATCAGCGCCCTCTACGAGGGTCACGTGATAGGTGATTGATTGCCTTATTGATTGTTTATCGAATACATAAGTCATGGGTTTATTATAGTTATTCACCTTTTATTATGTTAACGGTTTTAGAAAAGTGAGTTGCCATGATACGGACAAAATTCAGTAAGTCATGGCACTCTGGAATTAAAACGTATTTTTGAAACTAAAAATTTGTAAGTTCTCAAAACTACGATATCTTGACCCTATTGTATGCAGAATTTAAATCCCCAGTTGAAATTTGCAAAAAGTATACAGGGTGTTACATTGGAAATAAGAAAGTTAGGGTCATTTCCGGCCCAACCGGAAGTGAAAGATTATTAACATTCAGTTCAAACTGAAAACAAAAATAAAGTCAATTATAAAATGAGAAAAAAAAATTGTACAGTGCGTTCATGATGAAAGGAATAAATTCGATAAAAATGTAGCTATTGTTTTTTTATCAAAAAACGCTCTGACACGTCGATTTTAGTTTTTTAATTGGCATTTTTTGATCTATGCACCGACCCTATATCACTTCCGGTAAAACCGGACTTTGTTATTTTAAAATGAACATTATAGTAGATTTGGTCAGTATAGGTACACATATTTATTTTTTGGAAATTTACATTTCCAAAATTATCAGAACATGATAAAAAAGCAAAAATAAAATAATTAAAGGCTACATATATGATTCAAATTTGTATGTCCTATTAAAATTTTAACGAGCTCTTATAAAGTGATCGGGTACACGTATTCTTCGTACACGTAACCTTAACCTTTCTGTTAAGTAGTTATTTATAAGCAGAAAGTAATTTGTACTTCTTTAAAAATGCAATAAAAGAAAACAAAGAAAAATAACGCGTTTCAAATATTACCCATGCTGAAAACATTCAGCATCTACAGAATGAAAATGTAAGCTGGGAAAATCAATACCAAAGGAAATACAATTCAAAAAACGTCTTGAGTCCACGTGAGGCTTTCTCTGTGAAAAAATCAATAACGAATGTGATATATTAATGTAAATAAATTTGAGACAGTTTATAAAAATTTAGAAACAAATCAAGCTTTTGATAAACTATTTTTTCATGTCCTATTTGTTAGAAAATTGTTCGGGTTTTCTTCAAAATAAATGGAAAATAATATAAAACTACTGTACTATGACGAAAAAGATTGAATTTAGTGTGATACATACAACAGGTAAAAATATAATTATTAACAAATAAATTAATTCTCAAAAAAATAATTTAAAGGTGAGGATCCAAAATATAAAGCTGCAGAGTTAGACACCCATGGCCCTACAGTAAAAGGATGGCAATCACTAAAAAATTGCGACTACCCTCAAGAAGTTACCTTACAATTAGAAAATCAATGTACTTTAACAAAACTTCAAGTTTTAGCACACCAATATTTAATTCGTAAGTTAAAAATATGAACATAGCAAATATGGAGTACTGTAATAACATTTTCCAGCTTCCAAAGTAGAATTATTTGCAAGCAACCAAGATACAAATACTGTGGAAGATGAAACAAGTATTATATGGGATTATTTAGGCTATATTACATTATCCGATAATCAAAGCACGGGGTTTAAAAGTAGAGAACTAAAGTCTGTTAACGTACCAACATGTGTGGCTTCATTTTTAAAACTGAAACTTGGTAAAAATCACAGTAACGCCTATAATATAAATAATCAGGTAATTTAACAATTAAAGGGTGTTTAGTTAGTTTCTAATAATTTTATTAATGCAGGTCAGTCTGATAGCAATAAACATATTAGGAAACAAATTTGAAAATAGAAAATTTTCCTATACAGAACATGTAAGTGAGAAATTAGCTACTTTACTAAATGACCCAGACTATGCATCTCCTTATGATGATTTGGCCTTTGAAATGTATGTGGATACTGAAGTCGCTAAGATTATTAGAGAAATGGAATTGAAGAAACACGTAGCAGTAATAAGTAAGTCTCGACTAAGTTGAATAATATTAGCAGATTTAATACTTTATAATTTAAGATGAACGTTTTGAATATGCAAGAAAGTTAAAGCTAGCTATGGAGAATTTACGGACAGCTGGTGAAAGACTTGGTAAATATGAACTTGAAAAACGACATGCTATTGAAATGGAAAATTATGAACGGGCAAGGCACAAGAAAATGCAAATGGAGGATTTTCGTATGGATGTATATAAACAGTTATCCATAGAACAACTACTGGAAACAGATGGGGTATTTATTAATTATTACATAGGGTGTTATAGAGAAGGAGCGCAAGCTATCTTAGTCTCTGTGTTAGAACATTTCTTCGAATATACAAGATCCCCATGCATACACCCTGTATATTGCTGTAAATATTACTAAAAATAAACATTTCAGGTTTGTACAAGAAACGACGACTGTACAGATGAAGTTGATTCACCAAGAAAAAATACAACATCCCCAGCATTAAAAATATCTGCTGAAAGACGAGTCAATTCTCCAAATACCCCACACATCTACCAAGGCCCCGTATCTCCACTCCATAATCATAGACATCAAAGTCCTAAAACAGGTTCCCCGAATATTGGAAGCCCTACTAATATTCAAACACGAGGTTCACTTAGAAGAAGAAATAAATCTGCTGGTGCTATTACAAAAACAAGTTATGAACAGTACGAAGATAAACCTTTACCTACATTACGGCAGTAAGTTGTAAAAAATGTTAAAAAAAGAGGGTCAAGTTAAAAAAAACGCAGTTAACATGACCCTTTTTTTTAAATATTTATTTAATGTTTATTAAACTTATGTAGTTCACAAACAAATGAATTTCTTCGCGAATGCCAAATGGAATACGATTGTAAAGTATCTTCAAAACTAACGGAACGAGAAAGGAAACAAGCAGCACTTCCAATATTGGTTTTTGGTAATGATTTAGTAGAAAAATTTTATTCTAAACATTATTTGGATAAGGAAGAGGGGTTAAATAAATTAAAAGAAGAATTAATAACATACAGTAATACCAGAATGCATACCGCTAATAAAACTGGTAGAGCCGCTATATTTCTTCTTCATCGTGCTTTAAGAGATAAAGTATTTTCAGTATACAACTTAGCTAATGAAGTTATACGATTGTACTTTGTACAGTTTGTTCCTGGACGGTTAGTAATTTTCCTAAATAAAATAAATTTTAAAATAAAACTAAAAATGTTTTATAGGGTATCTCCAGCTGAAACTGCAAGAAGTGTAGATAAATTACTTCCTGAATTATTAACAAAATCAGGAGACACAAGCACAAGAATACATCATATGGCAGTGCATACAATTCTTACAATGGCAGACTGTATAAATGTTCGGTAAGGCATTTAAATTTAATTAATCCTTTTTAAAAAACAAATATTTTACAGGGACTTACATATAATTCCTACCCATTTAAGTAGAAACCTTAATAGCAGTACACATCCTCGTTTAGCATTAAGTAGAGCAGAAATGGTAGAACAATTGATTATTAACCATGGAATATCAACTGACAAGCAAAGGTAATTTACATTGAAGAATATTATTTACGATTTTTAAGAAATAATTAAAACAAATACATGACTACAGGTTTCAAATAAAAATAAAAAAAGTTACTACCACTTCAGATTTGAACACGGCCCTAAAAAGCACATTGGGTTGAATCGCGGTGAAGTTTGCAGAAAAAATTAATTTTATTGTTATTCATTATTAAAAAAAGCTACTCACTAAAATATTTTATTTGCAGTGGGTTAACATGTCGAACCTTATCTGAATTTGGATTGAGTGGCCTACACCATCCTGCTGAAGCTGTGAGAAAAGTAGCTGAACGTATATTAGTTCTTGTTTATAAAGTAAATCCTAGACTGGTAAGAAAACAATTGCCACCTGATGACGATATTACTAGAAGAAATTTATTATATCGGCAGTTATTTCATGAATTTGATAAAATTGATCTACAGGTAAACCACTAACGTTATCAATTTACAAGGTATTTCATATATGGCTCCACCTTCTGACCCTCCCCCCACCCAAGTACAGTACTTACATAAACTAAAGTGTATATGTTTTATAAATTTATACATAGAAACAAATTATATGAAACACCCTGTACAGTGTACACAGTATGTCGAGATTGACAAAAAAAATTGAATTTGAGTTTCATATTTTGGGATTAAGCCCTGCTTGGCTTAAAATAGATTATGTATATTTTCGATTTTTTCAACCCAAGAAGGCCTTGGTGGTAGATAAAGAAATATTTTTTATTCAGGTAAAGTCACTTTTCTGTACGAACTACGACAAAACTTCATGAAGAAAAGTTGTTCACAATGTAAAATCATCCCTCCATGCAAAATTTCAGAAATATCGGATGTTTATTTTTTTCAAATTTATTTGCAAGTCAAATAATATGCATGCAGAGCGGTTTCAGAAAAGTACACCGATATTTCTAGACTTTTGCATGGAGGGATAATTTTACATTGTGAATAATTTTTCTTAAGAAAGTTTTGTCGTAATTAGTATAGAAAAGCTACTTTACCTGAACAAAAAACATTTCTTTATTTACCACCACGGGCTCCTTGATTTGAAAAAATCAAAAATATACTTAAAATTAGTTCAGGTCAAGCAGGATTTAATCCCCAAATATGAAGTTCAAATTCCAAAGTTTTTGTTAAAACATACCTGTTTTAGAGAAAGAAAGAAATGTTAGAAAGGAATCGCCTAATCCAACAATGTTCATTAAATTCCAACCTAGATTGTTTAAGTCCTGAACCAATACCGCATGAACATAAAAATGGAATAAATAAGTCTATTAGTTCAAATGATGTACCAAACAGTGAAAATATGAATGGACAAACCCAAAACCACGGTCTATCTAAAAGTGTAAGTGGAGGAAACATAGCACAAACAAATAATTCGAACGGGAAACAAAGTACAAGCTCTGCAAGTGGAATTTCAAGTCCTAGCAATAATTCACCACCTGAAGATGAAGATAAGTATGTATTATTAATTAAAATAGAAAAATTTTTAATTCTTGACAAATTATTTATTTTTTTTCAAATTAGTTGCAAGAAAAAATAAGAAAATTTATTATTTAAATTGCAACTTTAAAGTAATTCACCAAACACAATTTCAGGCACTGTATTTTCTGCCATCAACCAGAAAGTATTATATTTGTAACAAATAAATCAATGAATTCACACTATTGGCGATCTTGTCCAATGTTAGTGCGTTGTGGTGAATGCAGTCAAGTTGTGGAAGTAGCAGCTCTCTCTGAACATCTAATAATGGAATGCGAACACAAGGAGCTGTATATGCAGTGTTCTCAATGCACAGAAGCTGTAAAAGTAAATGAGTGTCAACAACACACCAAGGAATGCAATGGTATGAACGATTAATGGATTTTATGAGCATTATAATGATTTACGGGAAGTCGAAAAAATATAAACATCTAGTTTTTAGGGAGTTTTGAAAAGTATTGGAACTGGGGGGGGGGGACAAAGAGAACCTTAAATTTATTGCCATCTTTGTTTTATACACCTTGTAAATATTTTTGTTTTAGAAATAACTGAAGGCTGTAACAGGTGTCCACTTTGCCATGAAAATATTGAAGATGAAGAAAATAGCTGGAAAACTCATTTGATGGGAGAAAAACCATGTCCAAAGAATACTAGAGTAAAACACTCGAAGCAAGTAACAATCCAAATATAAGAAAACTTACGAAAAATAAAAGTAGCCAAAGTAATGCCAAAAAAAAATATACCAAACGTTCTTACATAGTATACCATACAGGTTTCATTAGATTCACAAAGCTTATTGTAAACGAATTTTTGAAAAGTTATTTAGTTAAAAAATATTTATGTAGTAGAAAGTAATCTTTTCCGAGTCTCTGGATCAGTTAAATACAAACTGTTAAGTGTATCTGTAAATAAAATCCACATTCATGATAGAAGTATTTCTGAAAGAAAAGTTTATCCCTATACATATCATTTGCTTGCAAAAGATCACGTTTTCAATTTTGTTTAAATAAAAAATATAAACACATTTTTGTAAATGTTCTTAACTGAAACCAGAGCAATTAAAATACATAAAAGTATAAGTACTTTATTATTACTCTGCCATAATTCTTAGAATACAAAAAATACCAAGCTAATCTACTTGCTAAATGTAGTAACTTCTCTACAAAAAAAAAATCAAATGCTAATTGAAGCTAGACCTAAAAAATTCTATCTTGTTGGTGTTAAAATTGAAAACAAAACAAGGTATTAAACCTAATAAAATAAATTAGAAATACGTCCAAAGCTAAACTATAACTAAGTGAGCTTGTTTAAGTGTAAAAGTTAAAAACTTTTAAATTTTTTAACTACATAGTAGTTTTTTAATGTCTATTTATCATTATTATCTATCTCTGTTGTATTAACTTAATAAAAATAAAACAACTTACAATTTATTCCTTTGTGGAATTATTTTCTTCCGTTACAGGTTCTTCCGTTTCTTGGGCATCCGACTCTGCCTTTTTGAATTTATTTACAGCTAAAATTATTTTAACGAAACCAAATTAAAATTAATAATTATTTTCTATTATATTCTATTAATCTTACTGTATTTTGAAACATCCCCTCCTAAAAGTCGAAGCAGGTGTACAGTGCTTGGTAACGGAGTATAGCAACGTAAGGATTGAGTTCCTCTCCAACCACTGATGTGTAAGATTAATGGATTTTCATCTTTTTCATCTACTTCTTTATGAATTAAAATACAACTACCTGGAGCTAAAAGGAAAAATAATTAAAATATCCCTGGTCACCCTAAATTCCCGAAACGTATTTTGGGATACGGTGAAAGTGCATTTCTTTGCGTTGTTAAACATTGGCATTTTGCTAGGGTTAAGTTAATAAAGCTGTAAAACCGGTCAATACAGGGGACCAAAATAAAACATGCCACCAGGAGATGAAGCAAGTTTTTCTGGTACACCGACTTACTTAAACTTTCTACTTGTATCTGAACCATCTCTGATAATGAAGTAATAACAGGTGGTTTTTGAGGATCATCATTTAATAGCAACGTAATTAAATCATCTCTAGGAATCTGAACTTTACGATCTGCTCCCATATAATGAAAGATAGTTTCTAAACCTTCTTGAGCAAGTCTATAAAAACCAGGATTAAACCAAATCACTTAAACATTCGATTAATTTTACCTGAAGGCACACTTCATATTCCTGTTATCAGATCTCACAAAAGTTCTAACTCCAGTGTTGATAAATTTAACAGCATGTTGATTTTGTAACACCAAATCCCTCATAGGTGAAGATGTATAATAAATATTTTTCTTCTTGCCACCATGACATCTTGTTAATAAACATTTTGGATCAAAATCATCAGATATCTGATAAAAAGATTTAATTTCTGGCCACAAAATTTCGTCATCATTGAAGAAAACAAAAGGATCTTCTTTGTAACCCTCAAAACGCCGTTTTTTGCGTTGTCCTGATGGATAATTATCTCCATATTCACGTTTGTGTGAACTGTTTGTTGCCAATTCGTCAGAAACCTCTGTTGATACAGTACCATTATCTTCGGATTCTGTGTCCGCTATGGTTTCCTTAACAGTAATAGGCTTTACTTTTTCTAATACAGCTACAAAAAATGCTCCAGTGTTTTGTTGATGAGGTAAAATCCGTATACTACAACCAAATAATAATGATAGAATAATGAACTACATAATAGGAATACAAGGTTCACTAAATTTTAATTGTTACTCTATTACAAAGATATTCAACTGTAGAATGTTTTGCGCTTACTTTTTTTTTAAATTTTTTTAAAGCAATAAACGGCGGAAGATAGATAAATATTTCAAAGACCAAAGTTGTAAAAAATAAAATTTCCTACAAGAAACTTCATGAAAGCATATGTCTAACTAATTATTTGGGCTTGAGAATCGTTTGAAGTTATCATAAATCAGCAATGCTGGTTTAAAATTGCAACGCGGCAAAAACGGCGTAAGATGGATGAAAATATCATAAGACCAAAGTTGTACAAAATAAAATTTCCCACAAGAAATTCCCTGAAAGCGTATGTCTAACATTAATAATTTGGGCCTGAGAACCGTTTGAAGTTAGAATAAGTAACTTAAACTTACCATCTATTAAGATTATATTTTTCCTTGTCTTCAGGTTTTGGAGGAAACATTTGTGGCCTTATAACTGTTCTCCACTTTTCTGGTACTTGATCATAAGTTTTAAAAAACTCCAAAAATTTGGTTCCCACTAACCAATTTTCCATTCCTACACATCAATCATATCAAAAATTATTACTATTTTGTTTGGTTTGAATAATTGTTATGCCACTTACCAGAACAACGTTTCAACTCTGGTAATAAAGTGCTAACATCTACAAGCTGTAAAGCTCCACCAGTTTCTGAGAGAACTCTATGAATAACAGCCTCATTTTCAACGGGATTTAAAGAACAAGTAGAATATACTAAACGTCCTCCAACTGCAACCAATTCAGCACCTCTTCGTAATATTCTAGCTTGCACCCTATATAAAAAATTTTAAAACCTTGTTTTTAACGTATAATACTGAACATACACATGTTGATGTAAGCAGTTTGCTGGTGTCCACTTCATCCAGATGTCAGGGTTTTTTCTTAATGTGCCATCACCTGAACAAGGCACGTCACATAAAACTCTATCAAATTGTACCTAAAACATTTTTGTTTAAATTACAAGTTCCAGGAAATTTGTGTTAACCATTTACCTGCTTACTATCACCATTCGGTAATGTTTCCATCAAATTTGGTAAAATTGCACTATCATGATTAATCACTGCCATACAAGGTGAATTAAGGCGTTTAGCTTGATGTACCAACATATAACAGCGCTTGTTATCAATATCATTAGCCACCACATATCCTGCTGGTAAAACATCATCTCCATCAGCATGTAACATCTCTATTATTTGTGCCGTTTTAGAACCAGGAGCTGCACACATATCTAATACCTATAAAAATATTCGTTAAAGAGAAATTTAAAAGTATTTTTCTAATAATACCTTATGATGAGGCTTAACATCCAAAAGTAATGGAGGAATCATGCTTACAGTTTCTTGTCGAGATAACGTACCATTTTCTGTTTCAGTAATTAAAAAATTATGAAGTTTAAAATATGCTTCGCTTCGACGAATATCTTTCCTCGTTAATTCTAATTGCCAAGCCAATTTATCTGGATACCTAACAATACATAAAATAAACTTAATCTTGCATAAATATTTTAAATACGCAATTAGACAACTACAAAATAAACAGAATATTAATTATACAGAAAATCTTTACCACGGCAATGGTGCTATCGCGGCAGGATGTTCGGCATCAGTATTCTGATTTACACATTCTTCAATCAACTGCTTTTGTACGATCTCCAGCATCTTTTTTGCTTCTTCTTTAGAACCGGTAATTCTAAAAGTAGCTGGTAGATCAGATTTTAAAGCTGTAATAAACTGGTCCCACTCATTTTCACTGCATACATTCTGTGCCTAAAAGTTAATGTTTCATTAGGTTTCAAAATATGCAGATATGTAAACCGTTAAAAAAAGTATCATAACTGAGATGTGATATCAGGAATGCTAGCTCTATTAGGCATTATTAGTAACAAAGCGATAAATTATGTAAGAAGATTAAAAAATTGTAATTACTTACACGATAATACTTTATGAACTTTTCATTTTCCTTAACAATACTCTCGTAGGGTTTCCTTGTATCTTTTGGCTGCTCTCCACCTCCCTGTTCATAATAATTTATACAATTTTGTGTTTAAAATTCAGAATCATGAACTTGCTAAACTTACGTTTTGTTTTTTCTTAAAATGAGGCTTTCTTCGTCCCATTACTACGGCTAACTACCAATACTATTTCTCACAAAATTAATAAGTACCTAACTTCTGCAAAGATTTGCAGCTTTTTCAGAGGACGGAAAAATAACGAATATAACCACAAATTATGCCGAATTGAAATGTAAACACGTGTGAGAACGTCATACATAATGGTTTGCAACATGGATATAGTAGATTAAGTACCGGCAGAGATTATGCCGCCAAAATTCAAATAAAACCGGCGATTAAAATTCATTTACTAAAAGCTGAATATCTTCCAATTTTACCCATGGCACCTTAGTAAAAAAAACCCGATGTAGAGACAGTAATCTTTAACAGATGGGTATACAATAAACCTTTGGAGCGAACAAATTCTGTACTTAACTGGTTGCTGTTATTCCTTAGCATAGACAAACGGTTACTTTTTCATCCATTATTTAAGTTGTTATGAGATCATACAAAATTATGAGTATCAAACGTGTTCATCTCGTTAAATAATTTATTAGTGTAATAACTTTTAAAATTAAACAGAATTACAAATTATAGTGCATTACAAAGTGTAGCAAAAGAAAGCGAATAATTAATATATTTTTTTACGAACAGAAGCAATTTTAATAAAGTTAAGGAAATTATTCTTGTGGTCCTCCTTCTGCAACTTGTGATGGTTTAGCAGGTTCCCCTTTGTCGCCTGCTTTCTTTGAACCTGATACAATGTCATCAATACGTAATAATAAAATTGCTGTTTCAACTGCAGTTTTATAAGTTTGCAATTTTACTGAGAGAGGTTCCCACACTCCATCAGTTCCTTGTTCCACCAAGTTACCACTCTCTCCATCAATACCCCAGCAGCATGGGGCAGTAGCATTTGTATGAGCAGCATGTTTAGCTCTTAAAGCTGTCAAGGTCCTGATTGTATTTGCTCCACAATTTTGAGCTAAAGTGCGAGGAATAATCTCTGAAAATGTAAACATTAAGTTATTGATGTTTATAAAAGATAAATATTAAAGAAAATAATTTCAACTTGGATTTATTTGCTTTTACGTATTTCCGGATAAATACGTCATTTTCCAAAGCATATAATAACTGAAAAACGATTTATGGAGCAACTACTTAATTCCACATAAGTCAAAAATTATTTTTGAATAAATAAAATGCCATGGTTACCTAACGCATGTGCTAAAGCTCTGTATGGCCCATGTGTTGCCTTTTGCAGCAGTTGATGAGCTACAGCCATTTCAATAGCACCGCCACCAGGAACTAAACGGGGACTAAGAACGATGTTTCTAGCTACTTGTAAAGCATCTTGAAGGTTTCTTTCAGTTTCATTCAACATATCCTTGCTTGCACCTCTCAATAGAATTGTACAAGCCTTTAAAATACAAAAATTACTAAATTTCAAAAGAATTATGTTCAAAAAAGAAAACACACCTTTGGATTTTTACATTCAGTAATGTAACAGAAGTATTCGTCACCTAGTTTTTTAATTTCAAACAAGCCGCAACCCGTACCCATATCAGATTCCTGAAGTTCCTCTGTACGATTGACAATGGTTGCACCACAAGCTCTTGCAATACGATTATTGTCACTCTTTCGCACACGTCGTAAAGCTGTAATATTTGCTTTCAACAAAAAGTGTTGGGCCAAATCGGAAACGCCCTTTTCAGTAAAAACAATATCGGGTTTTAATGCAATGATGTCATCACAGAGACGACGCACGTGTTCTTCTTCAATTTCCAACATACGAGTGAAATCCTAAAGTAAACAAAAGAAAATTATTTTGAATAATCATAGCATAATTAAGAACATACAGTATCACCACTAATTTCCACATTAGTTTGAGATTCACCTTTCTTGTATTCCAATGGGCAATCAAGCAACATTATTCTTGGATTCTAAAAGTAAAATAATTTTTAGATTTCAACATCATGGTTACATAAACTTCTATTTAGAAGCAATGTTTTTATTAACATTTCAAAAACTAACTTCTGAACACTTACTTGAATATACCTTCGCATTTTTGGATGAGTCACATCTTTATTGATCATCACACCATTGAGAATTTGAGATTCGTCAATGGAACCGCCTGGTATTTTTTCAACTTTGGCATAACGTTTGAGATCAACTTCTGTTCGGCCATTTTCAGTTAACATAACAGTATTTACAGCATCCAGTGCTATATTTACTGCGAGATCAGACCACCGCCCTATAAACTTGGTCCCCACACAGCTCTTTACCTTTAATTACATTAATTAACCAACCGAATTTAAAGTAGATCAGATACTTACAACATTGGCTAAGGCAGCTTTATCATTTTTATCAATCGGAATACTAAGAGGGCCTTCTAGAAGTGTTACCATATCTTCTAATGCTTGTTTATACTGACGGATAATTACTGTGGGATGCATTTGCTGTTCCAAAAATTGTTCTGCAGCGGCTAACATTTCGCCAGCTAATACTATTACAGACGTTGTGCCATCACCAACTTCTTCATCTTGAGTACGTGCAATTTCGATCATGCTTTTAGCAGCCGGGTGCTGCACAGTAATTTCTCGTAATATAGCATTTCCATCATTTGTCATAACAATACCACCCATAGGATCCATCAACATCTTCAACATAGCTTGTGGCCCTAAACATGTTCGTATAACATCGGCGATTTGCTAAAATACAGTACCCCATGTTAATGATAACATAACCTAATTGTTTACTAATTAAAAATTACAGTTCTTGGAAGAAAAATTTAAAATTCTTGTCATGTTCAAAATAAATACAAATAATAAAGAGAAATGAGAGTATTCCTAGTCTGTAATAAATATTTTAGAAAGCACGTGCTCACCTTTCCTGCATTGATGTTCTCCACCTGAACTTTACGCCCAGAATTGCGTTTGGTGTTTTGGCCTGTAATAATTGATTATAGATTTAATCGCTAAAGAACATGAAAAACAACAAAAACTCACTTAAAACTAACACTGGGGCACGTCCTCCAAACATTTTCACTTTATTTTATAAAACGTTCGAGAACAATCACTTCTGTCAAACCTCACTACAAAGGAACGCTTACTAAATTGCGCAGGCGCCAGTCAACTTTTTTGGTATTACTCATCGTATATAGGATGTTCAAAAAGTAATATACCCGGAACGAAAATACCATGTGGTCAAAAAGAAATTACATAAGGGTTGGTCATAGAAAATAGAATTACTGTCATAATAGCCTTGTTCATATAGGCGCGATGTGTACTTTTTTCATTGGTTAAATTTGGCGGCAAATTCAAATTTAACCAATGAAAACAAAATTGTAAGAAAAAGAAAAAGAGACTTAACATTCCTGGACACAAAAAAGGGTTCACATTTTCTTTTGTTATTTATTAAACAATCAATAAAAAATTAAAAAATATTATTCATACAACACAATAATTTTCTATATTAAATGAAAATGTGTATACCTACTGTAAACACAGGAATTCTTTTTTTATTCGATACTCATTGAAAGCTTTAAAAAGAATTTCTATTAATATCAGGTACGAAAAATATAAAAATATATTACAATAATATTAGTCACTATCAGTACTAGATTCTAAGATTCTACGGCGTTTCTTGTTAGGTACATCATCTGATTTTTTACGTCTTTTCCTTTCAATCCTTTTTTGTTCTAATAATAATTCGGCCAATCCGAGCTCAGATATATCATGAGTTTTTGTTTCTTGTGATAATTCCATCTCTTCAGTATTTACACAAAAAGTATCCTATGTAAAAATTTGACATTTAATAGTAGGTAGGTATAGAAATATTTTTCTAACTAGGGACTTCCCCGGAAAATTTGAAGTATGAGTAAATTATCAATTCGAGTTTTTGAAATATTCGAGTTAACAAGGAAATTTTTGTGTTCATGTTAAAAATTCCTAACAACTATACTTATACTACTACTATACTATACTAATTTTTCTACCCGTTGCATGTGTTACTTACGTTCATGTAGGTGTTATCAGCTTCATTCATCGGCTGAGAATATACATTCATTACAGGAAGCGATGGTTTTTTCGGAATTTTAAACCTCCCATGATTTAGTAGTGGACTCCTTTAATAATAAAGCATATGAAAATTTTAAAACTAAGTGATTATTATTTTTGAAAACCATTTTAAACATAAAATACAGGTTGGCCGCTGAGAAACATCATGCAACTTCAATTGCTACATCGCATCTCAACTCTCAAAGCAGAATGTAGTAGTTACAAAATGCTTTTACCCTTGAGTGTACGACCACTTCCACATCTACTGGGTTTGGCAAAGAGAAGTTTAACTTTTTCTCAGGTCTCAGCGGCCCACTTATACTTGTTTATGTATCGTACGTAAGAGGATTTAAATTTGTTAATTTTGCAAGCTACTAAAATAATTGACATCTATTAAGGTGGATCCATAACTGCCTCATCACGCAGCTTACCTTATGCTGTGGATCCACCTTTACAGGAGAGTAAAGGTAGAGGTGACTTCCTCTAACAAAATAAATCGTTTTAAAAAATATTACCTCACACTTTGCAAATAATGAGCATGTATTTCTGTATTATTAGCAATACTCTGGGTCCTATCATCAACAAAGCTCTCTTCAAATTTATCATCATCAATCTCTTCACAGTCAGTATCACTTGTTGCATATTCATCCATGGACAATTCTGCTTCAAGATCAATGTACCGACACCGTTCTGATTTCTATAAAAATTCCAGAAATTTAATAAAGTTCGTTCTTTAATTAACCGTAACTTTCTTTTTCATTATATGACTTTTATTTTTATTTAACAAAATTAGATAGGTTTAACCGATATGAAAATTTTTTCCTGTACAGTGTTTCATATTCAAGGGGAACCATGGGGATCTCGCTTATTATAAGAGATAGAGGCTAGGTTTAAATTTGGAAATATGCCGCAAATAAATCTAACCCAATGACCTCAAAATATAA
Source organism: Hemicrepidius hirtus (assembly GCA_963082805.1). NCBI lineage: Eukaryota > Metazoa > Arthropoda > Insecta > Coleoptera > Elateridae > Hemicrepidius > Hemicrepidius hirtus. The sequence continues at coordinate 36,756,375 of OY720160.1, read as the reverse complement.
CACGGCATCCATAGAAAATAAGAAAGGTTTGTGTGTAGTGTATGTTTATGTTTGTTGTGTATGTTTATGTTTGTTATTGTTGGTCAGATGTAGATGGGCCATTGCACAGTTAAAATAAATAATTAGCATACCTTTTTCATATTTTTTCTTCTAACATTTTCTTTATTCGTATTACAAGGAATCAAATTTTTATTTGTACTTAATGGCGACTTGTTACATTCCAATATATTTTTTCTTCTTGCTTTAATCCACGCAATAGGTTTTCGGGGTAATTCAAAATCGTCATCACTATCATTTACATTATTTACGGTTTCGATCATCTCATTTAAATATTTAGGCTTAACTGGGGAATTTATTAATTTTTTATTTTCCTTTGGATTCACCTTTTTGGGTGTAGTATCACTCTGACTACTTTTAGCTGTAATTTTTTTATTTTCTAAAATTGGTGAAATTTTAAGTTGTTTTGTTGAAAGTTTCCCCAAAGGTCTTTTACGATTAAACGTAAAATTAAAGCTATCATTCAAATCACTCTCATCTTCAAAAGAATTCGTTTCAACCCTAGTTGATGAACTTTTTGATATGGGAATCTTCAAAGCTTGTGATGTAATTCTTTCAATACCCGTAACTGTCGTTTTATTATTAGAAAGTGGATCCACACTAGATTTCTTTGAATTAATTGAAGTTTTTCCAAATTTACTATTCAGCTGCAACTTTGTTTTAATTGATTTGGTTTGAACTTCCTCTACACTTTTTTGATCTTGATGCGGGAATAACAACTTTTGTGTTAATTTCTTGCTTTGCTGTGATTTACATGGAGTAGATATGTTTCTCCGTTGTGATTTAATTAAAGTAGGAGAGTCATCTTTTGTAGGACTGTCTTTTGTTAAATCTATAATTGGAGCATTTGTAGGTTTGTTTGGACTGGATTCATTTTTATTCCTTCTATTTTCTTGTTTTTCAGTGTAATTTTTTGTTTTCTCATCTATTTGTTTATTTACAGCCATGTTAGCCAATAAATCGTTTTGGATGTCACTGTTTACACTATCTATTTGTTCTTTATTAGTCAGTATATTTTCATCTTGACTTCCCGTCGAATTTAAACAGAAATTCCAAATATCGTCTTCTTTCCATTCAATATTTTCTTCTTTATTATTTTTTTTAACTTCTTGGGTTATTTTAAATTCTTTAGTATTTTTATTTATGATGTTAGCATTTTGGCTAACATTATTAGATTTCAATGAATTTTCCTCAAAACTCTTACTTACAGTCTTTTCGATATTCGTAACAGCAATATTATTTTCTATTTGATGATCGGTTTCTTTAAAAGGATCACTTTCAAAGAACATATCAAAAAAAGTTTCATCACAAAAATCTTGTAAATCACAGCCTTTTGTTATTTCTTTGACCTTTGTAAAATTTTCTTTACCTGCAGTAATTTGAGGTTTCGTACTCAAGTTATTAATATTTTTCAAAGCTATGTTTGGTTCTGGAACATTTTTTGCATTTTTATTGTTAATTGTATCTAAACCAAAAATGGATAAGTCAATCATATCACTAACATTTAATACCCTTTCTTTACGACTTGGTTGAGATTGTAGATTTTTACTTAACAATTTGTCATTTTCACATTTTTTCTCTCTTCTTATAGCTTGTGTGGTTGTTTCTAAACAGTTTTCCAAACTAGTATCAATTATATCAAGGTCTGAAGAATCTTCATTTGAAATTAAACGGTCAGAGCCATCAATTTTTGATTTAGTTGCGCTAGCTTTTGGGGTGTCCTTAAAAGTATTTTCAAATTCACTAAAAATATCCACAGAAATATTTTCAACTGTGTCTATTTTATTTTTGTTAATTAACTTTACTGGGGTAGTCTCTAACTTTTTTTCTATTGTATTTTGCAAGGAATTTTCAAAAAGGCGCTTTTGGGCTTTGTTTTTTAATTGCCGGACTCTTTCAAATGAACATAAAACAGGAGAACCACTTGTTTTCCCCACAGGAGATTTCTTTAAATCTTCAGGGGTATAAATAATAGTTTTATCTGAGTCTGATGAACCAGAACCTTTTTTACACTGAGGTGTGGATGATGGAAGATTTAACGCCTTTGAAGGTGTTTTTTGAGAAGGATTTTCAAAAAGATCTTCTAAAGTAGTTATATTAAAAAATGTTAATGTATCTTGTTTGTTGTTGTTTGAATTATTAAGGGTTGTTGTTTTAATTTGTGTAAATTCAGCTTCATCAAATTCATTAACATTTAATGAACATAAAATATTATCATCATTAATTTTACTTTGTTTTGAATTACTTTTAGTTAAATTGTTAGCATTTTCTAATTGTGTAAAGGCAATGTTATTAAAACATGATTCGTTTAAATTCAATGGCGTTTCACTTTTTTCTAACACTTTCCGTATACTTTTTGGTAGTTTAAATGGCGACTGTTTAAAAGAATCCTCAAAATTATTTTCGTTGTTGACGACATTCTTAAATTTTTCTTCTAGATTGTTACTAGAACTACATTTTGTATCGTTCTTGCACTCCGCATTCATACTCTTGGGTGGTACAATTGGTATGGATTTTAATGAGTCTGCGAAATTCGTAAGGTTTTCTGCATTTATTTTATCAAAAATTGAAAGATCTGGTTCAACCCAATTTTTGATATCAAATTCCTTGCTATTTACTTTAAATTGTGAACAATCAAATAACTCATCACATATCTTGCAATTCGTTTCATAAGATACAGTAATGGCTAAATAAGTTGATATTTCTGTGTATAAAATGTTTAGCATCTCTTTATTTGTTTCTTCTTGTGTTATATTAACTTCTAAAACAAACAAAATTGGTAAATAAAATACACATTAATAGGGAATTATAATAAAAGAATATAATTTTAAACAAATATTGGCTGAATAAAATAATATAAATAATTGGAGAAAATCAGCAGCCATTTAAGTTATATAAAAAATTTTAATAAAGATTAATAAATTAGATATATTTCGGTAGTTTAAACTACCTTCTTCAGTAAAAAGTAATAATTTTAATTAACAGATCATATTAAAAATTACTCTGAAATAAAATAATAAAATTAGATGAGTGAAAGAAAGATCTTCAATAAATTTTCTTACCTTTAAAGATGAAAAAAAAAAAAAAAAAAAAACATATTTTAATTAGTGGTGGAATTAACACACCACTTCGAAATTGTTATTACATAATAACTATTTAATAAAATATAATATTAACGAAAGTTATTAAAAGTTTTTAAACACAATGTGAAATGCTTGGAGGTTTATAACAGAATGGCAAATACAAGAAAATTTGAAAATTTCAATGCGCATGCAAGGTTAAGGAATAGAAAGTTTCTAAATTTAAACAATTTTATCACTAAGAACGAATGTTAACGCATACAAAAATATTTCAATATTAAAAACTTTTAAAGATAAAATAAGTTAAAATCAAAAATAAGCAAGATGCATTCATAATTTCTTACATCTCTAAGATTTCCCCAACTTACAGCCTCTCTAAAAAGATTAACTATAAATTAGGCAAACACATGTAATACCTTTGGAGAATTAAATCTGAAATTATGAAAATGATTTACAGCATGATCTGATAGAGCTGTGTTGTTCAGAGTAGCTGTTTTTGTTTTAATTGAATTTTTATGTTCAGACTATTCTCAGGTTCAAACTATTAAGGTTAGACAGATAACTTAAGGGAGTTTCTTGTAGAAAATTTTATTTTCTACAACTTTGGCCTTATGTTATTTTCACCAATTTTGCGCCGTTTTCGCTACGTTTCAATTTTAAATCGAGACTTATGCTAACATCAAACAGTTCTCAAGCCCAAAGTATCAATGTTAGACATATAATTTCAGGGAGTTTCTTGTTGAAAATTTTATTTTCTACAACTTTGGTCTTATGTTATTTTCACCAATTTTGCGCCGTTTTCGCTACGTTTCATTTTTAAATCCAGACTCGCGGGTTTATGCTAACATCAAACAGTTCTCAAGCCCAAAGTATCAATGTTAGACATATAATTTGAAGGAGTTTCTTGTACAAAATTTTATTTTCTACAACTTTGGCCTTATGTTATTTTCACCAATTTTGCGCCGTTTTCGCTACGTTTCAATTTTAAATCGAGACTTATGCTAACATCAAACAGTTCTCAAGCCCAAAGTATCAATGTTAGACATATAATTTCAGGGAGTTTCTTGTTGAAAATTTTATTTTCTACAACTTTGGTCTTATGTTATTTTCACCAATTTTGCGCCGTTTTCGCTACGTTTCATTTTTAAATCCAGACTCGCGGGTTTATGCTAACATCAAACAGTTCTCAAGCCCAAAGTATCAATGTTAGACATATAATTTGAAGGAGTTTCTTGTACAAAATTTTATTTTCTACAACTTTGGCCTTATGTTATTTTCACCAATTTTGCGCCGTTTTCGCTACGTTTCAATTTTAAATCGAGACTTATGCTAACATCAAACAGTTCTCAAGCCCAAAGTATCAATGTTAGACATATAATTTCAGGGAGTTTCTTGTTGAAAATTTTATTTTCTACAACTTTGGTCTTATGTTATTTTCACGAATTTTGCGTCATTTTCGCTGCGTTTTAATTTTAAATTTTGATTCGCTGGTTTATGCTAACTTCAAACGGTTCTCAGGCCCAAAATATTAATGTTAGACATATAATTTCAGGGAGTTTCTTATGGTCTTATGTTATTTTCACGAATTTTGCGCCATTTTCGCTGCGTTTTAATTTTAAATTTTGATTCGCTGGTTTATGCTAACTTCAAACGGTTCTCAGGCCCAAAATATTAATGTTAGACATATAATTTAAGGGAGTTTCTTGTAGATAATTTTATTTTCTACAACTTTGGTCTTACCTGATTTTCAACTATCTTTTTTTTTTTCATCATCATTCATTTTAATCATAACACTTAAAAATAAAAAACAGGTGTTTAAGATTTACCTGTACTATTACTCGGTGGTGTTAAATGTGTACTACTGGAAGGTTTGCCAAACATGTTCCTTATATCCACTTGTTTTAAACCATCAGAACTTAATACTTTTCTAATTTTTCTAGATTTTACAGGTTGTGTTACTTGGGAAGGCATAACTGAAAAATAAGGGAAGGATATGAAAAACAAAAATTAAATTGAGCTAATGTTAAATTTATACTTACCAGGTACTTGTGTCATAGGAATGTTATACTTTTTAGATTCAGCAAATTGCAATAATGATACTAACAGTTCTGAATTTTTTGTATGTCCAATTTTACCAGTTGGTTGTAGAGTTCTTAGTTTTGATAATTTTTTCGAAAAATCAATTTTATTACCATCAGCATTCAAGTCTAAGGGATTACCTGAAATGAAAAATAAATCACTCGATACAGTAAATGAGAAATATAAAATAAAAACAGCATTATACAAACGATAATTTTTTTGGATAATACTACTTTTATCTTTATTGAAGGAAATATTAGAATACACCACAGTAAATATTTTTAGTCTAACCAAGAAACAAAATTTACATAAACTGTATATAAAAACAGGCTATAATACTTTACCTTTATTCCAATATTCCTGTTTAAGAGGTATCCTATCACTTATTTGTAACAGATCAGTATCACAGTCTTGTGAAAATAAGGCAATATTTTTTTGGTTTAAAATATTGTTAAACATGTCCTATAAAAATAAAACTTTAATAATAAAAAAAATTGTTTAAAAAAACATACCTTAAGATTATTGTTCTTTTTTTTAGAAGTCTGTGCTTTAGATTCAACTGTAACCGTAATGTGTAACTTATGACACTTTGGTGTTATATCTAACGGAACCATCCTAGGATTCTGTCCATACATCTCTTTAGTTAAGGCACTGGATTGTAAGATATGGTTAGCTAGATTCTGCTTATGTATAAGACATTCTTTTAAAGTCTGTAAAATATTTTGTTGAAATGAATAAAAATAAAAATATTTTTAAAGCATACCTGTTGTTCTTTACCCTCTGTAACTAAAACAATAACCCGACCTTCTCTTCTCCTTCCAGTACGGCCCATACGTTGTACCATTCGAACGGGTGATTTATTACTAATATCAAAACATACAATAAGATCAACCTCACCTACATCTAATCCTTCTTCTCCAATAGAAGTTGATATTAAAGTATTACACACACCTTCTTTAAAGGCCTTTACCACCTAAATCCATAAAATATACGATAAATTTGAGTGAGTTCTGCAAGTATATTGCATCTTACGTTAGTTTGTTGTTTTTGTGTAATTGCCCCTTGACCTAAAAAAATTCTAGGCCTGATAAGTGGAGTTTGTTGTAATAATAATGCATATGCTTCCATCACGCTTTCTCTGTATTCACAAAATACTATAACTTTGCTTGCAGTATCCTTAGTACAATTGTTGAAGTGGCTTAAAAGTATCTCATTTAATTTATAAAATTTAGGATGACCAAACTTGGTAGATTCGGGAAGCTACAAATTATTTATAAGTTGTATAAAATAAGAGATAAAATGTTGGTGTTTACCTTTAGTATAGAACCATCTGGAAGAGGTTCTACATTAGGTGCTGGTCCTAAATATTCCCGAACATCTTGCATGATATTTTTTAATTCAATATTACCACGTAATATTGGTTTATCTGCATGTTCTGCATGAAAACAGAAATATTACTTTTAAGATAATTGCTACTAGGTACTAATAGAACATACCTTCAAAAAATGAGAGAAAACCTCGCAATCCATGCCTTACTAAAAGTTCATAAGCATGATATAATGTAACACATATATTCAGGTTTCTCATTATTTCTGAATAAGCACGATCTCTACAAAATAATTAAAATTAGCATACCGAATAATTAAAAAAAAAAATTATTTAAACCTTGTATTATTTTGACTTTTCGCCTGATAATCTTTCATAGTCATAAAAATTTTCCCTTTGGTCAAGGTACTACAATTTCCTGTTATTACTCGATGGTGCACTAATACTCTAGTATGCTTTTCCAAAATCTATAAAAAAAATTTTAAACAAAGTCTGTATGTTAAAATTCAATACCTGCAGGTAAGAATCTCGAACTTGTTGTAACTTCTCTCCAAGTGGTACAACGACAGTTTCCAAAGACCTTTGAAACACATACGGTGTTACATCTGAACTCTCATCAGTTCGAATTTCAAGATGTGATATTAATAAATTACGAATTACCTTAAATAGTTATTTTATAGAATGTTTAAATAATAAGTTTATCACTATTACCTCTGAAACATCATTATGTGAACTACCAGGCGTTGCACTGAGAGCTAATACCCTAAAATATTTATTCTGTGGTAGCAATTTCCTAATAACTTCACAGTAAGCATAATTTCCTTTTGCTTTATGTGCCTCATCAAAAACAATGCACTTAATTCTTGTGCCTAATTCAACTAAAATACCTAAATCATTTTGAAGCACTTGCGGCGTTATAAAAAATACTCGCTTCTGTTTCCATACTTCTTTCCTATGTGCTTGATCTTTTGTACCTACCATAAAATATAATGAAGTTGAAAATCTGTATTATAGAACAGATTGATTAGAATGAGTTTATCGAAGATATTAAAAAAATTAAATAATAATATACTACCACGTGTTGGACAAACCAGATTCCAACCACTATTTCGATTGTTTTTGCAGATACAAATAAATTTTAAATACAAAAGTTGTATTGATAAGAGGGTTTTTGGATTATTAAGTTATTAGTACACCATTTTAAATCTTAATTTTAGAAGATGTGAGTTTGCATAGGAAGTAATAAAAGTTCGAGTAAAGGAAGTTCCACTGTAATTGTCTATAACATACCTGTGAGTTCAGCAGTATCTTTTTTTGGAATTGCCATGATATTGTAACAAGCATCAATTTGTTGTTTAACTAAAGGTCGAGTAGGTGCCATAAATATAACTTTGCCCATAGGGTACCAACGATAAAAATTATACATGACTACTGCAGCGATAAATGTTTTTCCTAAACCAGTAGGAAGGCTTACCTACAAATATGTTAAAATTTAAGTAATAGATTGGTTATAGTATTTAACAGTATTAGGTCAATATTGAACATGTAACAGTCGTGGTAGACCCAGGCCAATAACTGAGTCATTAATATTGGCTGTAGATTGAGACAGAATATACAGGGCGTTTCAAAGACTGGGTCCACGAGCTAATACAAGGCTAGCACCGTGAGTTCTGCACATAATTTGGTAAATGGTCATAGGCATTATATTGTAATGGCCTTGGCTGTTACCCATAACATTTCGATTAGACAGATAGCATAGTTAAAATATCTGTGCGGACAGTACCTGATGCAGTGCAATAGGACCTATAAGTTAATAATCTTACCATAGTGTTGCTAAGTAATGCCTCTTGAATAATATTGTACTGATACTCCCTTAGGGGGTAATTTGTTGGATAAATCCATGTCTCTCCCGCTTGAGTATCAAAACCTTCTGTATCAGGGTTTTTACTAACACTTATAAATCTGAAATAAATAGGGTTAAATAGCATTAGTAGTATATATGTTTATAAGTGTAAAAATAATCATAATTAACTCTAGTATTACATAATAATTATTGACTCACTCAACAATTTCACTGGATTGTGTGGATTTGCTAGATTCTGCTTTACTCATGGCACTAAAGTTTATTAATTTAATGTATTATTATTAAACTGCTTCGCATTATTTACAATAAGCTACTTAAGTACTTATTCTAATATAAATTCGTTATATAAAAATTATTCTTACAAAAACACCTGTTTACAAAGACCATAAACAAAAACAGCTGATTTACCGTTAAGTGTCAAAATATTTGACAGCAGAACAGTAAAGTTTGGAAATAAGAAACGGAATGAAATTACACGGAAAATCGTAATTTAAGGGCAAATTGTAATTTACTTAAAGAAAGTTAAGGGAAATACTAGATGATACCGTTTTACAGGAAATAAACTTGTATTCGAATTATGTTCATTTTAAACAAGAAACAGTGAAATTTCTATGTACAGGGTACTTCGAAAGATTGTGGGCGTGTTTACAGATTATGATGTAAATAAAGAATGATTTGAGGTAAACGCAAAGAATGGTAAGTGCTTTACTGCTGAACAAAATGCGATTGTTTCATGATTTTAGTTTTCATTGGTTAAATTTGGCGGCAAATTCAAATTAGGACAGCTAAAGTGTAGACCCGGCTACAGTAATTTCTGGGACCTAGTCAAAATAGAAGCTTTCCTGTTATTCCTGCAAGGCAGAAGATCTAACAAAAGAACAATAAAATAAATATATTTCCATGTTATGAAATTAGATAAAGAACACACAAAAGAATACTTTAAACCTACTTGGTTATACTTTGACGTAGTACATGTAGTAACAACCCACATTTTCTTATCTACCCACTTATATCAGCAAACTTTATACACAATTCTTATGAACCCGTTCGAATATACAATTTTAGAGTATTTTCGCAATCACTATTGATAACAATCGGTAGATTATATACCTTGTAATAAGCACTTATGATATATCATGAAGTCTGAAGAGTGAATTTATGTTTTTTATTTAAAAATAACCCATACAACGGTTGAATTTAACAAGATATAAATTATTTTATTATTTGGGCAGCAATTCATAGAATTTTCTAGTGATTTACAAATATGGAAACTACTAGCATGAAAAAATGATAACAAATGCACATTAATAATGTAAACTTAGAAAATAAAAGTTAGGAATTATATAAAATCAATATATTGTATAAAACATAAAGCGAAATAACTAAAAAAGCAACGGTACCTGTGCCTAGCTTATTGCACGTTCCGTTTTTCGCCACAGGGATAGAATACTTCCATAATAGAGGCTATACAAATTTAAAACAATTACATTTCATTAACGTTACACACAGTAATTGGTATTAAAAAATATTTGGGAAAAATCGTTTTAAAAGGTTCTTGTATAAGAAATGTTTAGTAAATTTAATTCCGTGGTAATAATACAATAATGAAGCTACGTTTTTCATAATAAATTATGCTAAATGGCTATCCCTGCACTGTCGAAACTCAACAAAATCTGGCCGTATGTACAAAACCTTCAAGCAATAACAAGGCGCACAGTGTGTGATAGATAGCCAGCTTTTTAAAGTCCGCTTATCATTGAGTTTTCAACTCTTTTCCAATACTATATGAAACTATTTTATTCCAATCAATCTTCGTACGTGTAACCGGCAGTAATCTGCGTAATGCCTTAAACGTAGTATCCGACATTGTTTGATAATTTTCCGATATTGCAGTTTGGTAGAGATTTTCCGACTCTTCAATTAACTGCACGATTTCCTTGGCTGTTTGTACTTCATTCGACACTGTGACGCTTTCTTTTATTTCTTTCGAACTCACCAATTGAACATTACCTTCTTCGTAATAGTGAACTTGGACTTTTAATACACCTCGTACTTCTGCTGTGGAACTCCCATTAAAAGTAACAAACCACTGTGAGCGCCACCGTCCGTTCCAAAAGTTTTTAGGCTGAAATTGGTGATCTTCTATGCATGCCGTGACTGTAATAATTCCGCCTGGCTGGCTACGACCATAAATACTACATACGCCATCCTTGTAATGATTCCTAGTGTATTGTATAAACTCTGTGTCTAGGGCTGCTCTCCAAGGTTCCGCAGAGGCGTCTGGTGTGTAGGGCTGATAATCCGATGCATCTTTTCTTAAGTGATCATATTTAAACGACTGCTTACTGCGTGGATCGAAGAATCTGTTACTTCCTAGGTCGTTGTATTCCGTGATTAGCACCAAAGAATCAGAATTTTCTATTTTTACGGGAGTTAATTGGTCTTTATTATACTGAGCGAACGCCCCACTTGCGCCTTCTTTAAGAAGGTCATCGTTGTTTAGTAATTTTCGGACATCATTAAATACTTCGTTAAACTCTCCTGGAGGCGAATGAAGTATAAAATCGGACACTATTCGCACTTTTTCTTGATCGGTTATTATTTCATCGCCGTCCGACGCCATTGTTAGGTTGGGTTGATTTGTCACTTTGATGATGTGACATCCCTGAATGAGTCACAAACAAGAAATGTTACTAGGAATATTTAACATTTCTTGATAAGTACATACAGATATCTCAACGTAACGTAACAGAAAAATTATGTAATCACATTCGATCTGTTTAATTTTTTTGTTACAAATTATATCGGTTAATGTAAATATAATTAAAAAATATTACCTCCTAATATTACTGTGGGGAATTTTCGTTAACATAAATTGGTACTAGTTTGCATTAAGTTACGTTTACACCATAGCGATTAATTTCTCTGTTTATACGATTCCAATAATTCAGAATGTAAATCTAATCCTGTAGTAAAACTCTACCAAGGTTCTATCACCTTTCCTCTAGTAAATTCAGAAAATAATGGCTTATCAATTGTCATAATCAGAATAGAAAAATTAATTGTATGTAAAAATATTTAGGAGATTCCTAAATATTTCTAAATATTCTGTAATAGTTGTAGACTTTTCTAGTTCGTTTTTCTAGACATTATTAACTGAGCGACTTTAATTTTTAAACTTTAAAGTTCTTTTAGCGCGCGTTAAATACATTTTTATAGTCCCTGGGCAAAGAAAAGTGGCAACGCCGCGAAAGATTCTCCATTAGCCCCTATGCTCAAACCTTGCCCTATGCTGCCCATACTGACTTGATGTCTGGTACAGACTATAGAACATCCCATCAAACAGATTGGCAACCCTGTGGAAAGTTAAATCTGACACCAGCAAAAGAGGTTATTTTGAGTTAAATGTCAATCAAGTTTACATAATTCCATTTTTAATCAAAATATGTCGAAACCTTTTGCAGAATATCAATACTTCGATACACCGGATGGTGAAGATACATTAAAGAAACTATTTGTCGGGACAAAATACTCCGCAATTGCATCCCTAGGAATAGCAACCACAGATATTCTTCTTTATTCGCATCCTAAAGGTTATCTCCAAACCCTTGGAAGATATGCTTATATTTGTTTACCCCTCTTGGGTATGAGTACTGCATTTATAATGCTTAAAAATATTTCTACCAATATTCGAGGTAAAGATGATAAATTAAATTGGATTGTCGGTGCAGTAGCTGCCGGTGGAATTTTCGGTGCATGGCGTAAAAGTGTATTAGCAGGTTTTACAGCATGTTCTACACTTGCTGGAGCTGCTTCATTAAAGAAACATGCTTTACAAAATGGTTGGACTTTAATGGAATTTGATGCAAAAACACAACGTGGAGATTTACGATCAGTAAGACAAGATTTTACTTTAATGCACCACAGACCTGGCAACTGGACTACTGGTAAATAATTGAGAAAATGTTATTGTAGCAAAGTTTACATAAATTTGTATATAGTTCAAAATAAAATGATGTGAAAATAATTAGTGGTTTTATTGAGCGTTTTCCAGTAATGGAAGTTGAAAAGAAAACGAGTCAGGATGGCCGTGCCTTTATTTAACACAGCCAACTTCATTCCCTTTTTTTGCTATGCTATGCTAAAAAATCAATTTCAAAAGAAGAGTTTATATTTAAAACTGTAATGAGCTAAGATCTGCAAAAGCAGCACCTTCGGTAAAGACAACTAAGTACTTTGTGCAGCCCTACCTTAAGAATCTCCATTTGCTCCATAGGAATCCTATTTATAGACAGCACCCAATGTCGAGGAGATTGTAGAGTAGATGCTATCACAACATACTAGTAAGGGGGCTTTGGCATAGTTCAAATTGGTAGGTATTCTTATTTTTAAGTTTTATTCAAAACTTTGGATAGTACCCTCTTGGCTGGACCTATTAAAAGGAAACATTCTGATAAATTATTAATTAGTATAAGTCTTGTATTATTTCGTGCACCCAGAATTGCGCAGAGTTCAATGCAGATCAGAATATAACCTGTATGGCCTAAGACCTAAGTATAACAGGTAGCAACCATTTTAGGTTCTCGAGATAATGTAAGACTTAAACTGTCTACCTAATTCGTTTATGAAACATCAATTTGAAAATCATATACTATATTTATGTAAACAATACATTACAACATGGCAGGGGCATTACTAAAGCTTGGCTTATCCTGCTTGCGTAAAATGCAAGTTAAGTATTCTATTAAACAATTGAAAGTACATTTGCTAAAAATATATCGTCCAACACTAGTTTCTACATTCAGTTGCAGATTATTACACTTTTAAAGTAAAAAATGTAACATGCATATAGTATATTATTAGTGCCTATTCTTTACTAAACAAAACCATTTAATCACAATATGTGTAGGCTATCAATAATCGATTTAAGGCTGGTTTATTTACCCTCGTCCCCCGCAAATGCACTTGGTAACTTGACTGGTGGGTGAATAAACCGGTCCTTACTGTTAACATGGCATATTATTTAAACACAGTCTAAATTTTAAGCCCATTGCATAAGTATCAGTCACAGGATAGTAAAATTAAGTAAATGACTTCTATAGATATGACTAGAATAACACACAGACTGGTTGCAAGATAATCACAAATTATAAGCTACTACAAGAATGAATAATCAATAGAAAAAATATACAACACAAATCAATGTAGTTACAATTTTACTTCCTAGATTCTAAAAAAAAACCATGATTTTCTTATAGAAAATTCGTAATCCTCATAAATGGAATATTCTGAGCAGTTACAAACATCAAATTCATCACTTGGTTATTTATAGACGTTACAAGAAATCTTGTTTTGTGATGAATTTCATATCATTTACGCATTACTTGATTTTGTTCCTAAGTTTGGAGAATTTTCCTCATCTGTACTTTCAGCTTCTGATGAAATTCTTCTGAACTGTGTTGGTTCAGTATTAATTTTGCTTGTTTCTGGTGACTCTACTACGCTATCGATTATTACAGCTCTTTCATATTCCTCTTCTGATGGCAAGTCCAAGATGTCCTCGGTTTTAAACTTCAATTTGATTGCATCATTTTCAATACCTTCATCGTCTAATTCGTCAGAGTCTGCTTCTCTTTCTGCTGATATCATTTCAGACATTCTTGTACCAATATTTATTACATCATCAATTACATCACTGATGTTTTCGATGTCTTCAGCTGACATCAGTTCTATAGGCTTTTCCTCATCATCGTCGACCTCGTCATCTATTAGGTCTGCACTAAATTTTACTCCCGTTTTTCTTTGGGGTTCCTCTTCATCTGAAAATTTTTCTTCCATACTTCTTCTCAGTTCTGATTCTCCTTTGGCAATATTTAATATATTATCAATTACATCACTTATACTTTCGACAGGTTCGATCTCTTCTTCACTAAATTTGACCCCCCGTTTTTCAGTGGTAGTATCAAAACTGTCTTCTATTTTTATTAAATCTTCCTCTTTATCCCCCCCCTGCAAGTCATGTTTATCTTCATGCGGGTAATCTAAATAAACAGCAGCATTGTCATCATTCAGTTCCGATTCAGGCTGGTTTTCTAAATACACAGCATCTTCGATGTCTCTTTCGTCATTTAAATTCAATTCTAGTTCAACATCATCTTCTATTTGCTGCACACCATTATCCACTACAAGTTCAGGCAGTTTTTCAATTTCTTCTTCAATTCCATCTTCGCCATCCGTTCGTTCTCCCTATAAAAAATAATATTAGATTTTTTTTAAGTTAAGCCGGATCCGTAATGCACGCGTCTCGAGTTTTAGCATGAACCAATAGAACTGTAAAGTTTTTACAAAAATCAAACAATTTTATTGATTCTCACGCAGTACGCGTCAATAACGGACCCAGTTTCGAAAGTTACTTCTGAAATATCTCGTTCAGCTGCAGTTGCACCACTGGCTGTTGTATATTTAGATTCATCAACATTATCATCATCAAATGTTTCGTGGTCAGTCTCGATTACATCTCCATTTCGTAATTTGTTTCTTTCAATCGGCTCTACTCCGTTCTCTAAAAGACAAAAATTAAAACGGAAATTAATTAACGTTCAAAATAATAAAATACCGCATTCTTGAGAGTCCAAGCTGATCACAGAAAGAGTCATCTTACTTGCAAGAACTACTGCAGGATCAGCAGATGAACTACTTGCGGTAGTTTCCGTTTCCGTTGTAGAATCTGTTACCAAAAGCTGTGATTGTGCCGGTAAAGCTCCTTCAAGATATATTTCCTACATTTTTAAAATTGTTTTAAACAATCCTGTAATTTAAAGTTAATTCTAAGCTCACTTGAGGAGGTTCTACAGGTTCGGGAGGTGGTGGAGGTGTGTTTGGAATAACAGGCGATTCAGGACGACTCCATCTCTCACCACCCTCACAACTGGCTGTCATTTCCATACCAAGTACTTTGACTGATGGTTGTTCATGTTCTTGTGATTGTTTTGCACTTCCATTGGACATTAATGTACCATTCGATGTGGGTTCCTTCTAGGAAGATATTATTTTTTAAAATTCATTTTTTACAAAAAGTTTAGGTAAAAATTTACACACCAAATACAAAAAAAATCAAAATCACAACCATGAATCTAAAAAAAAATTAAAAAACCAAAAACAACGCTTCATTCTATATGCCGTGAGACATATAAAAATAGTAAAAAAACACGCAAAAATGGAAAAATTAATAAAGCTACTAAGCACAAGCAACGCAAAAATAGTGCATTAAGCTGGGGTTGTGTAATTATATTTCATAATAGGTTTTTTGCAATTTGCTAAGTTGGTAAGACCTCCGATACCTGACTAGCAACCTCACTGGCTTTTCTGCGGGCCTCCAGTTCTTGGTCTACCTCATCCAGCAAGGCCGTCATGGCATTTACAACTACGAATAAACAACAGCTGGACGTATATTTCTTTAAACAGTTTTAATTAATTTAGTATAAACCAACAGTTTAAATTAATTTTTAGGATTATTCATTTATTTTAAACCTAGTAATAGTTATTTTTTAAAGCTGCAATATTTATACATTGATTTTCACAGTTTTATAATTGCGTATGAACACAAAAATCAACAATTCAATTTTATGTAAGAAAATTATTTTGAATCTTGTCTAGTTTTTACATGTTGAGGCATAAAGTGTAACTTGTATTTAAAAAGATAAACATTTGAAACACGAACTTGAAAAGGCTGCTAAAAAAAAGGGGGGGGGGTCAAGTTGGTTGTGATTCCCTATAATTTATCAAAACACAAATTAACCCGCCATTATTATACAGGGTGTTAAAATATACGGAAAATTATTTTAAGGGGGTATAGTACTGACCAAAATGAATGATAAAAGGTTAGTAAACATAAGTCAAGTCCATTTATCGTGCAATATACAGGGTGAGTAAAGAGTATGGAATAAATTGCGTTTTCCAGACAAAACATTATTTTGGGAGATAATGAATTTATTCCATACTTTTTACTCACCCTGTATATTGCAAGTTAAATGGTACGCCCATAATATAAATTTACTTGAGCTGCGTTTGTTTCTACACTCCGAATGCACCGTTAAGTATAATAAAATGTCATACTATTTGTTCATCTTAAAAAGCATGGACATGAATTTTTAGACAGTCTTCGCATCAGACATATTGCCCTAACCCGTTTCATTTTTTTAAATTCACTTTGTTTTTCTTGATTGGGTAATACAAATATACAATAAGATTAAATTAGTTACAATAATAATATACACCAATTTAAAATAACCAAAACTGGTCATTCTTAGTTAGTAAAACCAAAATATATCTACCTGTGCTTACATACACCTACGTGAACGATGAAAGCAACAAATAGGTGTTTGGCAGAAGAGGAAATAAAAAAGGCAAGTAAAGCGAAAGCTAAGCCAAGCTGCTAGTGCGGGCAGGAGGGTGTGGTGGCACACCTGTGACCTAAGAGGTACTTGAGCCATCTGGGCTACGATGCGTTCCATGGCAAATTCAGTCTCACGTAGACGTCTTCGTAATTGGTCCAATTCTTCATCTCCTATGGACATACATACTCTAACATTCATACCTTGTTACAAATTTAATTTAGAAAGATACAGTAGATGACGCATGATTCACATCATGTCCCTCCTGCACCACCCTGCAGTGACCAAAAGAGTGTGGAAATAACTTTTAACCTTTTGTATAAAGACAAAAGAATTACACTATACAGGGTTTAATTTTTATCACAGTACCATGCCCAACTTTTATTATTCAAGCTACAAATCTAATTAAATGAGATAATATGGAATAATTTTAAATAAAAATACTCAACTGTAGAATACATTTTCCGTTTTTTAATTTTTTTTACATTATTTATAGCAATAAACACCTTGCAAACTTTGCCGCGCGTATGAGACTTTCAAAACGTACCCTGTGTGAGGCTATCAACCATACAAGACGTAAGATACTTGCGTTAATATTTTTAAATGGAAATTTAGCAAAAACCGCGCGAGATACGTGAAAATAATATAAGACCAAAGTTGTAGAAAAAAAATTTCCAATAAAAAACTCCCTAAAAGCATTTGCCTAACATTAATAGTTTGGGCCTGGGAACCATCAACTATAAATATCTGCACTCATAGTGACGGTATATAAAATAAACTCTGTATAAATGTATTAGATATTTTAAATTATTCAAATATTCAGGTGATCACATCTTCTACATGTTCATTACCACAAGAAAACTGCAGCTATAAATTAGCTTTCAGATTACAGCATGCTGAAGAAGGTAAAAGGGTAAGTTAGTTCAGCAGGGATCATTAGAACTACACTATGAGAAGAATGATTATTAAAACTTACTTGCATCCCTCTCCTTCCAGCCTATTTTTAAGCCGCATATACAACCAAAATGACAAAGAATGAACAAGTATTACGGCACTAGTTTCCGAAGTGTAACAGGTAGAAAACCTAATAAAGCACACACCTAACTTACTTGAACCAGGTTGACGTGGAGGTCGAGTTTTGACAGACTCAAATACTTCTTTTCTAAAACTCATCGAGGGCTCTACAGGTGGATATAATGTACCACCAGGTCCTTCTGGTTTCTTCTTAAATAATAGCTGAAGAACATAATACATAATTTATTTTTAAAAAATTCTACATAACAATAATTTACCTTCATAAGAGTGTATGAGAAGAAAATCACAATACCAACAGTATAAATAGGCATGATTATTCCCATAGAGTTTAATCCTTTTTGTTGTGGATGTACTACATGGCCAGCACCTGCACCCAATGGTGGACGTACTCCTGGTACTGGACCAGGCTAGAATAATAAATTGATTTCAGTATTTCAAGTATGGAATAAAAAAACTGGTCAAACTAATAACAGTTACATGTGGTAACCCAACCAACTTGATCCTGTTTTTTTTAACACCCGTTATGTGATCTAATAACCGGTATCCTACAGATAGGCCCATAATTACATAATACACAGCAAAGATCACTTTACATGTGTAAGAAAGAGATGCATGCAATAAGTGGAAGTAGTAAAACATGCTGATTCCCATATGTAAGAAAGAGATGCATAAATAGCTAACTGGAATTCTAGAAGGGATTCAAAATAATTTTTTAAAAAAGCCTTTGAACAAAATAAATTGACATTGAATAAACTTCAGCCTATTACAACTGCAGTATTGTATCTCTTTCTCACACATGTTAATTGTTATTTTTTACTATTTCCACCCACTGTTGCTATAAAATAATAAATGGGCCCATAGGTACATCTTGAGAATATTATCATAGCATCTGAAGGCTGTTCCTAATTTTGGATCAGAATTGTTAGGCTTGACTGGTAGTTTAGTGTAAGATAAAAATATCAAAGAGGAGATGTACAATAAAATAATAAATAATGTTAAATTTAAAATTTCATTCAAATATTTGCTATAAATATGTTTGACAAATATTGACATAATCCCACTAAAAATATAAACAGGATGTCTAAAAACTAAAAATACATTTATTATAAACTTTTCGCTTTTTAGAAGTGAACGTTTTAAGCATAAAAATGTGTAATTTAAAAATACATCGGGTCATATCCTATACTGAAACTAAAAAAAAACATAACTTTAGAGTAAGAAAATCAAGCCAAAGCAACAACAGTTGAGCAACTCATGTACTATTCTTAGATATTTTGAAATTTAAAGTGTGTAAGGTCTGGCATGCGATATTTATATATTTTTATAGATATTTATAAAGAGAAATTTTGGCAACACTTTCCTAATAAATAAAAATTAGAATGCAATAATAATACTTTCAACATTCTTCAACTGAATTATTTGTACCCTAATTAATCAGTTCCTTACCCGTCCTTCCACAAATTTTGCTTGCGATGGTTTCCCTGGTTGTGGATATGGTTGAGGGATAGCTCTGCCCTTTTCACGCAAAGCCGGATGTAACATTTCTGGCCTTAAATGAGCAGGCCTCTCCTGTCTTACATCTGAAAATTAACCCAATCAACAATTATAATCAACAAAGTATTATTACAAAAATTGCACCCTTATTTTATTAATATAACACTCACCAAAAGAAAATTATTGTTTATGTATTCAAAAAAAGGAGGCCCAAGTTAGATCTGATTCTATTCCAGTTAAATGGAAACACAGAGAATTAGACCCCCTTTTTTTAAATTGTTAAATAACGCTGTTAATAATTAAGTACACGCAATAGAAATTAAATTTAGTAATATTACAATAATTGTTAGTAGTTCAAACCAAAAAGAACTGCAAGTACTCTTACAAACTGGGGCCAAATTGAGTGTAACTTTGTGGGCCACCCCTAATCTCCAAGGCGAAACCCCAAATTTATATTTTAAACAAAGGGAGCCATTAAAAGATCGGACTTCATCTACGATCTGTTTGAATGATCGACCCAGCCGCACTTGTTCTTGTAAGACAGCCGATATATCTATACCACATTTGTTCAAAACCTCTGTACGACACCTTATTATAATTTCTGGCCCTTTTAAGAGCTTCTGATCACTTTGCTGAATTATGTTATTACATAATTCGGTCATGATCTTAATTGTATTTACATCAATATCTGAGATAACATCACAGCATCCTGAACAGCAAGAGAAATAGTTAAAAAGACACCGATACAGAAATGGAGAATGTTTACCTTTGTCGAGGTTGCTGGGTTTCATTCGTTGATTTGCGGGTCCTACCATCATAGGGTACAATACTTTAGGCCATAGTACAGCAAAACAACCTACCACTATCACCAACACAAAAAGTGTTTTTCGAGTGCCTAAATCACCTTCAGACATTTTCGCTGATTTCGTTTCAATTTTCGCACTATCACTACGCAATCGTTCACCCATTTATTCCGCAACTAACTCACTACACACAGCCTCGGTATTGCAAAAATTATTTGCGTTCAAGCAAAAGCAGGAGCACTCCGGAAAAGTCAAAAATATATTGATGACGGCGAGAAGAAAATGATGCGGGAGGGGGAAAACCTTTGCGGGTAGAGGGGTATAACAAGTGACAAGTAGGCATTGGCGTAACACACGGGACGCATTAAGGGTTTTAAAAAATATTCTCGCGGAAAAAGTAGACCGTCAAGCCAACAGGCGCGATTTTTTCTTTTTATTTCCATTAGTTAAATTCGGCGGTAAATTCAAATTTAGCAAAAAAAACATCGTAACAAAAAAATGGTGCCTATATTATGATGAAGCTTGAAGCATTCCCGACATTTGGTTACAGGAGATGCCTGGGTACCGATTCTCGAGTTCATACGCCTGAAAGTCGTATGCGCTATCCTGGTGTTGCCAACCGTACTATTATTTTACAACCGCGTTCCACAAACTTTTTGAAAAATAATAGTACCCGAATTGTTCTATTATTGAAGAATAGTAGACAGAAATCCAATGTTTTGTCAATCTTTTTCATTGTACTAGTATTTTGCCCCTGTTGTTCTAGAATAAGCACTGTTAAAGTTGGCAACGCTCGCTATCCGACTCATAGCGTACACGCTTGGGGGCGTATAAACTCGAGAATCGGTACCCTGGAGTACAGTACAAACTACGTTCAAGTCATCATGTGACCTTTGTGGAGGGCGCTGTTTGACCTATTTTGTCTCAGTAAAGGTCACGTGATATGGCTAGAAGTTGGTTTGTTTGTAGTGCCCTCCAGGATGGACAAAACAGCCAACAGGCCAATCAGTGTCTTCCACGGGGGTTACATCATATGACTTTGACGGTTTTTTGTTTGAACTGTCCTCAAGGTAGTCAGTGCAGTTGTTGAATGTTGTCAACCGGTAGATCAAGTATAATTAAGTACTTGCTGAAATACATTTATTTTTAATTAATAATTAATGGAAATGAGAATACAAAGATAAATAATTACAGTAACGCTAACATTATAAACCTAATACAAGCAGTGTGATCATACGTAATTAATTTATTAATTTAATTGCATTACCTATATAGCTAAACCATAAACAGATACAATACAGAACATGGTTTTGTTTTCCCAACGTACCGTGCAGCTACCATCCGTGTTGTTGTCCCAATAGCAAGAACTTGCGGTATGTAATCCAGCCCCATTTTTCTGCATTATGGTGCAAGTAACAATATATTTATATGGTTTTAATAACTTTGTCAATTCCGAAGTGCATGCTTCTACTACCGACGTCGTCCACCCGTTAACCTTTGCTTGGTTATAACCATTACCACCTATCACAGTTTCGATTGCATCTTTAATGATTTTACTGACGTCGTCTACTACAAACTGCCCTTCTTCTTGTAAATCGTGATCCATGTTTTTTTCCTGTGCCATGATACTAAAAAAATTTAGGATAGTCATGGATGATTCATGCAAGATTTAAATTATTATACTTACTGTTTAGTTAAATATCAGTTCCAGGCTAAATTAATTCCAATTTAGGATAGCATTAACTTACAATAATAGTAGAAACGTCAATATTCCAGAATATTTTTCTGTAACGTCAAAACGATCAAAATTTTTTTGGACCATTGACCTTGATAAATTTGACGTCTACAGCCGTTGTTGGTATTGCAGGCAACTTTTCAACGTGTCAAGTGCCGACCATGGTAGGTGAATGGATGAAGTGATTAAAAATTAAAAATACATTTGTAACCTGTTCCGTGATATCGCAGAAGTAAATGTTAATCCTAATCAGTGGCAAAACAATAAATACCAAATAATTACGTAGATATCAAAGTTACAAAATGGTACTTGTAGTTTTTAATTTTTGTTTTGAATTATAATATGTATGTAAGAATTTTTTAAATGGCCGAAGACAAAAACTTTTCAGATTTTTATTTTTTAAAACAAATTTAAGATTTTTAATTTAAAAAACAATTTGAATATTTTTATTGTTTTGTATTCATCCTGTATATTTTTATCGGAAATCGATGGGGTTGGTGGGGATGTTCACATCCCCCCACTACCCGCCCTAATATTTATGTGTGGCTGGTTCACATAACCTCCAATTTGTCCGTCGCGGTGTCAGCGGCTTTCAATAACCTCATTTCAAGTCTTTCAATTTTTCTTGTTTGAAAGTACCAGGTGGTTGTGATTTCCTCATTATACATAACTCGTGTATTTTTAAATATAATTTCACCGCTGAATTTCTACACTTAAGTAGGTTTAAAATTAGGGGTTGATTTTTCTAACATTTTTAATAATTGTGTCAATTTTAAATTTGTAGCAGATTGTGAAGATGAAGGATGTTATTGATGTAATGGAGCTGCAAAGAGAAAAAAGTCGAAGAGTTCAACCCCTTGATTACAGGCAATTGGATTTTTCGGGTGGTTTTACCCCTGCTCGTTTTATTTTCGAATGTGGAATTAAATTACATGCCCAACCACTAACTATTGCTACGGCCAGCATTTTGATGCACCGATTCTTTAAGGAAGTTGATCAAACTAACTACGATTGTTTTGTAAGTAGATTTTTTTAAACAACATTTTTAGAGCTAGTTCATAAATAATAAAATATGTTTTGCTTGTTGTTCCCAATTCACATCTTTTTATAACTGAAGGGTAGATTGAATTTAATTGAAGTCATTTAAAGTAACTGCATGTCTACCACATGTAATTTAAAAGTATACATTCAAATTGGCTTGTTGATGTTTATAATATTGGATAGAGTTCTTAGAATGCCCATGCTTCCTACCTAAGCCAGCTGTGGCCTATTATACACCCTAAGTGGAGTTCCAACCCTTACAAGGCATACTTATCTTGCTTGTAACGTTTTGATCCAGTTTTAAATTATTATTTACATCTACTATTTATTTTCTTTAATTATGTAGTCTAGTATTGATCCAGTTTTAAATTATTATTTACATCTACTATTTATTTTCTTTAATTATGTAGTCTAGTAGAGTATCAAAGGGAACTTTATTTGATTCATTATTTAATTCAAACAGATATGTCCAAAAAAGATTGGCATAAGATAATGTTCTAGGCTACATACACGTGTTGTGCAGTTGACCCCAGACAATATTATCATTGTTATCTTTTCAATTAAATATTGATATACGAGGGAAACAAAAATCCATTCTCTTTGACAATGCTTTTATCAGTAAAGTGATTAACTTTTAGATTACAAACTGAAATTATCTCTAATTGAAGCATGAACTCGACTAATTATAGATTTATTAGTTCTTGGTTAAGTAAAAGGAAATTCACCAAATCAATTTTTATCAACTGTCTTTTATAAAATAACCTACTTCTACTTGAACTGCTCAATTATTGGAAGAAATTTTATTTAATTATTTAACCCAGTTTATATGATCCTTTACGAAAATAATTAAATTTAATACCGAATTATCACTGTACTAATTTAAAGATCTTTCTATGAACTACATTTTGAATTCAAAACTTGTTTATTAAACAATTTATTTAATATATTAATCTATTGTTTCATTATTAGTTAATTGCAGCTTCAACTCTCTATTTGGCTGGAAAAGTAAAAGATGACCCTTTAAAAATTCGTGATATTATCAATGTAGCTCATAATACCTTACACCGTGGCAGCAGTCCTCTTGAAATTGGAGATGAATATTGGAATATGCGTGATGCAATTGTTCAAGCTGAGCTTCTAATAATGCGGATTTTAAAATTTGAAGTCTCAATTGTTCATCCCCATAAGTACATGCTGCACTATCTTAGATCCATGGAGGGATGGATAGGTAAAGAACAATGCAATACCATTCCAGTTGCAAGAACAGCAGCATCATTTTTGCAAGATTACCATCACGACCCTAGCATTTTGGAATATTCACCTCAGCATGTAGCAGTAGCTTGTATTTCCCTTGCTCTTCAATCTTATGGTATTCGCTTACCGTTAATTGAAGATAATGACGATGAAGCATGGTATGCCATGTTTGTTAAGGATTTACAAAAAGAAAAGCATTGGGAGATCATGGAAAAAATTATGGAGGTTTATAATAAGGAACCAGAAAGTGTGTGATGGTAACTCAAAAATTACGAATGTTTTCTAAAGTATTATCAAAATTACCCCCAGTATTTTCTATTCTCTTTTTGTAATCTAAACATTGTAATCTCGAATGTTTGTATTAACTGATTATCTGAATTATGAAAATAAATTTTGAAACCTGTGAATGTTTTTCTTTTTGCAACACAATGATTTCTTACCTTTGTATAATATACCTACATTGGGTTTGATCGAGATAGTTAAGACACATTGAAATAATAAATTGGGAAGAGAAAGCCATTAAGAAAAGAAAATAGTCCAAAGGTTAAAAAGCTGATAAAGGGTATCTACACAAAATGGTGCCAAATCTACAAAAAAATAAAATGACTAATCCCAAAATATGTACAAATAATATACAGGGTGATCAAAAAAGGTCACGTGACCGCTAGTCGGTCCAATTACTATCAAAAATGCATTCCGTTTTGTCAAACAGTCTGTTGTTTTTATCAATACTTACATCTGTTCAGTGTCTTGCACATTATTTTCCATCTGTCATTTCCATCAGTCATTTAAATTACAATGTCTACACCACTGAAATTACAAAGGTTATTTAAGTACCGACAGCAGCAGTAAGCGGACAACAAAAAATCAGTATGAAGCGGCACGTTCAATCATTTTTGATCACCCTGTACTAGGCGTTCCCTTAACAATAATAAAATTACATATTTTCCTACTAAAAGGGAACAGCCACACTGATCAATTATTGTAAGTATGCAGCAAACTTTCTAATACAATATCACATTACACTGGTAACTTTCTTAATATAAAAGACATAGGAAGTGTGTGACGTCATATACCGTAAAGCAAACGTAAAATACCATTATTGAAACACTTTAAATTGAAATACAGCGAAAACCGCGCTTGTTAGTGTAAAATACCATAGGACCAAAGTTATAGAAAATATAATTTCCTACAAGAAACTCCATGAAAGCATATGTCTAACTTTAATTATTTGGGCCTGAGAACCGTTTGGAGTTATCATAAACCAGTAATGCTGGTTTAAAATGGCAACGCAGCAAAAACGGCGCAAGATGGATAAAAATATCATAAGACCAAAGTTGTAGAAAATAAAATTTCCTACAAAAAAACTTCATGAAAGCATATGTCTAACTTTAATTATTTGGGTCTGAGAACCGTTTGAAGTTATCATAAACTAGGAATGTTGGTTTAAAATTGCAACGCAGCAAAAACGGCGCAAGATGGATGAAAATTTCATAAGACCAAAGTTGTAGAAAATAAAATTTCCTACAAGAAACTCCATGAAAGCATATGTCTAACTAATTATTTGGGCCTGAGAACCATTTGAAGTTATCATAAACCAGCAATGCTGGTTTAAAATTGCAACGCAGCAAAAACGGCGCAAGATGGATGAAAATATCATAAGACCAAAGTTGTAGAAAATAAAATTTCCTACAAGAAACTACTTTACAGCATTATGTTTAACTTTAATTATTTGGGCTTGAGAACAGTTTGAAGTTATCATAAACTAGGAATGTTGGTTTAAAATTGCAACGCAGCAAAAACGGCGCAAGATGGGTAAAAATATCATAAGACCAAAGTTGTAGAAAATAAAATTTCCTACAAGAAACTACTTTACAGCATTATGTTTAACTTTAATTATTTGGGCTTGAGAACAGTTTGAAGTTATCATAAACTAGGAATGTTGGTTTAAAATTGCAACGCAGCAAAAACGGCGCAAGATGGGTAAAAATATCATAAGACCAAAGTTGTAGAAAATAAAATTTCCTACAAGAAACTTCATGAAAGCATATGTCTAACTTTAATTATTTGGGCCCGAGAACCGTTTGAAGTTATCATAAAGCAGTAATGCTGGTTAAAAATTGCAACGCAGCAAAAACACAAGATGGATGAAAATATCATAAGACCAAAGTTGTAGAAAATAAAATTTCCTACAAGAAACTTCATGAAAGCATATGTATAACATTAATACTTTGGCCTTAGGAACCGTTAAATGCATTAAGAAGTGCATTAGTTTGCACTGGCTTACTCACAGTGCCATGAAATTTTACCCTCCACGGATAGAAAGTTTGCAGCGAAACGCCAATAGGTTGGACAATACTTTAGCGTTTGACTGTATTGTACCCGAAAAATATGTTGGTTATAGAACTCTGAAAAGGGATTTTTAAGGGTATTGAGTGCAAATTAAACATAGGTACCACAGTTTTAATAAGCTCATTTAGTCATCATCGTGGAAGCGATTACATACGACTAAGGAATCTCAGATAAGTTGAACAAGTCCAACTTGTGTGTTTATAACAATATGGCATGTGAGATAGCATCAATACACTTACAAATAATTCTCATGTACAAACAGCAACATAAAGGAGATTCTAATTTTTGGTACAGTAAATATAAATTACATTATAAAAGCAAGATTATGCGCAAAGGATTTTGAACATATGTTTGTATGTTTAAAACAGCAATACAGGTCCTCATCGTGATCTACTTCTGTTTTGTTAAGGTTGCACCGTGATTAAATTTTTATTTAGCCCAATTAATAATGAATTTCGTTTCTTTTTAAAAAGAATTTTTCATTTAATGCTAGATTATGCTTATAATATGTGATCTAAAAATACAAATTTTGTTTGGCAGTGTAGCAAAATATTTATTTGTGTAGTATCAAAATAGTTTGTGATAGGTGCTACCTTCAACAGAACAAAACCTGCTATACACTACCTACTATTCATATTAGCTATTTTAAACAAATATTTGAGAAAACACGATTCACTACAACAAAATGAAAGTATTAAGTTAATTAACATACAATGTGACAGACAACATATATAATCCAATCTGGCAGACGCTACTTCCTTGCAAACAGTGATTTACATAAATGACTACATAATACATCCAGCTAGATCTAACAGTTAAACACTATTAAATGTATTTCAATTAATCAGAGGACCGGGGAATGAAAAATTTAAGCATATAATTAATTATATCTAACTATTCAATGGATTTTATTCCATCCACCGTTTATTTTTAAAATTTATTATTATAGTCGAGACATTTTTTTCCTTCAGAGATTTCTTGCCTATAGTAATTATTACAGTTTAAGTAAATTCGATATTATTATCATCGTAGTGTAGCTGCCTCAGTAATAATTAGGGTGCCTTAAAGGCAAGGCCACACTTCTACTACGCAAGATCATTATAAACATACACAGTGTTCTCTAATTATGCAGCTATACTTTAAGGATAGACTTTACACAGCAAAATGAATTATTTCTGAGAAAAAGTTACAAACACATAATTTAGATTTAGGGGGACAACAATCTACCGACGGTCTTAGATGCGTCTTATTCTAAGACTTACAGAGTCGGTTAAATTAGCAAAGTTGAGCAGAATTACAAGGCAAATCTAACATCGTTCTCTTTTTTGAAAAATGTTGCTGACTGACTTCCTGAAATTATCTGAAAAAGCTTAAATTTTCAATTTAAAATACTTTCGTACCTAACCATTGCAGATAGAAGAAAAGTATAAGAGAGATAACTGATAGATATTCTTACACGGTATTAGAAAAAAAAACCTTTAACGATTGTGTTTTGTTTTATTTTTGAGATATAACGTACCGTTCCTTTTTTTTAATGAAATCCATAGTCAAATCTAAGACCGTTAAATCGGAAATTATTTTCAAATTCAAAAATGTATGGGTTTCCCTATCTGTCTTATTTTTCTCAGAATTTAAAAAAAATAGTTAGTATTGCAGACATCTTTTGTTTTTGACCAGCAAAGCATTCCATTGTTTGTAATACCAACTATTTTTGTAAATTCTGAGAAAAATAACAGAAGACAGATAGGAAAACCTATATACTTTTGAAATCAGAAAATAATTTCCAACGGTCTCGAATTTGACTATGGATTCCATTTTTAAAAAAAAGCAACTTTGTTATATCTCAAAAATGAAACAAAACACGATTGTAAAAATATTTTTTTCTAATACATACTACGTAAAAATATCTATCAGTTATCTCTTTTGTACTTTTCTTCTATTTGCAATGGTTACTAAAATATGTTCGATTGAAAATTTAAGCATTTTTCAGTCTTCAGATTATTTCAAAAAGTCAGGAACATTGATCAAAAACGAGAAGGGCGTTAGGTCTTGTAATTCTGCCCAACTTAGCTAATTTAACCGACTCTGTAAGTCCTACAATAACAAAGTTATCGATACAACGTGGTAGATTGTCGTTTCCCCGTATAAAAATGCCCGTTTTTATGTAATCGCAGTTTGATGTTTGCATGAAGGATATTTCATAGGATTGTTGTGTCAAATCTCTTCCTACTAACGTATTGCACTACAGAGTAACCTGATTATCATGTATAGCTGCCTCAATAATAAATACGATGCCTTAAAAAAGACAAGGCCACACTTCTACCCCACCTGGTCATTACCAATATTTGTTAAAAGATTTAAAATTGTATTTTGTATAAGTTACTACTAATACTAGGAGAAATTGTTTAGCTGCTTAAATTTTTCAGACGCCACTATTAACATAACAGAATGGTTATTTTACGGATAAGTACACATTACAGACTAAAATGCTTAGCTTAATCTGTCACTGGATATACTAAAATGATATGAATATGTTTGGAATAACCAACCTGATACAGTGCAAGTGTGCAAACCGGAGTTTATTTATCCATCATTAAATAATCAATTCCCTTATTACAGTACGTCCTGTTTGTACGTTTTAAGTTTTGTACGATATTACTGTAATACTGTGCAAAAAAGCTTTGTTTACGAAGTAATAAATATTTAAATAGTTATAGTCTCAGCCTTAAATACGTACTTAATAAATACTAAGAATTTTGATTGACTTCAAAAAAGAAAGCTTGAAACTTTTGATACACCATTTAAAATTTACAAATTACAAATATTGCATTTATATTTAAGCATTTGATTTTATTATTCTGAAGAATAAATAAATAAATATGTTAATAAACTCTCACACAATTAGGTAAAGATTAAGGCGCACAAAGAAGGTGCTTACTTTTCATGTCTCGCACTTCTATGTATGTGTATGCATTCTTAAAATTAATTCAGTAAACAGTTCTAACTTCAAAGCCAAAGGAAAAATAGTTTTTCGAAATTTTTAGTGTGGCAGACATGAAAAGCAGATTTAAAAGAGTTAACATTTCCACTCAACACAGAAGAGCAGATGTATCTAGTAAGTAAACGAGTAGACCTGTACGCTGTCCTGCAGCGTCACTCGTTACACTTACCAATACAGTCTGCACGTAAAGACACAAGGATTCACGCAGGTTCATAATACGTTATATACAATGACTAGTAGACTCGTTACCCCCACAACTACGCATTGATGCAAACAGATGTTTGTTACTACTGGACATGTAATATTTTAAAATTAATACAACAGGGGATTGGTATCAGTGACTTGTAGTTGTGTTCATCGAATATCCTTCATGTTCTGCTTTGAGCCAAATATCTTGAGCATTTGTTCTTCATAATCATTGATGTTGCGCTTCATTAATTGCATGCAAGGGCCTAGGAGCCGTTCAAATGCTTCCACATCAAGGACTGAACAAAATAAAAATTTATTTTAATAATATTACCCTTAAAAAATTTCACTTATTACAAGCTCTTTTTTCCTGGTTGCCCAGCTTTTATTTTTATATGTTTATTTTTTACACAGGGTGATCAGAGGTTTATTGCCATACTACTGTATTTGCTGATTCCCGAGCTATTTATGTTACGATCAAATAATTTAGAAAAATTCAGGAAATTTTGCGACCCTCAAAGCGCTAGCTTCTTTTGTTTGCTGGTTAATCCGCCTCTGAATATTTATATATAATAGAGACAAAAATCATTTAATGATTTTAATGCTAGATTAGGAGAGAAGTCGAAAAATAGATCGTAACTTCTAAATGAAAAAAGACAATAGAAAAGTATAGAAATTATTTAGGTACATTTTTAGGCAGCAAATACCCCTTGAAAATTTGTCGTATATACCCTGTATATAAATTCCCATGCACAGGAAAGATGAAAATGATGTTAGCATAAAAAATACTAAAAAAACTTACAGGCAAGTTTGATATCTTCAGCGGCATAAGCAGAGGCTGCTCGGGGTCTATGAGTGACCAAAGCCAATTCACCAAAGTAACCACCTTTACTGACTCGATTAATTTCCACTTCCTGGCCACGATCATCGAACACTTTTATAATGACAGTGCCTGCTTCAACAAAGTACATGCCATCGGCAGCATCACCTTGTTTTATAATTCTCTCATCAGCACTGTAGTTTCTCGGGACCAAAGCGTCTGCAAGATTCATCCTCTCATATGACTGCAATGTTTTAAGCATGGGGACACTGTCTATAAGGGCTTCGTACATCTTTCGCTTCTTAAATGCCGATTTTAGCAAAATACGTCTGAATGTTTGACGATCCATGGCCCATAAGGAACCTTCGGAAGCTGCCTTAATTGTAGCTGCTCTTGGCATGTTGTACAATAGAGCTAGTTCTCCAAAACTACCACGGTTTTCGTATGTGTGAATATGTTTAGGCTCTTGCCCAGGTTCTGCCACTAATGCATGAAATATTCCACTAAAATAGAAGGATTTCTTTGTCATCAAAGTATTATTTCCTACCCTTTATTATAATATACAGAATGTTCAGACTAAAGATCCCCAGCACTTAATTAAAAAGTTTTCAAATCAAGCAGGCTTTGGTGGTACATAAAGAAATGTCTTTTATTTAGGTAAAGTAGCTTTTCTGTACTAACTACAGTAAAACTTCATTAAGAAAAGTTGTTCATAATATAAAATCATCCTCCCATGCAAAATTTCAGAAAGTATATTTTCGATTTTTTAAATCAAGGAGGCCTTGGTGGTAGATAAAGAAATGTTTTCTATTCAGGTAAAGTAGCTTTTCTGTACTAACTACAGTAAAACTTCATTAAGAAAAGTTGTTCACAATATAAAATCACCCCCCCATGTAAAATTTCAGAAAGTATATTTTCGATTTATTTAAATCAAGGAGGCCTTGGTGGTAGATAAAGAAATGTTTTCTATTCAGGTAAAGTAGCTTTTCTGTACTAACTACAGTAAAACTTCATTAAGAAAAGTTGTTCATAATATAAAATCATCCTCCCATGCAAAATTTCAGAAAGTATATTTTCGATTTTTTAAATCAAGGAGGCCTTGGTGGTAGATAAAGAAATGTTTTCTATTCAGGTAAAGTAGCTTTTCTGTACTAACTACAGTAAAACTTCATTAAGAAAAGTTGTTCATAATATAAAATCATCCTCCCATGCAAAATTTCAGAAAGTATATTTTCGATTTTTTAAATCAAGGAGGCCTTGGTGGTAGATAAAGAAATGTTTTCTATTCAGGTAAAGTAGCTTTTCTGTACTAACTACAGTAAAACTTCATTAAGAAAAGTTGTTCACAATATAAAATCACCCCCCCATGTAAAATTTCAGAAAGTATATTTTCGATTTATTTAAATCAAGGAGGCCTTGGTGGTAGATAAAGAAATGTTTTCTATTCAGGTAAAGTAGCTTTTCTGTACTAACTACAGTAAAACTTCATTAAGAAAAGTTGTTCATAATATAAAATCATCCTCCCATGCAAAATTTCAGAAAGTATATTTTCGATTTTTTAAATCAAGGAGGCCTTGGTGGTAGATAAAGAAATGTTTTCTATTCAGGTAAAGTAGCTTTTCTGTACTAACTACAGTAAAACTTCATTAAGAAAAGTTGTTCATAATATAAAATCATCCTCCCATGCAAAATTTCAGAAAGTATATTTTCGATTTTCTAAATCAAGGAGGCCTTGGTGGTAGATAAAGAAATGTTTTCTATTCAGGTAAAGTAGCTTTTCTGTACTAACTACAGCAAAACTTCATTAAGAAAAGTTGTTCACAATATAAAATCACCCCCCCATGTAAAATTTCAGAAAGTATATTTTCGATTTATTTAAATCAAGGAGGCCTTGGTGGTAGATAAAAAAATGTTTTCTATTCAGGTAAAGTAGCTTTTCTATACGAACTACAGCAAAACTTCATTAAGAAAAGTTGTTCACAATGTAGAATCATCCAGCCATACAAAATTTCAGAAAGTATATTTTCGATTTTTTTTAATCAAGGAGGCCTTGTGGTAGATAAAGAAATGTTTTCTATTCAGGTAAAGTAGCTTTTCTGTACTAACTACAGCAAAACTTCATTAAGAAAAGTTGTTCATAATATAAAATCATCCTCCCATGCAAAATTTCAGAAAGTATATTTTCGATTTTTTTAAATCAAGGAGGCCTTGATGGTAGATAAAGAAATGTTTTCTATTCAGGTAAAGTAGCTTTTCTGTACTAACTACAGCAAAACTTCATTAAGAAAAGTTGTTCACAATGTAGAATCATCCACTCATGCAAAATTTCAGAAAGTACATTTACGTTTTTTTCAAATCAAGGAGGCCTTGGTGCTAGATAAAGAAATGATTTTCAGGTAAAGTAGCTTTTCTGTACCAACTACAGCAAAACTTCATTAAGAAAAGTTGTCCACAATGTAGAATCATCCGCCCATGCAAAATTTCAGAAAGTATATTTACGATTTTTTCAAATCAAGGAGGCCTAGGTGCTAGATAAAGAAATGATTTTCAGGTAAAGTAGCTTTTCTGTACCAACTATAGCAAAACTTCATTAAGAAAAGTTGTTCACAATGTAGAATCATCCACCCATACAAAATTTCAGCAAGTATATTTTCGATTTTTTTAATCATTTCCCCATATAAAATTTCATGATGGTGACTCCCCAAGCAGTACAAGAAATGTTCTTAACTTTACCCATTATATTTATTTAGGAGTTTGGAAATTAAAAAAAAATTGTAGAAAGTTTTGCAGGGTTAACCTTTGTTTAACTAAAATATCCTCCATTACTTGTTTTCACCAAGTCATCGTAATTGAACTGTTAATATTACAGTTTTGGGTACCTACCCAATAATATACATCATTAGATGCTAATTTGTAATTAAAAATTTAATGTTAAACATTAGATTACCTTTCAATGACATAGAAGTTGTCTCCATCATCACCCTGTTTAATAACCAGTTCGTCTTTGGTAACTTTCCTTTCAAACATGGCATCTAACACATCTTGCATTTGCTCTTTATCTAAGGAACGGAATAGTAGGATGTTGCGAACTGATTCTGCCAGTCGCTGGCGTTGTTCATCTGACTTAGGAAACACCACTTTTGTACCATCATCTTCATCTTCCTCAGGATCATACGTCTCAGCAAACACAGATTTACGTCGACTTGTAAAACGACCCACTGGTGGTTCTGCATATAAAATATTCAATGACAGCATAGTTATGAAATTAATTCAATATTTATGGGGTACTACTACTTGTAACATGTCTTACGTATAATTACCAGGATTTAGACCAGCCATAAACACATTTTTATGATCAAATGTCAATTTCCACTAAAAAAAAGTACCTGTTGCAGAAACCTATCTCTCAAAAAAAAGAGATTATTCTTAGATCAGCTTAATAATAATAAACAAGTTTAAAACCGATACTGTACATAAAACACAAAAATTTCACATCTGGTTTGGACATATTACTTTTTATTTTATTTTTTAAACTGACAACTTAAAAATATTCAAGTTAGCTTCTGATTAAAAAACAAATCTTTGTAGCTTTTTAAAAAATCATACATTACTGGGAGTAGCAACAGATCAACGAAGACGACTGGGTGTAATCTAATGTAGAAATTATACATCACTTAAGATTTTGAATCATATTCAGAGTGGCTGATTTTTATAGCTCAGCTTAATATATCTGCTAAAATATTAAAGATATAAGGAAAACTTAAATGAGAAATTATTCAATAATTTTAAATATTTTTTGGGGTTGCTTAATTTTGTTTACCCTGTTTATACAGAATATCACAACCGACTGATTAATTTTTAGAAAAGTTAGGTGCAATTTTTAAACAAAACGCTCCTTGTGATACATATTTGTAATAAAAAATTGATTTAAAATATTATATAGTGTTGAATTTAAAAGTCAAAGTTAAATGTTTCCGGAGGATAACTATTAGGCAATGGTACAAAATTGTTTGTGTTATTTTATATTACATAAGGCTCCGTTACACAAGTTTCTCATTTAACTTTTTCTGGTATCTTGAATATGTCAGCTGGAAAATGAAAAACCAGTCATCCTGTAGCGATAAGAGTAATTTCAGCAAGTTCAGTTTTTGTCGGTTTTTGTTCATAAAAAGCAGATTAAAGACCATTACAACAGCCATCCATCTGTATAATAGATATGTTTTGTGTGACGTCATTCAGTTGTGAAATTGTAATACCAGGTCCTAATAATTTCGGTGAAAAAAACCACGCACACCTAATGAGGTTATTATTATTATCATCACTACCGCTTTAACATTCTACGATAGCTTGGCTAGTATATTTCGACTAAAGGTTAGTTTCATGAAATATCTTCAGGACTTTCTTGACCCCCCCCCTTTGTAACATAACAAACTTTTAAAATTCCGTTTGTACAATTTTGTTTAGTATGAGACAGCAAGTTAAATTATTTCCATAGTAACTGTTATGGAGGGACCAAAGCATAGAACAATAAGGATTAATATCCTGTAACCAAAGGGTGCATTCAAACGAAGGGTGGAATTCGCAGTCATTACTTATTGTTTCCTTTTCCTACCCTGATTTCTATTTTAAAATAGCAGGGCAGAAGGCAATAACCAGATTAGGTATCTTAATTGCTCAGGGGTAAGAATATTAATGAATCGAAACAATTGAAGACAATAGCGTCTCAAGTGTGAGAATGTTTCACATTTGAGGACACTTCAAATACTAGGCTTTAATGTGCATAGATGTTATGGTCGTATCATAAAGAAACTTATCTGTAGCCAGCCCATAAATGTTAAAAACAATAATTTATTGTTATACAAAAGAGTTATTGAAGGTCTCTACTGATAATAGTTGATTTGTTTTTAAGTTTCCTCATAAATAGTAGTAATTAAATTATGCATAGATTACATAATTATTTTATATACCTATACAGGATAAAATAAAATAGAAGTACATGACGTGATTCTTTACTATAGCAGTGTAGGCTTGCCTTCCCTTGCTTAACTTTTTGTAGAGTGCCTTAATAATGTCAAGGCACTCTAGTAATTTGGGTTTAAACATTTTTAAATTTGGCAACGCTGTAAAACCTTAAGAAACAAAACAATGTAAAAGCAAGACAGGTTAATATGCGTTGCTAAGATACAGATAATATAAACCTAATCAATCAGGGTCAATATAGGGGTTGGTCATGTGACGTCAGCACGTTAGAAAGGCGGTTACCCCGGTGGGTAACAAACTACACGCTTATGGGTTGTCAAGGATATTGCACTTACCCACCGAGGTACACCACATGATGAGCGGTCTCTATGACAACCCATGGGCGTGTGGTCGTTTACCCACCGGGGTAGACCACATGATGAACGAACTCTATTACCATAAATATTGCTAAGATTTAAGTACTAACATCTTTTATTTTTATAACACGAATAAATATTAGTTATTTGCTAATTTGATGCTTACTTGCGATATTACATTGGTATTACTGTGGCAATTTAAATGTACCTACTTTAGCGATAATTGTGAAGTTCCGAGGTCTTTTTCTTAACAATTAAGATTCAGAACGTAACAAAAATTATTATTTACACATTGGTCTTAGAATGGAGCATCATAATTTTTTACTTCTATTTTTATTTACATCCTGTATGTATACAATGATCATGTACAGGATGGATTAGCTAAATAGTCCAGCGTTGCCTACACAGGGTGTCCTCGAAAAGGTGATGGCTTATTTCGGACACCCTGTATAAAGTAAAGTAAAGCCAATAAAACGATAATATTAAACATTACATTTGGGTAGATATATTATTTCGCAAGTACAGTTCCAAAAAATAAATGGGGTGGAAAACAAGAATTTTATTATTATCCCTGAAAAGCAGTGGCAGTTACTTTCATTTCAATCATTGCCGCATATGC
Organism: Hemicrepidius hirtus; assembly: GCA_963082805.1. Lineage (NCBI taxonomy): Eukaryota > Metazoa > Arthropoda > Insecta > Coleoptera > Elateridae > Hemicrepidius > Hemicrepidius hirtus. Next base: position 36,719,900 of record OY720160.1, on the reverse strand, counting down.
ATTCTTCACAGTAACACTCACCGTCTAAAAAAAAAAAAGAAATAGGGTCTTTAAAATTTTTGAAAAATTTCAAGTTATTCCAAGGTATTCTTTTAACAATAAGTTATAATTAGATTGTATAAAGAAATGTTTCTGAAGTTGCAACATTTTTGGCTTTAAATTTATTTAAACAGTAGGAACATGGTTAGTTGCATCCCCAATTCTTTGGGGATGATTGATGAAACTGGTTATGCAATTCCTAGCAAATATGTTGCATCTTCTGATTGTGAAAGCAACTGCAAAAGCTTTAAGGATTTAAAATTGATTCTAAATTGATACAATTGACAGTAATTAAAATTATATAGGTACATTGAGTAGTTTTTGAAGTGGATTATAATATATGCAAAAAAATTAAATAGGATACAAGAAAATCTACATCATTAAATATTGTAGAAATTGTTCTTACATATTGAAATTTATTTTGTGACTTAAGCTGCAACAAAACTACAAAGTTTTAAAAGTTGGAGGGGGGATGGTAATTGCAATCATAAACACATAATTCGTAATAAAATTGTAAAGGAAACATATATTAAGTTTATTATATCATTTTAAAATTACTTTCTACGAAAGAATTTAAAATTTGCATTTGCAATAGGCAGATAATCCACTTCAAAAGTTTTAGAGTTATGGGTTAGAAAAAAAAGTAATGCACATACTGCAAAATGTTGAATTTATTGCTTTTGCAGCTGCCATCACTATTTACACTTTCAAAAATTACCTCCAATATTTAATATTATTAACAGTTAGGGCTATAATATTGTGAACGAGTTTCAGAGGGAAGGAAGGGGTCTTTATGAAACACCCTGTATATTTTCAATAAATTAAAAACTACTATATGAATTTTTATAAATTAAAATTATGTAGTAGTACTATTTATTAATGTATTCTTTCTCTTGATAACAATTTAATTAAAACTCGAATAGCACGTGTTCTGAATTTCTGATTAAGGAAAATGTACATATTTGTGTTATGTAATGATGTATGTACCTGCACAACTTGTTAAATAAATATTGATCGGATTGTATACTAAACTAGCCAATGCGAAAGACTACCCAGACTTCTCAGAGACTATCCACGCTTCCCAGGGACTTTCCAAAAACTACCCAGTCTTCCCAGGGACTACTCAGATTTCCTAAAAACTACGAAGACTTTGCAGAGACTACCAAGACTTCCTTCCAGTCTTTCCAAAGACTACCCAATCTTCCCAATTACTGCCCAGTCTTCCCAGCCAGTGACTGCCCAGGCCTACCAAAAGACTGCCCATACTTCCCATACTTAAGTCCTAAGTTGGCTTAGCACGATTTCAAATTTAAATTTTTATTGAATAATTACAATAGTTAAGTGGTTTAATTTTGGCATAACTAAAAAAAGTGATATTAGACATACCTATGTCACAGCTTAACGGTCTGCTAAGGCTCTTAATACAACTTTAAATACACAAACACATAATTATGCAAATGATGGGTGTTTTTTCATTTAACTCTAATGTAAATATTAAACGAGTTACTTCCTAGAAATTATTGTGTACTACATGTGTACATATAAACCCACTTCATTTTTTAAGAGTGCTCAAACAACATAACTAATAAGGGGACATCAACCTCTCTCAATCAAAGCTAGGCATCTCAATATAATGTATTTCCTTGAACTTCCCCCCTGACTAATAAGGAATTCTCATTTCATCAATGCTCAGGTTCAATATAATTTATAAATAAAATACGTGGTTTTCCAATTGGCCGAGGGATTTTTATATAAAATAAAGACAATTTATAAAAAAAGTATTTTTGAAATGATTTATTGGCCTTTGACAAAAATCCAATTCTTACTATACTGTAAACAACTTTTTGTTATTTTCGGATATGTATCAACCCTGCCATTATTATAAATAAATAATTATTATAAAATGCCTAGGGAGTATCTATCCTGATTAAAAAAAATCTCCTAAGTATGAAGAAACGAAACTGTTATACTTAGTACTACAAATAACAAATTATACCAATCCCTATTCGATTCACATCTGCGAATATAAATTTTGAATAAAAAACAAACATTCGTGGACTTCCAAAAGTGTTTATTTAATGATTGTGGTTTCGCAATTTTATGGTTTTTTTTCCTACAGCAATAAAAAATTCAGTTTAAATTCTACATCTGCTAAACTATCGAAATTTTGTCCCCTATAACCTTCAAGATCTACTTTGATATTTTTAGATGAAATTTAAAAATGTGGAACTATCAAAAGTGAATTTATCAAAAGCAGCCATAAGCCGAGCATGTGAAAAGATTTTAATATTAGGTACCCGTACCTTTTAGAAAAACTGGCTTCTGTTAAGTTAAAGATAAGATAAAATTTTGATTTATAAGTTTATTCAAATAATTTAAAGGCTATAAACTCCTTAAATAGATACCTACTTCACAGCTACCTAATTAGGTAACAGAAATCGTGTAGAAAGCAGTTTTTCCTGTATGGCATGTAATGTTATTTTGAAACTAGGTTAAACTTAGTACATACAAGGTATTGAAAGATTTACAATAAAACAAAGTCAGATACAGGTTTTATAAAATAGATAATTGACAAAATTGTATAGTTACCTTCTTCTCTCGAGATGGTAGATTCATCAGGAGAAGAGGCATCGGCTGTGGCGCCTCCACCAACACCTTCATATATCAATCCAGTGGTCCGATTTTCCCTTAAGCGTGTGAAATAGTCTGCAGCATAATTAACAACATCTCCAGGTTGCTCTAACAAGTAGCTAATGGTAAACTCGAGGAGCACTTCCCTTAAATCGTCGGGTACTTGAATACGCTGCACCGGTCGACTCATATTGTGCTTACTTTATAGGTTTTATGTACGGCGAATTTATCTGTCAAACGATACTGGGTTTATTTGTGTAACCCTCGTTTTATTTTTAACGTGCAATTTATTAAAATAGATACCTAGTTTTTAAAATTATCTACAGGCGCGTGTACACAGCCAAGCTCATCAGATTCCAGTTTAAATGAATAAAAATTCTGCACTGCTTATCGTATTTAACATCACCTGAACCCCAAACGTCAATTCGCGGTCACATTCAAGTGTTTCACTCACACTCTCATGTCCTAAAAAACTCCCAGGTGAGCCCTTCGTAAAATGGAGGTTTTGTCCGATTCTTCTGTGAACGGGCACGCAGAACGCGATCATTAACGTCTACCTGCAACGAAGAACGAACCAAACTTTTTCTTTATTGCATCTTTAAACTCGAATTTTATGCCGTTTGTTAACTAATTGCTTTAAGATAATCAATGATTAATGATCGGCCCGGCGTTGCCGTTCACGAGACGACAGGTGGAAATCGAAGCCAGACGCAGTCTACTGGCGTTTTTCGCAATTACAATTTAGATTCCCCTCTCCAGCTAATTTTACGTCAAATCAGTGGCGTACTGAGCTTTATTTTACATATTATTTTACCTAAACATACAGGGTGTTCTCGATAATCTAAATCCTTGACTTTGAAAAGGTTCTGAAAATTGTTTGATTGATTGTATTAAAAAAATATTAGTCTTCAAAATATTATTTAGTAGTAGTAGAATTGAATCACGCAATATAGGGATTTCAATAATAAAATTTCAATTTTCAAATATTATCGTTCCTAATTATTTTAGAAAAAAATTCTGTTCAGATTTTCTTAAGAAAACAAAATCGGTTAGGTAAGTACCATGTAGCAGCTTCAACAAGCCAATGGGAGCGGTGTATGGTGCATGCGGCATGTTTGATTGTCCGGACTTCCCGTTTCGAATATCAGTGTAGAATTGGCGCATGCGCAATGCGCGGCTTGTCGGACTTGCGTTTTCAACATATCGCAGACACGGTTTCAAAAAAGTAAACCAATATTTCTGAAATTGGTTTTGGTTCTTTTAAAAATCAAGGCACTCTATTGCCGTCTACTTTCACTCTCTATTTTATTTACATGCTTTATAAAAAACTTTGTTCAAGATTAGTTGCAACTCCAAAACAATTCAAATACCTATTTATTTTTTCTTAGTACGTATTTAATAACCAACTTTTATTTTTAACATATTTTTTTAAAACAAATCCTTTACCCGCTCCTTTATATTCGGTAGAGTTGTGGGGTATCCAGAAAGTATTTCCAACCAGTCCTACGAGTGCTTTTCACTTCATAAGAAATATTTTCATACTTTTAGCTTCTTGTAATGTTGATTGCTTCGAATTTCTGGTTTCATATCATATTTCAGTGTTAATAAATATTCAACAGAATACACAATCGAATGTTAATAATATTCTGCCTCATGTTGCTCTGCAAAATAAAAGATACGAACATTCTTGGTTATTACCAAATTAAAACTTTAAAAAATAACTTAAAATATAAAAAGTGTTTAAAAGGACTGAGTGTATTTGCGCATGATTTATTACTGTACATTACTTTACAAGAAAACGAAAGCTAGAAAATATGTAGAACTTGACTTTATTAATACTTATCCAAATGTGAAAAACAAAAATGCCTTTACAGCGACAACCAAAACTAAGACGTAATTCTTATACAACGGATGATACATGTACAGCTTTCGTTTGCAGTGCGTCATGGAATCGAGCCATGGTTTTACGAAGGATTGTGCATGGCTTGTTGTATAACAGGTCGACCTTCAAGCTTACTGTAGTCTAAGTGGAATTCCTTAGCTACTTTTCTCCAGTTGTGTGCATCAAAGAAATAGTACGTGCCTCTTTCATAGGTAGAGGTCTTTTCAAGAAGCACCATACCAGGAACTTGTGTTATCCATACCTTTTCTTCTGTATGGTACCGCCACTCTCGACTATATCTAAAAAAATACAAATTTTAGTATTAAGTATGAGACATATCTTCTATACTTGCAATTCAGTCGCTGCAGCTACTTGAAGGACATCACCACAGTTATTATAAAACATGAAAAATAATAGATCATCTTTGTATCGATTAAGTTTCACTGCTGCCAATTTATCCCTGCAAAATAAAGAAACCATTAATTCGTTAATGTTAAAAAAAATTTACGTGCTTTTGTTTTATAGGTATAAGCAAAGAACTAAAAGGTAAACTTGGCAACATGAATACAAGCAATAGCTGGTGAATCTCTTTGCAACAAGTACGTTGTTCACTGTTTCTAAGGAAACCATAATAATGTGTCATCACATCGTTGCCAAATGCATTTTCAGAGACCCTTACGAAAAAGTTTCAAAATCAAAATTGAGTAAATTAGATGCTGTGAACATAAGAATAAAGAAGTTGAGTTCTTAAGTTTACCCCCTTATGACTTGAGTGAATTAATTTCCAAAGTTGCATTAATGCCCCCCTACAATTACCCTAGAGGAAATCCTTCATTTGGGAATTACCCAAGAAAACTACCCACCACATACAACAAGAATATTTAAACGTTCTGCAAATTTTTATTTGAGAACTTTTAAAATTGAATATTTAAACATAAATAAAATCAGTAACATGCACCAACACATTGTATAATCCATTATAATTGGAAACATCACTAAAAAATTTAAATAGTACCCCTAACTCTTAAGAGTTAAAGATCTATATGAAATAAATTGGTGATATCTACCTGATTGCGCTGTTGACGAGGTATTCAGGAGGAACATGAAAATCAATGTCTTGCGGCCTACAGGGTTGTTCTGCCCAAGGTCCACCAAAAGTAGGATAAAGGTTATCAGGGGAGTTGAGATTCAGTCCCAAGGCGGTTAGGTCTTGTCCTAATGCTAATGATACTAAGTTTGGATCTGTTTCAGCCGCTCGAATAAATGTGAGCAACCCAACAATGCCAAACTGATCGTTAACCATACTTGCAGGTATATTCGTTACTCTTCCATCAGGATACGTTTGGATGCCTTGTTTCGTATTATTTTTTTCCGATGACCGACCATCTGTTCCGTTATCACCTCCACCTCCACTATTTTTATCGGATAGTTGGCTTCCTCCTGGTGATGCTCCGTCTCTGTTTTGTGTACCAGGTAAAGCGGGGAAGTCTTCGGATGACATGGTGAATTCACTTGACTCAGTCGTTGGTTGTTTTACCATTCCTACGTATGGTTTTGCTCCTGGCATTGGACTTGGTTGTGGAACATTATCACCTGTACTTCTGTTTGTTAATGAGGGAAATTCACTAAGGTCTAATAAAGGAGGTGTATTTGTATCTCCGGATCCAAACACTGAATGCAATGAATTGTAGCCACCCAACGCACTCATACTATTCATCTGGTTGCTACTCCTACAAAAATAAGTAACATTAGTAATGGTCGACATTCTCTTTTTTCTTAAGTAACTATTTCAAATTTGTAGGTTATGTTGCTGTCAATACTAACCCTAAACCTGGCATTCCTCTTCTGTCCGAAGGTGCTCTTTGTCCGAATACAGGAGTAACATGACCAGACATCGAATTGCTACCGAAACCAACATTTGATCGACCGAGGCTACTGCCTCCAATATTTCGTGTAAAGTTCAGATTTGCCATAACTATCTAATGTTATAAACACTAGAGGTTAGCATAACGAAAACTGCCCCAAACTTAGGATTTGAATGCAATATAGCAATAACTAGTTAAATTGCTAATACAAAGACACAAACAACATAATTAACACTAGAGGTTAAATGCAGAGTTGTAGCTAAACTAGAAAAATGAGACCAACTACTTAAATAATATCCAAGTTTCAATATTTCTTTTAACACTTCTATAAACCGCTGCTATACTAAATAAAGTAGAAAATGTAAGTTAGATGTTATTGTCCAACTTCTTTCAGCCATTACGATTGTAACTGTCAAAAGCGAAAAACACAGTGCAGGCATCTGCTGTCTTCGTTTTGTACTTAACATTAGAAGGTTTCGCGTTTGAGTACAATTTACTTAACACCGTTAGATGGCAGGTACTTACACAACAAAATGTAAGCGCGAAATATAATTTAAATTCAAAAAATACAATAGGTATACTAAACTTTAATGGTTACTCTATTACAAAAATACTCAACTGTAGAATATGTTTTACATTTTTTTTAAACTTACAAACTATGCTGCGCAAAAGAGGCGAGAAAACGAGAAAAATATAGCGGTCGGAGGAAAATGGCGCGTGACGTCGTCGCCATGCGCGATCCATGAAATACCATTGATAATTGAAACGCAGTGAAAACCGCGCAAAATAGGTGTAAATAACATAAGAGCAAATTTGTAGAAAATAAAATTTCCTATAAGAAACTCCGGGAAAGTATATGTGTAACATTAATAGTTTGGCGTTAGCAACCGTTAATGCATTGAGAAGTGCATTAGTTCGCACCTCAGTGTTTCCACGTAAAAGTTTACCCTCCACACAAACTTTATAATTACCAGCTTGTATTTAATCATTTACAGAGGCAAATCTCTTAATACCTAGCTACAAAATAAAAAGAAATTAATATTACACCATAAAAATTTATTTAATCTTATAAAGTATATACATCCTAGTAATGACAAGGTAATAAAACTTACTCAAAAATTAGAACCCATACAACGGGTTATTTATTCTAATATAATTACAATATCTCTAGCACTTACTTATACTTTTAGGGGGCCTGCAACATTAAGCTAATATTTTAAACAAACACCAAATTATAAAAAACTGGTAGTGATGAATAACGCAACGAATTATATTTCAATGTTACAACTTACAACATTAATCTATATAAGAAAAATTTTGTTCTGAAGAATTTCACAAAGACCCACCACAAAAAAATACTGCCAATTATATAACAATCATAAAAAAATTAGCATTCGCGTTTGTAAATCTTTTCCATAAATTTAAAGAATAGTTTATGAGGGAGACCTTTAGAGATTTGTTGAATGTGTGTACGAATAAGATTGAAACTTTCTTCTTCATAAACTGAAAATGTGTTAGGAAGACCAAGTTCCTCGTATAAAGCGCGAATAATTGATTCAGATTCAGGCATATGTCTTCCATAATGGTCTTCTAAAATTTGCCTTTGGGCTGGGGTTGCTCGCTGTAAAGCTACCACTGCCAACCAGGAACATTTGCCATCACGAATATCAGTGCCATGTTTTCCTGTTACTTCAGGATTTCCAAAGCAATCCAAGAAATCATCCTGAAAAAAAATAATTTTAAGTTATAACTGATTTGAGAATTTTTTTAATAACGTACCTGCACTTGGAAAAAGTGTCCCATTTCTAATAAAATTGTTTTTGCTTGTCTGTGCAATTCAGGATCATATTTATCAGCTAAATACATTGCTAAGGCTACTGGCAATTGAAATGTGTAGTAGGCAGTTTTGTATTTAACTATGGAACTGTATTTTCCCATAGTGAACGAATCTAATTGCGGCTTTCCATCTACCATGCACATGGTATCTAATGATTGTCCCATTGATGTTTTCATGACTACATCATTGAATAATTCCAGTGAAGGAACATAGCATGGAAGGTCAGAAAAGTATTTTTTTAAGATTGTATACAATCCACTTTGTATCAATACTGCGTCGTTAATCGCTTGTAATCCCACCCCATTATTCAGGTACCAACAAGGTGATCCACGACGAGTTTCTGATGCATCCATAATGTCATCATTTACTAAAAAGGATGCTTGTAGCTGAAACAAAATTATAATTCTTTAGCTTAACATCAACACCACATAAAATGTATACTCAAAGTATTAAATTAACACATTCATAAAAAAGCGATTGCTCACGGGCAACTAGTGATTTGTAACAAGCTCCGCGCGCCGGTCGCTGCGCTTGCCCCACATGAAAGTAATGGTTTCGTTTCTTCAAACGCTTACCCATAATGGGGTGCAGATGTCGGGCAGTTTTGTCCTTTTTAGTAATTAATATTTTTTATTTGGGACGGAGGCGTTGCGGTATGAAAAGCGGGCTACGATAAAGCCATAGGTAAAGTACGATTGGGGTACCGTGGATATAGCGGGATATTATTTTTTTTATTAGTACTAAATAAAGGGCCTTTTTTGGGACGGATGCGACGCGGTGTTGAAATGGGCAAATGGGGTAATGTGTGGATGTGGCCTTCTGTGACGCGAGGGGTACGTTCCGGCGCGCGGCGTTTTATTATAAATCACTAGCGCACGTGGTTAGCCTTTTTTGTTAAAAAAAAAGATATTCTACAATCGAAAACAATTCAATTACTTTATGTTAATTGACAAAAATAGTAAACATTTAGCATGTACACCCTAATCAAAAATTTTATATATAATATTGTATAGAGGAGTACATGTAAAGCGGGTTACAGTGATATAAGTAAGACTGGCGAAAACATTTGTCACTGACTGCACTCCTTATCTTGGACACCCTCTATAGTTGTTCTTAGTTAGACTTTTGTTTTTTTTTACTAAAATTTGGTAGTCAGGATATAAAGTAGGACGTCTAGCCGCGATCCCATTCACGCCATAAAGGATTACGACACAGACTTAATTTCGTAAATTGTAAAAAAAAACTAATAATAGTTCTAGTAAATGACGCAGAGACGTTCCTTGCTCTAAGAAAACATAAAATTGTAAGTTAATTATGATAATCCAATTACAGTTCCATAATTCCCAGACTGCCTTTAAATATATGTGGCAAATGAAATTTAATCACTTCTGGTGGAAACACTAAACCTCTAGCACTAGCACGCGACTCGGTTATACGTGAGTGTATTTTTACAACCCTCATGGTTGTAGCTGTTAAAGTTTTCAAGAAAACAACACCAAATGGTAAGGTCACCGTCTATTTGGACAAGCGAGATTTTCTAGATCATTTGGATTTTACCGATCCCATTGATGGAGTTGTGGTTATCGAAAATGATTACCTCCAGGGTAGAAAAGTCTACGGTCAACTGGTTACCACCTACCGGTATGGCCGCGAGGAAGATGAAATTATGGGCCTCAAATTCAGTAAAGAAATGGTAATTGCATCTGCCCAAATTGTACCACAAAAAAATGAAAAGCACGAACTCAATCCGATTCAAGAGAAGCTCATCCAAAAGATGGGTCCTAATGCCTTCCCTTTCACTTTTCAATTTCCTGAAATGGCTCCATGTTCGGTTACCCTTCAACCTGGAGAAGATGATCAAGGTAAACCTTTGGGGGTGGAGTATATATTGAAAATATACGTGGGGGAAAATGAAGAAGATCGCGGTCATAAACGAAGCACTGTAGCTTTAGCAATCAAAAAATTACAGTACGCTCCACCATCTCGGGGTCGTCGCCAACCTAGTTCTTTAGTTTCCAAAGGCTTTACGTTTTCCAGCGGCAAGATTAATTTGGAGGTGACTCTAGACAAAGAGCTTTATTACCATGGGGAAAAAATTGGCGCTAACATTATCGTTTCTAACAACTCGAGAAAATCAGTAAGAAACATAAAAGCATACGTTGTTCAACATTGTGAGGTGACCATGGTTAATGCTCAGTTCTCCAAATATGTTGCAAGTTTAGAAACCCGAGAAGGTTGTCCGATCACTCCAGGTGCTTCTTTCACCAAGACGATGTACTTGGTGCCTTTGGCTTCCAGTAATAAAGACCGACGTGGGATTGCTCTGGATGGATATTTAAGGGATGAAGATGTCAACCTGGCAAGTTCTACTTTGGTCCCGGAAGGAAAATACCCAGTCGAAGCTATCGGTATCGTAATTTCTTACTCTGTTAGGGTAAAATTGAATTGCGGTACTCTTGGCGGTGAACTTGTAACCGACGTGCCCTTAAAACTTCTACACCCTACACCTGGATCAATGGAACGTGAAAAAGCAAATGCTTTGAGAAAAATGAGATCGATTGATCGAGCAAGTTATGAAAATAAATGTTATGGGAATGACGACGATGATAACATTGTTTTTGAGGATTTTGCACGGCTTCGACTTAGTCAGGCTGAGTAAAGTAAGAAATTTCGCTTTAAATTTCGTTTAACTTTATAATATTATATTTAATGCACATAGTTAAAGGAAGAGAATGTTTATTATATAATAAATCTCTTTAGATGTAAAGCACGTAGGTACAAATTAATTACGCAATTATAACTTAGTATTAAAGGCATCCTTCGATTAAAAATAAAATAGGAAAAAAAAGAAAAATTTATAAAATTAAAAAGTTAAAGGAACTGATTTTTTTTTATTTCACAAGATGGCTGATTACAAAACCACCAGAAGTGAACTATTAAATAATTTCTGTTGAAGATATTTATTTATGATTGTACTCGTATATTTAAATAAATATTTAATTGTATCCAGGCTCCTTATCAGACATTTTGTGACAAATTGCACCAAAAGAAAATGTATTATGAAAAATATACAAAATATAATGGAAGGAAAAAGTCATTGATTGGTGCAGTTATGCCACACTCGGTATTTATTTTAAGTTCACTCTGTATAACACGTCATTTATTGATATTATTAAACAAATATTAATCCTTATGAAAGAAACATTATAATCCTTATTTAAACATATATAATCATGCTTATGTATTCATATGTTATAAAGAATAAACGTATATATCCAAAACTTTAAAGCATTTTGAATGTTTAGTGTTAAGATGTTTTAAAAAATTTAAATATTAAAACAAAAAAAAACAAATCGATTGGGTTATTGTAGTTTGAGGTATGTCATAATTTTACCTACAGTTCAACAGAAATTGAACGGCATCTAGCCGACGGGTGCGCAGTGGTAATAAAGAAGAGAGAGAACACAGCTACTAGCCATGTTGCTGGCTGTTTAAGGGGCTTCCGGCCCTTTATAAAATAGTTATGCAACTCCTTATACTTATTATTGTTACTATTTTTTTTTTCAATGGAGTAATTGAAAAAAAATATATGATAGGACCCTTCACCGTGAAAATATGAATAATTTGGTGTATGACAAAGAGTAGTTAGTTTGCAGAAAATTTCACCTTTTTGACGAAACCAAAAACAAAAACACGGGGAAGGGTGTTATCATATTTCTTTTTCAATTACTCCATCAAGGAAAATAGTAATAAATAAGTATAAGGGGTTGCATAACTTTTTTTATAAAGCGTTGGAAGCCTCTCTTGCTCGTCTACGAAATTCACGACCCATCCAATTTTTGTTGAACTGTACTCTTATAAAAGATAGAAGCAAAATAATAGTTTTTTTGATGCAGTAAAAGTATACAGGGTGATTTCTAACGTACGGAGGAAACTGAAAGGGCAAGTAGAGGGGACCAAAACATAGTTTTTTTTACAATAAACTTTTGATCAAAATGGAATAACAAGAAAGTTACAACAGTTTAAAGTTCTTATAAACTTGAGGACTTTTTTTAACGAAATACGGTAATTATTTACGTTTTGAATTCAACTTTTGTATATTTGTAAGTTAATTAAACAAAATTTAGTAAACATTTTTATAAGACGAAAGTTATGGCTATTTAAAGTGTTCTTTAAAATATTCAGTTATAGGTGCTCCTTCATTGACAACCGCTGATTTACATAATCTGATCATGTAGGTAAGTCAAAATTACAGGAGCAATTTATCAGATTGTGTGAAAAGTGTTTCTGATAAAAAAGCGAATACAATAAGCTCAGCGGTACTCAAAACGTGGGCGTTAAATTATAAGAACTTTAAATTGCTGTAACTTTCTTGTTATTCGATTTTGATCAAAAGTTTATTGGAAAAAATACTATGTTTTGGTCCCCTCTACTTGTCCTTTCAGTTTCCTCCGTACGTTAGAAATCACCCTGTATACGAAACATATAACATTTAATTAAATAATTGGACCACCCTTGGAAATAAAATATTTAGAGATTTGAATGCCTGTAATGTGCAGAAACACTAATTTTGAACGGGTTTTGGAAGTCCAGAACACAGCTAGGCCATAGTTGATAATATAAATTTTATTTTAATATTAAAGTTAATGAATGTCCTATCATTTGTATATTATTTGAGTAAACGAATGTTGAAAAATTCATGATGTTTGTCGGATTGTCGGGGGAAATATTTTGACTTGTACAGTGTGAGTTTATTTTGCAAATAAGGACATAGGTTGTAATCTAAGGTTTTAGGCTTCTTTTAACGAGAGGAATATCCACTCGAAGTTTGTCTGTCTATCTACATCTAACAGATGGTAGAAGTGTATAAGACGTCATACATTAATGGAAAATAATAAACTTTCAATAAAAATTTATTATGATATTAAAAGTCAAGATCTTGTTTATTTCAGGAAATAAATAACAGACAGATAAAAGAACTTTATTTTGTCTTTGGCAATGAGTAATCAGTGTAAACAGAATTACGTGACCAAGTACACGAATTCACTTGCAATAGCCTACTTACTCCAAACATTTACCTTCGGACATAATCAGACGAATATTTTTTTAATAAAGAATTCAATGCCAAGAGTTTTAAAAGATGAAACAGTACTGAATTTCTGATTTACATATATGTACATACTTTTATGTTCTTCCGTTTTGCTTTCTAATTTCTAATATGGGAAGTAGATGTGTTTTCTCACATAGCCCACACATTATTTAAATCAGGAGGATCTGTTAACTTATTTTTAACAAAAAATGTAGTTCTCGTGAAGTTGCACATTATTGGGGGGGGGGGGGATCTACATTTTTTAAATTATTATTAATAATAATAATTAGGGTAAATGTTTTCAGTGTAATACCAAATTATAATAAATAAACTTCGAGAATGGCATGTATCAAACTTTCTTTCGTTTTGACCCCCTTCGTGGAAGTTTCCCCAGCCCTCATTTTACACTATTACACAGATTGATAGGAAGATTCAGAAAAAATCTTTTTTTTAAAGCAAATCTAATTTTTGTAAATTGCTGGGGCGATGAATTATTTAGGCATAGCACTGTAAGTTAAGGCTACACCAAATTAAATTATAGTTCATATTTTCCTATATTATACCCTCTGAGGTTTCGCCAGGGTTCATGAACGTGGAATTATATCGTTTACAATTTTTTTGTCATAAGTAAATAAAATAAATCCGTAGAAAAATGTTTGAGGAAGAGGCTACACAGTTGCAGTGGAGTATTTTTAAATTTGAATCACTCATACATAAAACCTAGCACTTGGCTATAAAGATTATGAATAATAATAGACTACAATAAGTCGTAGCTCCATAAACACAAAGTGTAGAATATATAATAAACATGAACGTGATAAGGATATCATTTGCATACATTCTGGATACTTATTTATAGAAATGATAATTGATAAAATATCTTTTACGCATTAGCTTTACCATTAACTGCATATTTTTCATAACTCCTCGTTTCTACTACAACGTAAAAAAAATAATAAATCAGTTTATTTTACGATTTATCTCAAAATATTTTCTGAAACTTGTTTATCTTATACTTTCGATTAACAAAATTATTAGCAAACCGAAGATAAGATATTAATCTCAAACAAGGCAAAATATTTTGTATGGATGATAAATATAGGTTACTAGTAGTTATCGACCATTCAAAAATAATAATGCTATGGTAATAATCACGCAGTGGTCGTGTGCTTATAACAAACAGTTTTGCGTCAATAGCCTCCAACTTACTAACAACTAAGTCAAAGGTTTTGACCCTAGTTAACTGCAAAAATTATAATAATTTCTTGTGTTATGTTAATTTTTAAAATAGATCACGAATCAAGATTAGATCTGCTACTTTCAGTAATATTTTTTTGGCCCTGGGGAAGCATTCGTAGATACACAGTAGGTCTGAGCCTTCTTCTTTTATTTTAACAAATGGAATAATTTTGGAATTTTCCCAAAAAATGTCGAGAAAGATTTTTAACGATGAATAAACCGATAAATGTCTGATTTCTATTAAAAAAAATTTAGTTAATGTAGGATTATTCAGCAATGTGCTGATAGGAAGAAAACCAACAATTTATTGCGAATCAATTTCGCAATTTTGATAGATTTGCAAAATAATACCTTTGTTTGTCATGAAGCAAAAAATTTTGAAGACACAATAATTATTGAGCTCCTATATGCTAGAATTTTGATGTCTGTTTTATGGTAATGGGTTGATTTTTCACTTTTTAACTTTTAGTTCCATTTATTTATTTATGATAGTAATTTCAAATACTACAAAGCTTTTCCGCAAAAAAAGGAAGTGGTTATTATGTTTCCGAATACCTTCATTCATAATTTTTTAGTTTTATATGTTGTAGTTTTTTGTGTTTAGTTAAATTTCTGAAATTTTTATAGAAAGGGAAATTTAATAAAAAAAAACACTAGGATAAAGTATCTAATCAAATGAAGCTATGATAACATACAATGAAGAAGTTGGTTATTTTATGGGGAGGGGGGTACCAATTGCCAAGGTTATATGGTCCGACCCCCTTTTAAAATGAACAGAAAAATCAATCAATTAAAAATTCTGTCTACCGTATCTAACTCCTAGGGCCAAGTGGGGAATTTGTCATGGGTTAAGACAGGTCTACACATCCATGAAACGTAATATAGAAGTTTCCAAATTGAAGTACCTATTGTTAAAGTACAATAAGGCCAGATGAACTTCGTGAAATTCTGTTGGCAATGACCGAGGTTAATTGTTTTTATTACGTGGGGGTTCAAGCCACGATCATGGAGGACGTAGTATGGACTCCAAGATCATGACGGCCCATAGATGTAAAAACACAAAATAAATAAGGGTTCTACTTTGGGCTCGTTACATGTTTTAGTACAATATTTTAATTTTTTAACAAAATTTGATAAAGTTATTTGTAGATACACACACGATACAAACATAATACTCATGGCTGAGACAGTTTTATTAATTTGCCCCCGGTGTGGAACTGGAACCTACTACCATTTAGGACTAGTTTCGTAGCCAAAGGCTCAACCCGTTTCACCATGCTGGTTTCTTAGTTTGCAAACCGACAAAAAATTAATTACAAAATTGTTAACGGTATGTCAAGGTTTACTCCTGCTCTTGCATATTATGTAAATAAAACGTAATCTGATGTTTACTCGGTAGCTTTTTCTGTATAATTTCACTACATAATTATCAGTCCTTATATCATTCTAAACAGGGAACAATCGGTAATTACCAAATCGAATTTTAAATAATAATTCGAACAAAGGTGTAGGTCGTAAAGTAAGTGAAGCGTCCAGCACGCGAAGGGTACATTAACCAGCGTATGGGATGGATGAAAATGCCGGCATATTTCGCAAAAATTAACTATGCGTACGTGAAAATAATTAAAGAGACCTTGAAAACGAGACAATGTGAATTCAATTATTGCTATCTACTGATTATTTTAATTTGGAGTAACTAACTTTACAGTAACGCACTTTCAATGACGATTTAAAAATTTATATTTACAGGTTTGATTTTAAATGTAATATGAAACTGGTTATCGTATTTTTTTAATTGTATAGGTACCGGTTTTATTATTGTTCCACGATGAACTCAAATGATTGCATGATCGCAGTTGCTGTACTAATACCAATACCATGGAAGTGGTTTGAGAAATTACGAGAATTCGTTTTGGGCGTTTTCAGCTACATGGATAGGTACTACGTTTTGGGAAAAAATAATTAAACAGAATTAATACCTAGATAAAGAAGACGATTTTGATATTTTCATGGGAACGTGAAATTGCATCAAACAGTAATGATTAAAATTTGATTGCTGTGATAAATTTCTCCAACATGATCTACTTTATCAGAAGGAACGCTGAATATTCAAAAGTCGTAGATATATAAACCGAAATGAGCCAATATTTAAGTTATATGGTTATATAGTACAGCCTGTAGAATGAAATCACGCAACAAGTTTTAAAATATTACCTTTCCTAGTTTTTTAGATAAAAGGTCCATTTAGGTTTTTTGCAGAAAAAAATATTCTATATCTAAGCATGGGTTCATTTTTAATTTTTCAAAGGCCGAGAAATGAGAAAAGGTATTTTGATAAAAATGTATAGTGCCTTGGAGTGAAGTTTGTGGCGTTCAGTTTCCATAATATCATCTTATCTTCCCTGATTTTTCTTAAAATGATCAACTTGTATAAAATAAAGAAAGTGGTAGTAGAAGCATTTCCATGAGCAGTTGGTGCATTATGATTCCAAGGCACTACAGAATTTTGTCAAAACAGCGTTTATAATTTTTTCGGTTTCTCTGTTTACGAACAAACAGAAAATAATATCGATAACATTTATGGATACGGCATTTTTTTCTCTACAAAAACCTATATTACAGTTTTTATGTAAAATAATTAGGGAGGATAATATTTTACTTTTAAAATTGAAGTCCCAATGTTGTATGATTCAATTCTACACCCTGTATGTATCTTAGGCAAATTTCCAGAATAATTTCATATTATAATTTATTATTGACAAAATTTTATATCTATTTCGAAAAAAATAAGATTTTTTTAAATAAATAATATAAATAAATAAATCATAGAAATGTTGTCCTCCTGTTTACACAATTAATTTAAGAAATATTATTTTGCAATCTAATTGCATATTATTAACTCATTGTGTAATTGGTATATAAATTATTAGTATACCAGCGTGTTTGAAGCAAATTATAAACATACTCGACAAAGTTCAAGTGCTTTAAAGTATGGAACATGTACAAACAAACAGGTTTGAAACAACCTTAGGAAAAAAAGTTATTGAAGGTGAACGACTCACTTAATACTAGAATTTGAAGTATAAATACCAAAACACCCTGTGGCATTAGTGATAAGGTGTAGTAGCAGCGAGAGGATAACGTTACATAATGATATACTGGCGGATTATCAGTTTAAGGGAAACAGTTTTTCAAGGTGGTTTTCCTTGAGACATGAAAATGTCTATTTAAGATGTGGAAAAATTCTTTCCTCGGAACTTGTTTACGAGATCTTTTTCAACAGATACAGGGTGTAGATTTTTAATCAAAAATAACTCTGAAACCAAGAAAAGTATGCGTTGCTTTACAAAACTTTTTTTTACTCCGTATTTCAAGCAGAATAACGCAGAGTGGTTTTCTTTACGCCAATTTAGTGTCACCCTGTATATTTTGTCAATTAAATACCATGATCTTATCGTGAATAACATAAATAGACAATGCTATTCGATTGCAAACGTGTCTTAATGGAAAATTATCTGATGTAAAATCATTATGCAATAAAAAACATTTGCAACACGTGGGCTACACATGGATGGATTCATTTATACATCACGCCCATGAAGATGGTGCATGCTTATTATAAATAAAGGAATGGATTGCTCATCTGTGCAACTAATTTCTCGGTGTAACGAAAACTGCCCAAGGACGAAACCCGCGGGTGGTTTTCAAAGAAAAACAAAGACGCGTCTGGGGGAGGGAAAATTAAAAAAGATATATAGGTACAGGGTTTTCATTTCAAAAGTTTTGAAGTTTCCAGTTTGAGAAAAAACCACGTCTTAGATATCGAGGGGAAAGTTTAAAACACCTAACTGAAGTAATTTTATAATGTACCCCCCAACTTTAACAACCGCCACTTTGAAATTTAAAATTGAACCCCCTACTTCTCTAAAAAGTTTTCTGTACTTACCATTTCGACACACCAGCCTAAGATGTGTGCTCGTCTAATATTTTCAGGGGTAAGATTATCAGGAGACTCGATCATCTTATAAGCTGCTACAACAGATAGACCTCTATTTTTCTTTCCATTTGGAACATTATATTGTAATACTTTGGCGAATCGTTTTAACACTTCGGGAATGTCTGTGTGACGACCAGCGTCTGTTAAGTCTCTAACTATGTCGGGGAAAACTGACATGAATTCCCGACTTTCATCTTTGGATGCTAAACTCAATTTCTTTTGAGGAACCACTTTGGCATTTACTGTTGAAAGAGCCCTGAAAAGAAAAAAAATGAAAAAATTGTTGTTAATTATTTTTAGTGATGGTAAGCATAAGAATTTGAAGTTTTCTATGAAAATTAAAAGTTTAATTCATGGAAAATTTATTTATATCTATAAAACTGGTAGTTTTTCAGGCGGTTCTTCAATTTTGATCTCGAAGAGATCTTTAAATAAGATATTTATTCTTATGTAAGCGTTCTGCGTACGTTAACGTCAAAGTTAAGAATGTTATGTAAAAAAACTTGTTTTTCCTGGTTTACGTATTGAACCAATCAATGTCTTTTTATTCAAGCCCTACTGGGTTTATTTATATTAAACATATTTTTTTACAGGAAGTCAACAGACATTTCAAATAAAATTTCGATTTTTTTTAATTAACAGTTCCTGAAATCTGTAGTGGTCTTATGTTTTTCGATTGACATCAGATCAGTTATTCTAATTAAATGCCTTGTGTGTGTGTGGATCAGTGTTATGGTCAATAAACTAAAAACTAGTGAAACGTAACGTCAATGAATAATACACCGGTAGTTATAAGTAGGGCTACCGTTGCCGTTGCCCATTAGTTAAAAATGAACTGATTAGCACTGTTCCACTGTTAATAGGCAAAGGGTAATAAGAGTTCATGTTTTGACGTTATGGATTTTATAGGACAACGAACTTCCGTTTATAGACATGAAATACTCGGAAACGTATCTAAAACCTACAAGCAAATTATTATTAATATAAAATATTCAAATCCTGCTATCAAAATAGAACCAACATACAAGACCTTGATGGCTAGTTCTCTTTCGTATAGTTTGTTAATTAATGGAAAGTTGCATAAGGAAATAAAATATTCATGAAGTTTATGCAATTTCACGGTGATTTATCTAATAATATTATATTTGATTTTTGCAATAACTGAACATTACTAACTTGTTTCTACAATCCTTATTCATTTCAATTTTTAAAGAGAATAGACATTTTTGGAATGTATTGTCTAATAAGTGTTTAGCATAGTAACCCAGTAAGCCAGGTACTTAATTCGTTAGTATTCACTAATTCTGTTAAACAAGTCTTACATAATTACGTAAATCTAACGATAATAAAAATTATCAAGTCTCTCCACTTTAAACTATACAATTTATTGCTTGATAAGTACCTACCTACGTTATTAAACAAATTATGATTATGATTAGTACGCACATTATCAGCAATTTAAAATGGAATTTTTTAATAACTGATAGTTAATCATTATAAAACGTGAAAATTAAAAAAATTGATTCAACTTCTTCATGATTAAAAAAATTCAGTTTGGTCAAAAAGTTTCTACCTTGTAGATTTTAAATTCGTGTCCAGGAATTATGGAACATACTGTATTGTAAAAAAATATATATTAACAACCATTGGTTTAATTTAAATTACTTTATAATAATTATAATTAAAAAAAAATTCTACGAGATGTAAAGAAGTCGAATGTTCAAGGACCATGTATATACGTTAGATAATATCCATGAAAATATCCGATTGATTACCTTGTTTTATAATTACCGACTTTTTATTGAATGTTGTACAATAATTTTGAATCTTAATAGGAGTTCACGTTTACACTTTTACAGGTTAACTTGCGTAACACAATTTATAGAATTAAAATCCTTTCGATTTGTTTCAAACCCGTTATTTACAAATTAATTCATGTACTATGTATGTATATGTTTATTACTTTTATAGCACACATACCTAAACTTGATTAGGTACAACAACACATTTTTATACCCTCATACTCACTGTTCAGGTTTGATTACATTGTATTGTGTTTTTTAACATTTTTGTATTTTAAATGTTTGGCGCGTTTTTGGTGCTCGCCACGTTTCGCCTTTGCCGAGGGCGTGGCATAAAAAGCGAGCAGAAGTCTTTGTTCGACATGTGAAGCATGAACAACGAAATAAAATGCTCCACAAAAATACATCGTGTATTGTTATTTCTACTCCGTAAAGAATTTAGATACAGTCCACTAACATCACTCAAAACATTGGTCCTTTCGAACCGCATAGGTATTTCGAAGGAAGACTGAAAACATATCAATTTTCTACATGAAGAAAAAGTCACGGAGTACTTCCATAATGGCCTCGCCGTTAATGTAGAAAACAGTCTCGCCCGATCCATCGCTAGAACGAAGTTGGGAAGAAAAATAGCGACGGTTCCGTGTAAAACAATTAACCAAGGGTGAGTTTCCTATTTCTTTTTGTTTCCTATCCCACAATAAACTGTTTCAATCTAGTACAAACAAACATTTTGCGTGTCAAAAAAATAGTAAAATTTAGTACGCAAATTATATGTGTTATTATTTTAATTGCGTAAGGTATAATTAAGGTGACGCTGTCTGAGTTATTTAATCAGTTTGTAATAATTATCGATATTTTGTAAACAAATATTACATTCAGAGTGTTAGTAGGTACAGTTCAGTGGCTCAGTTGATAAATAAAAATCATATCGTTATTATCACAATGGAAGAGTTAAAAAAGCAACGTTCTGTGCTAAAGTCCAAGTTAACTAGTTTTGCAAATCATATAAATAAACTTATAACAAAGTTGGATGCAGGTGAAACATTAAAGAACACTGATACTATCAATGTTCAACGTAGATTAAATCTTACAGAACCTTTACTGGGTCAATTTGAAAATATTCTAACACAAATGCAAGTCGACCCAGATAATAACCCAACAGATTTCGATGAGTTTAATGATTTTGAAAGCAAATATTTCGATGCAACGGCTAAAGCCGAATCTATTTTATGTGACAAATATTTTGAAAATCCTATAGTTAGGGGTGAAGCTGATGATAGATTACCATCACAAGGAGATGACGCAATTTCTGTAAGATCTGGTTTTTTTAGTCAAAATTCAGTTAAGCTACCCACAATACAATTACCAAAATTTTCAGGTCAAAGTGAAAACTGGTTAGAATTTAGAGATCTCTTTGTCAGCCTTATCCACGAAAACGATAGTTTGGATTCAACTTTAAAATTTCATTATCTAAGGGCCAGCCTTGAAGGTGATGCCGCCCAAATTATCAAAGCAATAGATTTTTGCTCGGAAAATTACTTGTTAGCATGGGACACTCTAAAGGAAAGATTTAATAGCACTAGGGTTTTAGTTCACAATCACGTGAAGTCTTTATTTCAATTAGAGCAAATTAATAAAGAGTCGTCTTCAAAATTGCGCCACTTGTTGGATTCAGTGTCGAAGCATATGCGCTCAGTAAAATCACTAACTTCAGACGAAGGCTTTGGTGAAACATTAATAGTGTTTTTAATTACATCAAAATTAGATTCGATTACTATGCGCGAGTGGGAGGAGACCATAAGTGGAAAAGACCTCCCAACTTTCGGAGATCTAAAAACGTTTTTGAAATCAAGAGCAGATTTGCTGGAAACACTAGAATCCAAACAAGCTAAAAATCAAAACTTTGAAAAAAATAAAACTAGCAAATCTTTTGTTGCTACTAGCAATGTCAATAGTTGTCCAGTATGTCAAGACGATCATGCGATTTGGTCATGTAAAGATTTTCAAACACTTTCATGTCCGGAGAGATTAGAAAAGGTTAAGGGGATGAAATTATGTATACTATGCCTAAAAAGGGGGCATTTCATAGGAAATTGCAAATCAAGGTATGCATGCAGCAAATGTAAAAAAAGGCACAACATTCTTTTACACGATGATGCTAAAAATGCGCCAATTGTTGAGACTCATCAAACGGTGACCTCACTTGCTTCAAGCACGTCTCAAGTTTTATTATCAACTGCATCTGTAAAAATATTGGGTTTGAATGGAAGCTGGCACACTGCTCGCGTACTCTTAGATTCTGGATCTCAATCCAATTTCATCACTACAAACTTATGCGAAAAATTAATGTTGAAAGCAACGAAAATTGACATGACGGTTGTAGGAATAAGTCATTCAGCAAGTAAGGTGCAATCCAAATGTGACGTAGAATTGCGTGCTCATCATAACAACTTCATTTTAAAAACTTCTTGTTTAGTTATTGATAATATAACTGGCACTCTGCCAAATTTCCAAATAAATATGTCCAGTGTAAGAATACCCAAGGAACTCAAATTAGCTGATCCCTCCTTCTATAAACCGGGTAATATAGACCTACTTATTGGCGCCCAACATTTCTGTGAGTTACTTTGCATCGGTCAAATAGTTTTAGGGACAAATATGCCCACACTACAAAAATGTAGATTTGGTTGGTTGGTGTCTGGACCGATTTCATCCCATTGTTTAAATAGGGTACAGTGTAATTTAAGTCAAATTGACGTGCAGGTTCAATTAGCTAGATTTTGGGAAATAGAGCAGGGACCAGAACCCCGCTCACTTTCTATAGAAGAGAAAGCCTGCGAAGCTCATTATGTAAAAAATACAACACGTGCCCCAGACGGACGGTTTATTGTTTCATTGCCATTAAAAGAATCTATTGAAAAATTGGGGGATTCCCGTCAGCAAGCGGAAAAGAGGTTTTTGGCCTTGGAACGCAAATTGCAAGCAAATGATTTCATACGAGAACGCTACCATAAATTTATGCTAGAATATGAAATTTTGAATCACATGTGTATAGTTAATCCGAATCGTGGCGAAATTGAATTTTATTTACCTCACCACGGCGTTTTAAAGGAAGAAAGTGTTTCCACAAAATTAAGGGTGGTGTTTGATGGGTCGGCTCAAAGTACATCGGGGTACTCTATTAATAATCTACAAATGGTCGGTCCTACCATACAACAAGATTTATTTGCAATTTTGTTACGTTTTAGAAAAGGGAAGTATGCTATATCTGCTGATCTAGAAAAAATGTACAGACAGATATTGATTAAACCCGAAGAGAGGCATCTACAAAGAATTCTGTGGAGGTCAAATAAAAATCAACCAATAAAGGCATATAATTTAAACACTGTTACTTACGGTACAGCTTGTGCATCATTCTTAGCAATTCGAAGTTTGTATCAGATAGGTTTAGACGTTGAGTTCTCTAACCCTGAAATTGCCAACATTATAAAATGTGACTTTTATGTTGACGATCTATTGACTAGCGTGGATACTCTAGAGCAAGCACAACATATCTGTAAAAATTTGCCCGCAATTTTGGCAACTGGATGTTTTAAAATCTGCAAGTGGATTTCGAACGAGCCTAAGGTACTGGCAAATATAAAGGAAGCTGACAAGCACCCCAATCTTCTTGAATTTGGCGAACATGAGTTCACAAAAACTCTTGGATTAACCTGGTCTAGCAAATCTGATCATTTGGTATATTTAATATCAAAACCAGCTTGTCACCAAATAACTAAAAGAATAATGTTATCCGAAATTGCTCAAATCTTTGATCCTTTGGGCCTGTTAAGCCCTTGCACGATCTCAGCAAAAATCATGATTCAGGATCTATGGCGCGAAAAATTAGATTGGGACGAATCTCTCCCTAGCTCCATACATGAAAAATGGCTAAATTTTAGAACAAAACTCCCCTCTTTGAATAGCTTAAATATCAAAAGACAGGTTATTTGTTCAAACCATAAGAAAATAGAAATGCATGGATTTTCCGATGCATCCACATCTGCTTATGGTGCGTGTATTTATATACGGTCAATCGACGAAAGCGATAAGATTTTTGTAAATTTATTATGTGCCAAAACGAAAGTAGCTCCAGTAAAACAAAATACTATACCTAGACTAGAATTATGTGGGGCTCTTATATTGTCAAGGCTTGCGACTCAAGTTCGAAAATATTTTGGTGTAAAATTAGACTCTTGTACATTCTGGTGTGATTCAACAATTGTGCTAGGTTGGCTAAAAACTCCGCCCAATTTGTTAAAGACCTTTGTCTGCAATCGTGTGGCAGAAATTCAAGAGAGCACACAACATGATCAATGGCGCCACGTTTCAACAAAATCAAACCCTGCGGATCTTCTATCTAGAGGAATCACGCCAATGGAAATGCTAAATTCGAGACTTTGGTGGCATGGTCCCTTGTGGTTGCAAGATGATTGCTCTTCTTGGCCTATGCCAAACCTCAATTGCCCAGTCATACACGAACTTAAAAATGAAAATACAAGCTTGATCTCGTCAATAAAGGTTGAAGTAATAAAATTTAAAAACTATTCCAATCTAAATTTATTAGAAAGGGCAGTAGCGTATTGTCTCAGGTTTAAAAATAATTCTATGAAACCAAAGGGTGAAAGGTATTTTGGATCTTTAACACTTGATGAAATAAGGAATGCTCACACGTGCTTATTAAAAATTGCGCAAGCTGAATCCTTTGCTGGTGAACTTAAGCAGCTTCAGCAAGGAAAAACTATAATATCTAATACTCAAATTCAAGGACTAAGTCCTTTCATAGATTCAAATGGTTTAATTCGCGTTGGGGGAAGATTAAAAAATTCCCATTTCAAATTTGATAAATGTCATCCTATACTGCTTTCTGCGAAACACGAATTAACAACACTTATATTTGCGCGCGAACATTTACGTTTATTGCATGCCGGACCCCAGTCCTTACTTGCTTCTATACGTGAACGATACTGGGCCATAGCCGGTAGAAATCTAGCAAAGAAAATTGTACATCAGTGTCTGAAATGTTTCCGTGCATCTCCTAATCATATTTCACCAATAATGGGAGATTTACCTTTAGCCAGAATTCAGCCCTCTCAACCATTTGATACTACCGGAGTTGATTATGCCGGCCCCTTAACTATAAGGGACCGCAAAGGTCGTGGGTGCAAGAAAATGAAATGCTATATATGTCTTTTTATCTGCTTTGTCACGAAAGCAGTGCATTTAGAATTAGTCGTAGATTTATCAACTGAATCATTCATACTGGCACTACGACGTTTTGTATCGCGCAGAAGTAAACCTAGGCAAATGTACTCAGATAACGGTACCTGCTTTGTGGGAGCACAATCTCAATTAAAAGA
This sequence comes from Hemicrepidius hirtus, assembly GCA_963082805.1. Taxonomy (NCBI): domain Eukaryota; kingdom Metazoa; phylum Arthropoda; class Insecta; order Coleoptera; family Elateridae; genus Hemicrepidius; species Hemicrepidius hirtus. The sequence continues at coordinate 36,694,117 of OY720160.1, read as the reverse complement.
GTTAGGAAAATTTCTTCAAGGAAATCAGTCTGACATAACAGATTTTATGACTAACGAAGGTATTAATTGGAAATTTATTCCCCCACGATCGCCTCATTTTGGAGGCCTGTGGGAATCGGGTGTTCGTTCATGCAAACACCATCTAAAAAGAGTTGCAGGTAATGCGTCTTTAACTTATGAGGAAATGTATAGTTTGTTAGTACAGATTGAAGCTGTCCTTAATTCTAGACCGTTGTATCCGTTGTCATCTGATCCTAATGACCTCAATCCTCTGACTCCCGCTCACTTCTTGGTAGGAAGAAGTTTAGTCGCAGTACCGGATCCGAATGTCTTGGCCATCCCTGAATCAAGGCTTAACCAGTATCAGAAGATACAACAGCTCCATCAACATTTTTGGAGAAGATGGAATAAAGAATACATAGCAGAACTCCAACAGCGTACAAAATGGCGTTCACAACATGGTGCTTTATTGGAAGGTGCAATGGTACTCATACGAGAGGACAACCTTCCACCATTATCTTGGAAACTTGGTAGAATTCTGCAAGTCCATCCTGGCAAGGATGGTGTGAATCGTGTTGCTACCATCAAGGTTTCAAATGGGATTCTCAAAAGGGCATTCTCCAAAATATGCCCTCTTCCCATAGAAGAGACCAACTCACAGTAAAGTGTTTGGTGAATTTTTTAACGCAGTTATGTGCAATTTAATTTTCACGTTTAAAGTGAACCTCTTGTTTTATTACTAGTACTATACTTTATTTTATGTGCTTATGATAACCTATTTAGCTTCGTTTACAATTTTTTGAATTGTTTGCTACTTTACCATGTTTTTTATATAATTATTAATTACATTTATGTTTACGTTTGAAACCGTACCGATTTCAAGGCGGGCGGTATGTTCAGGTTTGATTACATTGTATTGTGTTTTTTAACATTTTTGTATTTTAAATGTTTGGCGCGTTTTTGGTGCTCGCCACGTTTCGCCTTTGCCGAGGGCGTGGCATAAAAAGCGAGCAGAAGTCTTTGTTCGACATGTGAAGCATGAACAACGAAATAAAATGCTCCACAAAAATACATCGTGTATTGTTATTTCTACTCCGTAAAGAATTTAGATACAGTCCACTAACATCACTCAAAACACTCACTCATACTTTAAATACTGTACGACATTTACTACCTCAACTTTAATGAAATTCGTAACGATACAAATTTTTATTATGATACAAGTTTATAGCCAATACTCTTGTCAATATTAAATATTGTCACGCCCAGAATAATTAGGCGGGCGTCTTGAGGTTCGACCAATGCTTGAATCACTATTTTTCATTATTATGACTATAGTAGAAAAAATAGTGTATGCAACTCACATTTAATGGCAAATTAAGACACTCATATTCATTACGACACTCGTCAAGGCTCGTGTGGTAATTCTCACATTCGTGTTTTAAATGCAAGCATAAAATACTGTTCGAGTGCACTTAGGTCAACGACCATAGTTTGAATAAATTTTGTGTTTTGCAAATAAAATCGATAAATAATTACAAAAAAATTTTAACTCCACCAGAAATTGTGGAACAGGCCAGGAGGCAAACAATTGATACGCGTAAAATCAGTAAAGACATGCGAAAAATTCTACGTTCAGTGTATGGATTGGAGGAACAAAAATAAGGTTAGCAGATTTTCAGAAAACGTCAGAAAATAAAGTTTATTGTTCATTATTATGACTAGAAAATAATGTAATGCAATTTATTTAACGGCGATCAAGACACTCTGGATATTCATTACGACACTCACCTACGGCTCGTGTCATAATTCTTATACTCATGTCTTACAGCTATCGCTATATCATTAAATGCTTATTGCATATTATACTAATATTTTTTTTAAGTTTCAAACAATGACATAATGCAAGTTATCTACACTCACATTTTTCTAACTGGTATTACCAAGGTATTACAAATATTTATTCAAACTATTTTGAGATTGTGACAAATCTTTTTAGCATAATACTGAAATTACTAAATTAGCATGTATGAACTGAACGCTTAACACTCAAATGTATTGTTAAACATATAAACGGCTTGAAACAATAGAAAATTCCAATGTAGGTAATTGTTTTCAGAATTCAAGTGAATAATGGCCAAGATATTTTTTTTATTGATTTTATGCAGAATAAGAGGAAGTTGTGTCAGATAATGTATTATAAGAATGTATTTCTTTTCCTCCTCATTGATTGGTGCAAAAAACTTTTTAATAAAACAAATTGTAAGAATCACTTATAAAAAATAATTTGGTTTTTATAATTTTTGTTTTCAAAACGACAATATCCAAGAAGGCAAAATCATAAACAATCATGGACGAGGCAGCTTCAACTTTCCAGCAGGCTCGATTCATGTGAGATTGTATTTCAACTTTCTGTGTCAATAAGTAGACACTTAACTGTAACAATGGACCCACCCCTCAACTACCTTAATAATCAAAAAATGATTACAAAATAAACAAGTAAATATAATTTTTTTTAAGATTTTTTAACTCCAAACTTTTCATTTATAATATTAAATATTTATATTGTAGCTTTGTACATAGTTTAGCGATTAACTGAGTATCTTTCGATAGTAAATAAAGTTGGATCCATTCTGTATAAAACAAAAGGTTCTAGATCTAGAGGGTCCTATTTTCCTATTTTCTCTACTTGGGTTCCAATGTTTAAAGAGCAAAAAATGAGAAACCCTATTTTATTGTTCTAATTTAACCTTCATTGTTAAAAGAACAGCAGGGAACAAACAATAATTACAAGGACCGGTTAGAATAGACACATTTTCACCCGGAAAAGTTTAAAACCAGATCGAAAACTAATCACTAGTGCATTATTTATCATTTTACATTTAAAAATAGTTCTTCTTAATGGTTGTGATTATAATTTATTAATAAACACGTTCTTAATTATTACTACAGACTACAGGGAATGTATTTTAGAATCTACTTGTATACCGAGTGAGTTTATAGAAATAAGCAGAGCAAATTAAATTCCACGAACCTAGTTCGAGTAGTCCTTTGCTTCTGCCAGCAACATTTTTTGGCTGGGTAGGTGCTCATGGGAACGTTTTCAAATTTTGAATTAAAAACGTTCTGAAAGAATTTCATCAAACTCTGTACCTATCTATATTACATTACCTAACAATTACATACAGGGAGACAATTTTAAAAATTTCATCTCTGTAATTAAAAAAGAAACTCTAAACCGTTTTGATAACATGAAGGGGGAACTGAAATGATGTAGCAAATAACGCACCCCAACCTTCCCCTTATTAAGCCACAACCACCTCAACTTAAAAATCTTAAATCTTACCGTACTACCTACACTTGTGACAAAATTTATAAATATTTCATTGGCTTTGGCCGTTTTTTTTAAATTTAATCGAGAACGATTTTGTTAAATAAATCTTTATCTAGTACGGCTGAAAAGTATTTTTCAAGAGCTTTCCAATGATGTGTCACAAGTAGGGTATTGTATTTAAGATTTTCAAGTTATAAAGTGGTTGTGCCTTAAGGGGAAGGTGGAGGTGCGTTCCTTGTTACATAATTTCAGTTCCCCCTCCATATTATCGAAACGGTTTCGAGAGGTTTTTGCTATCTTTTTTAGTTACAGAGATATTTATATTTCCATTGAAACTTTTACAATTGTCACCCTGTATAGTGGTAAATAAGGGTTGCTCTGAATAATAATCCCAACCGGTGAAAAATGGATGTAAGCTGATATGGGGTCAAAAATAAAAATGCTTCTAAATCCGAATAAAGAATAACTTCAGATAATAATTTTTACAAGTTGTGATTAGATTGTGTAGGGGTTGGTTTTCAAAAAATTAGTCGCCTAGAAAATTGGATGTAGCAAAAAAGAGGAGAGTAGGTACCTACTTCTTATCATATTATGACACAATAGTAAAATAATCCTTGCAATAATATCGCAATACTAATTATTTTAAATTAAAAAAGGGATGATTTTCTACTTTAAAAATTCTAATATGCGTGTCGTAGAGGTATTTATGTGCAGTTTCCAAATTTAGTGTCCCTGATCGTTTCATACACATTTTTATTCTTACAAATAAGGGTGGTGCTTGGTGCATGTTGCAGAATAATAAACCCTCACGTGGTAAATCTCACGTAGACCTAAATCCGATTGCAGTCGAGCCGATGCGACTGCAACCAAAGCCAACTCACCTAATGTTGCTATGCTTCCTAAGTTTCATCCATTTAGTGGGTGGTATTTTATCTGGATTTCTTGGTTGCTGCCTGGACGACATGCATTCACTATTTGGTACACTAGAAGTTTTACTGATGTGCCGCTTAAATTCATTTTTAAATATTTCTCGGCTTGTGCGATTACCGCACGCTCCTACAACTTTAGTAAACATTGTACCACTGATTCGAATGACCTCCTCCTTTACGATCAAGAACAAGACTGAATTAAAGACGGACCCGTTTTCTGTTTATAACGGAATTAAAAGGAGATGGAAAGAAAATAAACGCAGACGCATTAGCAGTCACTCACACTGAATGCACGTTTACTTCACTCAGGACACGTGGGGCTCGCCTGCTTGCTTATCTTTCATTATCCAAATATGGGTTGTTATGGTAGCTGTTTGGATTGAGTTCTGTTTGAATTGTGATTAGGAAATAATTTATCATGATTTGTAAGTGGTGAGCTAAGACCTGGGAATTGATACCAAGGACGTCCTTGAGTGCACTTCAAGATTTTATATGTACGTCGTCAATTTAATATTGGTACTTCAACTTCTCCATCTCCTAGATCTCAGAGAACCGTCCTTGTTTAGTATTGAACAAAAAAAATCTTTAAAATACCTGGCACCTAGTAGAATAGGTTGCAAGGAGAAAAGAAAAGTATGTGCGAGTGTGCGAGAGCGATTCTATTTACAACTTTGAGAAATACGTTCTAACATAGGTTCTAATGTATAAAAACTAATACTTGGGAGTCTGATTATAAGGAATAATAAATTAATGCACATCGAAGATAAAGCGAAAATAATTATGTCAAGCAGTAGTGGATACTGGACCCAGTAATGAGCCAAGGACACAAACAATAGAAACGCAAGTAAAGGAATAAAAGGACAAAACGAATTGAAAGCAGCAACGGAGATTAAAACACTGGATCTATTGAAGGAGTGATACTACACGATAGAATATGAAGTACAGAAAAAAAGAAACAGATCTGTACGAAAGCTATAAAGAAATGAGGGAATGAGGGATGGTCGGAAGGAACAAACACATTCCATGGATGGAAGATACAAAAATAGTTATAAGACCAGCAGGAATAATAAAGCTAGAGCGAATATCGATAGAATCATCACCAAAACTAAATCCAAACAGAACTAATTTTCTTTTGAAAAAAAATCTACCACCTGCCTATACTAAGAGGAACAGATGAAAAAATTGACAGAAATCCTATATGATTTCCAAATGGCATTGTTTTATAATGTTTTCTTAAAAAAACTAAACTATTTAAAATTTTTGAGCCTCTCCCGTTTCGCCGCCGCTGGTTAGAATAGGAAATTGTGAATTTTATTATCACACTGTATATTATATCGTATGGATAAAATAGCTGTGCTTTCATATAAATTCAATCAAGGTTGGGCCAAAAAAATTAGTTTTTATTTGAACACCCTATATTTAATAGTACCTCGATGTTATATGTACTTGCTCTATTTTAAGGGGCTTGAACTACTAAGGTCGTACGGCCCTTATCTATCAGTCCTTAGATATACCAAAAAAATGCTCGCAAACAAATAGACTTGGGAAATGCAATGTCGGGGAATCGACCCCTACAAAATCTGCCGCTTTCAATGCTATATGCTTTATTTCTTTGATTTTTCAATTGAAAAAGTCCTAAATAAATTTAAAAAAACGTCTCAATGGGGTTTTGTTAAGACGTTTGTTTTGTATTTGTTTTTAGTTTTCAAAATGTATATTCTTTTGTATGGCGTTTTAAAATATAAAAATACAGGAGGTTTTGTTTTAACACTTTCATTAGCAGGGGAATGTTAATTGTAACCGAAAAATAGTAGATACACTGATTAAAACGTAGTAACCGCAATAATTTTGTTATTCAGGAGTAATCAACGGAAGTAATACATTTCTAGCAAATTTATAATAAACCTCCCCCTAAATCTTTTTTATAGGATACCAGGATCTCGTTTTTCTATTCATGTTCGTAAATTAAGAGAAAATCGCCCACTCTTCTGTATTTTCTGCACGTATCTTTCAGTACCTATGTGTATGTTTGCATGCTTTATTGTCTATGGTCAGGTTTTCATTTTTCAAATTGCCCAAAAACGCCTTATTCGAAAATGATAACCAAAATTAAATATACATCGGTATCAACGCATACAGTATGGCAATAGACATCTGGTCACCCTCTAAGGGGTTTTCAACGAAAAGTAGCCACTACCAATACCTTTCAAAACTATTGCTTGCTTGAAAATCGCCAAGACATATCAACCAAGACAGCAAGGGGGTTGGGGGACACCTTTTTATGTAAAATTCAGACGTCTTTCATCAACCCCTTAGCCTTTAATGATGATGATTACCTTTCCAATGATGTGGTGTGGCAAACATGTGACGGCTAAGGGGTTAATGACAGACTTTCGGGTTTTACGTAAAAAAATGTCCCCCTTGCTGTCTTTGTTGACATGTCTTGGTAATTTTCAAGCAAACAGTAGGTAGTTTTGAAAGGTATTGGTAGTGGCTACTTTTCGTTGAAAACCGCTTAGAGGGTGACCAGATGTCTATTGCCATACTGTATGCGTTGATTGCTGGTAGTAAAGAATGTTAATAAATTTGTTGATTTGCAAAGATTTATAAGTTACACAGGAATTGCGATAAAACATTTATTTTACACAATCAGAGTGAAAAAATAAATTTCAGAGATAGATTTTGACTTCCTATCTAACAAAAACAAACCAATTTGCACTGAAAACTGTTGATTAAAATTTCCAAACTTCTAAGTTTACTGAAATTCAATCAAGTATTAAGACATGCTCTATATAAGCAAGTATAAATAAACGCAGGATTTTTTTTCATTTGAAATTTACATAAATACGTAGTTTCATGCATCATATGATTTACAGCTAGCCACAATTAATGCTTTAATTTCCATAAACATTTAAATTGATTAACAATTAGTAGGTACATTGAAAAAAATTAATACATATTCGGAATTTGGAAATAATACACTACACGATAACATGGGATGGACTGGGTTCAACCTATTAGGAATAAGCTTTTGACCTATCCTAGTTCAAGTGATAGCGGAAGGAGACGCAAAATTGTTCTAAACTGCAGTAAATATTTAAATAACAATTCGCAGATAGACAGTTAAAAAATATTGCAAAATATAAAATACATACTATTCAGAATGTATAGATTTATAAAAAAAGTAAATTGAGGTATCAGTAAATAATAAGTATTATTGTTGATACAGAAACTCCTTTATTCCATATTTCCATCCAACGATGATAACAGTTGTACAAAATAATGACGTAGTATAGACTGATTTAATTCAAGGTCTGTTTAAAATTCTCACCTTTAAACAACTACGCGTGGCAGATAGATTTACTGATAGTATGATTGTATGAAGTTCATGATGCTCTACAATGTACAGGGTAAGTTACATACATCACATCAAAACAATGGAATCACATTACCTATATTTCAAATAGGTACATATTTTTTTTAGAAGTTCTATATTCAACTAAGACAATTTTGTTCTCTAGTTCGAAAACCCTACAAAATGAGTTTTTTTCATTTCAGTCTAATACTCGTTGAGAAGTAGGTACCTACGTGTAAAGTTCTATGACACTCAGAATTTATCACAAAAATGAATTAAAACCTTTTTTCAAGAAAAATTCGATAAACTTAGCATTTACAAGATCATTCATCTTTTAGCGAGAATTCATTTCTGTTGTGTATTCCCGTATGCACCCTAAGCATGATGCATTTGCAACACATAGCAGGTCAATTAGACACCGATTTTCATAAAAAAAAATTGAAAAAAACAGCTATACAGGAAAGTTAAAGAGCAGTCGCCCCATTTACAACAGACAAGGGATTTGTAGTGCCTATTTTTCATCTAGAACCCAGACGCGTACAACAGAGAATAATATTTTAAGGGTAACCCGTCATAGCGTGGGATATTAGATCTCACACGTAGCGATCCCTTATTGCAAATAGGGGAAGTTCCAATTACTGATAACAGTGATAAGGATAACGATAAGTGTATTGTTGTTGGGAACGTAGAATGTTATGTATTGATATAAAATCTTAACACAAACCACTAAATTGATTTGAATAATTTAACATAATGAAAATATTCTAAAAGAATAACATTAAAAGGGTGTGATGTGTTTACTGAAAAAAACATTACTCAGACAAAATCACTCATAAAACGGCAGCCAATAGGATTCCATTTTTCGCGATGAATCCGCTTGATCCGATAAAAATACCCCTTCCTGTTTTAAAAGACGGCTTCCTGTGATAAAAAACCCAAGTAAAGTACTCAAGTACAATACAAAACCGAAAAAACACTTGTGTTGACACACTTATGTTTTTAAATGTATTGTGCTCTCGTGCTTTACCTAGCAACAATGTTTCGGGAACTATACTGCTACTGAAATATTCTGATAAAAATCCAAGGTCTTGTTATATTGTATACATGAAAAATGTGAAAATATTCTCATGCACCTTCAATTTATTATATTGATAGAAAATTTACTGAATGTCTGTAGATAGATTGTAAAGCAATAATTATTAAAAAGAAAACCTTCAATTATGGATGTTACATGTTTAACTAATTCCCTAAACTGATGCAATAAATTTATTCGATTTCAAATATAATATTTGATCATGTAATTGTAGCTACTTATATCATTTTTAAAAGTGTGTTAATATTTAAATTTAAGATACCATTATCACGGTTTTGTCTTTAAAATATGTTCAACAATGATGTATGTTTACAGATAAAACAACGGTTGCCAGCGTATATTATGGAAGATGATCAGCGCACGTATTTTATCCATTATTGAAACTTTTTGAATCAGGAAAGTAGTCTATTTTAAATTTAATCTTTCAATTTAAAAAAAAGTATATAATACATGTCTAGAAAATGTCTTTAGCTGACCCGAACGACGGCTGAAGTAGTCGGCTCACTTTCATGATTTTTATGCAAAATATACTATTACAGCAGAATGATTTTTTTTAGAAAATTATAATGTCCTGTAGGTATACCTAAGATAAGTTTAAGTTACTACATTCAAAATGTGTTTACAGTCTTGGTAAGCAATAAATAACAATTATTTCCATTAATTTCTTGTTATTACCTCAAGGTTGTCTGTTGCAGTACTTCATAATTATTTAATACATTTTTCTTAACTTTGTTTGTAAACAGTTCAGTATAATGCAAAAAATATGAATGTAGCTACACACAAGAAATACGTTCATTCTGGAGCATAGTTAGAATTACAGATGAATGTAGCTTGATGTAGCCATGTAGGCAATTCCAACCCTCCTGAAGTTTAAATCTTAATTAATTAATAACAATGTCTGTTAATACATAACAATGAAATTTTTGCATATGATTTAGAATTAGTTGATTCGGCTATGATATTAGTCTTGTATTAGTAGGTATTATGAAATGGTTTTAAGCTTTTAGCCTTCGAACATACACTGTTCCTTTATGGAAAGAGCATACCGCTTGAAATTGGCTCAAAGAAGATTGACAAGGACAGGCATATAATAGGAAGTAGTATTTTCTGCACATGCGCGTAATAATTGCTCACTTCATAAAACAAATAAGGGATAAGTAAACAACTCAACAATGTATTAGTTCCTGTTATCTGTTCATCCTTGTTGCACTTTCTACCAATAATTGTATTGTCGTTTCTGTCAATCTTCTCTGAACCACCGATTGTGCAGTGTAGCATAGGGATATGCTCCTTCTATAAAGGAGCAGTGTATGTTCGAAAGTTTTCTCACTAGGAAAATGAATGGCAACTGTTTATTGGAAGTTCCGTCTTCATTATTCACTTGGAAAAGGAAAAACAAAGTACTTGGGAAATACGAGGATGCACAGTCACGTCTGCGGTTGCTATGAAGAAAAACTATAAATTGGGATTCGAATTAGCACCTCAGTTATCCTATTCGTCAGATATGCCTTTATGCGAAATCTATCTCCGTCTTTAAGAGAGTTTTGTTCAATTCTACGGTAATAACTGGGAATTTTTAGGGTTTGAATTCATTCATCTACTTATGAAGAAGAAAACACTTAAATGTGTCAAGCCAGCACAAAAGTTTATCGAAAAATTAAATGATTTTTAATTAAAAACTTTTCTTTGTTTTTCGTAGTTTCCGAATAACCCTCGTATGTTAGCAGATGGTTAGACTCATACATTGATAAGTCATAAATTAATACGTAACAAGGAGGTATCGGTTTCAAGCTCACTCTCACTTGAACCACTATGTTCGCAGTTAAAAAAGTATTTTAAAATTATTTATTTACTGATACTATAAATAATTAATAGGTAATCCAAAATTTCTAATAAAATAATAAATTTCCTATAGATTGAGTTGGCCGCTTCGAAATCAGTAATTACTTTTATTACATATAATTTTATTTCTACTATTAGCCCAAGGACGACAGATTCAGTGCATAGATCCTTCAAATTGTTTTAAAATTTTCAATTTTATGGTTTTATCAGTTTACTAAGTATATTCATGTGGCAATGCACGTAACAAAAGACAACTTTGCAAGAAATGCAGATAAGAAGATACATAAAAAGTTTGTTTATAAGTGATTTATTGTGTTTTGTAATAATTTGGTTCATTTTACAAGTACCTACACAAGATAATGGACTATTTATACATACCTACCAGATGAGTAATGGTAAAACACTGTCTCAAATTTAAATGTTGTAGTGATCTAGAGATCTGATTTTCACAAAAAAGTTATAGACAATAGGGCTCAGGAGAAACAACATTTTTATTGTGGCAGATTTAAATTTACATTTATGAAAAATATTAGGCAGATAAACATTTCGAGTTTCGAAATGCCTATTTTCCCTGCGTTATAAAATAAAATAGGGTATCAATAAAATGTTAATAAGGCGAGAGTTTTGCAGCACTTAAAGACAAGTATTTTCCATTAAGCTTTTAATTATGTGTAACAAAAAAAATCTTTTATATAATATTTTTGTAAATATCCTAAAGTGTGATAAACTTGTCAATCTTAGTTTGTAATTTTTGTGGTATGAAAGTAAGCAAATAACAGCGAGTAAAATCTACGTACGAACTTAAATCGCTTTCTCAATGTTGAAAGTTACGTATGTAGTTGTAATTTTAAAAAGTATTCTGATTTATAGGCTTGCTATTCCCATGGAATGTTATTTTATTTTATTTCATATTACAATTGTTTACAGCTAATCAAACTGACCTTAAAATGTGGAAACAACAACAAACGATAACAATGTCGTAATAATTTATCACATATCTATCTTTTTTGTACATAGTGTAGTTTATTCAATTACGTATCAATCCCAATAAATTGCAGAACTAGTTAAAATTTTTAAAAAGAAGTAAGGTACAACTCATACATTTTTCATTCGGGGATACCACCCGCCTGCATGTATTTAGGAATCTAATGAATGGCTTTTTTACAGAAGAAACTATAATTTAGTAAAACTTTCAAATTTCTAGTGTCTACTATCATTACTTTTACGATTTTTTGAAATATAAAAATAAAGTGTAATTATTAAATATTTGTATTTCCGAACCCTCAAATCGTACTTTCTTCATATCAGGCTTTAGTCTTTAGTGTCGAGTTTCAAGCTTGAGGAAGATGATATTTAAAAAAAGTTATTCTTGAAAACCTTCAATAACGATTTTTATCGCAAATTAAAAGAAATTCCAGGATATAGTTTGGTGTAGGTACTCTTGGACCTGTCACCTGCCTATAGCCGGATTCGATCTTAATCTGCGGGTACAAAACTACATTTCCTAGGCAAAACCAGTAAATTTTATAAACTCCAGGGCTTGCGCTCGTTATAAAATCATATACGAACTATGAAGTTAGAAAGAGAGAAGTAGATTAGAAGTGCGTGCAGTGGTTTGAACCACCCGCAAAATAAGATCGAATCAGACTGTGGTACCTACTACTGTTACGTTTTCAAGACTATGAATATTTTGAAAAATAAATTTTTATTTTACAATTTCCAAACCAGCATTCCTTTATATTGGCGGTACAATAAAGGAAACCGTCAATAATTTGGTTTACACCTGAATTAATTTTTGCAACGTTAATTGCTTCCCATTTTTAAATTTCCGAGTATCTATTTATAAATTGTAAGCATAAATAAGGCATAAAGGCGCTGTAGACAAATGTTGTGATATAAGATAAAGTTACTATTTATAAAACTAATTTGATGAATGTTGCTTCTTTATGTTTTATTCATATTTGTTTTTTAATCAATGGAATTTACCCAAACTTTAAGTCGGTTACAGACTACAACTATTTTACTATTTTTATTGATATTTAATGGTAATAGTTAATGGTATATTCTAAAGGTCCGCGCGCACTTGTTCGGTTCCGTTCCGTTCGGTTCGGAACCGTCCGATCGGCAAAAATCAAATCCTCCACCAAGCTTACAAATGCCGCGGAAATTACTGGCATTACGTTGATTCGGTACGGCACCATCCTTTTCGCCCCGTTCTTACCTATAGACTGATCTGACTTTCGAAATTTTTTGACATCTGTAGTATACTTGGACTGAACCGAACGGGACGAAACCGAACCGACGCACGTAATGCGCGGGTTGCCATTAATTTCCATGTATTTTGATGTTTGCAAATCGGACGGTTCCGAACCGAACGGAACGGAACCGAACAAGTGCGCGCGGACCTTAATGGTGCATATAGACTGGTAGGTAAATTCGCGCGGGTTGCTGTAACAGATCTTGCTTGCCTAAAGTTTATCAACTCCCAGTTAAGATTAACTAACGGCAATTGTCATGGATACGAATTGTTACAAGAATTGTATCTATGACAGATGACCGTTGGTTATCTTAGCAAGGAGTTAACTACGGCCCTACATACCTCGCGCAATTTCTCATGTTATCTACATCAGGTCACTCGTGCGATAATTGTAATAACTCGCTAGTCTATCCGCACCCTTAGATGAATTTAAAATTTCGTAGAAATTTACGCTTGTATTAATTCCACCTCTTCTTATGCACGTGGTTACCGTAAATTTAATGGGGTGGGCGATATTGAAAAAAATATCGATAAAATATCGACATACATATTTGATTATTCGATATTTTCCAAATTCTATTCACAGCCCTAGTCAATACTGATAAAATTATTAAGTTTGTCATTATAGTAATTTTAAGTTTGCCATTTGCCTCTTCCTCCCGCCGTAACAAGTTCCAATGTAATCATAGAATAGTTTACAGGAAGATCTAAGTCTAGTTAAAAAATTCAGTAGTCTGTATCCAGCTTTAATAAAATCAGCACAGATATATTTTAGATTACATACATTGAAGAGGTCAAACGTTGTCATAATAAACTGATGAATTATGATCCAATTGTTATTGATTATTATCGGTAGAACCACAAGGGGCTCTATTTTTATATTAAATGAAATTTAATAAAAACAACTAAATAATAAATAAAATAAAAATAAATAGAAAAAATTATGAGGGGGTGGCGTACGGCAGCAGTAAAAGAATCGGTCTCTAAGCAAGTTCGAGTTCCGCTGTTATTCAGATCTCTGGCACTTAATCGGAATAAGAAGTTTCCTGCGATACATTATCTAAAAATTTTCCGTATTGCAACCTACAGGGAGGGATTTTTCTAATTTTATATATCGCATTAACACGAGTCCGAAAGTTTCACTTCATCTCCGAGAAGAAGACGTATTAAGGTAAAAACCGCACACCGTAAGCTTGATTGTAACCCACGAATATCGGATCCAAAGGTGGACATAAACAAACTTTTTGTTAAATTCCGTGCAGTGTATTAATTAAAATAAATAACTAATATAATTTGGAAGCTGATATATTTCTTTTGGTAATTTACGTATAATGAACGTCATTGTATTTGCATAATCTATTTTTTGCGTAAATTGCGCAACTAAAACTTTTTTGTAAAAGCCACAGGGCAAGAAAAAATATTTACGTCATTTTTCAAGGTATACAGACAACTTTACAGTCTTGAATTTTAAATTCTTCATTAGGAATTATTTAACTTGATGTCTTCTAGCGAAATATATTTAGTTCGGAGCGTGGAGGTCATTGTTTGTGATTTACGGGTACTACAAGTTTTGATCTAAACATAATTAGTAAATACCTATGGTTGACTTAATAATTCAGATTATCCATTCTTCTTAATTTCTGATTATACATTTTTACATCTACAGGAAACAATATTTTCTCACTGTAACTAATTAAGATTAGATAAGAAGTAAATCTGTATGGATAACAAATACCGAAATTTTGTAAATAACTAATTCTCAATTAAATCCAAGCAGAATTTATTTGAATAAATTAAAACAACTTTTTTAAATTTTAAAAGGCATCGTTAAGATATCTTTACGCAGTTCTATGATTTATGTGGTTGATGGTATTGATAGAAACTTATGAAAGATTGTTTCATATCCGGGTACTAATTGTAATTGACCCCCTTTTATAAAGAAATTTACAAAGAATTAGGTACGTTACAAGGTTACTAAAAAGTAGATTGAAATATTTGTTTTTGTTTGTATACTGGATCATATTTTTTCTACAGAATTTTTGTAATTAGGTACTTCTTAGGGGTGAATTTCCGAGGGTGTTTAAAATTATATAGTATTCTGATTTCTTTCGGTTATTTACAAAAAAAAAAACCTACAAACACATGGAAACGGAACAGAATTTGAAAGTAAATTGTGAAAAAATTTGGGAAAAATTGAAAAGACATCTAACAAGGTTTAACTTTATAAAAAAGAAGCCGCGAAAAATATAATTTCTTCTGATAACAAGCAATAGAATAATATCAAAATTTGTTTCACTTAAAGTCTTTAGATTTCTTAACAATTCGCTCACAAACCATGTTTAGGAATGGTTGACTGCGTTAAGATAAGTTTTACGAATTACATGAACGGTTGGTAATTTCTATTTAGCAATTAAACGATCTTTATTATTCTAAAGGTTAAATTTCTCATCTCAAACCGGAAATGAGTTAGATATACATCCCTACTTAAAGTTAAACTGAATAATTTGCTTAAATGTTTCATTCTTAATGTTCTGAATGTATTAGGGAGGGGAGAGTAGCAATCCCAGTGCAGACACGTCTTCGGAATAAGAAGAAGTTGGGTCTTCTTTGAAAAGATTGTTCTTCGACTAGGGCATGTAAGAGCAGAAGACGTAGAACTGAATAAAACAATAGCAGAATGTACCCTTTATTTCACCCTTAGGAGAAAGAATAAAGAAAAATATAGTAGGATGCATTGCACTTCAGTTCAGGTTCAAATATCCACATACAGACTGATAATTTCCAATTCATGGGATATGGAAATCATGTACAGGGTTCTCTGACCAGAAATATCAAATGAGATCAACATGAGGCGACCTAATAATAGAATGGTGAAGAGTTCAAAAAATGAGAACATCGTCAAATTGCACAAGTGTTGTCAGCCTGTATTGGTGAGCAATGACCATCCAGTGACCCCGCGTATTTGATGCTTTCCCGGAAGCTGGGACAAAAGAACATCCGGGCGGCGGCATAGGCACCAAGGCCCTGTGGAGTCATCGGCAGGGGCTTTTGCAGAAGTGGTCAGTTGGTGCGTGCAGGTGATAGTGACAGCAGCACTTTGAGCGACACTGTAAGTAACCCCTAAAGTTTACCCTCAAGCACATATACTATTTCATATTTCACCAAATGCACCCTATATTGTAATACTAACTTTGGAATCTGGCACCAAGGAAAAAAATGAATATAAAAAACTGAGTTATCTTATGAAGTTAGCACACAAAGTTAAAACTTCCTGTAGCTATAATATCCCAATTGTCAAGTACCTTATAGTAGTAATCAAAGAACCCATGCAAATTTTCATAATTGGAGATTTTTTTGTAAGCAGGGGAGAAAAAAGAGAATATCTAAGGATACGGGTTTCGTAATATCTTTGACGGTATGTTCTGTAGAAAATTAAGGCACTACGAATAGTATACAACAAAAATTTTGTTTCTTCTTCGGCAACTGATGCGTGTTTCTTTGGAGAATTTTGACTAGCAATAGTTTATAGTACGAGAGGTATGAATGAAGGGTATGAGTGAAAATATATTTCTCTTTGAGAGTTTCAGTAGTGCAGGCGTATAGGGGTGGCTATAAACATCTTCTGTGATCCCGATAGCAATGGAATTAGCTACTTGATTTATGCTTTCGTATTTTTAAATTAAAAGTAATTCAACGTTTATTACGAGAGCGGTGGTACGGCGTGGGTGTTTAGCCCTAACAGCAGAAATAATTTGATTATCAATAAATATTAGCCAAAAAATATAATCTTGACGTTAATATTAATAAATATCTGCAATTCACAAAACCATAAAGTGAAAATTACTCCCAGAAATTAAAAATTAAAAAAAGAAGAAGTAGAAGACAAAATAATAGTAGTCACGTGGGTGACGTGGTACGTTTTTGGGTAAATCAATGTGTTTTGCACTAAAACGAAAGGTTAAAGTTCCTAACGCTTTTTTAAGATTAACAACCTTTTCTGATTCATAACTTTTCTTCCATTTATAACGTTATTTTTTAGAATTTTTGTTTTGTTAACTGTACCATTTGTAAAAGCAAAAAGGTTAAAATTATTACATACGACTATTCTATGAAAACTAAAATTATGATCAGTTTGCTTCAGTTATACAACTTCAATGTCTGCACACTTTCGGTAATATGCAAAATATTACTTCTGTAACAGTAAACATTTAAAAACAACCCTCATTAATTTTTTTATACAGATACTTTCCAAAAAAGAAACATCAAGCTATAACTTGGTTATTTTAAATTTTAAATCCTACATAGTTATGTAGTTTGAAATGGTAAGACCAAAGCTATCTTTTGACACCACTCTTTCGTAAATATTTATTAATTGTTTTAAGCTACGATGTTCAACTTTTTTATTTTAAATAGAACACCCTGTATATTTTTACATATTTGGATTCAGGGTAAAATTCTGCATACAGTAGCGTGTTTTATTTATTTTTTTTAGCGTTGCCTAACGAGTACCGTTCATAAGAATTTTAGACGTTTGCATAACATTCTTGAATTTTCAATGGAATTTATTTGCAGGATTTAAAAATTTTGTTAAAAATGGAAGTGTAATCAAGTGAATCTTTTTTAAATGAAGAATCAGTGTACTATACTGTAATCATAGTTTTATTGCAAATAATTTTATTTATTATAAAGGAAAATTGAGTGGAAGCTCATGGAAGAAATTCTGTCGATTCAATCCAACTCGCACATAGTATTTAAATATAAAAGTGTATTCTTTAAAAAAAGGTGGCCCTTTAAATTAGCTGTTTTTAAAATATATTATATTGCCAAAACCATTTGAGATAGGACCTTCACCTCTAGAATTGGTCTATCGGCCATGCAAAGCAATAGCACAAAAGTTTACGGGAAAAATACCCTTACTTCCTGTCACAATATTATATAGACTTACGTAAATAAAAAATAAAGTAGTGCTCATAATGAAGGTTACTATTGTGAAATCGTGATCAATTTTCCATGAAGGGATTTTTTAAACTCCAAAGTGGTTTATCTTCGAAGGGATCCAAAGCTTGTCAGTGGTTTTTAGGGACTTGAATACTTTTTAAAGTCCATAATTTAATTTTAATATACCAGTGGTTTTTAAACTGGAATACCCAAGACTCTTGAAATTCGTTAGGGGTATTCTGATCTAACCTATGGGGGTATTAGAGTCCATGAAAAAAATTTAATAGCTATTTTCTGCGTTAAATAACGCAATTACGAATTTCGTATTTGTCACACTGAATATTATTTTTGCGCGTATAATAAATAAAGTAAATAATAGCAAAGAAAACAGTAATATTGACTCTAAAAATGTGCTTATTGTCAATATTTGCAAAAAGATAAAATCTATAAATAAAAATAGATATGTAGCGGTAACAAACTTTATTAAATAATCTTCCAGAAGAAAACGCAAAAAAAGATATCAATGTTTTTTTTTAAATCGGTGTTTGAATTCCCTTGATTTTTAATCCCGATGTTCTGACTTCAATGTTCCATTAGTCAGGAGGTGTTTATATTTATCCCAGAAATACAATTTTCAAATATCGCAATTATAGAAAGTTGAGGTTCTAAGATAAAGTTAGGGGTTGTAGATTAAAAGCCGGAGATATGAGATTACTGGTTGAAATTTCGGGTTGTAACATTGATATTATTTTAACACCCTTTCGGCGTTTTCTTTACACCATCCATAATAATTTAAGTTAGAAGAAAAAAAAACAATATAAAACGAAAATCCATCGGAGTTTAAATCAGTGAATCATATCAACGTCAACCAGAAACAGTTCAGGTCGATCGTATCCCAAAGCTTCCGGGGTGTCAATACCAAGCTCGCAAAGTGTTGGAGCGATTTCTTGAAGGAGATAAGGATAAATTTTATCAACTTGGCCACCGCATTTATGCTTGACACTTTCCAAATAGCGTACAGCAAGAGAATATTCGTTAATTCTTCTGCAGGCATACAGTGCAGCAATAATGATGCGAGGATCGGACACCATATCCATTCCCGCAAGGTCGTTCATTGCTTGGCGAATATCCCAACCATCGATATCTTGACGGCAGAAAAAGCACTCATATCTAGGGACAGGAAGGAATATTGGGATTAATATATTGGTGGGAAAAAGTTCAGCAACAAGAAGTTTGGTTGAAAAAAAGTAAACCCTTCTATTTAAATAAATGCTTTAATAGTTCTCTCTAGGTAGGTATGTTTAGTCTACTGGTAAGAAACATCAAAATATTATTGTTCAAAATTCCGTAGAGATAATCAAATCAAAAGAATTCCTTAGTTTTTGGGTCAATTTGATAAGAGTATGTGAAGAGTGCGTTTTACTTGAATTTTGTTATTGTTTTTGAAAACAACAACAAAATCTGAAATTAAAGTAAATCAGACTTTGTTTTTAAAGTTATACGAAAGGTTTTTTACGATTATGTAAATGATAAAGAAATTAGGTTACCGATGGCGAAATTATCAAACGGTTGACCTGCCTTTATATTTGCTACTTTACGCTCTACTTTTTCTATTTATCAACAAATTTTGTGGTGCAGATCTATTCATAAAATTGAGAATTGTAAAAATATCTAAGAAAGGTTCGTATTGGGAGTTTTTATATTGAAGCACAGCGCTGGAAAAGTCCCACATAACTTGAAAAATTAAAGTTGCACGTTTATATGCAATGCAGTTTGTTCTTCATTCTCCGAGGTGCGATCTTGCGATCAGCAGGACTTTTCGTTCAGGCAATTTGAAATAGAATGACTAGATATTCAAAATGAGGAAAATTCTACAATGGTACTTAGGTTTGTCTTAATTTTTCTAAATTTAACATAGACGCGATTTTACGACTGGGCCCGTCCTATACCGCATATACCATAAAATTAATGTGACAGGAATTCCTTCCTAATGTATCTTTTTCTAAGATCGTATTATATTATTTACCAATTTTCAACGCAAAATGTAACACTTTATCGCACTAGTGCAATAAAAGGCATTTAAATTTTATGTGTGGTAACTACGGCTGCTTTAATTTAGGGCATTGGATGTTCCTGTTTTTTATTTATCCTGTCATTAATTCTGAAAATAAATCAATGTTTTTTGAAATATTGTAGACGATCGTTGTATGCAAACTCACGTAAAAAGTGATATTATACTCTTGACGGGTTGTACTTTAACTCGCATGCAAACAACAGTCGCCTTTTGGATTTATTGCATTAATAATTCTTGTCAATCACTTACAAAGAATAAATTGTTCATTAAGTAATAATCAGCAAATCCATTATTAAGTTTAAAAATAATTGAAATATTCATTAGTATCTATTATGTAAATGTATAAGCAACAAAGTAAGGTAATTTTATGTTACATGAAAGTGTAAAAAAGTTAATTAATCTACAGGGTGTCTCTAAAATATGGTGCCATAGCTTAACTACAGATTCCGGGGATCAAAATAAGACGATTTAACGCAACTTACCTCTATCCGAAATTGCTTCGTTAAAGCGCTATCCAACGCCAAAGATCTTCAAAAAATTTCTATTTTTTTCAATAACAGAAGATTGTTTTTAGCGATTAGGATGAAATTTGGGAGATGATTCTTTACTGGAAAAAGGTGTTTTTTGACATCATTTTTTTGTTCAGGAGGGTCACGTAAGTGGTCAAAGGTTGATCATCCACAGTCAAAGAAGCTCATATCTTTGTAACAGTTCGGCCAATAGTTTTAAAATTTTTTTTACAGAGAGACATTCTTATTTCAAATATTTTTTGTCTCTTGTTTGATTTCGGTATCTGCCATAGTTTAGGCTGAAAAAATTATTTTGATTGGCTGCAGTGCATTTCTTAAAACGATGTAGTAATCTAGATGTCCCCGTATGCTGAGAAATAAGTGACGAAGAGACAATTTTTTGCCTAGAATCAACTTTTGCATCCGGGAAAATGGTGGTCACATTGAGCATTTGCTGTAAATCTATTAATTTACCGGTGGTACAAAATAAGCTGAACCATTGGTTAAGAAATTGTTCAGATTATTTTGCGCCACCCTTTACATACTGCTAGTAATAAACTTTATATCAAATTGTCTCTTCGTGATTTATTTCTCAACATACGGGACAACTAGATTACTACAACTGTTTTAAGAAATGCACTGCAGCCAATCAAAATATTTTTTTCAGCCTAAACTATGGCAGATACCGAAATCAAACAAGAGACAAAAAATATTTGAAATAAGAATGTCTCTCTGTAAAAATTTTTTGAAAACTATTGGCCTAACTGTTAAAAAGATATGAGCTTCTTTGACTGTGGATGATCAACCTTTGACCACTTACGTGACCCTCCTGAACAAAAAAATGATGTCAAAAAACACCTTTTTCCAGTAAAGAATCATCTCCCAAATTTCATCCTAATCGCTAAAAACAATCTTCTGTTATTGAAAAAAATAGAAATTTTTTGAAGATCTTTGGCGTTCGATAGCGCTTTAACGAAGCAATTTCGGATAGAGGTAAGTTGCGTTAAATCGTCTTATTTTGATCCCCGGAATCTGTGGTTAGGCTATGGCACCATATTTTAGAGACACCCTGTATAAATGGATATAATCGTTCTATTTGCATATAATCATTCAAGCGGAGTAGTAATCACGATACATTTGTAAGATACATTTTAATAAATTGTCTTCTTAGTTAGAAATGAATTCCTAATTAATAGAGGGAGATCATTAGACATTGTCCAAAAAAATTATTATATACAGAGATCAACTATATTCACCAGCTGTAAATGAAGTATAATTTATAATTTTTATAAGCTTAAAAGGGAGGGAAATATGAAAATAAGAACAAGAATCACACTGGAATAAAATATTGATAATGCCTTAGAACGATTAATGATCGCACGCACTGTATTTAAAGGAAATTATTAGAACTTTCAGTTCTGCTGAAAATGGGAACTTAATCCCGAAAGACCGTTTAGCTTTATTAATTGCTTTGTGGTAAGGGGTTTTTGGATTTTTTTTTATTAACTTTGTAGTCACGTACACTCAGATTCGATATTTTTGTCTGTACTAAATATAATCTATTTTTGTTTCTTACAGACTTATTTGTAATTTAAAAAAAGGCTGCCGTGCAGTCTTGTGCATTAGTCTTACATGCGTTTAATATTCTTCTCTTCAACAAAATAATATCCACAGCTGATCGCAGCTTTAGATATGACCCGGTATAATTAAACACCACCAAAGATTAAATATTTAATTTTGAAATATTTGTTTTTGTTTGAACTATACAAACACACGTAAATACCTAATGTTAACAGCGTTTGAGATGTGTATTCGAACGAAATTTGCTTAATTAAATAATATCTGCTAGTATTTACCTAAGTTATAAATTTTTCAGAGGTGACTTTACACAGGCATGGAATGAATATTTAAATTACATGATGCAATAGTTATTTTCATAAAATGTGCGGGAAGACGTCGATTCTGAAATGAATGTAGGGGTCATCGGTATTTCCACGACTTTTTTTTACAATCGTGTATTACTGAATTTTTTTTTAATTTTTACTTTTACTGTGAGGCTCCAATTGAAGGTTATTCCCGCACGGTGCGGGAATTGGTCATTTCCCGCACTCAATTTGCGTGCGGGAATGTTGTACCTATTCCTAAACGATTGTAGGAAAACATTTTATAACAGTCGTGAATTTTTTCAACGTTTTATAACTGGAGTTGCATCACCCTCGAACAATGTTAATCGCTTCTTAATTACATACACATGTACTATAGAGGGGATGGCGTTAACTGTTAAGGTCATAGCTATACTATGTACCGCCCCATAGAAAATTAGATAATACAGAAATAAAAACTGGAAAAAACTGCTTGTTTATAAACACTACCTGTAAGTAAAAATCTCACATGATTCTTTTGGGGTTGTTTTGTTACCCTGTTACCGTGGCCTGCCTAACATCATCAGCCATTTTTTTTTATCTATTTCCTTAAATCAGATTATAGATTTTAAATTAATCCGAGTTTTCAAGAAAAACGAAGACACAGTCCTCAAAACACAATTCAAAGCGTTATTTTTGGACAACTAATAATATTTTTTGCGCTACTGTGCTCTATTTCATTGTTTACCGCGGCTGTTTCCAAGACAGTAAGTTATGTTTACTAGTTGCTAAGGATAAAGTCGTCGGTAAAATACTTTGGGGTTCTAGAACGGTAAGTAAATTTACTCAAAACGAATGTGCCATGTAATTTGATAAATTAATGTCAGTCAGAAATGTCAGTTTAGTTAAATAAAATGAATGCAATTTCCAATGTTAGTTAAAACAAATCCTGGAGCTTTTAATTTCTCATTTCTTGTAACAAAGTACACCAGCAAAGATTTTTCATCAATATTTGTACTTTTCTTGGTACACCAATTTTTAAAATGATTGTAGGTACCTTCGTAGCGTCTCTCTAGACTTATCAGGAATGAGAACCGAACACCCCACATTCCAAGCTTCTTCTATTTCGTTTTCGGAATCATTTTCATTAATTTTTAGCACGGAACTCCAAATAATTTTCACAAAAAACTGCAATGGCGGACGGCGGTAACTGTTTACAGATTGCTATAGAAACGCAATATATCAATCGACAATACGGCAACGTGATGCGGAGACTGACAATTATCGCATTTGAATCTGTATTAATTATTAATTTATTAAAAATTCTTTTTACCGGATTCAGTAGCGCAAAAAACGTCATAAGCATCACGAACGTTAAGGACTACCGATCTCAGACAATAATTGGAGTCGTCGCTGCGCTCCTCCTCCAAACTATTGTCTTCGATCGGTAAAATGTCCTTACCGTTCTTAATACTTAATATACTATTTCGATGTTCATACAACAAACAATAAACTTGTGATGTATTACTTGATTAGTAACAAAATTTATCTGATTTGAATAATAAAATACGGTTAGTTACAGGAAAATGTGTCAAGGATTCTTTTTCAATTCTAAATCCACAAAATAATTTATGTTTGTTACAAATTTTCTGTACACAGCAACATTGCAAGTAAAAAAAATATGAAAAACAATTCTATTATGAAAATAATTCTAATTGTTTCGTTACTTTACATGTGAATGTAAAACGATTGTTTTTAATTTCATATTTATTCTAATGAAACTTGCAAACACTCTTCTATAATTGGACTAGTATACAAAAATAAAAATACCACTGTTCTGTCAACATCTTGATTTACAATATACCCCCGTGTTCTTGATTAAAAAGACAGTCATGAAGATATATTAATCATATTTTGAAAATATTATTTTGCTGTTTAATTTTAACTGAAGGATTTAACTAACGCAGCTTTATCATCATCCGCATGTAAATAATTCTATTCTTATTATAATGAAATATAAAAATTGTATAATACTCACATCATATTAAACGACAAATGAAACTAGACCTCTTTACACTTTGAATTATAGTTTGACTATGTTGAAATACCGGAGTTTAGCTGTAAGATATATTAATTTTCTAGAGCCATGACGTTCAAACAAGTTTCAATAAATAATTGCCAGGTAATATTTTTTATAATAATACGTAAATGAAATAAACCGGTTAATTTGGTACTTTGTGGTCTTCCAAAAAGGTTACTGTAAAGAATGATATGTAATTATTACAAACATTTAGTTTAGTCTATTAGAAGTGAAAATTCGATCAGTTCAGGGAGTGTTTTCCTTTTATCAACGCAACTTGAAGTTTCTTCGGGATTGCTTTTACTATTTCTATGATTACGATTACCATTTTTATTTTGAAATCAATTGTTACAACTTTCATTTAAAAATTCTGGGTAACCTAGTTATAGGTGATAACAACCCATGGGTTGTTATCATTGCAATTGGGATTGGATTGGAGAATTTTGTACACGTCATTTAAAATTGAAAAGTCTTGTATGGAAAACTTTTTCGTTCTAAACATTCTTCCAACACATTTTTAGTAACTTAAATTTGAAAAACTCTCTGTAAAGTAATAGCAGTGAAATAATATAGCGACTTCAGCATTACTGCCACGATTGAAGATATTCTTTTGCGGAGAGCTTTTACCATTGTCTACGATTTCAAAGTGTACTCTTACATGCATTGGATTTTTTCTTTCGGAGTTGTTTAAAGGGCGGTATCTTTTTCCATTATTGTCTAACGTATTCTAACACCTTTAAAAAATTGGTTGGCCGATAATGGAGATGAAATTGTGATCCGAATTATGGATACTGCAGTGCAAATAAAAAAAACTTATAACAGTGTGGGGCAAGCTGTTAGATCAATTTTACGAACGGCCAAACGGTATTTTAGCTTGAGTATAGCTGAGCTGGAGTTTAAACCAAGATAATAAACTAAAGCTTAAACCAGAACTGAAATACCGGGCCTAAAGCTATGGACCTCCAGTCATGCGACGCCCTGTAGATAGAAATTATCTAACTTTTTGCAATGCTTAATTCAATGTACGTATTTACTAAACTTGTTACTCCTTGGTTTCTGTTTGAAACAGTAATTTTCATTTTTAATTTTTTGTGGTGGTGGGGGTGCTGCTTTCTTCTTAGTTAGTCTGAGAGAGATCCGCTTTTTAGTTCCATACTCTTCTTAAACCAAATTGGTTATCCGTTAAGTTGTCTTTAAATTTCCTTTCTATGTATAGATTATGTAAAGATTTTGAACACATGGGTAGTGTGAGGAATCGGCCGGTATTCGATGGAGATTTCTTAGATATCAGTACCACGTCATTAAAAAAGCTTTAGCATATGCTTGTAGCGTATACTTTTTATATAATACGTTCGTATAATTTTCCAAGTACGTCATCACTTGAGTTTTTTAATCGACAGGTTTGAAAAAGCAACAAATAAATATGAATAAATGTTTAGCAAGGACATTGCAATAAAAACAAGACCGTAACCTTTTCTGTTTTTTTGTAATAGTAGTGTTACGGTAATCATTATTTTTATGGTGTTTAAGTTCTTTTTGAACCCAAAGTGAACTTGGGAATCATCAACCCAAAGTATGATGGCAATCTATGACACTTCGTCCGTGGGTATTTCTGATTTTGTTTTTGAGTGTTAAAAGAGAGAGCCTATGACCATAGCAGTTACCCCCCCCCCCATCTCTCAATAGTACAACTTACTGTTATTTAAAAAAGAATACATTATGTAACTAAAGGGGATTTTTTTAACCGGTAGCTGTTTTCACTAAAAGAATTACTTCAAGAATCTGGTGCGAAATAAAAAATAGCACTAAAGCATGAAAACATTCGGTTTTGGATAACACTTAAAAGAGAGGAAATCGGGTTGTCGTGCATTAATTTAATTAAAACCGCTGTCAATAAAGACAAAAACGCGCAAATTGGAATACCAAGGATTCCAAATTCGACCAATGAAACTTTTATAACTTTTTTGAATGTAAACTTGCCCTCTATTCTCACCCAGGACGAGAGATATCTTGTAAGTGAGACTAAAACGCGATTCATCCTCTGTAAAGTTAGTTAAAAGTTACAAAAATTGTAAATTATTTTACTTTTATGAGAGGTTAGGGTGTGTGTTAGGGAAGTCAATC
Organism: Hemicrepidius hirtus; assembly: GCA_963082805.1. Lineage (NCBI taxonomy): Eukaryota > Metazoa > Arthropoda > Insecta > Coleoptera > Elateridae > Hemicrepidius > Hemicrepidius hirtus. The sequence continues at coordinate 36,667,720 of OY720160.1, read as the reverse complement.
GCAATAATCCTAGGACTACATCAAGAGCAGCACGAAAAATAAAATCGAAATGTTCTTAGCCATTTTTGGCTTATGTGCATAATTTCTTCAGAAATCACTTTTTTTTTATTTATCGGAAATCCATCAATACAGGGTGATTTCTAACGTACGGAGGAAACTGAAAGGACAATTAGAGGAGACCAAAATATAGTTTTTTTTACAATAAACTTTTGATCAAAATCGAATAACAGGAAAGTTACTGTGGTTTAAAGTTCTTATAAATTAACACCCACGTTTTGAGTACCCCTGAGCTTATTGTATTCGCTTTTACATCAGAAAAACTTCTCACACAATCTGATAAATTGCTGCTGTAATTTTGACTTACCTCCATGATCAGATTATGTAAATCAGCGGTTGTCAATAAACAAACACCTATAACTGAATATTTTAAAGAACACTTTAAATAGCCATAACTTTCGTCTTATAAAAATGTTTACTGAATTTTGTTTAATTAGTTTAAAAATATACAAAGTTTGAATTCAAAACGTGTAAGTAATTACCGTATTTCATTAAAAAAAATGCTGAAATTTATAAGAACTTTAAACTGTTGTAACTTTCTTGTTATTCCATTTACATCAAAAGTTTATTGTAAAAAAATTATGTTTTGGTCCCCTCTAGTTGTGCTTTCAGTTTCCTCCGTACGTTAGAAATCACCCTGTATATACTAGAGAAGACACAGGGCTAATTTCTGGGGCCCGGGGGCTGCAAAGGGAGGCCGCGTTCAAGCTAATACTGTATGTTTTGTTTTGAAAATGCGATCGTTAATTGAAATATTTCTCAGAGACAGAGGAGGAAGCTGTTGTTTATTGTTTTCCCAGGACCCGAATTTTCTGTATTTGATAAGACTCGAATTATTCTACAGAACAGTATGTTGGTAGTAATACATAAAACTAACCTATGGACAAGATCCTCGACTGGTTCATGAAGTACCGTAAGGTGGTAAATGCTTCGACGTTGAGGACGCATCATTTTCGCCACTTGCTGAAAAGCTCGAGTAGCTGCTGAGCGTATGATAGACATCTGAAAGAAAAAAAATACGTTAGTTATAGGCGCTAGGGTTGGTTAAAACTTGTATGCTTTTATGATAGAGCAATAAAGTTATATGACCGCCAAAAAAATAAAAACTTTGCTATAATGTATTATAGAAAATTAGATCAGTATTACGATTACCTAACGAATTCTTTCAGCAATTTTTACTTTCCCATACCACCACTGGTATATGGGCAGCATTGATAAAATGAAAATTTTCGAAACTGACACTTTTGCGGAAATACGTGTTTTGGACCTCTAGAAACCCAAGAAAGTAGTTTAAAAGAAATGACTATCTGTGGGTGTGTGTGTATGCAGAAAAGTTGATGAGAATTTCGCGCATTTTCCGTTGCATTTTGTAAAGTTTGAAAAGTATTCTGACAAGAGACGGATCGTCGGTCGTTAGCGATCGTCCGGCTTGTCCAGCAACCCTTCTCTGTCCCGACTGATTATTACTAAAGAGAGCTATCTTCTGTACGTATCGAACCCGTATAGTCTCGTTTTCTCACTACGCATTTAAGTGATTTCCCGAGATGCCTCATGAATTATACACTTGAATACCAAAAAATAAAAGTTTATTTTTAGTATGGGAAAGTTCAGGGAGGTGCTAACGTCCACTTTTTGATTCCAACATAAGAGAGAAGAGAATGCTTTAAACGGAAATTTTCTAAAAATTGTAATGGAGTTTTTAATAACCGCTGAATAAGGATTTTTCAGGAGTCTAGAAATTCCATTAAGGAATGATAATCCCCATTGAAAAATATCGCCTGTCCGTACAGATAAGAACATTTGGTTCTTGGGTGGTGAAGGGGTTCTCATTCTACCACCTTGGTCAATGTGAGTTGCTATAATTTTATTAAGGGTCGCTCGCCGGTTTCCTTTCTCTAAACCCAGATACACAAAATAGGAATAGCAATTTAGGGGTAACCAATCGTGGCATGTAGTAGTCTACACTGCTTAGAATACGTTTTACGGACAGCTATGAAAGATGGGCCTAAGTTCTTAATTGCATTTCAAATTCGTAAATTTTTGTATCGCGATCAAGGCTAGCAATTTTTTTATATCAAGTTTTATTTGCGAGACTTAGCTACTTCATTACATGAAACTGAATAAATTATATTATTATTATTATTAACTTTGATTCTAATATCTAATTATGAACTAGAAAATATTTTTTTCCAGGACAATTAAATTTGAATTTCCAATAATATCTGAATTTAATCATTTTCATATAGTTATGATTAATCGTAACATTTTAATATATCAAGTTTTTTCTATTTTATAATCACTTGATCGATTTTCTAATGTTTTAAATGCACGTCTGTACTTGGATTATCAAATTGAGTAGTAGTGAGGTATTATTTTACATCTGTAAAAGCACTTCAGCACTTTGGAGCACCACACTTTTTTAAGTTTAAGGAACTGGGACCACGTTCTGCAGAGAACAGGAGAGTGATTTTGAGATTGAAATTGATTGTAATTGAAAATGTTAGGCAATGTAATTGCACCATATCAAAAATAGTTATTAATGCTAAAACCAAAAAAGATGTTGAAATATGAAATTATACACATTTTATACAAATTGTCTCTCCAAAACATTTTATCGCACGGAATGTGTCATTGAATGATATGCATGGGTTCCCATGTCCGATGGCGAGATAGAGCGTGCACCATGAGCTTATTGCCGACCAGGATGCCTGTTTCCGGCCCTTTGTGACAGTTTGCATCTCGCAAACACATACGCACATGTAATTGGTGTCTTTTTTCTATGCATGATAGAAATAGTTCTACGAACTCGATAGAACTCCCAAAATTTAATGTTTTTTTATAGTTTTGCATGTTAAATTAACGAAGAATTTTAGTCATGGATCAAACTGATATTCCCCTGCTAACAATTATTATAATATCCATTGAGAATTGATGCTCCAGATTTATGCGTGGGAATAAAACTTCGATGCACGCTCGTTAATTATCCGTGTAAAATTATAGACCGTTAATTCATAGTACCGGTATCGAAAAATCTATTGATAGATTTTCGTGGGAATTCCGTTACATTTCAGTTCATGAAAAAATGTTCGCTGATCAGTTTGTTTCTAACCAGGTCGGCAAAAGCATGTCCAGATAGTGACCGCAAGAGTTTCGCGTATGACAGAATCCAAAATGAAAAACTACCCCTATATACCCAACATGGTCCAAGCAATTACGGTTCTTACGGTTTTGAAAATGATGACTAAAGGTAATTATTTTTTATTTTTAAACAAAACAGTATTTTAAAATTTTACTTTTAGCCCAAACTTCTTGTGGTTCGGGTTCTATGAATGGAAAAGTCATGTATGAAAGGTTACCAAATATACAACTTCAAGGGTTTGATGATGACATCGTAAGAGATAGTGCGCCCCCGTTTATGGTTTTAGAGAAATGTCAAGATCTTTGCTTAAGAGACCGAGCATCCAATAATATTGTAAGAGCTTGCACTTCATTCGATTTCCAGCCAGGAAGTCGAATTGCAACTTACAACGGTGGACCAGAGTACGAAGAATCCACGTGTTACTTAACCCGAGAGCAAGCTGCACCAGAAGGTATAGGAAATCTTATGGCGGTCCCTAATAGCGTACACTTTACAGAAGTTTGCGTAACATGTAAGTTATTCATTAAACATGTAATAACTTCATTAAATGTAATTACATTTATACAGCGAATCGACCTGAACGCGAATGTCCTAATCGAAGATATGTATTTGAACGACATCCAAGAAAAAAGTTAAAATTACCAGCAGCGGATATGAAAGAAATGACAGCATCAAATAGAAGTGAATGCGAAGACAAGTGTTTAAACGAATTTAGCTTTGTGTGTAGATCCGCTACGTTTGATTCAACCATGCGGACTTGCATCTTGAGTAGATTTACCAGAAGGACTCATCCAGAACTTTTAGAAGATGATGCGAGTGCTGATTATTTAGAAAACACTTGTTTAAACGGTAACTAAAAATTTAAATTACCATATCTAGCAAAATTTATATCGGTAATATTTTCAGCTGAACGTAGATGCGATGGTTTAGGAGTGTTTATTAAGGAAGAAAACAAAAGATTAGGTGGTCCCTTTGAAGTTGATTTATTTACCAACATAACCTTGGAAGATTGTCAGGCGATGTGCGTAAGGGCAGAAAAGTATTTTTGTCGTTCCTTAGAGTATGATGAAATGACAAAACAATGCATTCTTTCCGAGGAAGATTCAATATCACAAAAGGAAGATCTTGGTGTTAGCAGTAGCCCAACACATAATTTTTATGATTTTGCCTGTTTAGATAGCCGTTAGTATAAAATCAATCAACAATGTTTCTAACCGTTTAATCTTTTTTTTATTTTTAGCTCGAGGTTCGGAATATCCAGATAATTCAGTTACATCGCATCTTTTTACCGGAAAACGTCCCGATACTGCCTTTCAACGATACAGAAACAGTAGATTAGGTGGAGACCACCATTCAGAAATATCTGGGAGATCTCTTAGTGAATGCCTGGATGAATGTTTACGTCAACCAAGTTTTCAATGCAGATCTGCAGTTTACAGTGAACGTTATAGAACTTGTAGGCTAAGCAGATACAATCAGCGTGATGGAATGAGAATCATATACGATGCGGATTATGATTATTATGAAAATTTAATGCGTAAGTATTGTAAAATTCATGAAATAGCAACTTGTGTTTTCTGGAGTGAATCAAAACGTTTGCAGATTATGCAGTTGGTGGAGATGGTGAAGGTGGACAGAGACCTGGAGACGGTCCTGGTCCCGGAGGGCGACCAGGCGATAGATATCCTGGTCCGGGGCATAGACCTGGAGACACGGGAAACCGATATCCACCTAGCAGTCCTGGAGGTGATTATCATCCCGGTGGAGGACGGTACCCGCCTGGAAGACCATACCCTGGTTACCCGGATAGATACCCAGACAGATACCCTCCCGATGATAGATATCCTGATGATGACAGATATCCACAACGTCCTTTACGACCTTTGCATCCTGATGGTGGGGGTGGACTTTATCCTATAGGGCCACCTTCAGATAGATACCCACCAAGTAGATATCCTCCTTATGACAGATATCCACCAAGCAGTGAGGGTGGTAGGTATCCCCCTAGTAGATATCCTAGTAGCAATGGAGGGCGATATCCCTCCGATGGAAAATATCCCCCCGATGATAGGTATCGCCCAGGAGACAGATATCCATATTATCCTCCATCCGGAGGAGGATACCCACCCCCATCAGGAGGAGGATACCCTAGTAGATATCCAGATAAATATCCATCGGGATATGACGATAGGTATGACCATCGTTATGGAGGTGATTATGGTGGCCGTTATGGAGGTTCTGATGAGCAATATGGAGATCACGACCGAAAGTTTTATTGGGACGGTAAATTCTTTATAAGACCAGATAAGCGTCCAATTCGACCTTACGATGAGCGGCCTTCGTATGACGGTAGACGACCATATAATGATCGAAGACCCTATGATGATCGCAGACCCTATGATGATCGCCGTCCTTATGACGAACGCCGCCCTAACGATGGTCGCCGTCCTTACGAAAGCGGACAGCGCCCGTTTGATGGACAACGTCCGGTAGATGGACCACGTCCTTATGATGGACAACGACCATATGATGGGCAACGTCCGTACGATGATAGACGTCCTCCATATGATAATCGCCGCCCTGTAGATGATCGTCGACCACTTGGAGGCGATGATCGTCGACCACTTGGAGGCGATGATCGTCGACCACTTGGAGGCGGTGATCGTCGCCCTTTTGTCGATCGGCCACCTTATGACTTCCGCAGACCATTTTCACCGGGACCTGATGGTCCTATCTATGATGGAGATGTTGTTCCCGGTAGCAGACCTTTAGGGTATCGATGTGAAGAAGGAGATTCTTTCAAACAAGCTGGTAGTAGGCAAAGATTGCGTAAACAATTCGTAAGGAGAATTATAGCGGCTCGAACATTAACCGATTGCGAAAAAGAATGTACTGATAGCAGGGAGTTCACTTGCAGATCATTTAATTACAGGTATTTAGTAAAATAAACCGCGAGGGCTTATTTATTCATTAATTATTATTTAGGGAGACTGCTGCTGGATATGAAGGCGAAAGGGAGAATTGTGAATTGAGTGACAGGGACACAAGAGATTTCGAACTCGAAAATCCACAGTTTTTCGAAAATACTGGAAATTTTGAATATTATGAAAGGACTCTGAGTCGACAGTCTGGTGATGGAGATTGCTTAGATGGTAAATGTAACAGATATATTATATGTAATAAGTTTCCAGTGCATTCTAGATATTATGTATAATAACATTTAAATAAATTTTATATTTTTGCTTATTACCTTTGCGTTGCCTATTATAATACTCAATAATTTTCATCTCAGTGCGGCAAGTGTGTAACGAAGACGGGATGGAATTTACCTTAGTTACACCAGAAGGTTTCTACGGAAGAATTTATAGTTATGGATTCTACGATCGTTGTTTTATCCGAGGTAATGGAGGGGTCAAACATATCTTAAGAATAAGTGGTGCTCAAGGTTATCCGGAATGTGGTACTCAAAGATACGGTGACACAATGACAAATATCGTGGTAGTCCAATTTAGCGACAACGTGCAAACAGGTGGCGATAAAAGATTCAACCTTACTTGTCTTTTCCGCGGACCTGGAGAAGCCGTGGTGTATTCTGACTACATAGGGGCAGGGTAAGCAAAAATACTGAAACAATAATATACATTACGGTTACGAAAATATTATTGTTTAGGTCCGGTAGCCCAATTCCAATTGAGTATCTTCCCGCAGAAAATACTCTTAGTTCAAAAGTACGACTTCTAATTTTGTATCAAGGAAGACCCACTACAACCATCGCAGTTGGCGATCCCTTAACGTTTAGGCTTGAAGCACAGGATGGATATAACTATGTTACAGATATTTTTGCTACAAATGTCATGGCAAGAGATCCCTATTCTGGAAGATCTGTGCAACTTATTGATCGCCGAGGGTATGATCTATAACATTTTTTGATTTATGAAGTGCTGATGTCTCCGTTATTTGTTTAGTTGTCCTGTGGATCCCTATGTCTTCCCAGAATTGGATAGAGGCCGTAGTGGAGATAGTCTTGAAGCAAGGTTTAATGCTTTCAAAATTCCGGAATCAAATTTCTTAGTTTTTGAAGCAACAGTTCACACGTGTAGAGAAGGTTGTAAACCGGCATTCTGCGAGACAGGTCGTGGAAGAGAAGAACCCTCGTTTGGAAGACGTAAAAGGGAAATCAACGGAACGCTCCTAATAGAAGCTAACAATACAATAATTGATGATGAGGATATCAATGGCAATAACAGTGCGGTGTCTTTTCCGGATACTAAAACTGAAGATGAAGCAGAATTGGAATTTGTGCGGGAAATGATAGAGGTAGGTAACGCGTGAGATATTTTGAAATTAATATTCTATAATTGATTTTCTTCTTGTTTAGGTATTTGAATCGCGTGAAGAACTGCAACATGAAGCCCGTTTAGGAATTCCGCTCCAGGAATCTGTTTGTTTAACAGCAGGAGAGTACAAAGGGTTGATAGGTGCTGTTTTGTCCTTGACGATTTTTCTTGTTATAATATCAGTGGCAGCAGGATTAGTGTATCGCCGATACTGGACTGTAATACGGAAAAATATAATTGTAGACAGGCAATCGTCTCGTTCTACGAGTTCATATCCACCAACAAGGAGCAGTGGTTTATCTAGCATTTCAATGTTTGGTGCGGGGTTACAAAAACCCTTTGCCGGATTTGGCAGAGCTCGCGCGTTTCCAGATATGAATAAAGACGACTTGGATATCCCCAGTTCTGGACCAGGAGGACCTTTTGAAGATCCTAGCGAACCAATCTATACGGATCCTTCCCTTTTCGAGAGATCGCGTAGTCTGAGAAGCATAGCAGTATCACAAAAACGAAAACTTTCGCCTTGCCCTCAACAGATATAATAAGTGTAACATTTTAGAAATTACTGGCAATTTATGTACGAGATCTAAGAGTGACAGGAATGAGTTTAATATTTATTTGCACTGCCATTTAAAAATCTCTAATTTGTTTAAATGCACACTTTTCTAATTCCTAATATACAGAGTGATGACAAGAAATTTCTTTTATGCAATATTTTTTATCAGTGTACATTGATAATCTGCAATAAACTACACTGCCTCGTAGTGCAGCTCATAAGTGTTTTTGTGATTTTAGGCTAGTAGGAATGTTACGTGAATGAGTAATTAATAAATATATTCGAAATAACGCCATCTTTCACAGCAATTTAAATACGTACTTTTATAAAAAGATTTTCTTTCTCCTATCATAAATAATATTATAATATTAGTTTTAATACTAATTTAGTTTTGTTTTGAGCTTGTATGTATTTTTATCAGTGCACTATTTCTCTTTAGAAAAAAAAGTATTCTTGATTTTTTACATTGTTGATTCTAATTTTCTGTGTAAGTAATAAAAATTCTAATAAAGATAATTCATAATACGCTTTGTTTCATTTCAATGCGATAGCTAAATAATTTGTCATAAAGTCACAACTTTATAAGTATTTCCACCTTAAATGTGAAATCATATCAAAAAAATATTAAGAGTATGTAATATCCGTGTTAAAAACGAATACATTACAGGTGATAAAAGTAATAACTAATTGATACCGAGTTGCACAAAATATTAAATGGCATGAAACAGGTGAAACATTGGCATACCAAATATGTTAGGTGCTTTAGTGTTTGGACTGATTATATTTACCCAAATTCAATTGCTTGCATCGACAGATTCCCAAAATGGGATAGCTGGTACCAGAGTAAGTATTTACAAAATAATTGCTTTTTAAACGTATTTGCTTGACATCCTCGACTTTTTCTGCGTACTTACAGTGTACCTTGTCTGTACTATACGTACTATAATTAATTTCAGAATGATAATTAAAAAAAAATTCATGTTTAAATTAAATCCGTTATAAATGTCCCGTCTGCTAACTAAGTTAATAATAATAATAATAACAATAATAATAATAATAATAATTAAATCAAAAATGCCGTATACTGTATATTATACTTCTATATTGTTGTTCACGATGAAACAATAAGAAACTTATTAAGAACTGTATTATTGTAAGTGTCTGTTAAATTAGCAAACTTTCTGAAACAATCTGAAAAACGCTTAAATTATTTATTAATTCAGAATATTTTCGGACCTGTTACAGATAAAAGAAAAGTGGAAGAAATAGATATAGAGATAGTGATATTCTGCCGTAGTAACTATTAGAAAAGTATTTTTTCGCGATCGTGTTTTGTTTCATTTTTTAAATATTATTACATAAAATAGTTTTTTTTAATGGAACCCTTAGTCAAATTTGATATAGTTAAATATAAAATTATTTTCTAATTTCAAAAATGTACCTAATGTTTCCGTATCTGTCGATATTTTTTTCCGAATTTACTAAAATAGTTGGAATTTCATTGAAATATTTATCACTACTAAGGGCGGATCTGTAGAAATTCTCTGGGGGAGGGGGGTAAATTATCCGGGAGGTAAGGAGAACCCTCAGGGGATGATGTTAAACGCGAAAATTTTTTGTGTAATAATGTTAATACACCTTTCAACAACCTTTCATTTTCAATTTAGCTATTTGTATGTGCACGACCAGTCTCGAAATCCCTCGACATTTTCTCGTACACGACAAAAAAAATGAACCAATCAAACTATTTTTTGTGGCATGATCCATTATCAGGAAAATAGCCTTCGGATTGGTTCAACTTTTTTTGTCGAGTATTTTCGAGAATACCGGGCCTCTAGGGGAGTGGGTAATTACCCGCCCGCAGATCCGCGCTTGACTACTACAAACAATGGAATGCTGTGAGGGCCAAAAGCAAAGTCAAAAGACCCATTGTTTGTTTTTGTAATTAATTTTCAAATTTAGTCCGCTGCTAATAATAATAATTATTCCTGGAAAGAAAATATTGGTGGTTTAATTTGTTACTACTTTTCAAACAGAGATGTTAATTAGGAGCATAGTATCGACATAAACATCATTTTTTTCCCAGGAATAATAGTTATTTTTTATACAAGACGATAAATTTTATCGTCGTGTATAAAATTCTATTTTTTTCTATAGCAGATGTTAAAAAAATAAGAAAAATTTGTAAAAAAAAAACAATTTAAAATTAGATTATATTAAACCCGAAAATCTCAGTAGCAAAGGTTTCCATTCGGTTTCCATGGAGTTTCCAGAAAATTAAAGTACTTTATCTATCCTTGCGGTTAAAGTGTTACTTGATCAACTATTTTTAGTCGAACAAAGCACACTTTAACATCTGCTATAGAAAAAATGAAATTTTCCTGGGATTTTCTACTTAAAAATTTGTAATTATAATTGAAATAATACCCATTGTGACACGCTCAATAACTATCACTGGTTACTACTGATTTACGTGTGAAAAATCAGATATACTACATGAATTACCCTACATTAGCTTAACCAATAAAATTGCATTATGACGTAGCGGGGATAGTTAAATGTAATTATGTTTTTCGTTATTAATATGAAAATATTTCCCTTAGGTAACAAATATAAGATGTTGGGAGGAAGGCAAACAAACAGTAGCTTTTAGCGCTAGAGATTATTATGAATGCCGTAAAATTGGTGATAAGTTATACCTTGTACATAAATGGTGTAAGCGAAGGTACACATTTTACGAAGATGAAAAGAAAGGATGTTCTCCAACTGTGGGAGGAGGTGTAGTTTTGTGTGTAATACCTGGAAAAATATGTAGAAATAAAGCGAAAGGAGCTATACCTTATTCAAATAAATTTATATCAAAACATTATTTGGTATGTCTATCAAATTCAGTACATATATGTAGATGTATTGGCAAGAAGATATTCAGTAAAGAAGCTAAAAAATGCACTGAGATAAAAACAACAACCGCAAAACCAAGTACTACCAGTCAGACGACTGCAAAGGAAACAGATACTACGGTTACAAGCACCTGTGCCACAAATACTGTACCCAGAGAAACAGAAACCAGCAGCTCGTCATCTACAGAAACCGATACTAGTACATCTAGCTCTTCCACGTCCACAGACACAAGTTCTACAGAATCAAGTTCAACAACAGAATCAAGTTCAACAACAGGAAGCAGCTCGTCATCTACAGAAACCGATACTAGTACATCTAGCTCTTCCACGTCCACAGACACAAGTTCTACAGAATCAAGTTCAACAACAGAATCAAGTTCAACAACAGGAAGCAGCTCGTCATCTACAGAAACCGATACTAGTACATCTAGCTCTTCCACGTCCACAGACACAAGTTCTACAGAATCAAGTTCAACAACAGGAAGCAGCTCGTCATCTACAGAAACTGATACTAGTACATCTAGCTCTTCCACGTCCACAGACACAAGTTCTACAGAATCAAGTTCAACAACAGAATCAAGTTCAACAACAGGAAGCAGCTCGTCATCTACAGAAACCGATACTAGTACATCTAGCTCTTCCACGTCCACAGACACAAGTTCTACAGAATCAAGTTCAACAACAGAATCAAGTTCAACAACAGGAAGCAGCTCGTCATCTACAGAAACCGATACTAGTACATCTAGCTCTTCCACGTCCACAGACACAAGTTCTACAGAATCAAGTTCAACAACAGAATCAAGTTCAACAACAGGAAGCAGCTCGTCATCTACAGAAACCGATACTAGTACATCTAGCTCTTCCACGTCCACAGACACAAGTTCTACAGAATCAAGTTCAACAACAGAATCAAGTTCAACAACAGGAAGCAGCTCGTCATCTACAGAAACCGATACTAGTACATCTAGCTCTTCCACGTCCACAGACACAAGTTCTACAGAATCAAGTTCAACAACAGAATCAAGTTCAACAACAGGAAGCAGCTCGTCATCTACAGAAACCGATACTAGTACATCTAGCTCTTCCACGTCCACAGACACAAGTTCTACAGAATCAAGTTCAACAACAGAATCAAGTTCAACAACAGGAAGCAGCTCGTCATCTACAGAAACCGATACTAGTACATCTAGCTCTTCCACGTCCACAGACACAAGTTCTACAGAATCAAGTTCAACAACAGAATCAAGTTCAACAACAGGAAGCAGCTCGTCATCTACAGAAACCGATACTAGTACATCTAGCTCTTCCACGTCCACAGACACAAGTTCTACAGAATCAAGTTCAACAACAGAATCAAGTTCAACAACAGGAAGCAGCTCGTCATCTACAGAAACTGATACTAGTACATCTAGCTCTTCCACGTCCACAGACACAAGTTCTACAGAATCAAGTTCAACAACAGAATCAAGTTCAACAACAGGAAGCAGCTCGTCATCTACAGAAACCGATACTAGTACATCTAGCTCTTCCACGTCCACAGACACAAGTTCTACAGAATCAAGTTCAACAACAGAATCAAGTTCAACAACAGGAAGCAGCTCGTCATCTACAGAAACCGATACTAGTACATCTAGCTCTTCCACGTCCACAGACACAAGTTCTACAGAATCAAGTTCAACAACAGAATCAAGTTCAACAACAGGAAGCAGCTCGTCATCTACAGAAACCGATACTAGTACATCTAGCTCTTCCACGTCCACAGACACAAGTTCTACAGAATCAAGTTCAACAACAGAATCAAGTTCAACAACAGGAAGCAGCTCGTCATCTACAGAAACCGATACTAGTACATCTAGCTCTTCCACGTCCACAGACACAAGTTCTACAGAATCAAGTTCAACAACAGAATCAAGTTCAACAACAGGAAGCAGCTCGTCATCTACAGAAACCGATACTAGTACATCTAGCTCTTCCACGTCCACAGACACAAGTTCTACAGAATCAAGTTCAACAACAGAATCAAGTTCAACAACAGGAAGCAGCTCGTCATCTACAGAAACCGATACTAGTACATCTAGCTCTTCCACGTCCACAGACACAAGTTCTACAGAATCAAGTTCAACAACAGAATCAAGTTCAACAACAGGAAGCAGCTCGTCATCTACAGAAACCGATACTAGTACATCTAGCTCTTCCACGTCCACAGACACAAGTTCTACAGAATCAAGTTCAACAACAGAATCAAGTTCAACAACAGGAAGCAGCTCGTCATCTACAGAAACCGATACTAGTACATCTAGCTCTTCCACGTCCACAGACACAAGTTCTACAGAATCAAGTTCAACAACAGAATCAAGTTCAACAACAGGAAGCAGCTCGTCATCTACAGAAACCGATACTAGTACATCTAGCTCTTCCACGTCCACAGACACAAGTTCTACAGAATCAAGTTCAACAACAGAATCAAGTTCAACAACAGGAAGCAGCTCGTCATCTACAGAAACCGATACTAGTACATCTAGCTCTTCCACGTCCACAGACACAAGTTCTACAGAATCAAGTTCAACAACAGAATCAAGTTCAACAACAGGAAGCAGCTCGTCATCTACAGAAACCGATACTAGTACATCTAGCTCTTCCACGTCCACAGACACAAGTTCTACAGAATCAAGTTCAACAACAGAATCAAGTTCAACAACAGGAAGCAGCTCGTCATCTACAGAAACCGATACTAGTACATCTAGCTCTTCCACGTCCACAGACACAAGTTCTACAGAATCAAGTTCAACAACAGAATCAAGTTCAACAACAGGAAGCAGCTCGTCATCTACAGAAACCGATACTAGTACATCTAGCTCTTCCACGTCCACAGACACAAGTTCTACAGAATCAAGTTCAACAACAGAATCAAGTTCAACAACAGGAAGCAGCTCGTCATCTACAGAAACTGATACTAGTACATCTAGCTCTTCCACGTCCACAGACACAAGTTCTACAGAATCAAGTTCAACAACAGAATCAAGTTCAACAACAGGAAGCAGCTCGTCATCTACAGAAACTGATACTAGTACATCTAGCTCTTCCACGTCCACAGACACAAGTTCTACAGAATCAAGTTCAACAACAGAATCAAGTTCAACAACAGGAAGCAGCTCGTCATCTACAGAAACCGATACTAGTACATCTAGCTCTTCCACGTCCACAGACACAAGTTCTACAGAATCAAGTTCAACAACAGAATCAAGTTCAACAACAGGAAGCAGCTCGTCATCTACAGAAACCGATACTAGTACATCTAGCTCTTCCACGTCCACAGACACAAGTTCTACAGAATCAAGTTCAACAACAGAATCAAGTTCAACAACAGGAAGCCGCTCGTCATCTACAGAAACCGATACTAGTACATCTAGCTCTTCCACGTCCACAGACACAAGTTCTACAGAATCAAGTTCAACAACAGAATCAAGTTCAACAACAGGAAGCAGCTCGTCATCTACAGAAACCGATACTAGTACATCTAGCTCTTCCACGTCCACAGACACAAGTTCTACAGAATCAAGTTCAACAACAGAATCAAGTTCAACAACAGGAAGCAGCTCGTCATCTACAGAAACCGATACTAGTACATCTAGCTCTTCCACGTCCACAGACACAAGTTCTACAGAATCAAGTTCAACAACAGAATCAAGTTCAACAACAGGAAGCAGCTCGTCATCTACAGAAACTGATACTAGTACATCTAGCTCTTCCACGTCCACAGACACAAGTTCTACAGAATCAAGTTCAACAACAGAATCAAGTTCAACAACAGAATCAAGTTCAACAACAGGAAGCAGCTCGTCATCTACAGAAACTGATACTAGTACATCTAGCTCTTCCACGTCCACAGACACAAGTTCTACAGAATCAAGTTCAACAACAGAATCAAGTTCAACAACAGGAAGCAGCTCGTCATCTACAGAAACCGATACTAGTACATCTAGCTCTTCCACGTCCACAGACACAAGTTCTACAGAATCAAGTTCAACAACAGAATCAAGTTCAACAACAGGAAGCAGCTCGTCATCTACAGAAACCGATACTAGTACATCTAGCTCTTCCACGTCCACAGACACAAGTTCTACAGAATCAAGATCAGCAACAGAATCAAGTTCAACAACAGGAAGCAGCTCGTCATCTACAGAAACTGATACTAGTACATCTAGCTCTTCCACGTCCACAGACACAAGTTCTACAGAATCAAGTTCAACAACAGAATCAAGTTCAACAACAGGAAGCAGCTCGTCATCTACAGAAACCGATACTAGTACATCTAGCTCTTCCACGTCCACAGATACAAGTTCTACAGAATCAAGTTCAACAACAGAATCAAGTTCAACAACAGGAAGCAGCTCGTCATCTACAGAAACCGATACTAGTACATCTAGCTCTTCCACGTCCACAGATACAAGTTCTACAGAATCAAGTTCAACAACAGAATCAAGTTCAACAACAGGAAGCAGCTCGTCATCTACAGAAACCGATACTAGTACATCTAGCTCTTCCACGTCCACAGACACAAGTTCTACAGAATCAAGTTCAACAACAGGAAGCAGCTCATCATCTACAGAAACCGATACTAGTACATCTAGCTCTTCCACGTCCACAGATACAAGTTCTACAGAATCAAGTTCAACAACAGAATCAAGTTCAACAACAGGAAGCAGCTCGTCATCTACAGAAACCGATACTAGTACATCTAGCTCTTCCACGTCCACAGACACAAGTTCAACAGAATCAAGTTCAACAACAGAATCAAGTTCAACAACAGGAAGCAGCTCGTCATCTACAGAAACCGATACTAGTACATCTAGCTCTTCCACGTCCACAGACACAAGTTCTACAGAATCAAGTTCAACAACAGGAAGCAGCTCATCATCTACAGAAACCGATACTAGTACATCTAGCTCTTCCACGTCCACAGACACAAGTTCTACAGAATCAAGTTCAACAACAGAATCAAGTTCAACAACAGGAAGCAGCTCGTCATCTACAGAAACCGATACTAGTACATCTAGCTCTTCCACGTCCACAGACACAAGTTCTACAGAATCAAGTTCAACAACAGGAAGCAGCTCATCATCTACAGAAACCGATACTAGTACATCTAGCTCTTCCACGTCCACAGATACAAGTTCTACAGAATCAAGTTCAACAACAGAATCAAGTTCAACAACAGGAAGCAGCTCGTCATCTACAGAAACTGATACAAGTACATCTAGCTCTTCCACGTCCACAGACACAAGTTCTACAGAATCAAGTTCAACAACAGAATCAAGTTCAACAACAGGAAGCAGCTCGTCATCTACAGAAACCGATACTAGTACATCTAGCTCTTCCGCGTCCACAGACACAAGTTCTACAGAATCAAGTTCAACAACAGAATCAAGTTCAACAACAGGAAGCAGCTCGTCATCTACAGAAACCGATACTAGTACATCTAGCTCTTCCACGTCCACAGACACAAGTTCTACAGAATCAAGTTCAACAACAGAATCAAGTTCAACAACAGGAAGCAGCTCATCATCTACAGAAACCGATACTAGTACATCTAGCTCTTCCACGTCCACAGACACAAGTTCTACAGAATCAAGTTCAACAACAGAATCAAGTTCAACAACAGGAAGCAGCTCGTCATCTACAGAAACCGATACTAGTACATCTAGCTCTTCCACGTCCACAGATACAAGTTCTACAGAATCAAACTCAACAACAGAATCAAGTTCAACAACAGGAAGCAGCTCGTCATCTACAGAAACCGATACTAGTACATCTAGCTCTTCCACGTCCACAGATACAAGTTCTACAGAATCAAGTTCAACAACAGAATCAAGTTCAACAACAGGAAGCAGCTCGTCATCTACAGAAACCGATACTAGTACATCTAGCTCTTCCACGTCCACAGATACAAGTTCTACAGAATCAAGTTCAACAACAGAATCAAGTTCAACAACAGGAAGCAGCTCATCATCTACAGAAACCGATACTAGTACATCTAGCTCTTCCACGTCCACAGATACAAGTTCTACAGAATCAAGTTCAACAACAGAATCAAGTTCAACAACAGGAAGCAGCTCGTCATCTACAGAAACCGATACTAGTACATCTAGCTCTTCCACGTCCACAGATACAAGTTCTACAGAATCAAGTTCAACAACAGAATCAAGTTCAACAACAGGAAGCAGCTCGTCATCTACAGAAACCGATACTAGTACATCTAGCTCTTCCACGTCCACAGATACAAGTTCTACAGAATCAAGTTCAACAACAGAATCAAGTTCAACAACAGGAAGCAGCTCATCATCTACAGAAACCGATACTAGTACATCTAGCTCTTCCACGTCCACAGATACAAGTTCTACAGAATCAAGTTCAACAACAGAATCAAGTTCAACAACAGGAAGCAGCTCATCATCTACAGAAACCGATACTAGTACATCTAGCTCTTCCACGTCCACAGATACAAGTTCTACAGAATCAAGTTCAACAACAGAATCAAGTTCAACAACAGGAAGCAGCTCGTCATCTACAGAAACCGATACTAGTACATCTAGCTCTTCCACGTCCACAGATACAAGTTCTACAGAATCAAGTTCAACAACAGAATCAAGTTCAACAACAGGAAGCAGCTCGTCATCTACAGAAACCGATACTAGTACATCTAGCTCTTCCACGTCCACAGATACAAGTTCTACAGAATCAAGTTCAACAACAGAATCAAGTTCAACAACAGGAAGCAGCTCGTCATCTACAGAAACCGATACTAGTACATCTAGCTCTTCCACGTCCACAGACACAAGTTCTACAGAATCAAGTTCAACAACAGAATCAAGTTCAACAACAGAATCAAGTTCAACAACAGGAAGCAGCTCGTCATCTACAGAAACCGATACTAGTACATCTAGCTCTTCCACGTCCACAGATACAAGTTCTACAGAATCAAGTTCAACAACAGAATCAAGTTCAACAACAGGAAGCAGCTCGTCATCCACAGAAACCGATACTAGTACATCTAGCACTTCCACGTCCACAGACACAAGTTCTACAGAATCAAGTTCAACAACAGGAAGCAGCTCATCATCTACAGAAACCGATACTAGTACATCTAGCTCTTCCACGTCCACAGATACAAGTTCTACAGAATCAAGTTCAACAACAGAATCAAGTTCAACAACAGGAAGCAGCTCGTCATCTACAGAAACTGATACTAGTACATCTAGCTCTTCCACGTCCACAGACACAAGTTCTACAGAATCAAGTTCAACAACAGAATCAAGTTCAACAACAGAATCAAGTTCAACAACAGGAAGCAGCTCGTCATCTACAGAAACCGATACTAGTACATCTAGCTCTTCCACGTCCACAGATACAAGTTCTACAGAATCAAGTTCAACAACAGAATCAAGTTCAACAACAGGAAGCAGCTCGTCATCTACAGAAACCGATACTAGTACATCTAGCACTTCCACGTCCACAGACACAAGTTCTACAGAATCAAGTTCAACAACAGGAAGCAGCTCATCATCTACAGAAACCGATACTAGTACATCTAGCTCTTCCACGTCCACAGACACAAGTTCTACAGAATCAAGTTCAACAACAGAATCAAGTTCAACAACAGGAAGCAGCTCGTCATCTACAGAAACCGATACTAGTACATCTAGCTCTTCCACGTCCACAGACACAAGTTCTACAGAATCAAGTTCAACAACAGAATCAAGTTCAACAACAGGAAGCAGCTCGTCATCTACAGAAACTGATACTAGTACATCTAGCTCTTCCACGTCCACAGACACAAGTTCTACAGAATCAAGTTCAACAACAGAATCAAGTTCAACAACAGGAAGCAGCTCGTCATCTACAGAAACTGATACTAGTACATCTAGCTCTTCCACGTCCACAGACACAAGTTCTACAGAATCAAGTTCAACAACAGAATCAAGTTCAACAACAGGAAGCAGCTCGTCATCTACAGAAACTGATACTAGTACATCTAGCTCTTCCACGTCCACAGACACAAGTTCTACAGAATCAAGTTCAACAACAGAATCAAGTTCAACAACAGGAAGCAGCTCGTCATCTACAGAAACTGATACTAGTACATCTAGCTCTTCCACGTCCACAGACACAAGTTCTACAGAATCAAGTTCAACAACAGAATCAAGTTCAAACAACAGGAAGCAGCTCGTCATCTACAGAAACTGATACAAGTACATCTAGCTCTTCCACGTCCACAGACACAAGTTCTACAGAATCAAGTTCAACAACAGAATCAAGTTCAACAACAGGAAGCAGCTCGTCATC
The DNA here is from genome assembly GCA_963082805.1 of Hemicrepidius hirtus. NCBI lineage: Eukaryota > Metazoa > Arthropoda > Insecta > Coleoptera > Elateridae > Hemicrepidius > Hemicrepidius hirtus. Next base: position 36,648,388 of record OY720160.1, on the reverse strand, counting down.
TACAGAAACTGATACTAGTACATCTAGCTCTTCCACGTCCACAGACACAAGTTCTACAGAATCAAGTTCAACAACAGAATCAAGTTCAACAACAGGAAGCAGCTCGTCATCTACAGAAACCGATACTAGTACATCTAGCTCTTCCACGTCCACAGATACAAGTTCTACAGAATCAAGTTCAACAACAGAATCAAGTTCAACAACAGGAAGCAGCTCGTCATCTACAGAAACCGATACTAGTACATCTAGCTCTTCCACGTCCACAGATACAAGTTCTACAGAATCAAGTTCAACAACAGAATCAAGTTCAACAACAGGAAGCAGCTCGTCATCTACAGAAACCGATACTAGTACATCTAGCTCTTCCACGTCCACAGATACAAGTTCTACAGAATCAAGTTCAACAACAGAATCAAGTTCAACAACAGGAAGCAGCTCGTCATCTACAGAAACCGATACTAGTACATCTAGCTCTTCCACGTCCACAGATACAAGTTCTACAGAATCAAGTTCAACAACAGAATCAAGTTCAACAACAGGAAGCAGCTCGTCATCTACAGAAACCGATACTAGTACATCTAGCCCTTCCACGTCCACAGATACAAGTTCTACAGAATCAAGTTCAACAACAGACTCAAGTTCAACAACAGGAAGCAGCTCGTCATCTACAGAAACCGATACTAGTACATCTAGCTCTTCCATGTCCACAGACACAAGTTCTACAGAATCAAGTTCAACAACAGAATCAAGTTCAACAACAGGAAGCAGCTCGTCATCTACAGAAACCGATACTAGTACATCTAGCTCTTCCACGTCCACAGACACAAGTTCTACAGAATCAAGTTCAACAACAGAATCAAGTTCAACAACAGGAAGCAGCTCGTCATCTACAGAAACCGATACTAGTACATCTAGCTCTTCCACGTCCACAGACACAAGTTCTACAGAATCAAGTTCAACAACAGAATCAAGTTCAACAACAGGAAGCAGCTCGTCATCTACAGAAACCGATACTAGTACATCTAGCTCTTCCACGTCCACAGACACAAGTTCTACAGAATCAAGTTCAGCAACAGAATCAAGTTCAACAACAGGAAGCAGCTCGTCATCTACAGAAACCGATACTAGTACATCTAGCTCTTCACGTCCACAGACACAAGTTCTACAGAATCAAGTTCAACAACAGAATCAAGTTCAACAACAGGAAGCAGCTCGTCATCTACAGAAACTGATACTAGTACATCTAGCTCTTCCACGTCCACAGACACAAGTTCTACAGAATCAAGTTCAACAACAGAATCAAGTTCAACAACAGGAAGCAGCTCGTCATCTACAGAAACGATACTAGTACATCTAGCTCTTCCACGTCCACAGACACAAGTTCTACAGAATCAAGTTCAACAACAGAATCAAGTTCAACAACAGGAAGCAGCTCATCATCTACAGAAACCGATACTAGTACATCTAGCTCTTCCACGTCCACAGACACAAGTTCTACAGAATCAAGTTCAACAACAGAATCAAGTTCAACAACAGGAAGCAGCTCGTCATCTACAGAAACTGATACTAGTACATCTAGCTCTTCCACGTCCACAGACACAAGTTCTACAGAATCAAGTTCAACAACAGAATCAAGTTCAACAACAGGAAGCAGCTCGTCATCTACAGAAACTGATACTAGTACATCTAGCTCTTCCACGTCCACAGACACAAGTTCTACAGAATCAAGTTCAACAACAGAATCAAGTTCAACAACAGGAAGCAGCTCGTCATCTACAGAAACCGATACTAGTACATCTAGCTCTTCCACGTCCACAGACACAAGTTCTACAGAATCAAGTTCAACAACAGAATCAAGTTCAACAACAGGAAGCAGCTCGTCATCTACAGAAACCGATACTAGTACATCTAGCTCTTCCCACGTCCACAGACACAAGTTCTACAGAATCAAGTTCAACAACAGAATCAAGTTCAACAACAGGAAGCAGCTCGTCATCTACAGAAAC